>OY726527.1:50508740-51176416 GCA_963383655.1 Bathymodiolus septemdierum
CAACCAAACAGCTGAACAACTACTCATTTAACGTCACAGTCAATCAAACAGTTGACATACTGCTCATTTAACATCACAGTCAATCAACCATCTGAAATACTGCTCATTTAACATCACAGTCAATCAAACAGCTGAAATACTGCTCATTTAACGTCAGAGTCAATTAAACAGCTGATATACTGCTCATTTAACATCACAGTCAATCAAACAGCTGATAAACTGCTCATTTAACGTCACAGTCAATCACACAGCTGAAATACTGCTCATTTAACGTCAGCCTCAATCAAACAGCTGAAATACTACTCATATAACGTCACAGTCAATCAAACAGCTGAAAAAACTACTCATTTAACGTCACAGTCAATCAAACAGTTGACATACTGCTCATTTAACGTCACAGTCAATCAACCATCTGAAATACTACTCATTGAACACCACAGTCAATCAAACAGTTGACATACTGCCCATTTAACATCACAGTCAATCAAACAGCTGAAATACTGCTCATTGAACACCACAGTCAATTAAACAGTTGAAATATTACTCATTTAACGTCACAGTCAATCAACCATCTGAAATACTGCTCATTTAACGTCACAGTCAATCAAACAGTTGACATACTGCTCATTTAACGTCACAGTCAACCAAACAGCTGAAATGCTACTCATTTAACGTCACAGTCAATCAAACAGCTGCAAAACTCCTCATTCAACGCCGCAGTCAATCAAATGGTTGACATACTGCTCATTTAACGGCACAGTCAACCAAACAGCTCAAATACATTCAATCAACCATCTGAAATACTGCTCATTTACGTCACAGTCAATCAAACAGCTGATATACTGCTCATTTAACGTCACAGTCAACCAAACAGCTGGACAACTACTCATTTAACGTCACAGTCAATCAAACAGTTGACATACTGCTCATTTAACGTCACAGTCAATCAAACAGCTGAAATACTACTCATTTAACGTCACCGGCAATCAAACAGCTGAAAAAACTACTCATTTAACGTCACAGTCAATCAAACAGCTGCAAAAACTACTCATTTAACGTCACAGTCAATCAAACAGTTGACATACTGCTCATTTAACGGCACAGTCAACCAAACAGCTCAAATACATTCAATCAACCATCTGAAATACTGCTCATTTACGTCACAGTCAATCAAACAGCTGATATACTGCTCATTTAACGTCACAGTCAATCAAACAACTGAAAAACTACTCATTTAACGTCACAGTCAATCAAACAGTTGGCATACTGCTCATTTAACGGCGCAGTCAATCAAACAGTTGGCATACTGCTCATGTAACGTCAGAGTCAATCAAACAACTGAAATACTGCTAATTTAACGTCAGTCAATCAAACAGTTGACATACTGCTCATTTAACGTCACAGTCAAGCAAACAGCTGAAAAACAACTCATTTAACGTCATAGTCAACCAAACAGCTGAACAACTACTCATTTAACGTCACAGTCAATCAAACAGTTGACATACTGCTCATTTAACATCACAGTCAATCAACCATCTGAAATACTGCTCATTTAACATCACAGTCAATCAAACAGCTGAAATACTGCTCATTTAACGTCAGAGTCAATTAAACAGCTGATATACTGCTCATTTAACATCACAGTCAATCAAACAGTTGATAAACTGCTCATTTAACGTCACAGTCAATCACACAGCTGAAATACTGCTCATTTAACGTCAGCGTCAATCAAACAGCTGAAATACTACTCATATAACGTCACCGTCAATCAAACAGCTGAAAAAACTACTCATTTAACGTCACAGTCAATCAAACAGTTGACATACTGCTCATTTAACGTCACAGTCAATCAACCATCTGAAATACTACTCATTGAAATCCACAGTCAATCAAACAGTTGACATACTGCCCATTTAACATCACAGTCAATCAAACAGCTGAAATACTGCTCATTGAACACCACAGTCAATTAAACAGTTGAAATATTACTCATTTAACGTCACAGTCAATCAACCATCTGAAATACTGCTCATTTAACGTCACAGTCAATCAAACAGTTGACCTACTGCTCATTTAACGTCACAGTCAACCAAACAGCTGAAATGCTACTCATTTAACGTCACAGTCAATCAAACAGCTGCAAAACTCCTCATTCAACGCCGCAGTCAATCAAACAGTTGACATACTGCTCATTTAACGGCACAGTCAACCAAACAGCTCAAATACATTCAATCAACCATCTGAAATACTGCTCATTTACGTCACAGTCAATCAAACAGCTGATATACTGCTCATTTAACGTCACAGTCAATCAAACAACTGAAAAACTACTCATTTAACGTCACAGTCAATCAAACAGTTGGCATACTGCTCATTTAACGGTGCAGTCAATCAAACAGTTGACATACTGCTCATGTAGCGTCAGAGTCAATCAAACAGCTGAAATACTGCTAATTTAACGTCAGTCAATCAAACAGTTGACATACTGCTCATTTAACGTCACAGTCAACCAAACAGCTGAAAAACTACTCATTTAACGTCACAGTCAATCAAACAGTTGACATACTGCTCATTTAACGTCACAGTCAACCAAACAGCTGGACAACTACTCATTTAACGTCACAGTCAATCAAACAGTTGACATACTGCTCATTTAACGTCACAGTCAATCAAACAGCTGAAATACTACTCATTTAACGTCACCGGCAATCAAACAGCTGAAAAAACTACTCATTTAACGTCACAGTCAATCAAACAGCTGCAAAAACTACTCATTTAACGTCACAGTCAATCAAACAGTTGACATACTGCTCATTTAACATCACAGTCAATCAAACAGCTGAAATACTGCTCATTTAACGTCACAGTCAATCAACCATCTGAAATACTGCTCATTTAACATCACAGTCAATCAAACAGCTGAAATACTGCTCATTTAACGTCACAGTCAATTAAACAGTTGAAATACTACTCATTGAACACCACAGTCAATCAAACAGCTGATATACTGCTCATTTAACGTCACAGTCAATCAAACAGCTGAAATACTGTTCATTTAACGTCACCGTCAATCAAACAGCTGATATACTGCTCATTTAACATCACAGTCAATCAAACAGCTGATGTACTGCTCATTTAACGTCACAGTCAATCAAACAGCTGAAATACTGCTCATTTAACGTCACCGTCAATCAAACAGCTGAAATACTACTCATATAACGTCACCGTCAATCAAACAGCTGAAAAAACTACTCATTTAACGTCACAGTCAATCAAACAGTTGACATACTGCTCATTTAACGTCACAGTCAATCAAACAGCTGGACAACTACTCATTTAACGTCACAGTCAATCAAACAGTTGACATACTGCTCATTTAACGTCACAGTCAATCAAACAGCTGAAATACTACTCATTTAACGTAACCGGCAATCAAACAGCTGAAAAAACTACTCATTTAACGTCACAGTCAATCAAACAGCTGCAAAAACTACTCATTTAACGTCACAGTCAATCAAACAGTTGACATACTGCTCATTTAACGGCACAGTCAACCAAACAGCTCAAATACATTCAATCAACCATCTGAAATACTGCTCATTTACGTCACAGTCAATCAACCATCTGATATACTGCTCATTTAACGTCACAGTCAATCAAACAACTGAAAAACTACTCATTTAACGTCACAGTCAATCAAACAGTTGGCATACTGCTCATTTAACGGCGCAGTCAATCAAAGAGATGGCATACTGCTCATGTAACGTCAGAGTCAATCAAACAACTGAAATACTGCTAATTTAACGTCAGTCAATCAAACAGTTGACATACTGCTCATTTAACGTCACAGTCAAGCAAACAGCTGAAAAACAACTCATTTAACGTCATAGTCAACCAAACAGCTGAACAACTACTCATTTAACGTCACAGTCAATCAAACAGTTGACATACTGCTCATTTAACATCACAGTCAATCAACCATCTGAAATACTGCTCATTTAACATCACAGTCAATCAAACAGCTGAAATACTGCTCATTTAACGTCAGAGTCAATTAAACAGCTGATATACTGCTCATTTAACATCACAGTCAATCAAACAGCTGATAAACTGCTCATTTAACGTCACAGTCAATTAAACAGTTGAAATACTACTCATTGAACACCACAGTCAATCAAACAGCTGATATACTGCTCATTTAACGTCACAGTCAATCAAACAGCTGAAATACTGTTCATTTAACGTCACCGTCAATCAAACAGCTGATATACTGCTCATTTAACATCACAGTCAATCAAACAGCTGATGTACTGCTCATTTAACGTCACAGTCAATCAAACAGCTGAAATACTGCTCATTTAACGTCACCGTCAATCAAACAGCTGAAATACTACTCATATAACGTCACCGTCAATCAAACAGCTGAAAAAACTACTCATTTAACGTCACAGTCAATCAAACAGTTGACATACTGCTCATTTAACGTCACAGTCAATCAAACAGCTGGACAACTACTCATTTAACGTCACAGTCAATCAAACAGTTGACATACTGCTCATTTAACGTCACAGTCAATCAAACAGCTGAAATACTACTCATTTAACGTAACCGGCAATCAAACAGCTGAAAAAACTACTCATTTAACGTCACAGTCAATCAAACAGCTGCAAAAACTACTCATTTAACGTCACAGTCAATCAAACAGTTGACATACTGCTCATTTAACGGCACAGTCAACCAAACAGCTCAAATACATTCAATCAACCATCTGAAATACTGCTCATTTACGTCACAGTCAATCAACCATCTGATATACTGCTCATTTAACGTCACAGTCAATCAAACAACTGAAAAACTACTCATTTAACGTCACAGTCAATCAAACAGTTGGCATACTGCTCATTTAACGGCGCAGTCAATCAAACAGATGGCATACTGCTCATGTAACGTCAGAGTCAATCAAACAACTGAAATACTGCTAATTTAACGTCAGTCAATCAAACAGTTGACATACTGCTCATTTAACGTCACAGTCAAGCAAACAGCTGAAAAACAACTCATTTAACGTCATAGTCAACCAAACAGCTGAACAACTACTCATTTAACGTCACAGTCAATCAAACAGTTGACATACTGCTCATTTAACATCACAGTCAATCAACCATCTGAAATACTGCTCATTTAACATCACAGTCAATCAAACAGCTGAAATACTGCTCATTTAACGTCAGAGTCAATTAAACAGCTGATATACTGCTCATTTAACATCACAGTCAATCAAACAGCTGATAAACTGCTCATTTAACGTCACAGTCAATCACACAGCTGAAATACTGCTCATTTAACGTCAGCCTCAATCAAACAGCTGAAATACTACTCATATAACGTCACCGTCAATCAAACAGCTGAAAAAACTACTCATTTAACGTCACAGTCAATCAAACAGTTGACATACTGCTCATTTAACGTCACAGTCAATCAACCATCTGAAATACTACTCATTGAACACCACAGTCAATCAAACAGTTGACATACTGCCCATTTAACATCACAGTCAATCAAACAGCTGAAATACTGCTCATTGAACACCACAGTCAATTAAACAGTTGAAATATTACTCATTTAACGTCACAGTCAATCAACCATCTGAAATACTGCTCATTTAACGTCACAGTCAATCAAACAGTTGACATACTGCTCATTTAACGTCACAGTCAACCAAACAGCTGAAATGCTACTCATTTAACGTCACAGTCAATCAAACAGCTGCAAAACTCCTCATTCAACGCCGCAGTCAATCAAATGGTTGACATACTGCTCATTTAACGGCACAGTCAACCAAACAGCTCAAATACATTCAATCAACCATCTGAAATACTGCTCATTTACGTCACAGTCAATCAAACAGCTGATATACTGCTCATTTAACGTCACAGTCAACCAAACAGCTGGACAACTACTCATTTAACGTCACAGTCAATCAAACAGTTGACATACTGCTCATTTAACGTCACAGTCAATCAAACAGCTGAAATACTACTCATTTAACGTCACCGGCAATCAAACAGCTGAAAAAACTACTCATTTAACGTCACAGTCAATCAAACAGCTGCAAAAACTACTCATTTAACGTCACAGTCAATCAAACAGTTGACATACTGCTCATTTAACGGCACAGTCAACCAAACAGCTCAAATACATTCAATCAACCATCTGAAATACTGCTCATTTACGTCACAGTCAATCAAACAGCTGATATACTGCTCATTTAACGTCACAGTCAATCAAACAACTGAAAAACTACTCATTTAACGTCACAGTCAATCAAACAGTTGGCATACTGCTCATTTAACGGCGCAGTCAATCAAACAGTTGGCATACTGCTCATGTAACGTCAGAGTCAATCAAACAACTGAAATACTGCTAATTTAACGTCAGTCAATCAAACAGTTGACATACTGCTCATTTAACGTCACAGTCAAGCAAACAGCTGAAAAACAACTCATTTAACGTCATAGTCAACCAAACAGCTGAACAACTACTCATTTAACGTCACAGTCAATCAAACAGTTGACATACTGCTCATTTAACATCACAGTCAATCAACCATCTCAAATACTGCTCATTTAACATCACAGTCAATCAAACAGCTGAAATACTGCTCATTTAACGTCAGAGTCAATTAAACAGCTGATATACTGCTCATTTAACATCACAGTCAATCAAACAGTTGATAAACTGCTCATTTAACGTCACAGTCAATCACACAGCTGAAATACTGCTCATTTAACGTCAGCGTCAATCAAACAGCTGAAATACTACTCATATAACGTCACCGTCAATCAAACAGCTGAAAAAACTACTCATTTAACGTCACAGTCAATCAAACAGTTGACATACTGCTCATTTAACGTCACAGTCAATCAACCATCTGAAATACTACTCATTGAAATCCACAGTCAATCAAACAGTTGACATACTGCCCATTTAACATCACAGTCAATCAAACAGCTGAAATACTGCTCATTGAACACCACAGTCAATTAAACAGTTGAAATATTACTCATTTAACGTCACAGTCAATCAACCATCTGAAATACTGCTCATTTAACGTCACAGTCAATCAAACAGTTGACCTACTGCTCATTTAACGTCACAGTCAACCAAACAGCTGAAATGCTACTCATTTAACGTCACAGTCAATCAAACAGCTGCAAAACTCCTCATTCAACGCCGCAGTCAATCAAACAGTTGACATACTGCTCATTTAACGGCACAGTCAACCAAACAGCTCAAATACATTCAATCAACCATCTGAAATACTGCTCATTTACGTCACAGTCAATCAAACAGCTGATATACTGCTCATTTAACGTCACAGTCAATCAAACAACTGAAAAACTACTCATTTAACGTCACAGTCAATCAAACAGTTGGCATACTGCTCATTTAACGGTGCAGTCAATCAAACAGTTGACATACTGCTCATGTAGCGTCAGAGTCAATCAAACAGCTGAAATACTGCTAATTTAACGTCAGTCAATCAAACAGTTGACATACTGCTCATTTAACGTCACAGTCAACCAAACAGCTGAAAAACTACTCATTTAACGTCACAGTCAATCAAACAGTTGACATACTGCTCATTTAACGTCACAGTCAACCAAACAGCTGGACAACTACTCATTTAACGTCACAGTCAATCAAACAGTTGACATACTGCTCATTTAACGTCACAGTCAATCAAACAGCTGAAATACTACTCATTTAACGTCACCGGCAATCAAACAGCTGAAAAAACTACTCATTTAACGTCACAGTCAATCAAACAGCTGCAAAAACTACTCATTTAACGTCACAGTCAATCAAACAGTTGACATACTGCTCATTTAACATCACAGTCAATCAAACAGCTGAAATACTGCTCATTTAACGTCACAGTCAATCAACCATCTGAAATACTGCTCATTTAACATCACAGTCAATCAAACAGCTGAAATACTGCTCATTTAACGTCACAGTCAATTAAACAGTTGAAATACTACTCATTGAACACCACAGTCAATCAAACAGCTGATATACTGCTCATTTAACGTCACAGTCAATCAAACAGCTGAAATACTGTTCATTTAACGTCACCGTCAATCAAACAGCTGATATACTGCTCATTTAACATCACAGTCAATCAAACAGCTGATGTACTGCTCATTTAACGTCACAGTCAATCAAACAGCTGAAATACTGCTCATTTAACGTCACCGTCAATCAAACAGCTGAAATACTACTCATATAACGTCACCGTCAATCAAACAGCTGAAAAAACTACTCATTTAACGTCACAGTCAATCAAACAGTTGACATACTGCTCATTTAACGTCACAGTCAATCAACCATCTGAAATACTACTCATTGAACACCACAGTCAATCAAACAGTTGACATACTGCTCATTTAACATCACAGTCAATGAAACAGCTGAAATACTGCTCATATTACGTCACAGTCAATCAAACAGCTGAAATACTGCTCATGAACACCACAGTCAATTAAACAGTTGAAATATTACTCATTTAACGTCACAGTCAATCAACCATCTGAAATACTGCTCATTTAACGTCACAGTCAATCAAACAGTTGACATACTGCTCATTTAACGTCATAGTCAACCAAACAGCTGAAATACTACTCATTTAACGTTACAGTCAATCAAACAGCTGCAAAACTACTCATTTAACGCCGCAGTCAATCAAACAGTTGACATACTGCTCATTTAACAGCACAGTCAACCAAACAGCTGAAATACATTCAATCAACCATCTGAAGTACGGCTCATTTAACGTCACAGTCAATCAAACAGTTGACATACTGCTCATTTAACGTCATAGTCAACCAAACAGTTGAAATACTACTCATTTAACGTTACAGTCAATCAAACAGCTGAAATACTGCTCATTTAACGTCACCGTCAATCAAACAGCTGATATACTGCTCATTTAACATCACAGTCAATCAAACAGCTGAAAAAACTACTCATTTAACATCACCGTCAATCAAACAGCTGAACAATTACTCATTTAACGTAACAGTCAATCAACCATCTGAAATACTACTCATTTAACATCACAGTCAATCAAACAGTTGAAAAACTGCTCATTGAACACCACAGTCAATTAAACAGTTGAAATATTACTCATTTAACGTCACAGTCAATTAACCATCTGAAATACTACTCATTTAACTTCACAGTCAATCAAACAGTTGACATAATGCTCATTTAACGTCACAGTCAATCAAACAGCTGAAATACTGCTCATTTAACGTCACAGTCAATTCAACAGTTGAAATATTATTCATATAAGGTCACAGTCAATCAACCATCTGCAATACTACTCATTTAACGTCAACGTCAATCAACCATCTGAAATACTACTCATTTAACGTCACAGTCAATCAAACAGTTGACATACTGCTCATTTAACGTCACAGTCAATCAACCATCTGAAATACTGCTCATTTAACATCACAGTCAATCAAACAGCTGAAATACTGCTCATCTAACGTCACCGTCAATCAAACAGTTGACATACTGCTCATTTAACGTCACAGTCAATCAACCATCTGAAATACTGCTCATTTAACATCACAGTCAATCAAACAGCTGAAATACTGCTCATCTAACGTCACCGTCAATCAAACAGTTGACATACTGCTCATTTAACGTCACAGTCAATCAAACAGCTGAAATACTGCTCATTTAACGTCACAGTCAATCAAACTGCTGATATACTGCTCATTGAACACCACAGTCAATTAAACTGTTGAAATATTACTCATTTAACGTCACAGTCAATCAACCATCTGAAATACTACTCATTTAACGTCACAGTCAATCAAACAGTTGGCATGCTGCTCATTTAACGCCACAGTCAATCAAACAGCTGAAATACTACCCATTTAACGTCACAGTCAATCAAACAGCTGAAAAACTACTCATTTAACGTCACAGTCAATCAAACAGCTGCAAAACTCCTCATTCAACGCCGCAGTCAATCAAAGAGTTGACATACTGCTCATTTAACGGCACAGTCAACCAAACAGCTCAAATACATTCAATCAACCATCTGAAATACTGCTCATTTACGTCACAGTCAATCAAACAGCTGATATACTGCTCATTTAACGTCACAGTCAATCAAACAACTGAAAAACTACTCATTTAACGTCACAGTCAATCAAACAGTTGGCATACTGCTCATTTAACGGCGCAGTCAATCAAACAGTTGGCATACTGCTCATGTAACGTCAGAGTCAATCAAACAGCTGAAATACTGCTAATTTAACGTCAGTCAATCAAACAGTTGACATACTGCTCATTTAACGTCACAGTCAAGCAAACAGCTGAAAAACTACTCATTTAACGTCATATTCAACCAAACAGCTGAACAACTACTCATTTAACGTCACAGTCAATCAAACAGTTGACATACTGCTCATTTAACATCACAGTCAATCAACCATCTGAAATACTGCTCATTTAACATCACAGTCAATCAAACAGCTGAAATACTGCTCATTTAACGTCAGAGTCAATTAAACAGCTGATATACTGCTCATTTAACATCACAGTCAATCAAACAGCTGATAAACTGCTCATTTAACGTCACAGTCAATCAAACAGCTGAAATACTGCTCATTTAACGTCAGCCTCAATCAAACAGCTGAAATACTACTCATATAACGTCACCGTCAATCAAACAGCTGAAAAAAACTACTCATTTAACGTCACAGTCAATCAAACAGTTGACATACTGCTCATTTAACGTCACAGTCAATCAACCATCTGAAATACTACTCATTGAACACCACAGTCAATCAAACAGTTGACATACTGCACATTTAACATCACAGTCAATCAAACAGCTGAAATACTGCTCATTGAACACCACAGTCAATTAAACAGTTGAAATATTACTCATTTAACGTCACAGTCAATCAACCATCTGAAATACTGCTCATTTAACGTCACAGTCAATCAAACAGTTGACATACTTCTCATTTAACGTCACAGTCAACCAAACAGCTGAAATGCTACTCATTTAACGTCACAGTCAATCAAACAGCTGTAAAACTCCTCATTCAACGCCGCAGTCAATCAAACAATTGACATACTGCTCATTTAACGGCACAGTCAACCAAACAGCTCAAATACATTCAATCAACCATCTGAAATACTGCTCATTTACGTCACAGTCAATCAAACAGCTGATATACTGCTCATTTAACGTCATAGTCAATCAAACAACTGAAAAACTACTCATTTAACGTCACAGTCAATCAAACAGTTGGCATACTGCTCATTTAACGGCGCAGTCAATCAAACAGTTGGCATACTGCTCATGTAACGTCAGAGTCAATCAAACAGCTGAAATACTGCTAATTTAACGTCAGTCAATCAAACAGTTGACATACTGCTCATTTAACGTCACAGTCAACCAAACAGCTGAAAAACTACTCATTTAACGTCACAGTCAATCAAACAGTTGACATACTGCTCATTTAACGTCACAGTCAACCAAACAGCTGGACAACTACTCATTTAACGTCACAGTCAATCAAACAGTTGACATACTGCTCATTTAGCGTCACAGTCAATCAAACAGCTGAAATACTACTCATTTAACGTCACCGGCAATCAAACAGCTGAAAAAACTACTCATTTAACGTCACAGTCAATCAAACAGCTGCAAAAACTACTCATTTAACGTCACAGTCAATCAAACAGTTGACATACTGCTCATTTAACGGCACAGTCAACCAAACAGCTCAAATACATTCAATCAACCATCTGAAATACTGCTCATTTACGTCACAGTCAATCAAACAGCTGATATACTGCTCATTTAACGTCACAGTCAATCAAACAACTGAAAAACTACTCATTTAACGTCACAGTCAATCAAACAGTTGGCATACTGCTCATTTAACGGCGCAGTCAATCAAACAGTTGGCATACTGCTCATGTAACGTCAGAGTCAATCAAACAACTGAAATACTGCTAATTTAACGTCAGTCAATCAAACAGTTGACATACTGCTCATTTAACGTCACAGTCAAGCAAACAGCTGAAAAACAACTCATTTAACGTCATAGTCAACCAAACAGCTGAACAACTACTCATTTAACGTCACAGTCAATCAAACAGTTGACATACTGCTCATTTAACATCACAGTCAATCAACCATCTGAAATACTGCTCATTTAACATCACAGTCAATCAAACAGCTGAAATACTGCTCATTTAACGTCAGAGTCAATTAAACAGCTGATATACTGCTCATTTAACATCACAGTCAATCAAACAGCTGATAAACTGCTCATTTAACGTCACAGTCAATCACACAGCTGAAATACTGCTCATTTAACGTCAGCGTCAATCAAACAGCTGAAATACTACTAATATAACGTCACCGTCAATCAAACAGCTGAAAAAACTACTCATTTAACGTCACAGTCAATCAAACAGTTGACATACTGCTCATTTAACGTCACAGTCAATCAACCATCTGAAATACTACTCATTGAACACCACAGTCAATCAAACAGTTGACATACTGCCCATTTAACATCACAGTCAATCAAACAGCTGAAATACTGCTCATTGAACACCACAGTCAATTAAACAGTTGAAATATTACTCATTTAACGTCACCGTCAATCAACCATCTGAAATACTGCTCATTTAACGTCACAGTCAATCAAACAGTTGACATACTGCTCATTTAACGTCACAGTCAACCAAACAGCTGAAATGCTACTCATTTAACGTCACAGTCAATCAAACAGCTGCAAAACTCCTCATTCAACGCCGCAGTCAATCAAATGGTTGACATACTGCTCATTTAACGGCACAGTCAACCAAACAGCTCAAATACATTCAATCAACCATCTGAAATACTGCTCATTTACGTCACAGTCAATCAAACAGCTGATATACTGCTCATTTAACGTCACAGTCAATCAAACAACTGAAAAACTACTCATTTAACGTCACAGTCAATCAAACAGTTGGCATACTGCTCATTTAACGGTGCAGTCAATCAAACAGTTGGCATACTGCTCATGTAGCGTCAGAGTCAATCAAACAGCTGAAATACTGCTAATTTAACGTCAGTCAATCAAACAGTTGACATACTGCTCATTTAACGTCACAGTCAACCAAACAGCTGAAAAACTACTCATTTAACGTCACAGTCAATCAAACAGTTGACATAATGCTCATTTAACGTCACAGTCAACCAAACAGCTGGAAAACTACTCATTTAACGTCACAGTCAATCAAACAGTTGACATACTGCTCATTTAACGTCACAGTCAATCAAACAGCTGAAATACTACTCATTTAACGTCACCGGCAATCAAACAGCTGAAAAAACTACTCATTTAACGTCACAATCAATCAAACAGCTGCAAAAACTACTCATTTAACGTCACAGTCAATCAAACAGTTGACATACTGCTCATTTAACATCACAGTCAATCAAACAGCTGAAATACTGCTCATTTAACGTCACAGTCAATCAACCATCTGAAATACTGCTCATTTAACATCAAAGTCAATCAAACAGCTGAAATACTGCTCATTTAACGTCACAGTCAATTAAACAGTTGAAATACTACTCATTGAACACCACAGTCAATCAAACAGCTGATATACTGCTCATTTAACGTCACAGTAAATCAAACAGCTGAAATACTGTTCATTTAACGTCACCGTCAATCAAACAGCTGATATACTGCTCATTTAACATCACAGTCAATCAAACAGCTGATGTACTGCTCATTTAACGTCACAGTCAATCAAACAGCTGAAATACTGCTCATTTAACGTCACCGTCAATCAAACAGCTGAAATACTACTCATATAACGTCACCGTCAATCAAACAGCTGAAATACTACTCATTGAACACCACAGTCAATCAAACAGTTGACATACTGCTCATTTAACATCACAGTCAATGAAACAGCTGAAATACTGCTCATATAACGTCACAGTCAATCAAACAGCTGAAATACTGCTCATGAACACCACAGTCAATTAAACAGTTGAAATATTACTCATTTAACGTCACAGTCAATCAACCATCTGAAATACTGCTCATTTAACGTCACAGTCAATCAAACAGTTGACATACTGCTCATTTAACGTCATAGTCAACCAAACAGCTGAAATACTACTCATTTAACG
The DNA here is from genome assembly GCA_963383655.1 of Bathymodiolus septemdierum. NCBI lineage: Eukaryota > Metazoa > Mollusca > Bivalvia > Mytilida > Modiolidae > Bathymodiolus > Bathymodiolus septemdierum. The sequence goes on from OY726527.1 coordinate 50,522,986, forward strand.
TTACAGTCAATCAAACAGCTGCAAAACTACTCATTTAACGCCGCAGTCAATCAAACAGTTGACATACTGCTCATTTAACAGCACAGTCAACCAAACAGCTGAAATACATTCAATCAACCATCTGAAGTACGGCTCATTTAACGTCACAGTCAACCAAACAGTTGACATACTGCTCATTTAACGTCATAGTCAACCAAACAGTTGAAATACTACTCATTTAACGTTACAGTCAATCAAACAGCTGAAATACTGCTCATTTAACGTCACCGTCAATCAAACAGCTAATATACTGCTCATTTAACATCACAGTCAATCAAACAGCTGAAAAAACTACTCATTTAACATCACAGTCAATCAAACAGCTGAAATACTGCTCATTTAACGTCACAGTCAATCAACCATCTGAAATACTACTCATTTAACGTCACAGTCAATCAAACAGTTGACATACTGCTCATTTAATGTTACAGTCAACCAAACAGCTGAAAAAACTACTCATTTAACGTCACAGTCAATCAAACAGCTGAAATACTGCTCATTTAACGTCACAGTCAATCAACCATCTGAAATACTACTCATTTAACATCACAGTGAATCAAACAGTTGACATACTGCCCATTTAACGTCACAGTCAATCAAACAGCTGAAATACTACTCATTTAATATCACCGTCAATCAAACAGCTGAACAATTACTCATTTAACGTCACGTCAATCAAACAGTTGACATACTGCTCATTTAACGTAGCAGTCAATCAACCATCTGAAATACTACTCATTTAACATCACAGTCAATCAAACAGTTGAAAAACTGCTCATTGAACACCACAGTCAATTAAACAGTTGAAATATTACTCATTTAACGTCACAGTCAATTAACCATCTGAAATACTACTCATTTAACGTCACAGTCAATCAAACAGTTGACATACTACTCATTTAACGTCACAGTCAATCAAACAGTTGACATACTGCTCATTTAACGTCACAGTCAATCAAACAGCTGAAATACTGCTCATTTAACGTCACAGTCAATCAAACAGCTGCAATACAGCTCATTGAACACCAGAGTCAATTCAACAGTTGAAATATTACTCATATAAGGTCACAGTCAATCAACCATCTGCAATACTACTCATTTAACGTCAACGTCAATCAACCATCTGAAATACTACTCATTTAACGTCACCGTCAATCAAACAGTTGACATACTGCTCATTTAACGTCACCGTCAATCAACCATCTGAAATACTGCTCATTTAACATCACAGTCAATCAAACAGCTGAAATACTGCTCATCTAACGTCATCGTCAATCAAACAGTTGACATACTGCTCATTTAACATCACAGTCAATAAAACAGCTGAAATACTGCTCATTTAACGTCACAGTCAATCAAACAGCTGAAATACTGCTCATTTAACGTCACAGTCAATCAAACTGCTGATATACTGCTCATTGAACACCACAGTCAATTAAACTGTTGAAATATTACTCATTTAACGTCACAGTCAATCAACCATCTGAAATACTACTCATTTAACGTCACAGTCAATCAAACAGTTGGCATGCTGCTCATTTAACGTCACAGTCAATCAAACAGCTGAAATACTACCCATTTAACGTCACAATCAATCAAACAGCTGAAAAACTACTCATTTAACGTCACAGTCAATCAAACAGCTGCAAAACTCCTCATTCAACGCCGCAGTCAATCAAACAGTTGACATACTGCTCATTTAACGGCACAGTCAACCAAACAGCTCAAATACATTCAATCAACCATCTGAAATACTGCTCATTTACGTCACATTCAATCAAACAGCTGATATACTGCTCATTTAACGTCACAGTCAATCAAACAACTGAAAAATTACTCATTTAACGTCACAGTCAATCAAACAGTTGGCATACTGCTCATTTAACGGCGCAGTCAATCAAACAGTTGGCATACTGCTCATGTAGCGTCAGAGTCAATCAAACAGCTGAAATACTGCTAATTTAACGTCAGTCAATCAAACAGTTGACATACTGCTCATTTAACGTCACAGTCAACCAAACAGCTGAAAAACTACTCATTTAACGTCACAGTCAATCAAACAGTTGACATACTGCTCATTTAACGTCACAGTCAACCAAACAGCTGGACAACTACTCATTTAACGTCACAGTCAATCAAACAGTTGACATACTGCTCATTTAACGTCACAGTGAATCAAACAGCTGAAATACTACTCATTTAACGTCACCGGCAATCAAACAGCTGAAAAAACTACTCATTTAACGTCACAGTCAATCAAACAGCTGCAAAAACTACTCATTTAACGTCACAGTCAATCAAACAGTTGACATACTGCTCATTTAACATCACAGTCAATCAAACAGCTGAAATACTGCTCATTTAACGTCACTGTCAATCAACCATCTGAAATACTGCTCATTTAACATCACAGTCAATCAAACAGCTGAAATACTGCTCATTTAACGTCACAGTCAATTAAACAGTTGACATACTACTCATTGAACACCACAGTCAATCAAACAGCTGATATACTGCTCATTTAACGTCACAGTCAATCAAACAGTTGAAATACTGTTCATTTAACGTCACCGTCAATCAAACAGCTGATATACTGCTCATTTAACATCACAGTCAATCAAACAGCTGATGTACTGCTCATTTAACGTCACAGTCAATCAAACAGCTGAAATACTGCTCATTTAACGTCACCGTCAATCAAACAGCTGAAATACTACTCATATAACGTCACCGTCAATCAAACAGCTGAAAAAACTACTCATTTAACGTCACAGTCAATCAAACAGTTGACATACTGCTCATTTAACGTCACAGTCAATCAACCATCTGAAATACTACTCATTGAACACCACAGTCAATCAAACAGTTGACATACTGCTCATTTAACATCACAGTCAATGAAACAGCTGAAATACTGCTCATATAACGTCACAGTCAATCAAACAGCTGAAATACTGCTCATGAACACCACAGTCAATTAAACAGTTGAAATATTACTCATTTAACGTCACAGTCAATCAACCATCTGAAATACTGCTCATTTAACGTCACAGTCAATCAAACAGTTGACATACTGCTCATTTAACGTCATAGTCAACCAAACAGCTGAAATACTACTCATTTAACGTTACAGTCAATCAAACAGCTGCAAAACTACTCATTTAACGCCGCAGTCAATCAAACAGTTGACATACTGCTCATTTAACAGCACAGTCAACCAAACAGCTGAAATACATTCAATCAACCATCTGAAGTACGGCTCATTTAACGTCACAGTCAATCAAACAGTTGAAATACTACTCATTTGACGTTACAGTCAATCAAACAGCTGAAATACTGCTCATTTAACGTCACCGTCAATCAAACAGCTGATATACTGCTCATTTAACATCACAGTCAATCAAACAGCTGAAAAAACTACTCATTTAACATCACAGTCAATCAAACAGCTGAAATACTGCTCATTTAACGTCACAGTCAATCAACCATCTGAAATACTACTCATTTAACGTCACAGTCAATCAAACAGTTGACATACTGCTCATTTAACGTTACAGTCAACCAAACAGCTGAAAAAACTACTCATTTAACGTCACAGTCAATCAAACAGCTGAAATACTGCTCATTTAAAGTCACAGTCAATCAACCATCTGAAATACTACTCATTTAACATCACAGTGAATCAAACAGTTGACATACTGCCCATTTAACGTCACAGTCAATCAAACAGCTGAAATACTACTCATTTAACATCACCGTCAATCAAACAGCTGAACAATTACTCATTTAACGTCACCGTCAATCAAACAGTTGACATACTGCTCATTTAACGTAGCAGTCAATCAACCATCTGAAATACTACTCATTTAACATCACAGTCAATCAAACAGTTGAAAAACTGCTCATTGAACACCACAGTCAATTAAACAGTTGAAATATTACTCATTTAACGTCACAGTCAATTAACCATCTGAAATACTACTCATTTAACGTCACAGTCAATCAAACAGTTGACATACTACTCATTTAACGTCACAGTCAATCAAACAGTTGACATACTGCTCATTTAACGTCACAGTCAATCAAACAGCTGAAATACTGCTCATTTAACGTCACAGTCAATCAAACAGCTGAAATACTGCTCATTGAACACCAGAGTCAATTCAACAGTTGAAATATTACTCATATAAGGTCACAGTCAATCAACCATCTGCAATACTACTCATTTAACGTCAACGTCAATCAACCATCTGAAATACTACTCATTTAACGTCACCGTCAATCAAACAGTTGACATACTACTCATTTAACGTCACCGTCAATCAACCATCTGAAATACTGCTCATTTAACATCACAGTCAATCAAACAGCTGAAATACTGCTCATCTAACGTCATCGTCAATCAAACAGTTGACATACTGCTCATTTAACATCACAGTCAATAAAACAGCTGAAATACTGCTCATTTAACGTCACAGTCAATCAAACAGCTGAAATACTGCTCATTTAACGTCACAGTCAATCAAACTGCTGATATACTGCTCATTGAACACCACAGTCAATTAAACTGTTGAAATATTACTCATTTAACGTCACAGTCAATCAACCATCTGAAATACTACTCATTTAACGTCACAGTCAATCAAACAGTTGGCATGCTGCTCATTTAACGTCACAGTCAATCAAACAGTTGACATACTGCTCATTTAACGTCACAGTCAATCAAACAGCTGAAATACTGCTCATTTAACGTCACAGTCAATCAAACAGCTGCAATACAGCTCATTGAACACCAGAGTCAATTCAACAGTTGAAATATTACTCATATAAGGTCACAGTCAATCAACCATCTGCAATACTACTCATTTAACGTCAACGTCAATCAACCATCTGAAATACTACTCATTTAACGTCACCGTCAATCAAACAGTTGACATACTGCTCATTTAACGTCACCGTCAATCAACCATCTGAAATACTGCTCATTTAACATCACAGTCAATCAAACAGCTGAAATACTGCTCATCTAACGTCATCGTCAATCAAACAGTTGACATACTGCTCATTTAACATCACAGTCAATAAAACAGCTGAAATACTGCTCATTTAACGTCACAGTCAATCAAACAGCTGAAATACTGCTCATTTAACGTCACAGTCAATCAAACTGCTGATATACTGCTCATTGAACACCACAGTCAATTAAACTGTTGAAATATTACTCATTTAACGTCACAGTCAATCAACCATCTGAAATACTACTCATTTAACGTCACAGTCAATCAAACAGTTGGCATGCTGCTCATTTAACGTCACAGTCAATCAAACAGCTGAAATACTACCCATTTAACGTCACAATCAATCAAACAGCTGAAAAACTACTCATTTAACGTCACAGTCAATCAAACAGCTGCAAAACTCCTCATTCAACGCCGCAGTCAATCAAACAGTTGACATACTGCTCATTTAACGGCACAGTCAACCAAACAGCTCAAATACATTCAATCAACCATCTGAAATACTGCTCATTTACGTCACATTCAATCAAACAGCTGATATACTGCTCATTTAACGTCACAGTCAATCAAACAACTGAAAAATTACTCATTTAACGTCACAGTCAATCAAACAGTTGGCATACTGCTCATTTAACGGCGCAGTCAATCAAACAGTTGGCATACTGCTCATGTAGCGTCAGAGTCAATCAAACAGCTGAAATACTGCTAATTTAACGTCAGTCAATCAAACAGTTGACATACTGCTCATTTAACGTCACAGTCAACCAAACAGCTGAAAAACTACTCATTTAACGTCACAGTCAATCAAACAGTTGACATACTGCTCATTTAACGTCACAGTCAACCAAACAGCTGGACAACTACTCATTTAACGTCACAGTCAATCAAACAGTTGACATACTGCTCATTTAACGTCACAGTGAATCAAACAGCTGAAATACTACTCATTTAACGTCACCGGCAATCAAACAGCTGAAAAAACTACTCATTTAACGTCACAGTCAATCAAACAGCTGCAACAACTACTCATTTAACGTCACAGTCAATCAAACAGTTGACATACTGCTCATTTAACATCACAGTCAATCAAACAGCTGAAATACTGCTCATTTAACGTCACTGTCAATCAACCATCTGAAATACTGCTCATTTAACATCACAGTCAATCAAACAGCTGAAATACTGCTCATTTAACGTCACAGTCAATTAAACAGTTGACATACTACTCATTGAACACCACAGTCAATCAAACAGCTGATATACTGCTCATTTAACGTCACAGTCAATCAAACAGTTGAAATACTGTTCATTTAACGTCACCGTCAATCAAACAGCTGATATACTGCTCATTTAACATCACAGTCAATCAAACAGCTGATGTACTGCTCATTTAACGTCACAGTCAATCAAACAGCTGAAATACTGCTCATTTAACGTCACCGTCAATCAAACAGCTGAAATACTACTCATATAACGTCACCGTCAATCAAACAGCTGAAAAAACTACTCATTTAACGTCACAGTCAATCAAACAGTTGACATACTGCTCATTTAACGTCACAGTCAATCAACCATCTGAAATACTACTCATTGAACACCACAGTCAATCAAACAGTTGACATACTGCTCATTTAACATCACAGTCAATGAAACAGCTGAAATACTGCTCATATAACGTCACAGTCAATCAAACAGCTGAAATACTGCTCATGAACACCACAGTCAATTAAAAAGTTGAAATATTACTCATTTAACGTCACAGTCAATCAACCATCTGAAATACTGCTCATTTAACGTCACAGTCAATCAAACAGTTGACATACTGCTCATTTAACGTCATAGTCAACCAAACAGCTGAAATACTACTCATTTAACGTTACAGTCAATCAAACAGCTGCAAAACTACTCATTTAACGCCGCAGTCAATCAAACAGTTGACATACTGCTCATTTAACAGCACAGTCAACCAAACAGCTGAAATACATTCAATCAACCATCTGAAGTACGGCTCATTTAACGTCACAGTCAATCAAACAGTTGAAATACTACTCATTTGACGTTACAGTCAATCAAACAGCTGAAATACTGCTCATTTAACGTCACCGTCAATCAAACAGCTGATATACTGCTCATTTAACATCACAGTCAATCAAACAGCTGAAAAAACTACTCATTTAACATCACAGTCAATCAAACAGCTGAAATACTGCTCATTTAACGTCACAGTCAATCAACCATCTGAAATACTACTCATTTAACGTCACAGTCAATCAAACAGTTGACATACTGCTCATTTAACGTTACAGTCAACCAAACAGCTGAAAAAACTACTCATTTAACGTCACAGTCAATCAAACAGCTGAAATACTGCTCATTTAAAGTCACAGTCAATCAACCATCTGAAATACTACTCATTTAACATCACAGTGAATCAAACAGTTGACATACTGCCCATTTAACGTCACAGTCAATCAAACAGCTGAAATACTACTCATTTAACATCACCGTCAATCAAACAGCTGAACAATTACTCATTTAACGTCACCGTCAATCAAACAGTTGACATACTGCTCATTTAACGTAGCAGTCAATCAACCATCTGAAATACTACTCATTTAACATCACAGTCAATCAAACAGTTGAAAAACTGCTCATTGAACACCACAGTCAATTAAACAGTTGAAATATTACTCATTTAACGTCACAGTCAATTAACCATCTGAAATACTACTCATTTAACGTCACAGTCAATCAAACAGTTGACATACTACTCATTTAACGTCACAGTCAATCAAACAGTTGACATACTGCTCATTTAACGTCACAGTCAATCAAACAGCTGAAATACTGCTCATTTAACGTCACAGTCAATCAAACAGCTGAAATACTGCTCATTGAACACCAGAGTCAATTCAACAGTTGAAATATTACTCATATAAGGTCACAGTCAATCAACCATCTGCAATACTACTCATTTAACGTCAACGTCAATCAACCATCTGAAATACTACTCATTTAACGTCACCGTCAATCAAACAGTTGACATACTACTCATTTAACGTCACCGTCAATCAACCATCTGAAATACTGCTCATTTAACATCACAGTCAATCAAACAGCTGAAATACTGCTCATCTAACGTCATCGTCAATCAAACAGTTGACATACTGCTCATTTAACATCACAGTCAATAAAACAGCTGAAATACTGCTCATTTAACGTCACAGTCAATCAAACAGCTGAAATACTGCTCATTTAACGTCACAGTCAATCAAACTGCTGATATACTGCTCATTGAACACCACAGTCAATTAAACTGTTGAAATATTACTCATTTAACGTCACAGTCAATCAACCATCTGAAATACTACTCATTTAACGTCACAGTCAATCAAACAGTTGGCATGCTGCTCATTTAACGTCACAGTCAATCAAACAGCTGAAATACTACCCATTTAACGTCACAATCAATCAAACAGCTGAAAAACTACTCATTTAACGTCACAGTCAATCAAACAGCTGCAAAACTCCTCATTCAACGCCGCAGTCAATCAAACAGTTGACATACTGCTCATTTAACGGCACAGTCAACCAAACAGCTCAAATACATTCAATCAACCATCTGAAATACTGCTCATTTACGTCACAGTCAATCAAACAGCTGATATACTGCTCATTTAACGTCACAGTCAATCAAACAACTGAAAAATTACTCATTTAACGTCACAGTCAATCAAACAGTTGGCATACTGCTCATTTAACGGCGCAGTCAATCAAACAGTTGGCATACTGCTCATGTAACGTCAGAGTCAATCAAACAGCTGAAATACTGCTAATTTAACGTCAGTCAATCAAACAGTTGACATACTGCTCATTTAACGTCACAGTCAAGCAAACAGCTGAAAAACTACTCATTTAACGTCATAGTCAACCAAACAGCTGAACAACTACTCATTTAACGTCACAGTCAATCAAACAGTTGACATACTGCTCATTTAACATCACAGTCAATCAACCATTTGAAATACTGCTCATTTAACATCACAGTCAATCAAACAGCTGAAATACTGCTCATTTAACATCACAGTCAATCAAACAGCTGATAAACTGCTCATTTAACGTCACAGTCAATCAAACAGCTGAAATACTGCTCATTTAACGTCAGCGTCAATCAAACAGCTGAAATACTACTCATATAACGTCACCGTCAATCAAACAGCTGAAAAAACTACTCATTTAACGTCACAGTCAATCAAACAGTTAACATACTGCTCATTTAACGTCACAGTCAACCAAACAGCTCAAATACATTCAATCAACCATCTGAAATATTACTCATATAAGGTCACAGTCAATCAACCATCTGCAATACTACTCATTTAACGTCAACGTCAATCAACCATCTGAAATACTACTCATTTAACGTCACCGTCAATCAAACAGTTGACATACTGCTCATTTAACGTCACAGTCAATCAACCATCTGAAATACTGCTCATTTAACATCACAGTCAATCAAACAGCTGAAATACTGCTCATCTAACGTCACCGTCAATCAAACAGTTGACATACTGTTCATTTAACATCACAGTCAATAAAACAGCTGAAATACTGCTCATTTAACGTCACAGTCAATCAAACAGCTGAAATACTGCTCATTTAACGTCACAGTCAATCAAACTGCTGATATACTGCTCATTGAACACCACAGTCAATTAAACTGTTGAAATATTACTCATTTAACGTCACAGTCAATCAACCATCTGAAATACTACTCATTTAACGTCACAGTCAATCAAACAGTTGGCATGCTGCTCATTTAACGTCACAGTCAATCAAACAGCTGAAATACTACCCATTTAACGTCACAATCAATCAAACAGCTGAAAAACTACTCATTTAACGTCACAGTCAATCAAACAGCTGCAAAACTCCTCATTCAACGCCGCAGTCAATCAAAGAGTTGACATACTGCTCATTTAACGGCACAGTCAACCAAACAGCTCAAATACATTCAATCAACCATCTGAAATACTGCTCATTTACGTCACAGTCAATCAAACAGCTGATATACTGCTCATTTAACGTCACAGTCAATCAAACAACTGAAAAATTACTCATTTAACGTCACAGTCAATCAAACAGTTGGCATACTGCTCATTTAACGGCGCAGTCAATCAAACAGTTGGCATACTGCTCATGTAACGTCAGAGTCAATCAAACAGCTGAAATACTGCTAATTTAACGTCAGTCAATCAAACAGTTGACATACTGCTCATTTAACGTCACAGTCAAGCAAACAGCTGAAAAACTACTCATTTAACGTCATAGTAAACCAAACAGCTGAACAACTACTCATTTAACGTCACAGTCAATCAAACAGTTGACATACTGCTCATTTAACATCACAGTCAATCAACCATCTGAAATACTGCTCATTTAACATCACAGTCAATCAAACAGCTGAAATACTGCTCATTTAACATCACAGTCAATCAAACAGCTGATAAACTGCTCATTTAACGTCACAGTCAATCAAACAGCTGAAATACTGCTCATTTAACGTCAGCGTCAATCAAACAGCTGAAATACTACTCATATAACGTCACCGTCAATCAAACAGCTGAAAAAACTACTCATTTAACGTCACAGTCAATCAAACAGTTGACATACTGCTCATTCAACGTCACAGTCAACCAAACAGCTCAAATACATTCAATCAACCATCTGAAATACTGCTCATTTACGTCACAGTCAATCAAACAGCTGATATACTGCTCATTTAACGTCACAGTCAATCAAACAACTGAAAAACTACTCATTTAACGTCACAGTCAATCAAACAGTTGGCATACTGCTCATTTAACGGCGCAGTCAATCAAACAGTTGGCATGCTGCTCATGTAACGTCAGAGTCAATAAAACAGCTGAAATACTGCTAATTTAACGTCAGTCAATCAAACAGTTGACACACTGCTCATTTAACGTCACAGTCAAGCAAACAGCTAGAAAACTACTCTTTTAACGTCACAGTCAACCAAACAGCTGGACAACTACTCATTTAACGTCACAGTCGATCAAACAGATGACATACTGCTCATTTAACGTCACAGTCAATCAAACAGCTGAAATACTACTCATTTAACGTCACCGGCAATCAAACAGCTGAAAAAAATACTCATTTAACGTCACAGTCAATCAAACAGCTGCACAAACTACTCATTTAACGTCACAGTCAATCAAACAGTTGACATACTGCTCATTTAACATCACAGTCAATCAAACAGCTGAAATACTGCTCATTTAACGTCACAGTCAATCAACCATCTGAAATACTGCTCATTTAACATCACAGTCAATCAAACAGCTGAAATACTGCTCATTTAACGTCACAGTCAATTAAACAGTTGAAATACTACTCATTGAACACCACAGTCAATCAAACAGCTGATATACTGCTCATTTAACGTCACAGTCAATCAAACAGCTGAAATACTGCTCATTTAACGTCACCGTCAATCAAACAGCTGATATACTGCTCATTTAACATCACAGTCAATCAAACAGCTGATGTACTGCTCATTTAACGTCACAGTCAATCAAACAGCTGAAATACTGCTAATTTAACGTCACCGTCAATCAAACAGCTGAAATACTACTCATATAACGTCACCGTCAATCAAACAGCTGAAAAAACTACTCATTTAACGTCACAGTCAATCAAACAGTTCACATACTGCTCATTTAACGTCACAGTCAATCAACCATCTGAAATACTACTCATTGAACACCACAGTCAATCAAACAGTTGACATACTGCTCATTTAACATCACAGTCAATCAAACAGCTGAAATACTGCTCATATAACGTCACAGTCAATCAAACAGCTGAAATACTGCTCATTGAACACCACAGTCAATTAAACAGTTGAAATATTACTCATTTAACGTCACAGTCAATCAACTATCTGAAATACTGCTCATTTAACGTCACAGTCAAGCAAACAGTTGACATACTGCTCATTTAACGTTACAGTCAATCAAACAGCTGCAAAACTACTCATTTAACGCCACAGTCAATCAAACAGTTGACATACTGCTCATTTAACAGCACAGTCAACCAAACAGCTGAAATACATTCAATCAACCATCTGAAATACGGCTCATTTAACGTCATATTCAATCAAACAGCTGATACACTGCTCATTTAACGTCACAATCAATCAAACAGCTGAAAAAACTACTCATTTAATGTCACAGTCCATCACATAGTTGACATACTGCTCATTTAACGGCGCAGTCAATTAAACAGTTGACATACTGCTCATTTAATGTCAGAGTCAATCAAACATCTGAAATACTGCTAATTTAACGTCACAGTCAATCAAACAGCTGCAAAACTACTCATCTAACGCCGCAGTCAATCAAACAGTTGACATACTGCTCATTTAACGTCACAGTCAATCAACCATCTGAAATACTACTCATTTCACGTCACAATCAATCAAACAGTTGACATACTACTCATTTAACGTCACAGTCAATCAAACAGTTGACATACTGCTCATTTAACGTCACAGTCAATCAAACAGTTGACATACTACTCATTTAACGGCACAGTCAACCAAACAGCTGAAATACTACTCATTTAACGTCACAGTCAATCAAACAGCTGAAATACTGCTCATGTAACGTCACAGTCAATTATACAGTTGAAATACTGCTAATTTAACGTCATAGTCAATCAAACTGCTGAAATATTACCATCGTTTAATACTGTTAATCTCATTCTTCCAGGCTATGCAGAATATAATTGATATTTAATATAAAGCTGTGATATGATTGGCTCTAAAGACAGTCGTCAGGACTTATTAAAGTGTTTAAAAACTAGCACATGACTAAGAAGACTTTTCTGTCAGTTGACCCACGTGTGATGGCTGGAGAGTAATCGAAGCGTGATATGCTGTGTTACCGATGATGTACTCAAATCGTGAAACCATTTTAACACGTTCACGTGTAGTGCACAGTAGTTCAACAGAGGCAATGCCTTGAAAGCCATATCTGGTACTTATCCAGCATGGAGCTGAGACACGGACATTACCGATCTCTGCTTATTTTTCTTGTATTGTGTAAATAAACAAAAATAATGAGATATAACATTTAAACAAAGAAAATATTACCTTGGTAAATTATACGTTTGATTGTCAACACAAGTCAGTATTATTGGGTTTTGATTTTTATTATAATAATTTAGTCAATCCGTATTTTTAACATAAATATTGGGAAGTTTAATCAAATGTCATTTTAACCGGAGGTCGAAGAAACCAATGAACAATTAGCCATGACTTTGATTCGAAATAGTCAAGTATTTGTGTTATGCAAAATAAACTTAAGGCCTAGAACGGATCAAGCCTTTAACTAGAATTATACAAGGAAACAGCTTAACAAAGTTCAAACTAACGAACTGATTTCTTTTTACATTTTCACTGTTACAAATGATATTACTATATAAGACTACCTTTCAAGTAAGACCTTTAATTCATTCATCTCACAGTTATCAGGACTTGAGTGGTGTAGCTGACATTTTATTTCTCTAAATATTGACTTGTCCTTTTCTTTATATTCGTGATGGTGATCAACACATGCGTTTTTCTTCCTATGGACTGACTTGTTTGCCGAATGATTGACTTCAGAATTATTTTCTGAAAATAAGGTATTTTCCACCTCTTCAACGATTGATTTTTCAAATTTTCTTTCCAGATAAAGACCCATTCTTTTCCTTACAGCAGTATCATCTTCTCCTGCCGTAAAGATCCTGCTATATATAGTGTTTGTTTCTCTCTTGATGTTAAGCTTGTATTGGATGTCGTAACTGCAGTCTTTCAGATCAACTGTTGTATCACTTTTAACAACATAGATGATATCAACCTTGGTATTCTTGAATTCTGACAAACATCGTTCCAGGATATGTGAAATAATCATTTTGACCTACAACATTGTTCAATAAAGTAAATGTATTGATTAATATAACATGTTATATTTGAATCTGGTCTGTGATATTAATCATTATTAGAATATCATATTATTTGAAAATTGTGATTTGTGAATTCATGTCACATGATTTGATGTATAAACTGATCTTACTAAACATGAATATTTATAAACCTTACATCACCTTAAATAGATTATATAAAAATCCATCTCACAATAGCTAGCTTTGAATGAACTTTTGCTTAGAAATTCCACCATCAAAATAGAGGTTGCATTCGTACTTCGGTAAACGGCGCTCCTGACCTGAACACGTAGTTCTTATATGGTCTTTTTATTTTGTGACCATATGGATTTCAATCGTTCGTAAACCTGCGGAATTCCGAACCCAACTGAGGCCTTTCGGTTCAACAAATATGTTTCCACAAGCTCCCATAGTTAATTATCTTTGAATATTTCTATTTACGTCCCTAAATGTGATACATGTTTATTGTTCTTACCTCTACCTTTCGTTACGCCACCATAACTGCGAGATAAGCATAACATATATAATCGACTCTTGACATCTTTGCAAAATCTGACACGTGATTACCGGATAAGTTAAGATCCGTCCGCAGTTGAGTCTATATTTATCCTTATCTCGTAAAACTCACCTGTTTCATAATATTTCCCCTTTCATTAGTGTTTAATAGACATAATACAACATATGGTATGTTATTGTCTACAAATCTATTCAGCAGCCACTGTAGATGTTGTGTAGCTGATGTTGTGTTCACCGACGATGTTCTCTCATCCTGTTCAATGTCTTGTTTGCAAAGACATATCTGATAATTGTCCGTCGACGTTCCTGTACGCAGAACTACGACATGGCCGCTGCGCGTTTGTCTCAATGTATCCAACTCATTTCCAGTAAAAGCTATAGCATCACATTTTTTTCTTAGCCATGACTGTGTCTTCCCTATCCTTGGATATGTGCCATTCGATAATGTAATATTATGTATTTCAATAGGAGTGTGGATTTCTCTGGTTGTCTGCCTTGAAGATCTCGAATTTTCACTGTAACGCCCAATATAAAATTCTTATGAAATGTCATTTATGAAGACATCCCCATTAACTATAGTCAAGTTTTATATACATATTGAATGTCAGCAATCGTGCAATCAGACAACAACCGATTCAAATTATGCTTTGGACTCGAACACCAATGACGAAAAAAGTGTGCGAGTAAGAGCATTCAATATTGAAATTTGCATGTGGTCACTACATTAATATGTTATCTTTGATGTTTATTAGATTATTTAATTTGGACTCTAAATGTCATTGGCTTCAATAAACGGACAGTCAACAATCAACAATCTAGGAGTGAGTGAGTGATTGTTGCTTAGAGCCAACTCAGCATTTTTTTCAGTTATATCATCGCGAGAACAAGTAAATTTTCAATGAGATGATGATGAGTTCCGCTTTGTTCTAGACCAACACGCTGAGTTGGATATGTATAGTGCTAGCTCACTGAAACAACAGTCCGCGGGTAGACATGTCGCTCCACTCGTACACATTATTCTGATTCCGAGCCAACCAATCTTTGTTCTTACTCCTTAATGCTGCGTGCTTAGCGAAGAAGCAAAACATACTAATATCATAGTCTTTGGTTTGATCCGACGGGGTTCGAACCCACGATCTACCACACTCGCGGTGAACACGCTGCCCATTACACCACTGATGCGGTTAAGAAAACAATAACAATTTAAACAATTTAGAGACGCAGGCAATATTTAATGCAATACATAGAACAAAGACAAACAAAACACAAAACAGAACACTAAAACATGAGCAAAACAGAACCACACCCCCCTCCCAACAACAGGCGACGTGAACCCAGGTCTTCGCGAAGGATACGCAGTTGCTGTTTCTGATAGTACACCCGTCGTGTTACACATATTCATAGTAAAAGTCTTGTCAATGATAAAGAAAAGAGCAATATGTTCAAAAGGGAAAATATCTATTAGAGAAAAGGAGATTTTTTAACTGTTAAGCAGTTTCTGATGACGAACATATAATTGTTGTATCAATAACTTCACCATACATGTAGAAGCAACGAAGCCTTGCTTAAATAAAGAGCAGGTGGTTCCTATCAGGATTTCGTTGATAGAGAAACACTACTATTAAGGAAACTACTGAGTTAAGGGTGCGTATTTCGAATCGATTGTACATTTCATATAGAGTTTAGCACATTAAATGATATTATGTAAAATGATGGTCATTTTGAGTGTCAGATCAACACACAATATGATAACTGTGTTGAGAACTGTTAACGGGAGTCCAGTTACAAACCAGCAGCATTGGTCAAAACAAACAATTATTTACTGTCATGCGCTCAGCTAATCATATACATGAAGTTTATATAATCCAATCATATAATATCATTTCAAGAAATAGACGATTTTGGCTATCCTGTTTCGACACTTTCGTTTTATTGCTCCCAAAAGAGTAAATTATTTGGCGTCCCAATCTTTCGATTTTGAGCTTACCTGATTAAGGTTATTGCAGAAACGCGTCGTGCGCACTAAATTTGATATCTACGGTTTTATTATTATCATTGGGTTGATACCTCTGCTGGTGGAGTATTGGTACCCGAGGATACCATCCGCCCAGTGTTTCGGTACTGACAAGGTTTATTATAAATATTTATTACTGAAATTTACAGTTCCTAAATAATGTAATTATTAATAAAACTAATGTTCTCCTCCCTCAGGCATAGGCGAAATTAGCCGATTTTGGCCCTTTCGTTTTATTGCTCCCAAAACTTTAAATTATTTGGCTTTCTAATCTTTCGATTTTGAGCGTACCAGATGAATGTAATTCTAGAAACGCGCTGTGCGCACTAAATTTGATAGCTACGTTTTTATTGATAGAATTTCTAAAGATTGAAGTTTGTATCACTAGTAAGGCCGACAGTTGTCACTCAGAATACCCCACGGTAACCTTGTATTTGGTTAACGATCTATCATACCTAATTATTTCCTGGAAAACACCCGAACTGTAAGTGAAAATCCAACCAAATATCCCTGTGACACATAAGCAAACAATAAAGACAAATATTTTGGTGAATATATCAATTGCATTCCTCAAATAACTATTCAACTTCTGACGAGTGTCACTAGTGACAGCTGCTTACCCTTCCGTAGCACATGAATTCGATCCCGTTGTTTTACTTGTCTTAGTGTGGGGATCATGTTGTTCATGTTGTCAAATTAAAAGTCTTCAAGTTTTGTAATGGCCGCGGCGATTTCTGCATTAAAACGATGTTCGAGTATTTTTGTTTACCGACAACTCAGTAATTTTTCAGCAGTATTATGGCAAATAGAGGTTAATTTTCGATGAGATGATGATGTCCGCTTTGTACTAGACTAACACGCTTATTTGGATTGTTATATTCCTAGCTCAATGAAACAACAGTCCGAGGATAGACATGTCTCCTCGCTCGGACACACTATCCTGATTCCCAGCCAAGCAGTCTTTGCTCTTAATGATGCGTGCTTAGTGGAGAAGCAACAAGTACCACTTCTTTAGCTTTAACCAATCGGGGCTCGAACCCACGATCTACCGCACCCGAGGAGAACACCGATGCGGTTTACCGATGTTCGATATTCGTCTTTACTTCGTTTGTTCTGTAGGAGGTTCGTGCTTTTTTAATGTTATTTGTATTTATTTACGTATACTGATGTCCAACATGATTTCCAAATCATTACCCCTTTTGGTATTTTCAAGCATTTCTTGTAGATATATGCCAAAATCGAATGGTATTTTTATGGCCGGTCTTACATCGTCTAAGTTAAAGATACCTGCAATGATGTTTCTAAATCACCAAATATACTCATTAAAATTTAAACTAAAATCTACTTCAAACGGACCCAATTTTTATTTCGAATTATTCGAAGACAGGACTAAATCTGAGCTTAAGACAACACGATTTGACTGAACTATTATCATTAAAGACATTTCAATTATTGTAGAAGTCACTCTATAGTTACCTGTGACAATATATCGGCACAAACTTTTGTAAATGTGAGTAAATAAAAACACAATCGCCCATATGATAATCATCTTTCTATCTCCAAGTCTGTAAAATAAAATGTTAAATATAAATTTAACAGCTTCAGTTTACGCTTAAAAACCATAAGCATAAGAAAAATTGGAAAATTTTAAATAGTTCTTGCGCATATAAAAATGTAGGAAACCGTCATACCAAAACAAAATCTCTCGCATAAAGTGATAACAATCAGTTCGTTCTAATTACTTTAAAATTTGTATTTCTATCCGTCAGGGATTGATTGTTGCTCTGTTTAGTTGGATTAAAAATATCTTCATACAATCTATTGATATGCGTATTGTCTGACAAATTAGAATCGGTCATTAATCTGTCGGAAGTGCGAATTAAAATATATCAGTAGTTTAATCGCTGCCTTCCTTACATAGTCATAATAGACTTATTTCGATTCTGATATGTCTAAGAGTACAAATACGGTAGTATACTTTGATCGGAAGACAGTAATTTGATATTTACGTTTGCGGACAATGTCACACACAATTTATGCTGCCAAATTCGAGCAGACAATAATTCATCAACATGTGCATTTACGAATGGAAAGTGAGTCACATTAACCGGCGCATGTGCGAATGAGATTATACACAATCGATAAATCGCTCGTTTGTTAGCAAAACGAATGAAGGACGTGATATTAGAATTGCTAATAATATAAATACTAACCTAGAATGTGCTTTATCTACAAAAATATAGGCAACCAGATTGACAATACAGGTGGCTATTAAATTAAGATCGTGACTGGTAGCAACGTGTATCACTTCGAAGGCAAATTTGGAATAACTATGCATCAGTACTACAGACCTGTAGAAAAAAACAATCATTTTGATTACTAGTAAATAATACGTTGTTTGTGTTTGTTTGCGAATAGTGGTGTCCAATGCATATTGTGTGGTGTTTTCTTTGTTATTTTTTTTCGTCTATGTTGCCAGTTTTTTTTTATTGTCCATTGTTGATTGCCCCTTCGGTATTCTCTTACGTTTATTTACTCTACGTAATATTTCTTACTCACCATAAACTATAAAATAGATAAAAATGTCTCCGTAATAAAGGAATGGATAACAGATGAAAAGTTAGAAATTGTTTTGCTTTCATTGTTGATTAATATCTACGGCTTTGTTGATGATTCTGAAAATAGAAAGTAAATTCGTAAAGAGATAATACATGATATGCAAGTAGTATAGTACGAAACTGTATACCGATCCGATGGGTGCCGATAGATAAAACCACGTGGTAACCTCAAACCCTAACCATAACACCCCAACTGTAACCCAACCCTTAACCCCAACCCTAATATCCCAACTCTAACCCAAACCCTAACCATAATACCCAAACTGTAACCCAACCCTTAACCCCAACCATAACACCCAAACTCTAACCCAAACCCTAACCATAACACCCCAACTGTCACTCAACCCTTAACCCCAACCCTAACACCCCAACTTTAACCCAAACCCTAACCCTAACCATACATACTTCAAGACTATCTTGAATGTTTTGTAAAACATTAATAAATCAATATTAAATTCCATTGATATCTAGTGACAGTAAAAATAAAACACTTGCACGATATATTTATTGTAGGTCGAAATATCCAAAACTAAAAAGTACTTGTCCCATGATTATTACTAACAGTGAGGTACCCTCTTAGTTATTATCTATTCTATTGCATATTGTATATAGATAAATACACAAAGTATTTATGATTGGATAATAAATATCAGGTTTAATTATCTATATTCATATACATAATTGAGTTATTTTTGTCATAATAAATGGGTTGAAATAAACTGTTGCTTTATTATGACAGAGTCACTTAACACTCTTCACACTAGTCTAATAAAGCTATTAAGGCACACCCCTGTCATAATAACACATTTCACATTAGCCTAATAAAGCTATTAAGCAACGTCCCTTACCGGAACTACCACTGAGATATCAATGGGCTTTCCGTTATATTTTTTTCTAATTATTAAATTAGATAACATTTTTTTTTGCAAATCTCATTACAGGATAAATACAATATTGGTGTATTGACGGAAACTATAGAATGTATGTGGCTCGGCACGAAACGGTTGGAAAGACTCTTTCCCACGTTTCTAATCCTCGCCACATAAATTCTATATTCACTGTCAATACACCAATATTGTATATATGTAACTCACAAACATTGTCAGTGTTACACGAAGAGGTCATTGTCCCGTGAAACGCGAAGGCGAAATAAGCCTATAAGAACAAATGTATTCGATACTGTATAAAGATCGAAATAATCAACCATGAATAGATGCGAGTTATTTAATTCAGTGAACTTAACGAGTTAAAAAGAACATTCAGTCTCTCATCAATACATAAAAACTTCCAGATATATAAAAACGTGTTGAAGCTGACTACTACGTTTATGCTTCTCAGTCTCATCAGTGCAACTCTCGGCATATTCCTGAATATGACTGATCCAAAGGATTCCATGATTCAATCCTTCAAAACAGGAAATTTACACATCGAAACAATGAAACATTCGGCACTCTACAAAACAATTCCATGTGACCAGACTTGCTTGTGTGAGTTGTGAACCTGTCATTGCTGCCAAGCACCGACCGAAAATCAATGAAGTATCAAAACGGAAGAAGCAAAACAACCCAAATAATACCAACAACTGGGATCACCAAAACACTGTTTTAATGTGTTGAAATTTTGAATATGATACAGACTTAAGAATGAATTCATTAAAAAAAAGAAAAGTAGATATCATCCATGTTATATCACACAGAATATTCAAGTAGTGAGTGAGTGGTTGAGTGGTTATTGCTTAAGCTATTTGAGAAATTGATAAGATATATCATGGCGCCAACATGTGACAATTTGATGCGACATTAATAACTTCCGTTTTGTATAAGACCAACACTTATAGTTGGCCTTTGGTAATGCTACTATGACATGCTGAACCAAAAGTCCGAGGGTAGACATGTCGCTCCACTCAGAAATTAGTCTGACCTCGAGCAAACCATTCTTTACTCTTACTCCGTAATGTCGCGTGGTTGGCGGAGAAGCAACTAATACCAATTTCAAAAATCTTTGGTTTTACCTGACCAGAGCTCGAACCCACGATATACCACCCTCGAGGTAGTCACGTTAACCATTACGCCACTAATGTGGTAAGACTGCATTCAAATTTTGAAACAGAACAGCGCATTGCATTTCACAAACTATTGATGAAAACAATTTAAATGGTCACAACTTACATACTTTATCCAATAAACAGTGCATTTAATTATGTTATATATTCTATGTATTTTGATAGATTACTAGATAATGAACCAAATTGTAGGTACAAACTGGACTTTCAGACTATTACATATAATAGGTTACCTGGTTACGAGTTACAGTACTTAAGCAATATTATGGCGAATACATGTTATATTTCGATGAGACGATGATGCTCTCCATATTCTACCTGACCAAAACTCCGAGTTAGACTTTTATTTTGCTAGCTTACTCTGTATGGTTTATATGCCAGAAAGTAAGAAAATATATGAACTATGAAATAATGCACGCAGATACAAGAAATTGCACACTTTGAATCTGGGCTGTAGTTTTATTGCTCTAAGACCCTTGCAATAATCAACTACCTAGATGTGATATTAGATGTCTTCATGCTACAAATCATCTATACCACGGTTTTCTGTGTTAAACGCTGCGCCTTCGGTTGCTTGCTTAGCGCTTAGCTCGGAAAACTGTGATTTGAAATATTACATATGAGTTAATGCTTTATATGTTGCTTTGAATGTTTTAAAAAAATATATAATATAACTTTCAGGTCTGTTGATTAAAAAAACCCACACCAAAGTAGAGCTACCTGTGTCCAACAAGACCAAGAATCGCTTAGTCTTTAAATTGAATTTATTAACGCAAAATTGAAATATAGATATAGTAAATAAACAGATAACTCTATCAGAGATAATATTGTTTAAGCATCATAAGATAGCATACTAGTACATTTCATGCTTCTCTCGAACGGTGATCCAGGTAAGCACGTCTTTTGTTGGTCGAACAAATCTTAATATCTCACCTAATGCGCGGGAAATAAATGTGTCATATATCTTGGGCTTAATGCATGGTTCAATCATTATTAAACCATCGGGTTTTATCATATATGTAAAAACGTTGATACATCGGGTTTCACCATACACACAAAAAGGAGGAAGAGGCTGGTCATTTCTTACAGAGGTTTGCAGAACGGTTAATCCAGTCATGGTGACGACGTAAAACTTTCTCAAAAGGAAACTTGATCTCGCCATGATGCCAAGAATATATATGAATACTCACTTTCGTGACGTTAAGGAACAATTGAGGTTGGCGAACGTAAAACTTCCGAAGACATCGATGTGACTGCCATTTATGAAAACAAGTGAGTCAGTGAATTATTCCACAAACAAATATTTGAATATGTGAAATTTGAATTCCCGATAGATAAATATTTGTTCAGTATATTTAAGAAGAGCTTGAAGATACCAAAGGGGTAATCAGAATCTTTGAATTTAATAAGCAAAGACAGCCCAATGGTCAAAAGAAGAAGAACAAAAGAACAAACAACGATCTACAAAACACTATTCAGAAAAGTATAGATCGACTAACATAACTCCCACTAAAAGACGGTAGGGTAGAAGTTACTGCTCTACTCGTGACACCCGTTGTGTTGCTCTAGTTGCAAAGCCGGTGATAAGTCATGAATGAGGAAAGGACCGGTAAGTCATAACCTCTCACGGTTAACACTTGTGTAGATAGTAGCTATATGTGTAGCCTAAATATATTCTACCTAGAACTCATTAATTGGAGAAACAAAACTGCAAATACATTTTTTCTACTTTCATAACTTGGAACTAGGTATTTGATTGAAATTACTATAAAATGATCAATCTTGAGCCATTTAATTAAAACGATTTTTTTGCAAGATTCTGCATGCATAACGTATATTTATTGTTAAGCCGAAGTCGTCTGCAAACGAGAAGAAAAAGTTGTAAGCATAACACGTCACGTGATAATACATTATAGTGTACCCTCTGTTTGCACTTTTGTAATTGAAATATCCTTGCTTCCTGACAAAATAGTTCTTTAATAGCTTAATGATAATTGATCAGACATGTTTTGTATACAAGACTTAATATATAATGTTCTATTGAGTGAAATAATATAATCAGATGGGATTGTAAAGAACTTTTGCTATGGTTTGAAATTACATACAAAGATCTTTTTGTAACTGTTTTTAATATTATATCTCATTAGAAATTAAAATGTACTACACACTTATCAGCTATAAGATATATTTCGTGGAATATGCTTAGAAACTATGTCACCTTTTGGCTATTCTTTGATATTGACTATTATCACTAACTTGATTGGTTTGGTTTGGTTTATGGTGTTTAACGCCATTTTCAACAATATTTCAGTAATATCGTGGTGGTCAGTTTTATTGGTGGAGGAAATCGGAGTATCAGGAGAAAACCACCGACAAGTCACTACACATCGCCATGAACAGGATTCAAACTCACAACCTTAGTTTGCATATGCAATTATAAACCAAACTACAATGCAACCATGAACTCATTTGCTAATGGCACTTTGAACGCAGTCGAATGTGACTTTGAGTTGTTATTTCCCTATACGACGGTAAAAATGGTATCCGTTCATGCAAGAGCAATGAAGTGAAAAAGAATTTGAGCATAACTCTCTCATATCAACTTGAAAATTCACATGTCGTTGAAATACAATTGTGCATAATTTTTAGGTAAAAATGCATGTTATTTTCGTTGATTTTTGCATACAAATTATCCGTTTTCATGCCTTAAAAAAGCAACGGACCCCTATCAAGACGTGTAGCAATGTATAATTTGAGAATCAGGTCGGAAAAGTATAATTGATCTATTTAAGAAATAATTCATGGCAGGCATAGATTTGTGCAAATTTACACATGGACTGGGGCTTTATATTTGAATTTTACCCCGAGCGAAAGTGAGGGGTAAAATCTAAGAATATAAAGGCCCAGCCCATGTGTAAATTTGCACAACTCTATGCCTGCCATGAATTATTTCGATTCTAATAGGACAAATACGGTAATTTTTAACCTTTCGTGAACTGTATACACACAGCATTTGGTGGCTTTTTCATATACCTCCTTCGGAAATTTTTAATTGATTTTGAATAATTTGTATTTGAACGAGATATTTTAAAACAAAGATATGGATGTTAACATGAAAAACATATTTATTGTGTATTTTCCAACATAGATTCGATTGAACAATTCCTACGTAAACATATTTTAAAAAGAGTTCATTTGTTCATCATTTCGGGCGCTAACAAGATGGCGGAGCGGAGTTGTCAAACATAATATCGAACATTTGAACAGCTGTTAATAATCGACAATTATTGTTAGATATGAAATAAAAGAATAAATGCCAATGAAAAAAAAAGCTTGTATTGTTGACATAAAAAACGATTCCGGAAAAAATACTTAAGACAACCATCTATCGACTTGGACTTTTGTTATATATCGTCATATGCCGGTGTTTTGTTTGTTTGCACTCGGTCGTCACGGTAATTTCACAGTGGGAGTCACAATGGAACAGCCAGATTTGTTGTGTACTGCACTTGCGATAAATATAGAGTTGCTGAGTATTATCATGAGTGCTGTTTTATAGACGTCATATTAGAATCGCTGTTTTACTCCTACATGGCATTTTTGAATAATATTTTTCTGTTTGATTTTAGAATTCTTCCGACAATGTGGTATATTTTGTTTTTATATCAGATTTTAGAACTGCTCAGCCACTTCAATAAAAAGTTGACGGTTTATACTAGTTTAACAAATGAACAAAACAACAAGAAAAAAAAAACAAACAGGAAAAAAAAAGAAGCAAAAATCAACAAAACAAAGCAAACAAAAACAAGTTGTTGTAAGTTATAATGCACAACCCATGCATTAGCACACTATATTCAATATGAATCGTATTATTTCCATTCCCGGTTGGTCCATACTAATTGAGAATTGTTCACACGTTTGTGATGCATTCAATATTTTAATGGTAGACTTACATCGTAGACTAATTACAGAGGCCTATAATAAGACATATTATAATACTATTAGGTATTAAGGTCTTAAGTTTCCATTATATCAAGTTTTTTATGGTTGCTAAATAAAATAGTTTAAAAGAAAGGTTTATAGGTCAACTGAAAGATTAAGAGGTCAACTGAACGGTTTGTCAGTAACTGTTGCCATTAGCAGTATGCTCATCTTTTTACTTTCTTGTGTTTTCCTACTATGTGTCTTTAAGTTCTGAACACCGTGCTGTGCTGTCTGCTACGATTTCCGCATAGCAATGATGCTAGGTTGTTCCCCTCCAGTTGTTTGTAAGAGGGTACATGTCTTATTAATGTTATTTGGGTTTATTTGCTAAAGTAGTGTCCAACAGATATTGTGTTGTGTTTTTCTTTTGCTCTTCTTCGTCTTGTGTACCCTATGTTACTAGTTTCTCTGGATTGTCCATTTTTGATTGCCCCTTCGGTATTCTCTAACGTTTTGCTAAAACAGTTATGGTCTTCAAATCAACCAATATCAAACAAAGCGAAACAATGACCTCTCATCTTAACTGAACTCACTGGACCCAAAAAAAACCCACAACAGATGACGTTAGAAATCCAGACTCTGGCTTCGGACAGGCCAAAACATGTGGCGGAGATAAACAGACTAATGGGTCCCCAACACACCCTTCGTGATAATTGGATCAACAGCAATACATATATAAACAAACGATAAATGGATAGCTTTGGGTATAGCGACAGATACGAAGCTTGGAAATCCATGAAAATGTTACAGGAATAGTTAGTCCATTGCTTCGGATACAATGGACATGTGTATATATAAAATAGTTGTCGCGATGCGTTTATGATCGCCATTATGCGCTATCATTTGCTTCGTTTATATTTTTGTAATAAGGGAAATATCTTCACAAATATTGTTATGATTTGCTTCGAATCACATTTGCCATTTTATGGGCAAATGAAATATGCTTAAATTAAACGATGCATTGCACATTCTGTATGTATGAGTAACACGACAGGTGTCTTGTAAGAATTACTCTCTATTCGGCGGATGATATCCTCGCGGACTAATAGTCCTCAACAGAAGCATGGATCGAGCCAAAGCACATGACTACTGGGCGAATGATACTATTGAGGACAAATAGCCAGCAGTAGAAGTATCGATCCAGACAGTGCACTTTCTACTGAGATATTGCATTATAAAAGAACAAGTTAATTCAAAATCATGAATGTATGCTATAAGCTGTAATGCCGAAATATATTATTTAAAATTATTTGAATAGACTTAACATTCTCTTACATATCATGACGGTTAATCCTTAAGAAAATAGTAGTCTATAGGAACAAGATTTATTCAGAAATATAACATGCAGAATAGGAATGTGTCTGTGTCTTTTTTTCAATTTCTTTTTTTTTCAATACAGTAAGTTATAATGTGTCCAAATCTCATTCAACTGTGATGAATGGGTGACGAAATGGTGTTGAAAATACTACTAAACCTAGGCTAATTACCGTTGTTATGGTACGTTATAAGACATAAATAAGAATTTGAGCGACTGTTGTCTGGCTATCAACACGTATTAAGGATTCACAGTGTCAACTCTATTGTAAAAATGTTACAGACTTAGAATAATAATCTGTCTGTAAGGTCGGTCATGTGTACATTATGTCAAAGCGTGGCCAAATAATTATATGGTTTTTTTTTCTCCGTATTTTCAAATTGTTTAAGTTCATGGAATCTGGGTCGATAGATTAATGTGTTTTCTTTCAATTGAAATAGCGATAATGAAATAAAAACGTAGGTATCTAATATTGTGCCATCGAATAGGATATCCTATACCTGAGTGTGGAGAATCCTAGTTCTTATAATAATTACATAATTAAGCTTGCAGCAACTCCAAATGAGCACTAATTTCGAATTTTATGAGTAAAATACCAATTAAAAAAAAACATATTTCTTAATGCTGAAAAAATTATGGTAGAAACCAAAGGAAGAATTGACAGCCATATGTCGAAGAAAGGAAAACAATACAATGGCCGAAAGAAAAACGACAAAACAATGCTCTGCACATCACTGCACAGAAAGCTAAAGATTTGAAGCAAGACTTATTTTTTTCTTTGAGATGGAATTGCCATTCAACAAAAATCCCAGCCATAATGATGTGCATATTGACAGAATAATCGTTACCATGATAATAAAAAGATTTGAAAACCTATCATATTGTCAGATATAATTGTATGCAGGACAACATCCAAGCAAAATGTCAGATAAATTTTATGCGGGACAGCATCCTAGCAAAAATAACCATAATCTTGACATTCAGACAGTATATGATTTTTTTTTGTATTATAATATTAAACAAATATTCAGATACGATTCAATAATTCATTTTAATTCACTTATTGCAAGCAACTTATTGAATTACATATTTTTTTATGATAGGCATTAATATTATAAAACTAATAAATCATATCTGAGAAGTCACAAACAAGAAATTAAATAAATCGAAATAACTTGGTTCATGCACTTCAATATACAGTGGCTGTGGTAATATAATGCGTTGAGCCCAAACCTCTCCTTTAAGTGAACGGGTGTGGATATGCAAGTGGTTTCCACGTCCGAGTAAATTGCTCAGTCAAACATGTAGCAGTTGTAAAGAATCTTGAATTTGATACATAATATATTTTATATTATTTTGTGTTTTCAATATAAATTTGAATAATATTTCCACCATATCGTATTATCGCTATATCTAGGCCACTGTACACTCTGACATATAAACGTAGATCTCAAATTTAGTGCACACGACACATTTTTATTATTACCTGGTACGCTCAAAAGTGACAGATTGGAAAGCACAATAATTTAAAGTTTTGGGGGCAATAGAATAAGGCCTACCAGGGATAGACAAAATCGGTTAAGGTCACATATGCCCGAGGGAGCAGAACCTTAGTTTATCAATAATTACATTACTTAGGAACGGTAAATTTCAGTAATAAATATATCTAATAAATCATGCAAGTCCCGAAGCAGTCGACATGCAGTGATAGTAATACAAGTTAGTGGACATGGCGCGTTTCTTAAATAACCAGTAATATCATGGTTTTTAAGCTTTAGTTGTCTATCACGATCAATACCAAGTTTGCCAGTGGTCTTTGTCAAATCGCTGGATTTCTGATATACCTGATATATTGTTGACATATTACATTTAAACAGAGTATTG
The DNA here is from genome assembly GCA_963383655.1 of Bathymodiolus septemdierum. Lineage (NCBI taxonomy): Eukaryota > Metazoa > Mollusca > Bivalvia > Mytilida > Modiolidae > Bathymodiolus > Bathymodiolus septemdierum. The sequence goes on from OY726527.1 coordinate 50,551,448, forward strand.
CAAACATTTTCGACGGCACAACCGTCTTCGTCAGTTGCAAAATATAAACTGCTAAGAGATACAAAAAAACAACAAGACGTCATAGCATCTAATCGTGCTATTATGACGTCGTAAAAAATTACTAAAAATGATCCTGAACATTATGAATAAATAAAATACACAAAGCTCAAGAACAAACTTTGTGTAATCTAAGACCTGTTAGACTAATTATTTTCTTTGGTTTATGCCCTCTTGTTGAGTGTTACGCATTTTAATAAACAGTGATTCATGGGTCTGTCTATATATTGTGTTATTTTTTCTTGAAATTTGTATTCCTGCATATCTGAAATCGTCGATGGAATGGTCTTTTGAATTAAAATGTATTGAAACCGGCTTGTCATATTTTTTAAATGTTCTGATATCAGAAAGATGATTTTGTATCCGATCCTTTCACACTGTTTCTGTTTCACAAACATAAACTATGTGCTTACATTTTTTACAGTGGACCGCATTTGATGTTCTGCAGTTTATTTTCTTATTGATCTTAATAACTCTTCCGGATCTTGTTTTCAATTCTCCCCTAAAACTTTTTTCACAGATGACACATTTTCGTCCACATTGTCCTTGTAGTCTTGATTCTGGCAATGGGTTCTTCTTTTATGCTTTTGCAGTCTTTTGGTGGACCATGATATCGGCAAGATTTGCATCCCTTCTAAATGAACAAAGAGGCTGATCTTTAAATATTTTTCTTAGTTGGGGTGATTTCTTTATTTTCTTTTGGTGACTACTAAGAATTTTACCAATGTCAGGTAAAGCACGACTATAGGTTAAAAGCAGGGGAACTCTATCCATTTTTTTATTCTTGTGTTTCTTTCTGTATTTTAAAGTTTCCTTTCGATCGAGCTCATCCACTTTCAACAGTTGTTTTCTATCAGATTAGAGTTGTATCCTCGTTGTGTTCAACAGTTGTTTTTTTCTATCAGATTAGAGTTGTATCCTCGCTGTGTAATGTTGACATATTAGATATATTTACACTTGAAATATAAAGTTTCTAAATAATGAAAGACAACCTTTTTTTCTTTTTTGTGGTTTTTTGATTCTTTTTCTTGTGCTTAATAACTTTGTTTTTGAAATAAGCAAAATTGAAGAGGTAAAACTAGTTTAATCCGTCCACTTTTTATTGAAATACCTTGCTTGAACCGGGATGATGAACGGTGATGTGTTTGTGGTATCGATTTTGTCGTTTTATTACATGTAAGTGATGGTTTTCAGTCTTTTCTACTCTGGTTTATGATCACATGTTTAAAGATCTTTTTATATAATTATAAGCCATAAATTAAATCGTTAGACTTGCCTACAATCCCATCTTATTTTATTATTTCACTCAATAGAACATCGTATATTCAGTCTTACTTACAAAACATGTCTGATCAATGATCCTTAAGTTATTAAATAACTATTTTGTCAGGGAGCAAGGATATTTCAATAGCAAAGATGCAAACAAAGAGCGTACTATAATGTATTATCACGTAACGTGTTATGTCTGTTACTTTTTATTCTCGGCAAAAATTGCGTTTGCGGGCGATATCGCTTAAGAATAAATATACGTGATGCATGCATAATCTCATTAAAATTTGTTCTAATTAAATGATTAAATAATATAATATTGGTCTAATGGGGTTATTTTTGTAGTTTTCTCAGTCATCATTCGAGAGAAAATTGATTGTGTGACTGTACTCAATATAAAATGTACTAGTAGGTTATCTTGTGTTGTTGATACAATATTATCTCTGATAGATTTATCTGTTTGCATACGAGATCTATATTTTAGTGTAGTTTTATTTTATCTTTTTTAATTTTTTGGTGGTAAAAAAAATTACATTGCATTAAAGGACTGACCAATTAACATTTAATAGAAGGGGTTGTGCTTTATTCTGTTCCGAACCAGACATTTTTTTCATGCGAAACATTAAAATTAGTATTCTTAGTTAATTTAACAAAAAAATTTCCTTTGAAAACAACGGGCTAGATTATGTTTTCTTATCTTGCAGGTCATGTTTTACTAAGTTAAGGATATAGTCCCCCCTTTTTCTAAAGCTAAATTAAATGTTCATTCTATTAATAGAAACGATAAGTGGTAAGCGTATATAATAGCAGGCACATGTTCATCCTACTTAGCGGTGTAGATCTACAAGTTAACCGAGTTTCCGACTGAATTGTTCTTTATATAGAACAATTTAAAACGGGTGAACCAGATAATAGCTTTAAATACATTCTTTTTGTCTAGATATTTGATATTTATTCAGTACAGGTCTCTTGTCAGTCGTAATAACAGTTAAATCACGTTGCTATTTGACTTCGGCTTTCACATTTTCTTGATTTAGTGATATTTCGTTAGAAAACAATATTTTCAGGTAATGTATGTTGTAATTATGTCAAACAGATATTATAATTGTCAATTTTTTATCATTTAAATAAGTCAGTTCTTGAGAAAGCTATTTTAACTGCGGTAAATCTATTTATATTAAGATGACCCCGTAGCTTTAGTACACTACACAAACATTACGTTATTTTAAGGTAATGTATGTTGTTATTATGTCAAATATATATAATAATTGCCACATGTTTATCATTTAAATAGGTCAGTTGTTCAGAAATCTATTTTAAATGCAGTAATGTTATATTTTATCAATATGACCCCGTAGCTTTAGTACACTACACTCACTACACACACATTGGCATAAAAAAAACTAGAATTTTACAATTAATATTCATCTACATTTAACCTATCACAAGAATACTCTGAAGGGCCGTGAAACAGGGTCAAATCACAGGATAATTTATTGTGACGTTGCTTCCACATAAGACCGTTTGAACACAAGGTTTTGAAACTATCTGCATTGGCTAATGAGGTAAGATCGCTGGGCAATAGGAAAATATATTCAATTGATTATCGTCGACCAATTCCTTTATTCGTATGAGACAGACGTCAAACAGGGTGTTCTTAATACTTGTGCCTTTATTCGTACGAGACAGACTTCAAACAGTGTGTTCTCAATACTAGTTCCTTTATTCGTACGAGACAGACTTCAAACAGTGTGTTCTCAATACTTGTTCCTTTATTCGTATGAGACAGATTTCAAACAGGGTGAGGGCCCGGGTGGCTCAATGAGTTAGGTCGTTGGATCTAACAGCTCATACAAGCCTATCACCAATACGGCGTGGGTTCGCGCACATCTTTGTAAATTACATAAAGTGTGCACTCGACTCGCAGCCGTAAGTGATAAAGGTTAGCGGTTGCTTGGCCAGGGTCGGTGGTTCTCTCCGGGTACTCCGGCTTCCTCCACCACTGGTCGCCATGTTACAGCTGAAATATTGCTGAAAGTGGCTTTAAACACCACACATTCAAATTCAAACAGGGTGTTCTCAATACTTGTTCCTTTATTCGCACGAGACAGACTTCAAACAGGGTTTTCTCAATACTCGTTCCTTTATTCGTACGAGAACTACTTCATGCATTGGCTTCTCAAGAAACACATGATTTGATTAACCGTTCGGAACACCTCTGTTACAAATGACCAGGGATATGTACCGTTGTCGTAATCACAGTCGTGCAGTCTTCTCCTAATTTTTGTTTGCATGATGTACCCCGAGGTAAAACAACGTTTTTACATATATGACAAAACCCGAATGGCATGATAATGATTGATCCATGGATAAATTCTGAGATATATTACACATTCATTTGCAGCATTAAGGAGATTTGCTCAAGCAACGAAACTCGTGTTCACTGTACTTCATATAAAATGTACTAGTAGGTTATCTTGTGTTGTTGACATAATACTACATTTGTATATCTGATGAATGTATCTGTTTATTTACTATATCTATATATTAATCTTGATTTTATAAATTCAATTCAAAACTCATGGTTTTCCGAGTTAAGCGTTTAAACCAGCGAACGTGAAACTTTTAACTCGGAAAAACGTGGATTAAATGAGTTGTAGCACGAAGCCATGCACTATCACATCTAGGTCGTTGATTATTGCACAGCTCTTGAAAGTAATAAAACTACAGCCCAGATTTAGAGTATGCAACATCTCGTATCTGCACGTATTATTTCATAGTTCATAGCTTTTGCTTACATTCTGGTATATAAAAACACAAACAGGTCAAAGGAAAAGAATACATTCATCTTACAATATCTGTTCTTGTTAAATGGTACACTAGTAAACATAAAAGCCTCAACTAAATAGTGGGCTCGATTTCAGGTGACATCAACGACTTAAAAATTGATATTTGTTGCTTTTCTATTAAACACACATCATTACAGGTAAAGAACAACATTACAGGTAAAGAACAACGACTAGTTTACCCGTAGTCAGGAATATGCTTCCGAGAGTAGATTGACATGTAAATCTTTACGCTTTTGTCTTAGTGAGCTAACAAGATAAAGCTCCAACCCGGGGGTTTGGTCTAATAGAATATGGATACCATCATCGTTTCTTCGAAGTGTAACATGTATTCGCTATAATATAGTTTAAGTAGTGTAACTCGTAACCATGGTAACCTATAATAAGCAATAGTCTGAAAGTCCAATTTGTAACTAAAATTTGGTCCATTATATAGTAATCTATCAAAATACAAGGAATATTTAGCATAATTATATACACTGTTTATTGGATCAAGTATGTAAGTTGCGAATATTTCAATTGTTTTCATCAATATTTTGTGAAATGCACTGCGGCATTCTGTTTCAAACATTTGAATGCTCTCTTACCACATTAGTGGCGTAATGGTCACCATGACTACCTCGAGGACGGTAGATCGTGGGTTCGAGCTCTGATCAGGTAAAACCAAACACTTATTAAATTGGTATTTGTTGCTTCTCCGCTAACCACGCGGCATTAAGGATTAAGAGTAAAGAATGGTTGGCTCGAGATAAGAGTAATGTGTCTTAATGGGGCGACATGTCAATAATATAGCTTAAGCACTGTAACTCGCAACCATGGTATCCTATGATAAGTAATAGTCTGAAAGTCCAGTGTGTAGCTAACATTTGGTCCATTATATAGTAATATACCAAAATATATAGAATATTTAACATACTTATATACACTATTTATTGGATCAAGTATGTAAGTAGTGAGCATTTCAATGGTTTTCATCAATAGTTTGTGAAATACACTGCGGCGTTCTTTTTCAATATAAGGAGTAAGAGTAAAGAATGGTTGGCTCGAAATCAGAGTAATGTGTCTGAATGGAGCGACATGTCTACCATCGGACTTTTGGTTCAGTATGCCATAGTAGCATTATTAAAATTAAACTATGAGTGTTTGTCTAATACAAAGTGGAAGTTATTAATGTCACATCAAATTGTCACATGTTGGCGCCATACTAGAGCTTATCAATTTCTCAAATAGCTTAAGCAATAACCACTCAACCACTCACTCACTACTTGAATACTCTGTGTGGTACAACATGGAAGTTATCTACTTTTCTTTTTTTAATGAATTCATTCTTAAGTCTGTAGCATATTAAATTGATGATATTCTAGTCAAGGGCCGACCATTTAGTTTTAAAGGTAAAGGGGTTGCTTTGTTTCTCCCTAACCAGAAAAAAGTTTTATGCGAAGCAAAACTCATATTTTTTTTACATTAAAAGTCAGTATTTATTCAGCAAAGATATCAGAAATTTCCCTTGAAAACGACAAAGCTAGATGATTTTGTTGTATCTTTCTTGTCAAATCTTCTTTTTTCTTTGACGACTGATTTTCTTTCTTTTTTTCCCATAAACAAAATATACCCCCCCTTTCGGTTAAATTAAATGGTCGTTGCATTAAAAGCAATTATAGCTCATAGTGCTAAGCATGTTAATATAAAATGAAAATGTAGATATCAAATGTTTCTAGAGAAAATCGACAGATAAGAAAGCACAATAATATTTTAGAGTGTTTGGGTGCAAGTCTAAACAGAATAGCAGATTTGTCTATGGTCACCGTTACCAGAGGGAGTAGAACCGTAGATATAATAATAATTACATGATATCATACACATGTTGGGATATCTACATATTTTGTTTATAAAGTTAACCGAGTTTCCGACTGAATTGTCCTTTATGTAGAACAATTTAAAACCTGTTTACGAAATATTGATTATAAATACATTTAATCTAAAAATATCATACATATATATATATATATATACTACAACAGGTAAATCACGGGACCATTTAGCTTGGTGATATTTCGTCAGCAAAAATTATGTTCAGGACTTTTCAGGTAATGCATGTTGTAATGATGTCAAACATATATTATAATTGTCATATTGTTTCATTTAAATAAGTCAGTTGTTCAGAAATCTATTTAAACTGCAGTAATTTTATATTTTATCAACATGACCCCGTAGCGTCAGTACGCTACACTCGCTACACAAGCATTGGTATTTTTTAAACTGGAATTGCACAATGAATATTGATTTATATTAAAATACTCTGCAGGACTGTCAGATAGGATCAACTCATAGGATAAATTAGTGTAGTGTTTTGTACCGAGATAAATGTACATTCGATCCAATTGTGAAAAACGATAGGATCAACAAATATTGATATTTATTTGCACACCAGGTGAGCGATTCTTCTCATTTCAATTATGGGCACCAAGTTACTAAAATTAAAAGTTCAAAGTGCATAAATGGAATGTCACCTGACATGTTTTAACAGCTATAATTATGTATCTAATAAAAAAAGGTAGATATGTAGCTTAGTACACACGACACGTTTCTGGAATAACCTTCATCAGGTATACTCAAGGTCAAATGATTGGAAGCCAAATAACTTTAAAAGTTTTAGAAGCAGAACAAACCAAAGAACCTAAACAGGATAGCTAAAACCTGCTAAGGTTAACGATGTCTGGAGGTGGAGAACATTGGTTGAATAATACATACATATTTAGGAAATAGTAAATACATATATCTGATAAAGCATGTCAGTACCGAAGGGCTCGATTCTAGCTCGGGTCAAATCAACGACTTATTTAAACATTGGCATTTCTTCTAAGCAAACAACAGTACAAATAAAGAACAACGACTAGTTTGCTCGGAGTCAGGAATATGTGTCCGAGTGGATGACATGTCAATTTTTATGCTTTTGTTTTAAGTGAGCTAACAGGATTAAACTCCTACTCGGGTTTTGATCAAGTAGAATATGGATACCAGCATCGTCTCATCGAAGTGTAACATGTTCTCGCAATCACATAGCTGGAAACAAGGTCTCTTACAAATTAGCTTTAAACAACAATCAATCACTAACTTATTTAAGTATTGTAAATCGTAACTATGATAATATATTATAAGAAATAGTCTGAAATGCCCAGTTTATAAGTAAAACTTGATTACTTATCTAGTAAGCTATCAAAATAGATAGAATATATAACATACACTGTTTATTGGATCAAGTATGTAAGTTGTGACGATTTTAGTGTTTTCATCAATATTTTGCGAAATGCACTGCTGTGTTCTGTTTCAAAATTCGAATAGACTCTTACCACTTCGGTGACGTAATGGTTGGCGTGACCGCATCGAATCATGTGTCCTATCCCTGTTTTAACAGAAATATTTATGTATCTAATAAACAAATGTAGATTTGTAATTTAGTGCACTCGACGCGCTTATGGAATAACCTTCATCAGGTACACTCAAGGTCAAATGATTGGAAGGCAAATAACTTAAAAGTTTTGGAAACAGAAATACCAAATAACAAAAACCCGCTAAGGTCACCTATGCCCGGAGGTGGAAGACCTTAGTTGAATAATACATACACATCTAGGATACAGTAAATACATATATATTATATATGATAAACCATATCAGTACCGAAGCACATACTACTGGGCGGAGACACCTCCGTGGACACATAGTCCACCAGCAAAGATTGCAATATAAAAGAAAATCTTAATTCAAAATCATCAATTTAAGCTATTAACTGTAATGGTCAATACAATTTAGGCTGACTTTTTACGATTAATAATTGGCTTGGTTTGGTTTATGATGATTAACGTCACTTTCATCAATATTTCAGGTAATACAAGCAATATAATACAGGATATCAACATCATGTCAAGTTCGCCATCTTTCTGTGGTATATGTGATATCAGCCATATTTCTAAGCCATCAGAAGTTTGGTGTCCAGATTGTGAAGAAGGACTTTGTGCAGAATGCATAGAACATCACAGCTTAGTGAAGCTGTCACGAGGCCATATCACGATACCCATAGCAGAATACCGGAAGCTACCGTCGTATGTGTTGGAAGTTAAAGAACATTGCACCGAACACAACGGAAAGTTTCAAATATATTGCAAGGAGCATGAATGTCTGTGTTGTGGAATTTGTATCATAGAGGCTCATCGCGATTGCTTGGATGTTGCTATTCTGGAGAATATAATTAAAGATGTGAAGAAATCAGACATATTTAATGAAATCGAACAATTGATTAACGAGATGACTGGAATGATAGGTAAAATTAGACAAAACAGAGAGACCAACTCAAGTGCTGTTAGAGAACAGAAAATAATAGTTGAGAATGAAATACTGGACATGAGGACAAAAATCAACAATCACCTTGACAAGTTACAAGAAGATCTGATGAAGGAATTGACTGAAACAGAAAAACAAATAACAGATGAAACACGTTGCCTACTGGTATCTTTAGACGAGAAACAGAAAGAACTGGCCGAATACCAAACAGATTTAGTCAACATCAAAACAATTGCGTCAGACCTACAAACATTTGTGGCCGTAAAGCAAATCGAGAAAGATATAGAAACACACGACGCGTATTTACAGTCAGTAATCAACAGCGATAGTCTATGTCAAATCAAACTAGCATGCAAGATAGACACCTGTCTGAAGACTATAACTACTGCAATTCAAAAGTTTGGCGAAGTAGTTGTTGAATCAAAACCTTGTGAGCTGGTCTTTGTTAGAATAAAAGATAAACAAGCCCAGATGATGGTAACTGGCCTATCACCACCCGTGTCAGTTGAAAATATACAGCTGAATTTGAAACAAAGGTTAAACATCAAAGGGAGAAATATCAGAGGATGCTCTTTACTTCCAGGCGGTAGAATGGTTTTGTCATGTAGGGGTACTAATACTATCAGCTTTCTCAATAAAGAAGGAGTAGAATTATTCCAGATAGGTCAAGATCAAATAGGTTCCGAGACTTATGATACAGTTTATATTAAAGATGACAATAGCGTTGCTGTATCATCTGGAGATAAAGGAGTTAATAAGTGTATAACAATAATAGACATAGAAAGTCAGGAAATCAAAACAACTATTTCCATGGATACGTACATTTATGGCATGGCGGTAAGAGGTAGAACAATATATTTCTGTACAGGGAATACAGGATTAAAGATGCTAAATATTAGTGATCAATCTGTAAGTGAAATCATCATCAGTAGTATGTCTTACATTTTCTGCATGACTACATCTGGAGATAAACTTTACTACACAAACTGTAACTCACATACCGTGACATGTTGTGATTTACATGGTACAACACAATGGGAATTCAATGATGAACATGTCCTAGTAGATCCACGTGGTATTACTGTGGACAATAATGGGAACGTGTATGTCGTCGGCTGCCGTTCAAACAATGTTGTGGTTATCTCCCCTGATGGACATCGTCATAGACAAGTATTGTCTTCCGGGGATGGTCTAGTGAATCCAAGAGCACTTGATTATGACAAATCTACTAATAGGCTATTAGTTGTAAATGAAAGTGAATCTGCTTTTCTGTTTGAAGTTACAAGGATAGAGTAGAGGAATAATAGAACATTAAACACCATTGTATTGAATTATATGAATTTTAATACAAACAAGTCAAAAATTATCCTACCACTTATAATTTTATGATAAGCTTGAATACTTGTAGTAAGTTTCTGTTGTGGTATTTGTACTGGTGATTATAAAAGTTAATTAGAAAATAAATGTTTTACTGACGAGTAGTTATCTACCTATAAGCTCATTTTGAGAAAGGGACCAGCGCCAAGTCCTCGAACGTATGAAAGGAAAGTTTAAACATTGATGATCATCAACTCCACCAATATCAACAAAACGAACAATCGCCTCATCTTAACTGTACTTGCCAAGCACAAAAAGACCACGGCACGGCACATGACGCATGAAATCCATACCCTTGTTTGGTACAGGTACATACATTTGGCGGGATTACACCTGTTAATGTGATCCCAATCCCCCTCTTGATTACTGGATCTCTAACGACAATACACATAGAACGTATTGATTTCCTTTGATTTATCTAGTTATCAGTCAGTAGGTAAACAAGTTAGCTTTCATGCACTCTATATGTACCCGTGGCAAGGTGTACTTGTATAACTTGATATAGTAAAAGTGCATCGGGTACTTACGACTAGTCCGGGTACTCCGGCTTCCTCTGCCGATAAATAACTAACCTCAACTGTATAACTGAAGTCTTGTTGAAAGTGGAGTACGGGTGGACATTTTGATTGTGACATGTAAAACTAAGGGGAGATAATTGGGAGAGTTGACACATGGCGTTAATCATCATTAATTGCGAAAGACATTTAAGCTGTAGCAAATTACTAATATAAATATTTATTAATCCTCTTAAGCGAATCTAATTTTTTTTTTTATTGAATCTTAGTAATAATACCCCCCCCCCCCCACCCCCGACACCCCCATTTCCCCCTCCTACGATGAACGCATATTAATTCGCCCAGAACATAAGCTTTGAAGAACATCAAGCGTAATAATTATCTAATTATTATGAGAAGAGTTTGTCAATGCCAAACGGGTAATCAGAACCCATAAATCTAAGAAGGGCAGACAACACTATTGTCAAAAGGAAAGAACAAAAGGACAAACAACGATCCACAAAGCACTGCACAGAAAACTGAAAATCAAGCAGTGCGAACCCTAAAAACCGCGGGTGAACTCGGGACTTCTGTATGGGTTAGCAGTTCCTGTCCACTAGTGACAACACTTGTGTTACGCTAGTTACAAAGCTACAACATTACAGTGATAAGTCATGAAGGAGAAACGAAATTATTATAATGTATCACGTGATAAAGCATTGTAGTGCACTCTCTGTTTACACTTGTGCTATGGAAATATCCTTGCTCCCTGACAAAATAGTTCTTTAATAACTTAAGGTTCATCGATCCAAAATGTTTTGTAGACAAGACTTAACATGCGATGTTCTATTGAGTAGTGGCATCCGTCGTTTTACTGTTCAGCGACAGGAACATCATCTGAAATGTAAATCATTTTGGACACCAGTATCCATAAATAAATACCAATAACATTTAAAAAAATGAACTCCCGACACAACAAGGTGGAGACGGACCGAACATTGTTTTTTCTCGGAAATCGTAGCGTACATTACATCACAGAACTACACACGCGAAAACATGTAATTAACAATATGAACAACATGAACGCACTAAAGCATGTACAAAACGGGGCGAGATCAGGTCTCTGGAAAGGTAATCAGTTCCTGCTACACTAGTGACACCTATCGTCTATCTCCAGTTACAAAGCCCATGATAAACCATGAATGAGGAAAGAACCAGGAAGCGGATTTATCCGTTGTCATTTGTGAGACAAATACTCCTTATCGGTTGACCAAGTCATTAGCCAAAAGGAACTCTTGATTACGTAGCTTCCTTATTAGCAGCACCCCTCTATCAAGGAAGTCACAATATGATACACAAGCTCTGGGGTATCGCACCAACTGAGATAGACATACTCCATATGCAGGTGCTCCTGGAATGGTGCTACATATAAATGGAAAGTTAACAACGAGAAAATTGAAATCATCTTTTTCTTAGGTAAAGTTGCGTTCTTTACCAGCCGTCAACTTCGATGCGTCGGTCACATTATGAAGCAGACCTAGCTGTATCTGTGGTATACTTTATGTTCTGCTCAATGGAATAGATGCGATCCACAATATCTTCTAACTTAGAATTATTCAGTGAAAGGACACCATCTATATATCGGAACATTAAGTTAAAGTATCGGGCTAGCTTTTTTTCGTTTTCCTTAAGAAGATCTTGTATGAAATCTGCCACATACAATAAAGAACCAAGTTAGCGAGAAGATACCAGTTTTTACCCATGTCAATGCCTACTCTCTGTTGAAAAACACATCCATCTGACATAACATTAAAACTCGACATTTTTCATGATATCAGTTTCAGAGAACTTTTTGCTAGAATTCAAGTGGGTTTTTTTTAAATAAGGTTGCTCCTTCTAAAGACAATGCATTTGTATCTACGTTGGTCATTCATTTCACAAAACACAGTGGGATTTATCCTTTTAATCTGTCTTTTAGCTTTGAGTTGTGCAGAGGATAGAGGGTACAAGAGTAAAGTGTTTCGGTCTTAAGCGTAACTGATGAAGGCTATTCCAAAAACGCGTCGTACGCACTAAATTTGATATCTCCGTTTTGACTACAGTTTGAATACGAGCATGTGAACCTTTACCAGTACACAGACTACACGATCCCACAAAATCTACAAGTCATGATTGTTTTTGTTTTCTGTAGATATCCACAGTAGACATTCGTCAATGATGTGACAACTTACATAATCTTAGAGCCATTGTTGTCTATCTGTATAAAATAGTTTAATCGTTGTATTATATAAATGTCTGGATAGTGACTCAATTGAGTTTTTTGATAAATTCTTTGTAATCGTCAAGTTCCGCAAACAGTCATTAATTGTATAATATATACAATAAGTTACATTGTTGCTAACTGGATCAGTGCCGTGATATCTTATAGGAGTAATGTATCATACTAAAATTTAACCGCATCGGTGGTGCAATGGTTAGCGTTCTCTCCTCTGGCGCAGTTGATGGTAAGTTTGATCTCCGGTTGGGTCAAGGCAAAGAATTATAAAATTGTTTTGTGTTGCTTCTCCGCTATGCACGGTTGGATCGGAATCCGGATAACGTGTCCGAGGGGGGCGACATGTCTACCCGCGAACTATTGTATCAGAGAGCTAGCACTATGAAAATCCAACTCTGCGTGTTAGTCTAGAGCAAAGCAGACCTCATCATTAAGCACTGTTTCTTTGATTTAATTTCTGTCTAAGTGTATAATGCAAAATTGGTGTGTCAACCATTTCAATTACGTCCATATTCTTTCTTACTAATAAATGTCAGGCGCAATCATAACGGTATTTATCAAATTACCTCACCCCGTATTTTGTTTTCCTGTTGATTAACCCGAATCTGGGCAATATAATTATATATAGCAAATATCATCGAGTAACGCTCTACCGTAAGCGACGTTGCTCTCACTTTAGGGTATAAGTTATGCTCATTATTGAAGACCCGACAAAGACTGCCAAAAGTAGCAGAGCAATAACAACGTTGTTTCTTCACTATAATTTGTGTCCAAGTGCTATGTTTGATAGTCTCTCATGTTCATTTACATCCACATCTTTTCCTATTACAAGCTGTTGCTTTACTGTAATTTGTGTCTAAATGTAATTTTGGATAGTCTCCCCTGTTTATTTTCATCCATATCCTTTCTTTCTAATTGAGTTGGGTTGTTGGTGTTTTCCAATACTCTCTGCAAGTTTTATTAAGCTTACTAACTTGACAACCATGATTATTGTGGGAGAAAATACCAGACAGATATTATGAACTAACCATAGATTAACCACAGGCTGTCATGTGTAGTAAGCTAACCATATATTAACCACAGGCTGTCATGTGTAGTGAACTAACCATAGATTAACCAGAGGCTGTCATGTGTAGTGAACTAACCATAGATTAACCATAGGCTGCCAAGTGTAATGAACTAACCATAGATTAACCATAGGCTGCCAAGTGTAATGAACTAACCATATATTAACCACAGGCTGTCATGTGTAGCGAACTAACCATAGATTAACCATAGGCTGCCAAGTGTAATGAACTAACCATAGATTAACCAGAGGCTATCATGTGTAGGCCCTTTGGCTTACTTGCTTCCAAATATTTTCAAGTTTGTTGGGTTATTCTATACACCGTATTTCACTGTATGTTGATTATCTATCATGAAATCCTCAGTTTCTTGTGAGTTTCTTTGTTTGCAAAATGCTTACGATTTAGGACCCGAACATTCAAATTTGAAAAGAGGGTGTGTATTTCCGCCCGAGCCATAATTCTTTTCACTTGAAACAAAAATGAGATGATATTTGTTTTACATTAAAAATGAGAATTGTATTGTTCTTCAATGTAACAATAAGTTCTGGTTGAAAACAGCATGGTCTGATTAATTATAGTTTGCATGTTTCAGGTCAATTAGCATTGCTCTGTGAAATTTAAGGACATTTGTTTTCTTCAAAATAGTAATCTGGTCGTATCATTACCGAGTACTAGTTCCGCATGTTTCTTTACAGCTTTCCACCAAATATATTTAAATCAAATAACGATCTACAAAACACTACTTAAAAAACTAAAGAACGAGTTTTTTAGTTTATGATGATTTTATTTGTTAAATTAACAAAAGGGATAGGACACAAGTTTTACCAACTTATGAAGTCTTCTCCCATTTATACAATAAATTCACATAGTATAATGATCATTCTGAGCATACATATAATACATATAGAGATTTATTGTAAATAATTAACGAATTAATAAAAAGGTTGTGTTGGGTGGATACGAGGTTGGAGAGTAGATAATTATCGAGTAATTATACTACAAGGAATCTTTTTGAAGATTTAATAAAATTGAAAACGTGTTTGATGATATTAATATTTTCTTCGTATGTTAAATCATCCGACCCACGGGTTAGTAGATTCAAATTCAAATCGCTTGTCTGTACCCAATTTAAGTTGTTCATCATAATGCGTCTTATTTCAGTATAATTAGGACAGGTAAAAAAATAATGGAATGCATCTTCCCGTGGAGCTCCACAGGAACACGCAGCATCATTTACTATATTAACCTTTGATAGATCGTAATTTAGAAAGGAATACGAGTTACGAAGTTGAGTAAGAATAATATTAAGTTTTCTGGAACCATAATAAAAATGTTTCGGGATACGTTTTGTGTTATCTGACTGTTCCTTTCGAATGGCTTTTTTGAATTTAGTTAATGTGTCAAGATTACGATCAAATTGATCTAGCCGGTTCCAGAGTTTAACAGTAGATGGAATAAAAGATTCAGTTGTAATCGAGAGTCTACAAAAAGGTATTATTAAATCCGAACCGTTTCTTAAGGGGTAAATAGTTGTGCTTTGTACAGTAGGAGGAATAAGTTCTCTAAGAAAATTTGGTGCGTGTCCATTCTTTATATTATAAAATAACTGGAGTTTCCTATTATGCCTTCTACTAGAGAGAGTAGTCCATCCTGTTTCTGAGTATAATTTATCTGTTTTTGTGAAAATTGGTAATCCAGTTACAATCCTTGCAGCATCTAGTTGCAATTTTTCAAGTTTGGTTGAATAACACACTCCACAATTATCCCATATTTCACAGGCATATTCAAAAATTGGGCGGATATATACTAAGTACAGTTTTTCTAGATTTTGTCTACTTAACCTATATTTTAATTTTCGCAGAATACCTAAATGTCTTGATACGCTTAAGATTATATTTTCAATGTGGTTATTCCATTTAGCATCGCTTGACAAGGTTACACCCAAGTGTTTATGGCTCGTTGTTATAGGGATATTGTTTCCATTAAATGTGAAATTAAAATTATATCTAACGTCTGTATTGGAAAATAACATAATCTCAGTTTTGTCTGGATTAAAAGACATTAACCATTTTGTGGACCAGGTATTTAGTTCACACAAATCATGATTTATAACATTTTCAATTTCAACAACATTTTGACTTGAATAACCTAAAGAAGTGTCATCTGCAAAGAGTCTACTGAGAGAGAGGAGCTTCTCTCCAATATCATTTATATAAATTAAAAATAGTAAAGGGCCTAAAACTGACCCTTGGGGGACTCCAGCAGAGACTTCACAAACAGTTGATGATGTTGCCCTGTTAATCACTTTTTGCTTTCTTTGATACAAATAATTTTCAAACCATTTAATTAAAGGACCTTTTATACCATAATAATTCATTTTATGTATTAAACCCCTGTGCCAAACTTTATCGAAAGCTTTGGAAAAGTCACAGAATAAAAAACAACTAAATTCTTTTTTTTCTAGTGAATTGAGTATAGAGTTGTATAGTTCTAACAACTGGTGGATAGTAGAATGTTTCGGAAGAAAGCCAGACTGATACTCATATATAAGTTTGTTTCTAACAAGATAATTATAAACATTTTTATAGACTACTCTCTCCATAATTTTACCAACACAACTTATCAAAGATATCGGACGGTAATTTGAAGGCAAAGAGGCATCACCTTTTTTAAAAATAGCTATCACGTGTGCAATTTTCCAGCTTGAAGGATACTTGCCTTGTCGTAAAGATTTGTTAAAGATAATTTGAAGTGGTTCGGCAATTTTTTCTGGGGCTATTTTGAGCATTTTATGGCTGATTTTGTCAGGACCGGACGCTTTTTTCAGGTCTAATATTTGAATGAAATCTACAATTTCACTAGCAGTCACAAAAATGTCGGTAATTGAGTCATTAGTTTTACTTTCAAAAGGGGGTACTGGTATATTTTCTTCCTCCAACTTAGATACTAAGCTAAAATATTTATTTAATAGTTCACATTTTTTGTCGTCGTCATATACCATTTCATCTAAATGTTCATCATTAATTGTGTTTCGAAGCGGAGGGAAACAGTTACTTCCCTTGTTAGATTTAATTAGCATTTTCATTATTTTCCAGTAAGTTTTAGGGTTCGTCGAATTATCTAATAATATATTGTCTAAGTTACTTTCAAAATTTTCTTTTGCTTTCTTTTTCATATTATTGACCTTGTTCCTTTGTTTTTTATATTTTAAAGTATCACTTTCCCTCCCAAATTTGAAAACATTTTTTCTCAGGCGATCGCGTAGTCGAATTTCTTTTCTAATTTCGTTATTAAACCATGGTTTGTCATAATCCCGTACAGTTATAGTTTTCGTTGGAATACTTTGCCTTGCTATGTCCATAAATAATTTTGTAAATTCTTCAACCATGTCATCTACGTCGTTTAAAAAGCCTATCATTTCATTCCAGTTAATTTCGTTCATTTTGTTATTAAAGAGTTCTAAATCTATATTCTCATACTGCCAAATTTCTCTGGTAAATGAACATGAAGTCGATTTTGGACATTTGAGAAAAGCAACTGCTGCATCGTGATCACTAATTTCTGATGGCATCTCAAAAACATCAGAATATAGTGGGGTCATGGTATCGGAAATTATAATTGGGTCTAATAAATTATTTAATCTTGTTGGTTTTACTATAACATTTCTAAAATTAAACGTGGTCATCAAGTCAACCAGCTTGTTATTATTTACATTAAGAAGATTAGAATTCAGGTCGCCCGAAATCACGATATTTTCGTTTATCTGATGAGCTAATTCAATAGCATGCGTTAATCGTGACCAATACTCGTTGTCGGTCCACTGTGGACGGTATGTATTGCATAAAAGAAAAGATTGACCCTTCGCGTGAATCTGAACCCAAAGACTTTCATCTAAATTATTCTCTAGTTGGATTATCCTTGAAATGTTTACATTTTCTTTCGTATAAATCAGAAGCCCCCCTCCCGTTTGATTCTGTCTGTCGCGGCGTTGGATATTTTTTGTGAAGGAACATAATTCAATATCGTCGTTCTGAATACTGTTATCAAGGTGCGATTCAGTTATTACTAGAATATCAAATTCATCTGCAAAATGCTGGACGAAATTTGTTTTGTTTCTGATACTACGTATATTGATATTGCACAAGGAAATGGAATTATCGTTTGAACTATTGTCTAAGTTAGGCGGTGAACTCGATATATAAGTTTCCGGACCAGGATTTAGTTCGACATTACCGATCATTAAGATGAAGTGAAGAACGAATAAAAGAAAGACAACATTTACATTTGGATTTAAACTCTGGAGGACAAGGAGGGACACGAACAAGAAAGAACACCGTAAGTTTGTTAATAAGATATTTCTATAAGAATCGGCTTGTACAAGCACACATTTACTTGAGATCCTTGAACAGTTATAAAACATGCCTATGGCTGATCTGTAAGCTTCTAATGAATTACCCATTGGGTTTAAGAAGAAGATAGATACAGAGACAGCCACAGTCAGATTTTATATGTCGTAAAGTAAGAACCTCCTCGCATCCACAAAAACACAGGTATATGTACAGGTAAGTATAAAACAAATACACAACATTGAAGAAATTGGAGATGAACAATGAACAAAAAAGTATAATAAAAAACAATATGTACACAGTTACATATGCTGATGTCATATATTGGATTTATTTCAGGCAAAGCTGAAAAACATAGGAAAAATATTTCATAATTATTTGTGTTATTCCAAAAAGGGCGAATAGGAAGATTTGCTGAGTAAGGAACAATTAAGGGAAAGAAATGGAAAAAAAAACAAACAAAAACAAAAACAAAAAAAAACAAAAAATGTTTCTGGTGTGTTTTATGATGACATTAAATTGATAGAGATATTTTAATGCTTGGGATGTTATGTGAATTTTTTTTTTTTTTTTTTTTTTTTTTTTTCTTATGAAGAAGAGGAAGAAAAAAAAAAGAAAAAAAAAAGAAAAAAAAAAAAAAAATCCAGTTAGCAACAGATGAATTTTGAGGTTAAATAAAAGGTTTCTAAGTGGGTTAATAAATCATTCGATGCAGCTTTGGTTACCAACATAATAACAACGAACACCACAATTGAACATCAACACACACACACAAAAAAAAAAAAAATACAAATTTCGGCAACAGCATATTTATTCATTGATTACTGTATTACAAATACATGTACACACCTATACAAACATATATACATATACTAATTTCATGTGTTATTATTGGAGTTATTGAACAGTTTTAATTAAACAAAAGCGATGGCATTACTGAATAAAAACAGTTCTACTTAACTTTATATATCGACAAAGACATCACAAAGTTGTACATGATTAATAAAATGTATGTTTTCCGACTGCAACAATGTATTTATATCAGCTATACATGTTTGAGAAATAAAGATATACCGGTATGTAGAAGAAATATATAGAGTTGATGCATCAATGACAATTGTACTCCAAAAAACAAAAAAAAACAAAAAAAAACAAAAGGGGGGGGGGGGGAACCACGTATATTGGGTAAATGAGAGATAAGCAGCAATTGCACATGTATCTAGGTCACGAATTTGGTCGACAAACGTAATTACACACGTATTTGTTCATTATTTACTAAAAAGTTAATATTCCTTTTCTTTCGGTTCTACATGGGTGGGGTAATTGAAGGATGATTTTTTTTTGTAAAAACTAAGCAAGAAGCAAGGAAAACCCAAATTGGCCCACTTATTTTCATGAATGAAAACGATAACAAACTGAAGAAAGATATATTTGTATTTATTTCTTGTTAACTTGGTTTTTGAAAGCCTTTCGAGTTGGCAAGTTGGGTGGGGTAATTGAACGCTATTTGTCAGAAATTAAAACTAATTATGTCTACTCATTTTCATGATGTGAAAAGGTAACAAAGGGAAGACAGATTGCATGTATTTCATGTTAACTTGGTTTTTAAAGCTTATTGAGCTAATGGCAGATGGATGTAAAGTAGATATGTGTAGGTTAAAAAATTTTCAATATAGCTTTGGTTACATGTGTACCAACATAATAACAAAATACAACACACGTATTGAACGATAACATGTAAAAAATACAAATTCAACTTCGCATTTACTCTTTGCTTTGTACTGTAATTCCGGCAAATATTGGTTACATACATTAAAAAAAAAAAAAAAAAAAAAAAAAAAAAAAAAAAAAAAAAAAAAAAAAAAAAAAAAAAATAATAATAATAATAATAAGTAAATAGAAAAAAAAAAAAAAAAAAAAAAAAAATATTAATAAAAAAAAATATTTTTCTTTCACGTTGAGGATTTTTTTTTTTTACATCTTGACGAGGACATCGTAAGTATACATATAAATTATATGTATACTACCGGCAAACACAACACATGAATGATGGAAACATGTCTCTACGAAACAAGCACATTTCATATTTACCGACAGTGCATACTCAATGGTTTGTACTGCAGTTTCGTGTAATCAAAACATAAAGAAAAGCTTTAGAAATATAAATACACACACAAATGTAATAGGTGTCTACGGCGCGATGTGCGTTGAGTTAATTTTTTTCAATATAATATCTTCACTCCAAGGAATTATTGCAATAAAGATGTTTCCTTTGGTTTAACTTACCAATTAATTTCTTTTAAATTTTATTTTACTTATTTCAAAGGTTTAATAGGGTTGAACTAAAAAAGTTTGAGCTCGTATATTTTGGTAGAGAGGGAATATGTTATTTTATCAATACACAAATATGGTTGTATTATAGTTGAACTATATTTTTAGTGGGGAGAGAATATGCATTACACAAATAAACAAACATTTGTAGAGTGATTATGGTTACTGTATCTAAGATTATAGTTGAAGTTTAAATGATTTGAGCTTTCATATATTTTTTGGGGGGGAGGAGCCGTATGCAATTCTATATAAACAAGTGACCAATTTTGGAGTAATTAAGTTTGCTGTATCAAAGTTTATATTTGAACTATTATGGTTTGGGCTTGTATTTGTAGGGGGAGGCAAGGAATATGCAATTACTGTCTCAAAGATTATAATTGAATTGTTAAATAGGTTGGGCCTGGATTTTTTTTTTTAAGTATGGAGGGAATATGCAAATGTACCCACACACAAATAAGCAAATTTAGAGTAGTTTTGGTTTACTGTACTAACTTTTGTATTTTAATTATAAATGGTTTGAGCTTGTATTATTTTGGTGGAGTGTGATATACAAATCTACCAATACATTGAATTTGTAGTATACTGTTTCATAGATTACATTTGAACTATATATTTAGGGAGGGAATATGCAAATATACCAGTACACAAATAAGCATTTGTAGATTGAATATAGTTGCTTTATCAATAATATACTTGAACTAAATGGGTTTGGCTTGTATTTTTTGTGAGGAGGGAGTATACAAATATACCAATACACAATTAGACAATTTTAGAGTCATTTTAGTATACAATATCAAGGTTTATACTTGATTATAAATGGTTTGAGACTGTATTTTTGTTTGAAGATGAAAGGATATGTAAATCTACCAATACATAAGCATTTGAGGTGATTGTAGTTTACTGAAACATGATTATTTTATTAAG
This sequence comes from Bathymodiolus septemdierum, assembly GCA_963383655.1. Lineage (NCBI taxonomy): Eukaryota > Metazoa > Mollusca > Bivalvia > Mytilida > Modiolidae > Bathymodiolus > Bathymodiolus septemdierum. The sequence continues at coordinate 50,572,772 of OY726527.1, forward strand.
CAGTATACAAAATTAGTTCATATCAACTATTTGGAGAAGTAACAAACAATCAAGGAAAAATTGTTTAATTGGGATTAATCACCGACTCAACAGACCCATGGTCCTCGAAGATACGATCCACACCTGTGTCCAACCTGCGCAAGATATCCATAATATCATCATAATTTCGGATTTGCATTTTTCTACTGTTCTCATTAGTTTTTAGATAGATTCTCCCATCAGTTGTCCAGTAAGCGTGTATCTTACGACTGTACTTGAGTTCCGCCAATGCTTTTACAAGATTTGTTCGATATTGGGTTAAGTTCTCAGTAATAAATATTTTATCTGGATGACGTTTAAGTTCTTTCTTTGAGTTATATACCTTCTCACGGACACGATAGGATAGGAAACGAACGATTACTTGGGATTTCCCGTCCTTAGGTTTGCCTATGACATGGGAACGACCTATATCTTCCTTCTTCATGTCAGTAATACTTAGGTTATTTTGGCATATATCTAGTATTATGGAATCAGTATCAACAGGGTGCTTAATCCTACCCATGTTGTTAAGTGGAACTCTGATGTTGTGAAAACGCAGGCTAGTCCTGCGTGAATATTGTTCTTGGTTCTCAACCCTGAGCTCCAACTCATTTATTTTCCTATAGAGTACCTCAATTTCACTTTCCCTTTCCTTGAGGGACTCATCAATTTCACCATTTTTTTTGCAGATATGGACGATCATAGACGCTTGTTTTTGCATCATATCTTTCTGTTCTACAATTGTTTTATCCTGATCATTGATTTTTTTTTCTAATGGTTTAATATGATCATTAATTTTTTTCTCTAGGGCCTTGTTTATGGACTCGGCTACTGATTCTGCAATTTTTTCTGATAAAATTGGGACAATTTGATTTAGTACAGTAGGGTTTATTAGGGCTTCAATAACTTTGTCTGCCATAGTTTGTGTTTTTTTCTTCTGACTCAGGTCCCCAACTGAATTTCGACGACGAGTTTGCTTCGTCTCTTGTTTGAGAGTGGCTGCAAGATCTTGTGGGCTATCAGGGCTAGGCCGTTTTCTAGAGTTTGGAGTTTCCTTTGTGTTTACAAACGATTCTATTGTAGTTTCTGAATTGAGACTAGGTTGAGAGCTGGTTATCAAGGATGTCAACAATGATTCTGTGTTATTATCCATGACCTCGGCCATCTTGAATTTTTTGTTTACAGGTACAGGTTCAATAGCAGAAAGAGTATTACACTGTTTCCTTCCAAAAATACCGTTAATTTAGTGTCAGTTCAAAGTACAAGTGATATCTCACCCTCTTGGAATAACATTTAGGTAATTAGCATGTAGTTATCCAGAGCATTTTCCTATTTTTTCAGGAGGACTCGATTACCCTACCATTAACGTTGGCGCATGCTCAGATAAGGACGAGTAGCACGAACCTATGCGCTTTGTGATCTAAGTACATTTATTTGACCTTAGTTTTATTAAATTATATTATCTAAGTTATGTAAATTTTACATTCTGATGCGGATTATCTTCAATTGAAAAGGTTGATAATATTTTGATTTTATGAAAGACGAATTTATCTAGAACTTACTGTTATTGATATTCGAACAGCAAAATCGAGATATTAAAATAGTATATAATTTCACCACTACGGAGTACGGGGTCTACGAAAAGGACGATCGGTAGTTCTGCGGGTCACCACGGATGCATAACTTAGCATGCACGCTGTATTGTTTGTGTAAAAAAAAACATTTTCTCGTTAAGACTATACTTGAAATACCGTTCAAATGACGTTAAACAACAAAAATCAACCAATCAACCGGAAATCAGATCTACAGAAAAACTTATCATAAGCAGATGTACATACCGACTTAGGGTTAGGGTTATGGTGTTTAGCGCCGCATTCAACAATATCGCGGCGGTCAGAAGTATTGATGGATGAGTACACGGAGAAAATCACCCATATGTGGCTAATCACTGACACACTTTATCACGTAATGTTGCATCAAGTACACCATGAGCGGGATTCAAACTCACAACTTTAGTGGTAATAGACAATGATGGCACATATAAGTACCATACGATCTATCAGAATGTGTGAGAAACACATTGATTTAACATTTTGTCAGAGTTATCTCTCTTTCTACAGAATTTGTGATTATATAATATACCGTGGTATGATAATTGTGTTGACTGTTGAAGGCCATAGCCTAACAGACAAAATGTGCATAATATAAAACAAATCAAGCAAACAAACAAACAAACAAACAAACAAACAAACAAACGTGGATGTAAAATTTAGTTCGCAGGTAGCTGAAATAACCTTCATCAGGTACGCTCATAGTCAACCGAAGGAGAAACCAAATAATATTTACAAATGTCGCTGGGAGCAAGTGAAGTAATGGGCCTATACTACACGGCCAATAACATTCAACTTGCAAAATGGACCAAGATGATCTATGTCTGAGGGAGATTGACCTTTGTTTTTTGCAAATTAGGAACTGCAAATTTCAAGCATAAATACATATGTATGTCTAATAAACTGGCTACTGGAAGAATGACACCCCAGTGACTCTTTGTGATTAACAGGACAAATTTAATTCATTCGTGTCCAATATAAACATTCCCAAAAATGCTGTCCAAGTGTAAAATGTAGAATTGTTAGGCGCAATTATGACGGTATTTGTCGGATTTTATCACCCCGTATGTTGTTTGTTATGTTGATTACCCAGCATCTGTGCAATATAATTATATTCAACTAATAACACCAGAACGATACATATACCCATATGTAGCCTTTATCAACAGGGATAAAGAGTATCGCGCTACAGCAAGGAACTTTCAATTATGTAGGGTGTGAGCTCATTATTGAAGACTCTACAGATACTGTGAAATGTAGAACGGCAACAAAGCAAAAAACAAAAACAAAAAAACAAAAAAAAACAAAAACAAAGCAAAGAAAAACAAAACAAAACAAAAAAGAAACAGACAAAAAAACTCTCTTCCTGTTCTTTGATTGGTGTCTAAGTGTAAAGTTGGTTAGTATTTCACCTTCATATACTTAAATTCCCTTTTTACCACAAGTAGTTGTTGTACTGTAATTTGTGTCTAAGAGTAATGTTGGATAGCCTATCCTGTTCATGTTCATCCATACTCTGTATTACTAATTGGATTGGGCTGGTGATGTTTTCCCTTACTCTGCGTAGGGTTAATTAAGCTTTTTAACTTGACTATTGTAGGAGAAAATACCAGACTGATATTTGGAACTAACCATAGATTAAACACATGCTGTCCTGCTTAGGTCCTGTGCCTTACTTGCTTCCAACGATTTCATAATTATGTGGCTATTCTACATCCTGCAGCTCCCTGTAAGTTGATTATCTTTAATGGAATCCGCTCTTTCTGGTAATTAAGTTTCTTTGTTTGCAAAATGTTTACAATTTAGGGACCGAACATTCAAGCTTAAAAAAAAGTGCTATGTATCCCTCCCTCGAGCCAGAATTTGTTCACGTGAAACAAAAATGAGATAATCTTTTTTACATTAAGAATGAGAATTTTATTTTTCTTCAATGCAATCATAATTTCTGGTTGAAAACTGCACGGTCAAATACCTTATTTTTTCCATGATTCATGTCAATGATAATTTTTCTGTCAAATTTACGTAATTTTTTTTCAAAAGAGTCATATAGTCGTATCCTTACCGAGTACAAGTTCCACATGTTTTCTTTACAGCTCGTCAACAAACGTATTTAAATCAATCGGACAAGTCAATCAAACTATCTTTATCTTAGAACTTAGCGTAATCTATATTCACTGATTCAAAAGATTAAGATTAAGAAGGAAATAACTTTCACGAAATGTAATTTTACCATCTGTTACAAAGTCACGTGTTATCTAACTACTCGTTTGTTTGATTGATTGATTGTTGGTTTCGTGACCTCCAGTGGCAAATATGTCATGCATATTCAAGACGAGAATATTTTCAACATTTTGTGCAGGTCTTTCTTATTGTTTGCCTATTATATATATTCTCATTGGCGATATAATTATCAAACAGGGATGGGGGTGGTGGTATTACAATAACCAGTTTATCCCTCGCCACATTGTGTGCCTGTTTCTTGTCTGGACCTGAATTTAAAATGTCATAATCTTATCATCTGTTACAAATGCTACTTGTTGTCTAACTTCCATCTTATTTGATTGATTGATTGCTGGTTTCTTTATGTCTGGTGGCAAATAGTTTATGCATGTTCAGGAAGAGAACATGCTCAACAATATACAATAAGGGTAATAACAAAATTACCGAACTCCGAACAATCTTACAAAGGGAAAGTCAAAACTCATATTTATATAAACAAACAAAATCAGTCAACAACCGGAAAACTGTGAAAACCATAATGACCCCGACTTGGTACAGGGATTTCTAAAGAAATGTTGGGTTAAATCAGATGAGTTTGAAGATACCAAAGGGGAAATCAGAATCCGAAAATCGATGAAGGACAGAGAACACAAAAGAAAAAGGACAAAAAGAAAAACAAAGCAAAAAATAAAGATCGAGCAACACGAACCCCACTATAAACAAGAGGTGTGCTCCGGAAGGGTAGGTATACTCTCCCAAAAAAGAAACGCAACATGTTAAAAAATATAATTTACTTCAAATGTTCAATATAATTTTAAATACAGAAATAAGCATTACAATACACTGAAATTTGGCACACTGGTTGTTCAGAATTTAAAAGTTCATTGAAATGTCAAAATTTATCACATTTAAGGCTATAGCGCTAAGATGACTTCACTTTAAAGTCAATATATGTTGTGCCCACCATTAGCCTGTATCAAGGCACGGATCCGTCTCGGCATAGACTTGACCAATCAACGAATACGCTCTTGCGGAATTCTCCCCATTCTTGCTCAAGAACCTGGTGCAGTTCTTGCAGAGTTTGCGGTGCTGGTTGACAACTGTGCACGCGTCGATCCAATTCATCCCACGCATGTTCTGTTGGGTTCAAATCTGGTGATTTAGACGGCCAGGGGAGCACTGTTGTCGTGCTGAAGAACTTCCCTACGAAGTTCATTGCTGGCAGCATGGGTGGTGTCAAAACCTCATTCCTGTATCGAGCGGCGTTAAGGTTGCCGGAGATGTGCAGCAGTTTTTCAGAGGTAGGAAATGACACCCCACATCATCACACTTCCTCCGCCGAAATTGTCGACCTCAAGGACGCAGGTCCTTGCGTACTTCTTATTCCGGCGTCTGTAGACACGTATACGGCCATCTCTTTTCTGCAGCATGAATCTTGATTCATCGCTGAACCAGACACGCCTCCAGCTTTGCAGGTTCCAGTCCCTTGCTCTGTTGCACCACCGGATCCTTGCAAGTCGATGGCGACGTCTCAGTACTGCACCAATGTAAGGACGTCTGGCGCGTAAGCCGTTTTCACGGAGACGGTTTCTGACTGTCCGGTTTCTTATGTGAAGTACCCGGATGTAGCGATCTTGGGCTGCTCATATGATCCTAGGTCGGCCAGAACTTTGACGGTCAGCTGTTGAACCGGATGGCTGGTACCGTTGCCAGAGTATACAAATCGTGCTCCAGTGAACATTTTAAAGTCTAGCGACTGCATTATGTGATTCACCGGCCTTGCGACGGCCAATGACGATGTTCCGGGTAGCTGTGTCTAGTATCGACATATCGTAGCAGAGTCGATAAACAATTTAACGACTGAATTCAATTAAACGGTTAAGTGTCTTTTATACCCATTCAATCCGCTTAATGATAAGCCATCATTCGCACGTGTAACTGCCCTACTTATTCCAGTACGCCTTCCTCGTGGAGCGTTACACTTGCTGACCCAAAAAGATCACGTGTGATCAACAGCCAGTATGAGGGGTTTAAATTCAATTATCGGACATTTAAATTTTATCATGATCATGTTTTCATGTCTCAATCACCGTGTCGTATTATAATCGGTCTACCCACTAATGATAGATCATCTCATATCCGTCACCGGGAACGTGCTGGGCAGATCGGTTAATTACGTTCTCGTCACCCCCTCATCTATTCATCCTACTGTTTTAGATTACACATGTGTACAGTACAGTGTGTACTATATATGTCATCGTCAGATTCTAGAGATTAAAAGAGAGATCCAAATACAATAATTACATTACATGTTCATTTCATTTATAGGGCGGGCCCATGTCATTGGTCAAAGGATTGACATGTGACTTCGAAATTGAAACTTCATCAGTCAAAGACGCGTAAACCACCCAACCGCGCCCACTTCTGTGAACATTTTTATAAAACTTTGAAGCTACCAAAGGTGTAATGAGAATCCGTAAGTCGATGGACAGACAACACAATGACCAAACGAAATAAGACAAAAGGACAAACAACGATCTAAACTATAACAAAAGATCGAGTAACACGAACCCCACTAAAACCCGGGGTGAATTCGTGTGCTCCAGCAGGAAAAGCAGTTACTGTTCCATTGTTAGCACCAGTCGAATGTAATGTAAAATAATACATAGTGACTACACACAAAAAACAAAAACAAGTCACAATATGTTGGATATTGAAACAAATAATACTAATTTCAATTGTATTTAATAATAATGGTAAAATTGTAATTATTAGTGTTGAATGCAATTCTTGTAGTTATATAAGATTATAAAAGCGTTGACAGAAGTACATTTTTTATATGAAGTCTACGCGCTTCTTACAAAATGCAAACTGATGAAGTTCAAGAAGATGGTTTAATTAGGATATCATGTCTGAGAACCTAAAAATCAATTCCACTGGAAATAAAAGAAAAGGTACCCATCAGAGAGCTATATGGAAAAAAGTATAGGGTTAAGTCAGACATTGGTCATGGACTTTCATGGGTTATCATTGGTTGAAAATTATTAACATTTAATTAAATGGCATGAACATTTCATTTAATAATTAAATTTTAAGTTTGTTTTTTTTGATGATTAGAAATTTTTGATTACTAGAGTTGATATATTTTTAATCTAGATTTATTTTACCCTTTACCTTTCACCTATGGTTATTATGTTCTTCTTATGCATGCCACAAAGGTGTCATCCTGGTTCGCATACACTTAATTACAAGTATAATTAAACATTGAGGAAATTGTTGTTTTAACATTTATAGTCTATTCTTTATTGATCACATACATTTGACCTGGATTTTAACTGTAATGTTCCAAGTAAATAAATAATATATCAATGATCAAAAATTTAAAACAAATATTAAAATTAGAAACATTTGCTCTCAAAGTAAGTATATATCTGATGAACTTTATATAGACATGATTAAAATTAAAAGAATTATTATAGTATTATATTATAGAGGTATACTCGATACAACTTTATGTGATACAGTTTGTTAGTGACTCCGGATTACTTCACTAATAAAACTGACCGCCCCACGATAAAATTGAAATATTGTTGAAAACGGCCCTATATCCCCATAACCCTAATCTCTAATCCTCTATGCATATTGTTTACTTGCAATAAGACATTATTAAACCAACATGATAGCTTGGTTATTTTCCTCGTATATAGTTTTAAGAAAGGAAGCGGTTTGATGATAATATGAGGGTGGCGGGTCACGAATATATCAATATACCTGAGATACGGCTCGTGTGACGTTAAACAAAACTCAATTAATATATGTGTGTTCTTTGTATTGTTTCCTCTAATAACCATTTGACAAGAATATGATGTGGAGGGCAAATCAATTGGAAACATAATTTGATATAAATATTCAGCCTTACGGTATTATTATCATTGGGCCGATCCTCTTCCGGTGGACTATTAGTCCCCGACAATATCATATGTCCAGTAGTCAGTGTTTCGGCACTGACATGGTTTACTAGATATATTTATTATTGAAACTTACGGTTCCTTAATAACGTAGTTATTATCAAAACTAAGGTTCTCCTCCCTCAGACATAGGTGACCTTAACCTATTATGACTATTCTGTTTATAACCTTTCCTTTTCTTCGGAAATATTTTTAAATTATTTGGCTTTCTAATCTTTTGACTCTAAGTTTGTCTGATAAAGTTATTCAAGAAACCTGTCGTGCGCATTAAATGTTTATATCTAAGTTTTAATTATATAACCTTTAAACTCAATTTTGTACTTGTCCTAAAAGAAACAGAAAAAAAAACAATCAATCAGAAAATTGTGTGGACAAAATAATTTGTCCTGATTGGACAAATTTGCAGCAAGAAGAGATTGAAGATATGAAAGGAGTAATCAAAATCCGTAAAGCGAAGAAGAACAGACAACACAATGACCAAACAACGATCTACACAATATTACATATAAAACTAAAGATAGAGTAACACGAACACCACTAAAACCGGAGGTGACCTCAGGTGCTCTAGAAAGCTGAGCAGTTCCTGCTCCACTAGTACATGGAAGTTTAATGGCAGTAATTCGGGTTTGCTATAGATTATGTAGACAAGATAAAGATTTGGATATCAAATCTTGCAAAACATAATAATTTGAAAGAAAATCAACAAATAAGGATCACATTGTAAATGATATTCTAGTCATATTAAACTCTGGTAACGTCACGTGGTTTTTGTGTTTCTTTATATTGTGCTAAATATTCGTATGATATTAGATAGTGAATTATGATCTTAATGAATATTTCATCAATGGAATCAATACATATCACCAGGGATATTTATTTATCAGTAGGACTCTGGTAAACGCTTCTTCAGTTTCAATAATCTGCTTGTACCACAATTCTTAATTTGGATTAGTACAAGGGGCCGTCAATCGTGATCGTATGGTAGTTGAACTTAAAACTCCATATGCAATCAGTGTCTATCACCACTAAAATTGTGGCGAGGTGTACTCGATGCAACATTATGTGATAAGATTTGACAGTTACTTGCGACATGTCGGCTGTTTTCTATAGATACTCCAGTTTCCTCCACCAATAAAGCTGTCCGCCACCATATAGCTGAAATATTCTTGAAAGTGGCGTTAAGCATCATAATAATTTGTTAGACGTACTAACAGCATAACCCATTGATACCTCATTTCCTAGGATAGCTTGTTTTGAATTGTAGGAATTAATGCGAGTTTCGTCGTAAAAATCTTTAATGTCAACGTCTGCTACATTTTAATTCCTTAGATCAAGGTCAAGGTCGATCGTTTAGTTAGTGCAATAGTGTTATTCAAAGCTACATTGTATGGAGTAAACGCAGCCTTGGTGGTGTAATGGTCCGCGTGCTCACCTCGAGTGCGGTAGATCGATACAACACTATTGTTCTATACTTACTATATCATCGATGAGCCGCTGTTCGGTCAAAACAAAGACTATGGAATTTGACTATTTTGCTTCTCCGCTAAGCACGCAGGATAAAGGAGAAAGAGCAAAGACGGGTTGGACTCTGAATCAGATGTAAACGGGGTGGACTCTGAATCAGTTGTGTACGAGTCCATGTCTATCCACAGACTGCTGTTTCAGTTAGCTAGCACTATTAAAATCCAACTAAGCATGTTGGTCTAGTACTAAGCAGATCTCATCATCAAATCATTGACAATTAACTTGTTCTCGCCATGATATAGCTGACAAAATTGCTGTGTTGGCGTTAATCAACAATCACTCACTCACTTGTATGGAGTTTGTAAAGAGATCTTTATTTTATCTTATCCTATGACTCAAACCTCTGAGGTATCTTCATTAATGTAAAGAATATTTGAGAACAAAACACATACTATCATTCTATTCTTTAAGACAAGATTAACAATAGGAAAGAGGTAATCAGAAGTCGTTAATCAAAGGACAGACAATGCACTCGCCAAATGTTTGAATGTACAAAAGGGATAATTGGAAGCCCTAAATAAAAGAAGGACATAATATGCAATAGCCAAAAGAACAGACATTGAGCTACGAAAAATTACACAGACAACTAAATATTTAGCAACACGAACGAACAAGGGTTCCACGGAGGAAGGACATTAAAGTTCTTACCTTATTTCAATATGGAGATGAGTAAGAGTATAATGGGGGAATTAAATTCTATATTTCACTCACGAGGAGGAGTGAGTTTCGTTTCAAAGGTGAATGACACTAAGTTAAATACTTTATTTCAAGACAAAAATATGTGCACAAAATATATAAAGATCGAAATAGAAATTAATTCCAAAATAACTAGGCATGTCGCTATTAATAAAACGATGGGTGCCACTAATGGAGCACGAACTGCCTATCTGCAGGTGCACCTTGGTTCAACCCCGGTTTTTAGTGGGGTTCGTCGTACTCGATCTTTTATGTGTATATTTTGTAGATCGTCGTTTGTCCGTCTGTCCACACGACTGGTGCCATGTGTGGAGGAGGAGCGGCCACCACCCCGGAGCACCCGAGTTCACGCGCGGTGTTTATTGTGGTTCGTGTTGCTTTGTCTGTAGTTTTCTGTGTAATATTTGGTAGATAGATGTATGTACTATTTCATTTGGCCTTTGTGTTGCCTGTCCTTTGATTTACGGATTCTGATGACCCCTTTGGTATTTTCTAACTCATCGTCGTATCATCCTTATATCTGTACAAACTCGGCTAAGTATAAATACCACTCAAGGCCAACGTCATGTAAAGTGAACGCGTTGTTGGAATTGCTATGATGACCGATATTAATGTTCATTATTGCATCCAATATCACTCTCGGATAATTGTAATAGTACAATACCATGAAAATGGGGAGACTTTGTTTCTAACACATTGACCGCGGGTTCCTGTATTATTTTCTAGATGAACGGTTCCGTTGTAGAAACAATTGATTAAAAGCACATTATGATAGCAGAACGGAAATATTTTTTAAAACAGACAATCCTTGTATCATTACATAACATAAATTCTCTCACATGGCGATAATTTATCTTTAAAAATCAAGCAGGCCTTGTATTTTGAGATATATTTTTCAGATCATATGATAGAATATAAGGGGAGGGGCTTCGTTGTCGGCGTCGTTTGGTATTTGGATTAACAACTACCTGTGTAATCAGTGCATATCACCACTAAATTGTAGTTTCAAATCTCACTCCATACAACATTTTGTGATATGGTTTGTCAGTGACGATCTGTCGGTAATTTTCGTCGGGTCACATTTCGTTGTCAACCATCTGAAAACGATACAAACATACAGCCTGGGAACACCTGCTCTGCAAAAAGCAGCTAAAAACGATTCAAACTTCAAGTATGAAAACAGATGCTCGGAAAAAAAACCACAGAAAAACGATATGAGAACAGGTGTGCTGGAAAAAAAAAAACAGCGTAAACGGCGCAAACGTCCAGTAAGAAAACAGGAACTCCAAAAAGAGCAAACAAAACAAAACAACAAAAAACTGAACACTATACAAACTTCCAGTATGAGAACAAGGGGTTAAGCAAAAACAAAAAAACCCAGCGAAATCAATTAAGATATCCAGTATTGGTTCATTTAGTGATACACAAATTGTCAGTGGATGTATCAATTATCTGCTGATTGTACGGAACTATCGTGTGCATCATACCGTTCATGATAACGCTTGACTGATAAGAGATAATATACGACGTAATAGTATCTTAGAAGTGTGTATTAAGAGATTTCGACAAGAAGATCAAACATCCGTAGCATTACATCACGATACATTACATCGACTAGTCATGTACACTGTATGGGTTAGGGTTATGATGTTTACCGCCACTTTCAAAGATATTTCAATTATATCGTGGCTGTCAGTTTTATTGGTGGAGGAAACTGGTGTACACTGATCTGCCGGAAGTCACTGAAAAACCTTATTACATAATGTTGTATCGACTACACCTCGCATGAGCGTGATTCGAACCCACATCGCTTGTGGTGATATACACCGATTGCATAGGTAGTTGTCAATAAAACTAACATAAAATGACGACCACGATGGTGCCTGTATGTTGTATGTAATCAGTCATCATGGAAGGAGCAACGAAAGAGTAAGTAAATCCGTACCCACCAATGACACCTCTCGTGTTAATCTTGTTAAACATCTGACGTCCAACAAAGATCTTTCTGAAAACTCACACTCACGTCTCAAATCATTTAACTATTTTTGCATTCCTTGTACATCAAATAAAACTTGCAGCAATCCCCAAGAATGATGACAAAAAATGATGGACAACAATTCAATCAATGTCAACCAAGCGAACAGACATCGTTTATTTTGATAAAAAGTCAAACTAGAGAAAAGAGGAGGAAACAACATATATATATGGTATTATTCTATTTAAGAAAAACCTGATTCGATAACAAATAAAAAAGTATGACGTCGCTACGGATGTTGAAAACGCACGAAAAACACTATACGCGAATAATAGTTTAAATTCAAAGGAGGGTTCATGCCTTATTTACGGTGGGTTTTTTCCGCGTATAATGGTGTCTAATAATGTCTGTTCACCACATTTTGTGTTGTGTTTTTGTTTCGTTTGTCTTCGTCTTGTGTCTTGTGTACCCAATATTGCCAGTTTCTTTAAATAGGATAATAAGGATAAGGTTAATACAGCAAAATACTTAACTATCTACAAATTTTTATAATAATCATCGACATAAGCTTAATTTAAGTATAAAAACTTATCATAACATTATAAATGGTAGGAAAATATTCGACTGATTGTATTAAAATACAAATCATTCTATAAAATGGTGTCTAATGTTCTACTGTTCCTCTACTTTCTCCTTGTAACATCAAACAGAAAAGCAGATTCACTAGCATTTACAATTAATAACAAGTTGGTAGATATGTCATAATCAAGTACAAATGGGTTTGATAAACCCTCCTTGGAAGACAATAGTTGTCTATGACGTTGACCATCAGGTGAGATAACCACAACATTGCTAGAACTACTACCTGCGACATACACGTTCCCATCATTGTCTACAGTGATACCACGTGGACCTTGTAGAACATGTTCATCATTGAATTTCCATTGTGTTGTACCGTGTATATCACAACATGTCACGGTATGTGAGATACAATTGGTGTAGTAAAGTTTGTCTCCAGTTGTTGCCACGTAATAAACGTAAGACATATCACTGTTGATGATATCACTTACAGATTTATCACTAAGATTTAACATCTTTATTCCTTTATTCAATGTGCAGTAATACATTGTTCTACCTCTAATCGTCATGCCAAACATGTCGGTATCCATGGAGATAGTTGTCATGACTTCCTGACTTTCTATGTCTATCATAGTTATACATTTATTTTCTCCATCTGCAGATGATACAGCAACGCTATTGTTATCTTTAATATAAACTGCATCATAAGTACGGGATCCTGTTTTATCTTCACCTATGTAAAATAATTCTACTCCTTCTGTGCTCATAAAGCTGACAGTGTTAGAATTGTAACAGGACAATACCATTATATTATCTGGAAGTAAAGAGCATCCTCTGATTCTATTCCCCTTGATGTTGATCTTTTGTTTCAGATTCAGCTGTATATTTTCAACTGACATGGGTGGCGAAAGCTCAGCTACCATCATCTGGGCTTGTTTATCTTTTTTTCTGACAATGATCATCTTACATGGCCTTGATTCGACAACTATTTCACCAAACTTTTGAATGTTGGTGGCTATGATCTTCAGAGCATTGTCTATCTTGCATGATAGTTTTGTTTGATTTAGACTATGGCTTTTGACAAGTGACTGCAAACACGTGTCGTGTGTCTCTACTTCTTTCTCTATTTGCTTTACGGCCAAATATGTTTGTAGGTTCGATGCATACTTTTTTATGTTGACTACATCTGTCTGGTATTCGGTCAATTCTTTTTGTTTCTCGTCTAGAGATACCAGCAGTTCTCGTGTTTCGTCAGTTATCTGTTTTTCTGCATCAGTCAATTCCTTCAACAGATCTTCTTGTAACTTGTCAAGATGATTGTTGATTTTTGTCGTCAGTTCCCGTATTTCATTCTCAACTATTATTTTCTGTTCTCTAACAGCACCTAAATTGGTCTCTCTGTTTTGTCTAATTTTACCAATAGTTTCAGTCATTTCACAAATAAATTCTTCGATCTCATTAAATATGTCTGACGTCTTCACATCTTTAACTATGTTCTCCAGAATAGCAACATTCACACAGTCCCTATGAGTCTCCATCATGCAAATTCCACAACATGGACATTCATGTTCCTTGCAGTATAAAGTGAACTTTTCGTGATGTTCGCTGCAGTGTTCTTTGATTTCCAACACATACGATGGTAACTTCTGGTATTCTGCTATAGGTACCGGGGTGTGAGTTCGACAAGGTTTCGCTAAACTGTGATGGTCTAGGCATTCTGCACAAAGTCCTTCATCACAATCTGGACACCAAACTTCTGATGGCTTAGAAATATGGCGAATGTCACACATACCACAGAAAGATGGAGAACTTGACATGATGTTGATATCCTGTAATATACTGTTGTATTAACATATAATTTAGCATTAAGTAATTGTCTATTTAATAAATAATGTATTTATTATTGAAACTAAGTTTCTCCTCACTCAGACAAAGGTGACCTTGGCCGATTTTGGCTATCCTGTTTAGGCCTTTTGGTATTCCTGCTTCCAAAACTTCTAAATTATTTAGTTTCCAATCTTTTGACTCTGAGCATACCTGATGATGGGTATTCCAGAAACGCATCGTGCGCAAGAAATAAGATATCTACGTTTTTATTAATCAACACCGTTGCGAAACTCTGAAAGTATATCTTAATCACTTGGCGTCCTACATTGAACCCAGAAATCCCTATTAGCCGGTTTTGGTCGGCCAATTGTGTTATATTGATATTTTTAGGTCATAATGTGAACTTAGCATATTTTGGCTATCCTGTTTAGGACCTTTGGTGTTCCTGCTACCAAAACATTAAAATTATTTGACTTCCAATCCTTTGGCTTTCAACATACCCGATGAAGTATATTGTAGAAACGTTTCGTGCACACTAAATAAGATATCTACGTTTTTATCATTCCACACCGGTGCAATACTCCGAAATTTTATTTTAATAATTTGGCATCAAAAGTTGAAGCCAGAAATCCCTATTAGCCGGTCACCTGCTTTATATAAATATATATTTATATTTTGATGTCCTATTGTTTTTCACAATTGGATCGAATGTCCTTTTATCTTATTACAATTGCTTGATCATTTTTCCATTGATATATGACAGCAGTGATTTTCACCAAGTTTTTTATATTCATTCCTATTCTAGCTTTGGGTTTCTATTTCAATTGTGTACCATATAAAACACTCATAATTCTACTTTTTACCAAATAAAAAGAAGAAAGAAGGTAGAGGAAATGAATTTTAAAGCCTAGAAACTAACATTTTACATTTTGATCCAGTTTTTTTTTGCAAATGAGTGGGCAAAAAAGACAAATTCAAACTTCGTCGTTTTCCTCCTTTAGAAGCCCCGTGACATACACAAGCCTCTGGGGTGTAATTTGGGCTTGTCTAGGTAGACTATGATTGTTTTCACGGGGCCAAAGGTTTGTAATACAACCTTTCGACAGACGTCCTTGTTGGCACTGACAAATAGTCAAGTTCTTGCTTAACCTTTATTCTTCGAAAGTGTAAGGCAGAGTATAAATGCAATATAACAAATGCATATGCAAAAACATAATAATAACACATAATAGTGATTCATGCAAATTTACTTGCTCATCATATATGTGTAAATACCAATATTTAAATATATTTCTATCTTGTAACTCCAAACTTATAAAAATGACCAAATAATAATGAAACGAGAAACTCCAAATAATAATTTAATGTGAATACCATAACGATTAATTATTAAATAGGCAATTAAATGCATACATTTATATTTACGACAGCTTTTGACTTTATTCTATTTAATATAACTATTAATCAATCAAAGTTTTATTTAAAGTCGGTACATTTTATAACAATACAACATAAGCTCTCAAGAGCTTTTCAAACCGACATGCATAACAAAATTACATAAATTAAATACAGCACAACAAAAACATGTCATTCAATACAAAACCAATACACATCCAGACAAACCTATGCATACATCTCTGTGTTTTGACCTCTGGACCCCCACAAGTGCCTCTCTGCACACCCACTGTCACAGGATCAGAGGTCAAAACAGAAAAAAGATGCCGACATTTAGCAGCCATTACACATACAAGTACATTCATGCAAATTATAACCAGTCTATATTTAAGCAAAGAAGCAAATTAACTCAAACACATAAAATATTGATGTACTTTTAAAACATATTTTTTTTAAATATTCTAAAAAAAATATATTTTAAAAATATTCATGCAGAAATAGCCAAGCACTAAAATAGAGCACAAGTTAAACTGAAAAGCATCAAGTTAAGTAAAAAAAAATTTTTGTTGGTATATGCTTTAATTAGAAACATATAAATAACAATAAAAAAATAAGCTCGAAAGAGCTTTTTTAAACTGACATACAAATTACACATACAGGTATATATATATATACCCACAAAAATACATGGACATACATTGACAAACATATAAAAATTCAAGCATAATTAAAATGCAGCAGCAGATAATTAGGTTATAAGCACTACGAAAACAAGCACTACCCTAAAAAAGTAGGGATTAAAATACAAAATAAAACAAGCACATAAGCAGAGCCATGCAAGAAATATATGTATAGCAAAGCGAAAACAAAAAATTTAAATGCACATCACTGAGACATGGCACGGAAAACCTTGCGGAATAAAAGTTCTAGGAACAAAAAGAACACGAGCATCCATCCCCATCCCATTTGCTTATCAAGTTTTTAAAATTATTTAAACTTATTCCCTCACGCAAGTCATTTGGAAGTTCGTTCCACAATTTTGCTGCACCATATCTCAGTGAATGCAAACCATACCTGGTGGTTTTAACTCTTGGTATGTTGACAGTGTTGTTGTATCTAAAAGAGTAAGAACTTTTCTTTATAGTTACTAAATCATGTAAATATACAGGAGTTTGTTTATTTATTATCTTAAAAACTTCTATAGCCATCGAACGTAATCTCCTTAATCTCAGTGATTTTTCAAGTAAATTTGCATAGGAGCTGTCTGAATCGTTATAAATGAACCTTAAAGCCCTTTCTTGTATTTTCTCTAATTTCTTTGTGTTACTTTCGCCACAAAAATGCCAAACTAAAGGGCAATAGTTAAAATTTGACAATATAAAAGAATAATAAATTGTAAGCTTGCCAAGTTTACTCAAGTTTTTTCCAATGCGTTTTAGAGCATTTAGTTGCTGAGAAGCCTTTTTACAAATATGTGATACATGAGAATTAAATGTTAATTTAAAATCAAAGGTTACACCTAAAAGTTTTACTTCATCTTCACAATTAATCTTATTTCCTTGTAGCATAAAACTTAAATTTTTCTCATGTGTTTTCCTACCAATTGAAATGGCCTGAAATTTATCAGGATTAGCCTGCATGTGATTTTCAGTAAACCACTTAATAAGTATAGCACTCTGTTCTTCAAGAGTTTCAATAACATCATCTACACTGTTGCTTCTGTAAGATAAAGTATTATCATCTGCATAATTGTGCAGATCTCCCTTTTTTACAAAATCAAAAATATCATTTATAAAGATATTAAACATCACAGGCCCCAGAATGGATCCTTGGGGCACTCCTTTGTATATATCAAGAACAGAACTACAAACAGACCCTATTTTAACACACTGTTTTCTTCCAGTAAGATAGCTTTGTAATAATTTTAAAGAATTTTCTGATACACCATAGTTTTCCAATTTCAATAGTAAAAGGTTATGGGGAAGGCAGTCAAAGGCCTTTGATAGGTCCATTAGGATGGCAGCGACATATTGGTTATTATCTAACAGATTCTTCCAATCTTCAATTATTCTAATTAGAGTGTCTTGACAGCTGTAACCTGATCTAAATGCTGACAGATATATATTAAAATGTAAATCAAAAAATGTTACCAATTGTTCATCTATAGCCCTTTCAAAAAATTTTGATATTGTTGGTAAGATGCTAACTGGTCTATAATTACCTTTCAAAAGAGTACTATTCTTTTTGTGAATTGGCACTACTTGCGCTATCTTCAGTTTGTCTGGAAAAGTAAAAGTATTAATTGATAAATTTATAAGTTGGGTAATTGGAGCTACCACAGCATGTTTAGCTATCTTAAGTATTTTAGGGGATATTTGATCAATACCAGTACCTTTTTTAATATTAATCTTGTTTATCTGTTTTTCTACAAATTCATCTGAAACAGGTTTGAAAAATAACTCACTGTTACAATCATTTGTGATACATCTATCTTTAATTTTACAAATACTAGGATGACAATCATTTATAGATGTTGAATCTTTCCCTATACCCTTTGCAACATTTACAAAGAAATTGTTGAACACATTTGATATCTCTGACTGATCATTCAAAAGTTTGTCATCTTCATTCAAGATAATGTCTGTTTCAAAATTACATCCTTTATTGGTTAAAAAAAGGTTTTATTGTAGGCCAAAAGTCTTTGTTTTTCGGGCCACCAACACATCTTTCTAGAAAATAATTCCTAATTGATTTTCTTTTTATTTTTGTAACAATATTTCTTTGTTTCCGATACTGTTTCCCAAGATTTAGAACTTCTTTGTGTTTTAAAAACATTGTGTAGTTGACGTTTCTTATATACAGCTTTTCTAAGTTTGCTGTTCATGTAAGGCACAGGAGATTTTACCATTGCCCTTTTCTTTAAAGGTACATGTTTATCATAAACTTGTGTAAACTGATGATTAAAATTCTCATATGCTAAATTTACATCAGAAAAATTTGAAAAATCTAAATTCAGTTCATTAAGATCTTTAATAAAATTTTCATTATCAAAATTTTTACAACTTCTAAACAGTCTTTTTGACTTTGATTTATGTGGCATTTCACTTTTAAACTGTACTGAAATTATGTTATGCACATCACTTATGCCGCAGTCAAAATTACATATTTTACCACATGAAGTTGGTTTATTAGTAAGAATAACATCTACTAAACTAGGATTTGCATCCTTACAAAAACATGTAGGGTTTTTAATCAAATTTGTTAAATCAAAAATATCACATACATTTTTGAGAGCATTTCCTTTTTCTGCATGTAAATAATCAAAATTTAGATCTCCCAGAACCATAAAATTATCATAGTTACATGTAACTTGATCTAAGCATTTTATAAAATCACTTGTAAAAATATTTTCTGGAACAGTTGGTGGTTTATAAGCACCAATAAGTAACCATTTCTTTTTGTTCATAATTATCTCAACACTTATAGATTCTACAGATTCAAATTCA
This sequence comes from Bathymodiolus septemdierum, assembly GCA_963383655.1. Lineage (NCBI taxonomy): Eukaryota > Metazoa > Mollusca > Bivalvia > Mytilida > Modiolidae > Bathymodiolus > Bathymodiolus septemdierum. The sequence goes on from OY726527.1 coordinate 50,592,090, forward strand.
TATTTTCTCTTTCTATCGCCTGCTATGTCCGATCTGAGATGCACCGCTAACCCTCCCCCTTTACTTGTTCGGTCTTGTCTCCAGAAAATGTAATTATCAACTTTAAATTGACAGTCAACAAAAGATTGATCAAGCTTAGTTTCTGCTAAAAAGAGAATGTCAACAGTTCCCTTTTGTAGTAGTTCTTTTATGTGACCTACTTTATACCTTAAGCTATTGATGTTTAGGTATGCACATATGAGACGTTTTGGATGGTTTCGTCTTGTTTCAATTAAGTTTTCAAAAATATCATGATCATCATCACTACCATTTTCATCATTATCTGTTGATGGTATTGACCCGTCGAAGAAAGAGTCAGAAAATTGAAAGTAGCTGCAGTCATGACAGATCCATGGGTCGTCTGCGTTGCTCAATGTTTTGTACTGATCTGGTGTGATCTTACCACATTTAATATGCCACCAGTAATTGCAACCTTCGCATAGAACTGCACGGTGATTTTTTTAAACAGGCTTGGCACAAAGTCCACAAGGATTTTTCACAGGACCTGGGTTAAGTGAGATATCTCCGCTGATAATAAGAATTATCAGAAGCCTGTGTATTCTCTGTTTAAACTCAACTGGTACAGAAGGTGGATTAATTCTGCTATGTTTTACATGGTAAAATAACATAGTATATGAGTTCAGTTGCAGGTCATTAGCAAGCATCAAATTTGTTCCAACTAGCGACGAGTTTGGCATAAGTTTGTCGTAGTTTTGGCATGGTGATAACTGAGTGATGTTTCTAGACTGGGCATTATCAGCAAATGTGTCTTTCTGGCGAATAAATGGTGTTTACAGTGTTACTAGTATAACGACGTACCTGAGACAATTCATCGTGGATTTGTTTACATTCATTACCGGAAGTGTGATAAGCCGAGGTGTTAGTGGCGAGTTGTTTATTCTGGTAATAAACTTCACATACACATAGTTAGTAAGCTTACACTACAGGAATAGCACATCGACGAGGAACATACAAAGTACAGAGTACTCTTACCGTGATTTCTTCAAATCAGCTGTTTGTTTTGCTTACGGAGAGTTCCGAGTAAATCGAGATATGTCTGTTCACCAACGATTTACCACGTCCTTTAATAACACTAAGTCCAAGTTTTTTTGTTTTTTTACTTTTTTGCGATGTACATACTTCTTAATGTTTTTGGATTATAAGTTCAGATATCCAAATATATATCTCTATATAAATTGTTTCACTTGAAATCAGTGTTAAATCACTTGATTGAAAGTCCCGCCATTTCACGCGGCATTTGTCAACAAAAGTTGATCGGCGACTGTGAGAAAAATGTCAAATTATTCCACTTTTCCACTATAACTCGTTTGATGGATGATAACAATCGTTTAATCCATAGTTTCCACTTAAATTCCAAACGTTATTCCTTTAAATTATGTAAAAAAATACAATTTTTACAGATTTTTTTTTCACCAGAGATTTTTTCTTGCTACCGATCTCGAACACTTTCCGTAGTTATTTCCAAAATATAGCCTTTTTACTTTAAATTGTCCAGCGAAAATATAAAATAATTTGATATAAAAGTTCTAAATTGACTCCCCATACCTTTCTTATAACTAAAATCTCATGTTAACTCAAAAGTATATACAAGCTCAACAAGACTAATATTTATCACAACAAGGGGAATAACTCAAAATAAATCTTTGGTTGGGAAACTAGCTCACATATCTTACAACATGGGGAACTTAATATGCATACAATACATAATGGGGAATCATTAAAGCATAAAATAATAAAGTCTTTATTTGAAATTAGCTTTAAAGTACCAGCTTCTTATTGCATGACTAAAAATAATTTGTCGGCACACAGCCTTTCTGGGAAAACATAACTTTAATCTGTTTCTAGGCTTTACGCAGCATTGTTACCTAGCGATGAAAGCAATTATGTAAATACACCTTGAATAATAAAACTCTTACACTATTTGCAACATTATGCACTCATAAAATGTAGAAATTAGCTTATTATTTTGCTTGTTTATCGCAGATATTCAGTTATCTCCCTTTGTTACAAAATTATATTTTTAGCTTGGGACATACTAATAAAAGGAAAACGAACAGTGACAAAATAAATCAACAATTGTTATGTATGGGGCAGCTATTTACACAATTTACATTAACGTTGAATATGTACACTAATTAGAAGGTCATATAGCTAGACTTGTGTTTAAAAATGCATAAACATAATTAAATTAAAAGCAAAGTAAAATAAACAGTTTAAATGCGGTATTTATCTAAGCAAAATATAAACGTTGCGAGTGCATCTATATTTACTCTTTGGGAGATTAAGCATTCAGATGGTTGAAAAACATGATTTATTAATTCAAAATTAAAATGAAAAACATATTTAATATCATAACTTGTAACGAGACCTTTTGTTTGAAAATGCAAGGATTGATATAGCAAGATGACTTACTATATAAATCCTTGAAAAATGTAAGTTCCATAAAAAGAGGAATCTCAAAATATTAAATAAAGAATAAATATATAAAACTTTTTTTACTTTAATCTTGAAATAATAAAACAATTTTCAATTTGGTTGCAACATAATCATGATAATAATTAAATAATTTAAAAGTAAATCTCACCTGAAAAATAGTCAAGTCCTTGTTTAACCTTTATTCTTCGAAAGTGTAAGGCAGAGTGACGCTTTCGACGGAATAAAGAAAATCCAAGACTTTGCACTATTTTTCAACTTAGCAACTAATCAAATTTTAGACATATTATTTTACCTGGGTGACAGCGTAGAATTACAAAAATTTAGGTTTAAAAATTATATTTTTGTCACCGTAAGAACACCCGTATATCGGTCTAATCATCTTAACTTGTCCAGTCAGGGTAATTGTTTGCTCAGCAAAGAGTGTCAGTTTCCTAACAAAGGGTCCTAATTGATATGATTTACCCCAAAGCTAAAATGACGGAGAAAGAATTACATTAGTTAATTCTCACATGTATGGAATGTTTGCAATGTCCGACAATCAATACCTCGAAATTAATTAAGTATATGAAATTAATTACTTTGACTTCTTTATTTTATAAACTGAATTCTTTACAATTTACATAAAGTCTAAGATATAAAAAAAAATATTAAGTTTTCCCTAACATATTAACTTTAAACTTTTAACATTTGAAAATAAAAAAAACAAAAATGTAAATTTCTGCTTATAAAACTCTAACAGAATTTTAACGCAAAATTACTTTGTGACGCCCGTATGAAGTCTGCCTGGTACAAGCAAATTACCAAGTAGGCTGTAGCATATTGGATATGCTTTTCCCATTGCCAAACGATGAAGATAGTTTCAGACCATTGTGGTCAAACGGCTCTTTATAGAAGCCACGCCACAATAAAAAGAGAGTAAAAAAAATCAAATGAGTAATCATAATCCGCGTATCGAACAAAGTGACCAAAGGAGTAAGGACAAAAGTAAAAACAACAACCTACAAAACACTAAACTGAATTATCATGTGATTTGACCCTGTTCGACGACCCTTTAGACTATTCTTTTAAATATATATCAATATTAAATTCTAGTTTAATCAATACAAATGTTTGTGTAGTGTACTTAAGCTACGGGTTCATATCAATAAAAATAGAATTACTACGGTTTAAATAGATTTCCGCACAACTGACTTATTTAAATGAGAAAAATATGACTTTAATAACAATCCCATGATTTTATCCTGTTAGACGACACTTCAGACTATTATTGTAAATATAGATGAATATTAATTGTTAAATTATAGTTTTATATATACCAATGTTTGTGTAGTTAGTGTAGTGTACTGAAGCTACGGGGTCATATCAATAAAAATAGAATTACTGCAGTTTAACTAGATTTCTGAACAACTGACTTATTTAAACAAGACAAATTATGACAATTATAATATATGTTTGATATAATTACAACATAAAATACCTGAAAATAATGTTTTCTGACAAAATATCACCAAATCAGGAAAACTGCGAAAGAGGAAGCTTAATTGTCATGTGATTTACCTGTTGTACTCAACATATATTTATTTTTAGATAAAAATGTATTTATAATCAATATTTGGTAAAAAGGTTTTAAATTGTTTTATATAAAGGTAGGGTGGTCAAGCCAAAAATTGAAATGCTAATAAATCATCCAATTATAGTTTAATATGACAGTACATACAAAATGGGAAATTTTGGTACAAAAATTATTAAAATCGGTTGAGCTGTTCAAAAGTTATGGCCTTTTTGGTGAGACAAAAGTGGTCGATTTTCTGTTTTTTTGAAAAATGTTAAAAAAATGACATTTTTGGACCAAAATATATTATTTTCACTACCTGATAGGTTATCATGCTTTCTTCTATAGTACTGTATCCTCCTTATGCTTCAAACAGAGGTATTATACACACCTGTAGGTGTTATATGAAAAAAATGTCACAGAATTTAAAACATTGAAAATAGCCTTTGGACTTAGTTTTTTTAATTTATGTGTCAGCCGTCTACTTGTTCCAACTACCAGGTTTGTGGTCAAATATCTTCAAAAACCTTTAACTTGCAAGGCTGAAACTTGCAGCACTGTCCACAAAGTGCCCAGTCTCTAGGAAAAAATATCAAGAATAACATTTATTCAATTAATATATATATTTTTTTAATATTATTTCCTTTGCGCAGGCCTCCATAATTTTAACGTCAAATTTTATTAAAAAAATCAAGTTTTTGGTCATAAAAAATCTGAAAAAAGTACTGGAATTTTTCTGAATACTGATTTTGGTAGGGAAAAGAACCCTCTAACATGGAACACCTATATTTATCAGCAAAACAATTTCTCATAGTCTAGCGCCAGAATTATAAACTCCGCAGCTTAATATTTTGAGCTCCGAAAAGTGTAAAAATAAGTTATTTTAGGGAATTAATTATATTTTTTATGTTCAAATTGATATTTTTATGGTAAACAACCTCAATATCCATACATCAATGAAGTTATTATTACAGTTTGTGTAAAAACTGCCATTTTTACCATTGAAAAGGTCAATTTTCTTTGTTCAATCAAAATTTCAGATAATTCCCGAAATTGATACAATTTCAATAATTGTCGAATATTATAATATTAAATGTTCAAGTGTTTGGTATCATTTTGATCCTATAACTGTATACTACAAGGAGAAAACTATCAGCAACCCCAATTCTGACACTGGTATGAACTATGTCCTGGTTCATTAGCCCTCTACCTGGAAATATATTAAAAATAATATTTCAATTATGGCCCCGTATTCCATGAAAAGTCTTATTTGGATTATCAGATATGTTCTCTGTACAATTTATAAGCCAGCCTTGAAGTTATTTTATCTTTTAAACATTTAATTAGCACATTTTATACATGATTTTAATTTTTTTGTCTGGGAAAAACCTCAAATTTGACAATTTTAGCTGATTTAAGCAAACAGTTCATGCGATTAGAAAGTCCCAAATTTTCAGTTATCATTTTTATTGTCACAAATCAATAAACTGTTATCTTCTACTATTATTTATAATCTTAATTTATAACAAACAGTCCTCAATGTCACTCTCTTTTCCTCTATATACTATAATTTTACATTTGACGACTACAAATAGTGCTGTGTCCCAGTTCATGACCAACTTATTCCAAATGAAATCTTTGTGATTTCTTTAAATTGTGTGTGTTGTGATCCTATGCATTAGCAGCATATTTGATTAACTGAATCATAATCAACAGCATCAACTTTCAGAAGTGGCATTTTAATGATTTAAAACTCTTAATGATCTACTGAGATGCCACGATCACACCTGTAAAATAAAAATAAACATTTAAAATATGTTATACAGAATAAAAATAAAGAACTAAAAATAATTTATCTTTTCCAGAAATAGTTTATCATACATGTACAAATGAAAAAAGCTTTAATACAATGCACTATTCGACTAAAAATTATCTTTATGCATATATGCTTGGTGGCAAATAGATTCTATATGAAAATTAGCATTATTCCAGAAATGTTTGCTGCATGCATCATAAATGTTCTATCATACCAAACAAGTTTGCACACAGTAATGGTGTAATGAAAAAAATGTAATTGATTAAACTTAGCATATCACATGCACTGATTACATTGTATATAACCAAAATGTTAATACATTCACATACTGTAATGTATGCATTAATCATATATTTCATAAAGCTTCCCTAATAGCACTGAAACATAATAATTATGTTTTATAACAATTTAAATAAATTGTTTCAAAAATGTTGCATGGAAATTCATGTTACTATTTAAAAACAAATGTCCTATGTATTGCTACAATATACACTAGGAACTTAATGAGAAATGCATAAAATGTTTTTATGTAGACAAATTTCATTTAAAACCCAAAAATATAAAAAAATCTTGAACATTTCACAAAAGATACCCCTTTTCTAAAAATATCAAAGAATACCGGAACAACTCCTTTATTAATAAATCCCGATAATTTCCGAGCAGCCATGATTACGTCACCAAAGCTCTGCTTGGATAAAGTTATTTATAGATTGGGAGAATTTGACAATTTTATATTGATGCTTGCCGTTTTCACCATTTTTAGAGTAAAATAATAAAATCGTGAATTAAATACCATCTCGTTTTCATTTATCGAAGCAAAGATATATATTTATTCAGTTCGTGTAAAGTTTCTGTGCGATTTTTGTGCATCTTTTGTTTTAAAAATTAACCCCCATTTGATCCGGTTGAAAACGATATTTCTTTTGAGAATAAAACTATATTTTAGAAGAAGTTTTGTTACTTACCGTGCATGATTGACCTCCGTGGTCTGAATACATAAATGCTAGATAATTATTGTATCAATTGGTAGAACAATACGTCAGTAAATTCCATTTTTCTTTGGTACAACTCTGATATTGTCCTGGCCAAAATGGCGGAAGACAAACATCCCGGTCATGGCCACACAACGTCCGATAACTCTTCCCGCCCAACTCTGATTGCAAAGTCAGAAAAAATGGACCGAACATCCAATGATTTCTGGGAGCTATTACTGCTTATCCATTGAAACCTTGGCGACATATCTTTAGAGGAAGGTCCAGATTATTGATATTTGACCCCCAATGTTTTTCGGAAGTGTGGTAAGCGAGTTTAAAAACATTGTTTTGTAAACTTTTATATTTTACGTTACGATTTCGATTGTTTTTAATTTTTGGCGGTCGGATTGATAAAATTGAAGATTTTCTGCAAATTTTAAGCCATGCATGAAGGATATTGATCCAGGGATAGCTCCCGGATTTATTTTTGAAAATGGGTTGTTCGTTGACACATAAATCAACATGACGTCCGATTTTCTCGAAACGACTTCACTTTGGACGTTCAGTGGTAGTACCCAATCATATTTTTAATACTTATAACTACCAAATTAATAAAGTTCTAGTTTTCAAATTTTATCTGATATATTTTTTTTTAGTCTGACAGTATCGGCGACTACGTTTGACCTCCCTAATAAAGGACAATTCAGTCGGAAACTTGATTAATCAAATCATGTAGAACTCTCCCATTTAGTAGGATAAACATGTACCTGCTATCACATACGGTTTTCGCTTTTGGTTATAGTATATGTTAATGGTACGACTTAAAAAAAAAGGGGGGGGGCTATATTTTGCTTTGTTTTTTTCGACGAAGTCGTATGCGATCGTTTTTGACCTACTTTTGCTATGGACGCTGTTGCCTAGCAATTTTAAAGATGAAAATATTTTCTAACCTTTTGATTAGAGAATAATACAAATTTGGTAGGAGTTCGGAGAACGGAGTTAAAATGCTTGCAGTGATTTTCCGACTGTGTTTTTGGGGGCCGAATATCGGCAGCTGTCCCAATGTGAAATTTGTTTTCCCCCAAAATTTCATGGGGGAAAATGCCCAATAGCGTGGTGATAAAATTCTTCGTAAACACTGGTCAAAAAAGCTTTTTCAAATGACATTTTCACGCTTATGACCTGGTTTCTATTTGTTTTGATTAACCAAGCGAAATACTACGCACAAGATACCGGGAACCAGTACAGTATATTGGGTCTCTTGATTTGTTTACCGGACTGCGATAAAACTTCAGAAAACGAAAGCGGAAATCTGTAGTATTTGAAATAAATTTTTATTTAAATAAATCTAATATAAAATTTTAATAAAAAACAGTAAATATGTCATGTTATTTGTTGAAAATAAAAATGTCACGATGTTGCATAATTTGTTAAGAAATTGACCAGTAATGATGGAAGCAAGTAGCCTACATGTAGCTTGAATTAAAAAAAAAGTGTTTACTTCCTCCAGGAGAAAAATGAGGTTGATGACGTTAATCAAGCTAGTGAAACTGTTTGTGCTTTGAAGTGAGTCCGACCCATTACTGTACCGGTGATGTCGTCTATCTAATCCCATTAAGAAAAAACCTATTCCAGGTATTCCAATACTCAATAGATGTTGTTGCAGTTAATTATGCTGGTTTTGCAATTAGTATCTAATTAATCATTACCCGTGATGTACCTGTATTTTATATCAAATATTGCAGAAAAAGGGAAAATATTTGAGTGAAGTGTTTAAAAATAAAAGTTTAATGTTTGATAATTGGATAAATAGTGATTTAATTTATATCAATGATATGTTAAATGAAAACGGGGAAATAAGTCAGAATTTAATTTTAGATAAATTGAAATACAAGAATAATTGGATATCTGAATTTATCTGCCTAAAAAAAGCGATACCTAATGAATGGTATCATACATTACAGGCTCAAAACTCTATTAAAAGTGTAGTAAATTTTCATAAAGATAAGTTTATAGTAAATGGAAAATGTATAGACCCGTCACAACTGTCCAACAAATATTTTTATAATGAATATATGAATGCACAATTTTTGAAACCAATTGGTATAAATACATGGTTAAGGTACTTGTCTATAAATAAAAAAAAACCAAACATGAGTCAGCTTTACTCTCTCATTTTTCATTATTTAGAAGAAAATAAGCTAAAAATATTCAGATGGAAATTATTGCAATATATAATTCCTACAAAGAAACTATTAATGAAATGGAGAATTGCTATTAATAGCCAATGTAATTTCTGTGGTCAAGATGAAGACTATCTACACTACTTTATGTCTTGTCCCTATCTGAAAGAATTTTGGGTGAAAATACAACAAATATTGAAAAAATCTCATATAGAAAATTTTATCACATTAAAACATTGTTTTTGGGTATAAGATATTTGATAAAGATTATCTTGATTTGATTTCAACTATTTTTTAACAATTTTAGGATTTTCTATATACAAAGCATATTATGTATCTGAACAAAAGACCAAACAAGTAAACATATATTCTTTATTTGTGAGAGAATATATTACGAGAATAAGCCAGGTTAAAAAACTCCAAAATAGTAAACTTAGCAAAAATAAGGGAAATATTGGAATGTAAATATGTATGTATTGTATATATGTATATGTATATGTATGCATGCATATGTATGTGTGTATATGCATAGATGTATGTGTGTAGATGTAGGTGCGTATGTATAGGTATATTTAATTAAAGTCTGATACTCATCAGTTATATTATATTATTTGAAAGTATTTTAATTCTATAAGAAAATATTAATATGAAATACTTCATAAGTAACTTGGGCTTTTGAAGTAAGAATGTAACAAGCATTTTGAATAAAAATATATTGTTGTTAAAAAAGAAAACAGAAATTGACCAGTAATGATGGAAGCAAGTAGCCTACATGTAACTTGAATTAAAAAAAATGTTTGTACTTCACCCAGGAAAAAAATGAGGTTGATGACGTTAATAAAGCTAGTGAAACTGTTTGTGATTTGAAGTGAGTCCGACCCATTATATTCTTTATTTGCCTCCATTAGGAGAGTAAAGTTGTACAAACAATATATCAAATGACAATGTCACAATTAAAAGAAAAATTTATAAGGAATGAAACAAAAAAAAAGAGAGATAATCCAATAATTGACTGTTAATTCAATATTCAATTATAATAAGACTTTCGACAGCATTCGAGTTCATTGGTAATTAAATCCGTTACAACATCTGTATACGTAGGTAACACATAGTAATTGAAATCTGGCCATATTATCATTGTCAAGTTCAAAATCAGTGTCGCACGATAGTAAGATGAAACATAGTTCATCATCAGATTTACATCCCAGAAAAGCACTGAATGTTATAGGGTCCAAACTTATAATTTCAGTCCAAAATTTATCGCGAATGTTTGATAAATAGTCGCATGATGTTGTGGCGTGAATACACGGGTCATTGAAAAATTTACCACACTTGTCACATAAAAAGTTATTAGTGGTATTACGTATTAAGCAGCACAGTGATACAATATAGTGCGCTTGTTTGCGGAGATGTGGATGACTTAAAGTGACTGTCCAAGCCGGATGAGGTTGGTATACTTGATGTATACTCTTGAAACTGTCAAATTCATCATCGTCATTAAGTCGTTGTGTCCACTCACTAAGTTCGTACTTACGAATGGTATCATACACTAAATGTTTCCAAATCCGCATCAATGGAAATGTCCCATTCATTAGAAATACATCTACAAATTCCATCAGATTATATTTTTGAAAAAGTTTCACACAATCATTTGTAAATCCAAGTGGTTTGTGGTTATTTGCTGAATGTTTTATAACAAAAAGTCTTCGTATTAGAATACGAAATGATATGGCCGTCTGTGGTAAATTACAGATTCTCCCAAAGAATAGAAGTTTTCTTTCACTGATGAATGCATTAATTGTGTACCATCCGATTAGTGATAGACACATATCGCTTCTAGTAAGTTTTAGTAGTCCTTGAATAATCTTACATATGTAACGATGGGTCCGTTCTAACATGAGCGTTTCTGTCTTACTCAGTTCACCCCATAACTCACATCCATATAAGGCCTTGGGGTAGCAAACTTGACGAATTATGTTTGCACATACGAGGGGATTTAAGACCGCTGGATGAACACCAGTACGTAACATGGACATTACAGTACCTCTGAGTGATCTACAAGCATTCAATGTACGTTCCATAGTCTTTAATGATGTGTCCAATACAATACCGACGTGTTTCGCACTGGATACTTGGGTAATAGGTTCATTATACAAAATAACATTTCGTCCTATAGAATGTTTCCAAACTGCAATAACTTACTTTTTGCTGGTGAAAACGAAAAACTCCATGCTTTGCTGTAACGTTCGCATATTTCGACCATTTCTTGAGCAGATTCACGGTTAGTTGCGATAATGGAAATATCATCTGCTTGGACAGGTGAGCTTGCATTTAAGTCGTACAAGTAGGCACCTTTGTTGCATAATACAAGTTCGTTTATTAAATCATTAATGAATATAAGATACAATTTCGCTGACAATGCGCTTCCTTGTCGCACACCACGATTATGTTTAAACCACTTTGATAATATTCCGTTACATAAGACCGAACTACTTAAGTTATTATACATGTTGTCGAGCAGAAACCATAGCTTTCCAGCTGCACCATAATCGAACAATTTGACGCGAAGACCGTCATGAGGAACAGTGTCAAACGTTTCGTGCTGTCAAGTAGGATTATTATTATTGTTCCTTTTTTTTCGACATGATGTATTGTTACTTCCTGAAGATTGAAAGATGCATTCATACTAGATAAAAGTTTTTGATAAGCAACTTGTTGAACGTTAGGAAAGTCTTTTCGTATAGAGGTTAGAAGTAAGTCTAGTATTTGTTCGAAAATTTTGGTTATGCTTGGCACAAGAGAGATACCTCGATATGAGTTTGTGTCAGTTCTTGGTTTATTAAAACCTTTGTATAATAAAATGATGATGCTTTTCATCCAATCATTCGGAATATACGCATATTGTAGCGATAAGTTAAACAGGTAGCATAAGTGTTTGATAAGGAGTTTCCCGCCATATTTTATATGTTCATATGAAATATTGTCGTGACCGCAAGCTTTGTTGTTTTTAAGGCGTGTACAAATTTCACTCACATCTGATAGCTTGATTACCATTTCATCGTCACGAATTCGTTCTTTTACTAGTGTTCGAATAGTAGAAACCCGTTCAGATATTTCATCCTGACGGGCTTGATCGCTGTATGTAGACGGCGAAAAGACGTTCCGAAAATGGTCGTACCATATATTGCTGACATCTTTGGATCGGTAAAAACACTATCTCCTTTCTTTAAAGCGTTACAAATAGAAGGTTTTTTCTTACGTTTATTTATTATAGACCATACGGATTTCTGATCATAGTCAATATCTTCCTCAATTTGCTTAGCTAATGAACTTTCATATTCATCCAATGCTTTCCTTAAGAATTAACGAAACACTTTTTTGTCGACTTGTAGCGTTGAAAATAAGTACAGGTTTGGTTATAGCAATGGCAGTTGTTAATCCAGTTAATACGATGATTGCGCATAGAATCACGGAGACTTGTCAGATTATCATTCCATTATGGTTTCGCATGGCGCTTGAATTTTTTATAAGGAAGTGTTTCGTTCACTGCCTTTTTAATCGCATCAATAATTTTAGAATAATATATTTCTATTGTATCGGTGTCATTGACTTGTGGAAATTCTAATGTCCATAAGTTCTGTGATACAGCATAAGAATAATCTAATGTTTTATGTGTTCTGTGTGCTTTGTCCCATGAAACCGACTGTTCATAATTTTCAACAGGCCATGTCGGGATAGCAGATTCTAGTATTAGAGTGCAGAGTACGGGGTGGTGATCAGATAGTGCAAAAGAGTGGTTATCCAACACTTCAGCATGAATAACTGTATGTTTCTTCGCATTGTTCATTAAAATATGATCAATACATGTTGAAGGTCCACCATCGTAGGATTGGAAAGTGACGATTGGGCCTTTACAGAATAGTTCCATATTAACTGAGAAAAGGTTATGTTCACCCATTAAAGAACTACACAGCTTTGCTCTGACATTGTTTGTAACTTGGTATCTCGGGCCACCAATTTTGGAGTTAAAGTCACCCATTAAAATAACTGTTCCAATTTCATTATAAACAGATACTAATTCTGAAAGAAGATCAATGTGGTCTCTAAAAGAATCGCTAGATTGGGTTATTGCAGGTAGGTATAGCGAGAATATAAAGTAGCTTTCACATCCAGGTATGGACAATTCAATGCCAGTAATCCTGTTGCTGTCAACTTCTATAACAGACACAAACGGATAAATGTCTTTAGAGATAAGAAAGGCTACTCCGGATCAATAATTACACGTTATTGCCGTTGGGTTGCCTTCATCTGAACTCTTTCCAATGGATACATAATTATCGTCGATCGTATCGAGAACGTGTAATTGAAATGTTCTCAACCAATGTTCTGACAAGGCACAAATTGATACGTTTGTCTCCCTTAAACATTCCGATAAGTAAGGTATACAGGAAAATATACCTCTACAGTTCCAACACATTAACGTGAGTTGACGTTTAGTACCGTCCATGTTTTTGTTCAATGGAATGTTCATTAATAAATTGTTCCCACGGTATCCACGGCTTCATGAAAATTCCTTCTGGCCAAAAGTTTGGTTGTTTCAATAGATGTTCGTCGTCCATTTAATTGAGCAGCCGCAGTTCCTCTTGATGGACGATAAAAATATCGCAAAAATGTTACATGTATATTCCGATCCAAGAGAAACTTGCGCATTGACTCTTCGGATGAACAGGACTTATCAATACCACCAATATAGAATCTACTAATTCGTCTTGTTTTTTTCACAACCCCTTTGAAGTCGATTGAAGTTGGGTTACACATTGATCTAGGAAAGTATACAGGAATAGTGGTCCTAGTATCACTAGTCTCGTTGAAAGTATTAGTTTCAGAAATGTTTTTTATGTAGTGGTCAGTGTGATTTGTGACAGTTTCAATATTCTTTGTTGGTGCTATAATACTAGTAGGATTATCAAAAATAAAATTTGGATTTGATAGAGATGATTGTGTAGACTTTACTAGTTGTGGAGGTGGTTCACCTGACAGGACCGTGTTCTCTTTCCGTGGTACTTCAGAAATAGCCATGGCGCATGATTTTGTAGCAGGAGTGTTTATTTGATTACAGTTCTTTTCTATGGCATTCACACGTTTACGGATTTCAGTTATCGACGCTAAGCACGACTTCACTTTACTTGGGATTTCTTCGACAGTCGATTCCATATCTTTAACACATTCACCGATTACTTGAACACGAGTTTTTAGACTGCAGATACCAGTTGCACGAGAGTCGGTAATATTAGTTATACGACTAGCTTCGGAATCAAGACGCATTTTAAGATCGTATGCCAGAAGAGATGTACTGCCTGATTTTTTCTTACACTTCTCAATTAAGTTCGCGTTATGTTTTACGCTTTCTTTTATTTCATTGAATGTGGAGTCTGTAGTTCGTTTCATGTTCTTTTGCTCAATGTGACCACGCTTCAATTCAGATTGATGAGTCAATAATTCTTTAATTTGTTTTTCAAGACTGGTGATAGTTTCATTCAATTTTGTGTTTGCGTTTCTGGTCGAATTCAGTTGGGTTTGTACATTATTTAAACGTTCTTTCTGCTTGTTGAAATTATAGTCAAGTTTTTCATTTGTTTTATAGAGATTATCTATTTTATCATTTAATACTGATTGTTCTTTTTCATAGTTAACTTTCATCTCAAGCATTGAACTCTCAATTTTGATCAAGGTTTCACGTACAGAGTAGTCTGAACATGTATGTGGGGTAGAGGTAACTACTTCAGAGTCTACACATGAATTGTTTCTCGCGGATGATTTCAGATTAAAAACATCCTTTAAATCATCTGAATGAGTCCGACCCATTACTGTACCGGTGATGTCGTCTATCTAATCCCATTAAGAAAAAACCTATTCCAGGTATTCCAATACTCAATAGATGTTGTTGCAGTTAATTATGCTGTTTTTGCAACTAGTATCTAATTAATCATGGGTAATCGTCCTACCCCCCGCACAGACAAAGGGAGTTCGAGTATAACTGATAATATGATTACTTTTAATGGTATATCTGTATACAATATATTAAACTTTAAATTTAAGCGATATTCTCTTTAACCAAAGTATTATATGTCGTAAAGTTTTATTTTCATTATATTATGTAATGTACAGGTGAGCGATGAGGGGTATTAAATTCTGAGAATGTGCCATTTCATCTATTACATATTAAGAAGTTATTGTTGAAGTCATGAATCTTTCTTAGATTTTACCACGGATAGAAAATAATATGCACCCCCTCCCCCCTTTTGTCATCACTTTGCGTCGGTCGTCCGTCCGTACACAATTACTAAAAATTTTCTCCTCTGAAACCACTTGGCCACTTGAGACCAAACTTTGATGGAATGGTCCGTGGGTGATCCCCTTCCAAAATTGTGTCCGACAGTCCCGACCTCCAACCAACATGGTTGCTGTTACTAAAAATAAAAAAGGGGGATGAAATTCAAAAAATCTTCATCTCTGAAACTACTGGGCCAATTGGAACTAAACTTTGCTTAGTCCTTTGATGACCCTGTTTCAAAATGGTGTCCGACAATCCAGACATCCAACCGACATGGCCACTGTTGCTAAAAATAGAAAAGGTGGATGAAATTTTAATTGTTTTCCTCTTAAATCACTGGGCTAATTAAGGATTCAAGCTTTGCTAAAATAATTCTTTGGTGATCCCCTTTCAAAATTTTGTCTGGCAGTCCCGTCCTCGGGCCAAGATCAGTGGACGCTGTTACTATTTATTAACGATTCCTTGCACATTAAGTAGGATACAAGGTTTTACATGTCTTATCAAATCCTAAAGAACCAATATGTTTAGGTTATTTCAGTGAAATACTGTTCGTAGAAGAATATAATATTTGTGCTTCGTCGTACATCTTTTTTTTAAAGATAGTTCTAGCTTAAATAGTCGCAAAATTTAATTGAAAAAGTGACCTGCAAGATCAAAAAAATAATCTAGATCTGTTGTTTTCAATGGGAATTTTTTTGATAAAATTACGGAAGAATACTGATTGTTCAAAACAATGGATAAAGTTATCCACTGGACAAATATGATTTATCCTGGACAACTTCTGTCCACTGGATAAATGTGGTTGTTCAAAAGTTATCCACTGGACAAATATGGTTTATCCTGAACAACTCTGTCCAGTCTAACTTGGTACAGATACAGATTTGTCCAGTGGATAAATATGATCGCCAACTGAAATTACATTAGATTTTTTGTTTGTTGTCATGAAGTTTTCCTCTATTCAATTTCAAAAATAACATTTCCCCTTTTTGGAAATAGATTACACATAACAGGAGCTAAAATACATAGAGAGATTTTAAATACAAATGTAAATAAATAAATGTTAAACAAAAAAATTGAGGAGAAAAAAATATGCATTCCATCAGAACTGATTTCGGATTTAATTTGTTGCGCAGTGCAAGTAAGTTAAGGAGAGGTGTAATTGAAAAAAAAATGGTTGGTGCTTTTGGTTTTCTGTATTCGTGAATTTTTCTTCCCCCAATATTTGTGTTGTTTTTTTTTTGTTGTTGCCGTGAATCGTGATGGGGACATTGTCCGTGAATCTTTTTCAGTCATATTTATTTGACATTCTTTATAATACGTCTCTCGTCTACGTTTTTATGAACCTTTTTTTTTTAATGTGATCTTCTGTGATTGTTCTTTGTTGTTTTGTTTTCTCTCAACCCGATGTCAATATTACATGAATTACTGGACACATCCACCGTTCAATTGTTGACAAAATAGACCCGACTAGTTAGTATGTAGAAATGGCAAAAAAATACCTTATCAATTACATTGGGTTACATAATTTTGTGAAATATGATCAGAATAATTTATTTACCGTGCCCTCAATTGATCAGTAAGCATACTTTTGATGAACCGTGACCGAGGATCCCACCCCCTTTTTTTTAACCTCAAAAGTGGAAGAATGGCTAATGATGACATTTGTTCTGGAAAATTGTTTACTAGATCTGTTTGTTGTTTTGGATTTAGACTTGGGATCGATTTTAATTGACAATTCTTTTTTTCTGTCTCTCAAAAGTTGGAAATAAATATTATTTATTTTATTTGTTTTTGACAACGGTATGAAAAATGTCATTCAGTGTACGTGTGTAGATTTCTGTGAAAATATCCGATGTTAAGACATGTACGTTCATTGTCCCAAGATCCAATCAATATATTTTGTAAACCGTGATATTTACATGTATATAGGGAGTAGCGCGTAGTCCCAAAAATGTCACTTATTTCAGGCAAGCCCACTTCAATAGATTCCATGTCTTCCAGAGCACAATTTTGATTTTATTGTTGTAAGATTCCATTTCACTACATCATTAAGTACAATAATTGAACTGGATCATAATAAAATATTTCTACAGTTTTGTAAAATTGTGTTTGCTTGCATATTGTGCTGTGTTTTTGTTTTGTTTTTCTTCGTCTTATGTGTCCTATGTTGCCAATTTATTATGAATTGTCCATTTTGGATTGCCCCTTCAGTATTCTCTGACGTGTATTTACAATAGTAAAGCAAAAAACAAAACAAAACAAAACAAACAAACAAAAAGAAAAGAAAAACAAAACAAAAAAACCCTAAAACAAACCCGATCAATATATAAAGCAAATTGGCAGAATACACAATAAAAGACCGCTGGTACTATCTATTTTATACTCAATGCTAAGTATATTTTATTCATGGCGAAATAATGTTCATGAATATCGTGGAAAAATTATGGCACAAGGCTAAGAATCTTTAGTATAGTGTTCTTTCGACATTGAGCATACCTGATGAAGGTTACTCCAACAACGCGTCGCACACTAACTTTGATATCTACTTTTTTTTTTATTATTTCTGTGTAGTATTTTGTAGATCAGTGTTTGTTATGTTGTCCTTCTTTGGCCATTGTATTAACTGTTCTTCTACTATTTACGGCTTCTGACTACCATTTTGATATCTTCGAATTTTTCTTCTGTCATTGATAGCTGAACACATTAATCATGTCAAAACACCGACATTAATAACCCACACTACCAGCAAACGTATCAACCCACAGATAATAATGAAAACGAGGATGTTGAATGTATTACACACGACATGTTTCTGGAATAATCTTCATCAGACAAAAGATTGGGAAGTCAAATAATCGAAGGCCCTCAACAGGACATCTAAAATCCACTAATGTCACATACAGGACAGTTTAATTCCACTAATGTCACCTACAGGACAGTTAAAATCCACTAATGTCACCTATGCGCTGGAGACAAGACAGTTAACATCCACTCATGTCACCTATGCACTGGGGACAGGAGAGTTAAAATCCATAAATGTCACCTATGCACTGGAGACAGGACAGTTAGCATCCGCTAACGTCACCTATGCACTGGAGACAGGACAGTTAAAATCCACTAATGTCACCAATGCACTGGAGACAGGACAGTTAAAGTCCATACATGTCACCTATGCACTGGAGACAGGACAGTTAGCATCCACTAACGTCACCTATGCACTGGAGACAGGATAGCTAAAATCTACTAATGTCACCTATGCACTGGAGATAGGACAGTTAAAATCCACCAATGTCACCTACAGGACGGTTAAAATCCACTAATGTCACCTACAGGAAAGTTAAACTCCACTAATGTCAACTACCGGACAGCTAAGATCCACTGATGTCACCCTGGAGAGGATATTTTTTTTTGATAATTACATTACTTAGGAGCCGTAAATTTAAATAATAAATATCTCTTATAAACCATGTTATTGCCGAATCACTCACTACTGGGCGGATGATACCATTGAGGACAAATAGTCCACCATTAGAAGTATGTATCGAGCCAAAACACTGATTACTGGGCGGATGATACCCTTGAGGACAAATAGTCCAGCAGTAGAGCTATCGATCCATCCAAAGCACTGCATATTCGGGGATTATTCAATCGGGGACTAATTGTCCAGCAGTAGAGTTATCGATCCAGCCAAAGCACTGTCTACTGAGGTATTGCAATTGAAAAGAACAAGTAAATTCAAAATCACGAATTTAAGATATACGCTGTAATGCCGAAATATATTATTTAGAATTATTTTAATAGATTTAACATTCTCTTACATATCATGACGGTTAATCCTTAAGACAATAGTAGTCTATAGGAACAAGATTTATTCAGAAACATAACATGCAGAATATGAATGTGTCTGTGTCTTCTTTGCAATGTCTTTTTTTGTCAAATGTCTTTGTAATACAGTAAGATATAATATATCTAAATCTCATTTAACTGTGATGGATGGGTGACGAAATGGTGTTGAAACGACTACAAAACGTAGACTAATTACAGTTTTTATGGTACGTTATAAGACATAAATAAGAATTTAAACGACTGTTGTCTGGCTATCAACATGTATTAAGGATTCACAGTGTCAACTCTATTGCAGCAATGTTACAGACTTAGAGTAATAATCTGTCTGTAAGGTAGGTCATTATGTCAAAGTATGACCAAATCATTGCATGCTTTTTCCTGCGTATTTTCAATTTTCTAAAGTTTATGGTATCTGGTTTGATAGCTTAATTTGTTTTCTTTCAATTGGTATAAAAACGTAAATATCTAATTTTGTGCGATCGAACTGGACATTCAATACCTGAAGGTGGAGAACCTTAGTTTTTTTTTTTATAATAATTACATAACTAAACTTGCAACAACTCCAAATCAGCACTTAATTCGAATTTTCTGAGTAAGTTTTCTGAACAATTGAAAAACATAGTTATTAATGCTGAAAAAATGTATGGCAGAAACCAAAGGAAGAATCGACAGCCACATGTCGAAGAAAGGAAAACAATACAATGGCCGAAAGAAAAACGACAAAACAATGCTCTGCACATCACTGCACAGAAAACTAAAGATTTGAAGCAAGATTAAATTTTTTCTTTGAGATAGACTTGCCATTCAACAAAAATCCCAGACATAATGATGTGCATATTGACAGAATAATCGTTTACATGGTAATAACAAGATTTGAAAAACTATCATATTGTCAGATATAATTTTATGCAGGACAACATCCAAGGAAAATGTAAGATAAATTTTATGAGGAACAGTATCCTAGCAAAAATAACCTTAAACTTGACATTCAGACAGTATATGATTTTTTTTTGCATTAAAATATTAATCAAATATTCAGCAATGATTCAATAATTCATTTTTAATTCACTATTTGCAAACCACTTATTGAATTAAATATTTTGTGTGATAGGCATTAATATTATAAAGCTAATAAATCAGATCTTGGAAGTCACAAACAAGAAATAAAATAAAAGGAAAAATATGTATCGGACCAGTTCCAAAATCTAACAGAAAAATTGCAGAGACAAAGGCAAAATTATGATCATAACACAAATATATATGACCACTGACTTGGTACATGCACTAGTACTTCAATACACAAACCTCTCCTATAAGTGAAAGGATGTGGATATGCAAGTGGTTTCCACGTCCGTGTGAGTTGCTCAGTCTAACATGTAGCAGTTGTAAAGAATCTTGAATTTGATACATAATATACTTTATATTATTTTGTGTTTTCAATATAAATTTGAATAATATTTCCACAATATCGTATTATCGCTATATCTAGGCCACTGTACACTCTGACATATAAACGGAGATATCAAATTTAGTGTGCACGACATATTTCTATAATTACCTTCATCTGGTACGCTCAAAATCGACAGATTGGAAAACACAATAATTTAAAGTTTTGGGGGCAATAGAAAAGGGCCTAAAACGGATATACAAAATCGGCTATGGTCACTTATGCCCAAGGGAGCAGAATCTTAGTTTATCAATAATTACATTATTTAGGAACGGTAAATTTCAGTAATAAATATATCTAATAAATCATGTAAGTCCCGAAGCGCTGACTACTGGGCGGAGGATACACTCGGGACTCACAGTCGACATGCAGAGGTATCGACTCAGTAATAGTAATACAAGTTAGTGCACATGGCGCGTTTCTTAAATAACCAGTAATATCAGGGTTGTTAAGCTTTAGTTGTCTATCACAATTAATACAAAGTTTGCCAGTGGTCTTTGATTTCTGTTATACCTGGAAAATTGATGACATATTAGATATATTTATGCTTGAAATATACAGTTTCTAAATAATGAATGACAACCTTTTTTTTTTTTTCTTTGTTATTTTTTAATTCTTTTTCTTGTGCTTAATAACTTTGTTTTTGAAATGCGAAATTGAAGAGGTAAAACTAGTTTAATCCGTCCACTTTTTATTGAAATACCTTGCTTGAACCGGGAAGATGAGCGGTCTTGTGATTGTGGTATCGATTTTGCCGCTTTATTACATGTAAGTGATGGTTTTCAGTCTTTTTTACTCTGGTTTATGATCACATGTTTAAAAATATTTTTATATAATTCTAAACCATAAATTAAATCGTTAGACTTGCTTACAATCCCATCTTATTTTATTATTTCACTCAATATAACATCGTATATTAGGTCTTGCTTATAAAACATGCCTGATCAATGATCCTTAAGTTATTAAAGAACTATTTGTTCAGGGAGTAAGGATATTTCAATAGCAAAAGATGCAAACAGAGAGTGTACTATAATGTATTATCACGTAACGTGTTATGTCTATTACTTTTTATTTACGGGGAAAATTGCGCTTGTAGAATCTCATTAAAATTTGTTCTAATTAAATAATATAATATTGATCTAATGGGGTTAATTTTGTAGTTTTCTCAGTCAAATAGTTTACTTGATTCCAAGTTCTGAAAGCAGAACAAAATGTATTTTCATTTTTGTCAGTTTATGAAGTAAAGGTAAAACATATTTAGACTAAACATATATATACTAGCCACACAAGTGTTCATGACTTATCACCTGTTTTGTAACTATAGTAACACAACGGGTGTCACTATTGGAGCTGGAACTGCTGACTCTTCTGGAGCACCTGAGTGCACCTACTGTTTTTAGTGGGTTCGTGTTGCTTGATCTTCAGTTTTCTGTGCAGTGTTTTGTAGATCGTTGATTGTCCTTTTATTGTTTTTTCTTTTGTTCATTGTGTTTACTGTCCTTCATTGGATTAACAGATTCTGGTTATCCCCTTTGATATTTTCAAACTCTTCGTAAGCATACTGAGGCATATTTATTTTTTTAGAATTCAAATTTATCCTTATTAAATAGTTTTTTGTCGAATAATTAACTGGATCACAAGGTTCCATCAAATGACATGTATGAATCATTTTGAGAAAGCTTGACGTCGTCACCATGACTTGCTTAGCCATTCGGAATACCGTTGTCACAAATGATTACGGGTATATACCGTTATCTTAATCACAATCGTGCAGCTTTTTTCTCATTTTTGTTTGGATGATGAACCCCGAGATATATCAACGTTTTTGCATAGATGATAAAACCCGATGGTATAATAATGATAGTTCCATGTATAAAGCCCGAAATATAGTGCACATTTGTCTCCCGCGCATTAAGGATATATGAAGTTTTGGTCGACCAGGGTCATCATTCGAGAGAAAATTGATTGTGTGAGTGTACTCAATATAAAATATACTAGTAGGTTATCTTGTGTTGTTGATACAATATTATCTCTGATAGATGTACCTGTTTGTTTACGATATTTATATTTTAGTGTGGTTTTATTTGATCTTTTTTTATTTTTTGGTGGTAAAAAAATTACATTGCAGTCAAGAACTGATCATTTAGCATTTAATAGAAGGGATTGTGTTTTATTCTGTTCCGAGCCAGACACTTTTTCAGGCGAAACATTAAAATTAGTATTCTTATAGGGCTTAGAAATGTCAAAAAATATATACACCATTCTAATAGATTTGAATGATACGAAGTTATACCCTGTACTCAGGATGCTATCATTTATTTGCACTCAATCCCCTTATCCCCCTTTTTCCCAATTACTTCTGTTTATCAAATATACTCATGCATACATTTATTATTTTATTTAACTTGCTGTCATTTTCTTATTTATGTATATAACATTATTGCATAGAGCGGATATACTAAGTTGATATAACTTGTTTCCAGTCTAATTGTACATTAATAAGACAATAACATATATTTAAACTTAAAGTAGTATTCTTAGTTAATTTAGCCAAAACATTCCCTTTGAAAACAACGGGGCTAGATTATGTTTTCTTATCTTGCAGGTCATGTTTTGCTAAACTAAGCATAGTCCCCCTTTTTCTAAAGCTAAATTAAGTGTGCATTCTATTAACAGAAACAATAAGTGGTAAACGTATATAATAGCAGGCACATGTTTATCCTACTAAATGGTGTAGATCTACAAGTTAACCGAATTTCCGACTGAATGGTTCTTTATATAGAACAATTTAAAACATATGAACCAGATAAAAACTTTAAGTACATTTTTTTTATCTAGATATTTAATATTTATTCAGTACAGATCTCGTGTTAGTCGTAATAACAGTTACATCACGTTGCTATTTGACTTCGGCTTTCACAATTTTCCTGATTTAGTGATATTTCGTTAGAAAACAATATTTTCAGGTATTTTCAGGTAATTTATGTTGTAATTATGTCAAACAGATATTATAATTGTCATATTTTTATCATTTAAATAGGTCAGTTGTTCAGAAATCTACTAAAACTGCAGTAATTTTATATTTTATCAATATGACCTCGTAGCTTCAGTACACTACACTCAATAAGCAAACATTGGTATTTATAAAACTAAAATTTTACAATTAATATTCATTTATATTTAATATATTACAAGAATACTCTGAAGGGCCGTGAATAGGGCTCAAGTCACAGGATAATTAATTGTGACATGGCTTCCATATACGACCGTTTGAACACAAGATCTTGAAATTATCTGCATTGGCTTATGGGGTAAGATCGCTGGGAAATAGGAAATATATATTCAATTGATTATCGTCAACCAATTCCTTTATTCGTATGAGACAAACTTCAAACAGGTTGTTCTTAATATTTGTGCCTTTATTCTTACGAGACAGACTTCAAACAGGGTGAGGACCCGGGTGGCTCAATGAGTTAGGTCGTTGGGACTAATAACTCAGTCAAGCATATCACCAATACGGCGTGGGTTCGCGCCCAGCTTGGTAAATTACAAAAAGGGTGCACTCGACTCGCAGCCACAAGTGATAAAGTTTACATTTGCTTGCCCAAGGTCGGCGGTACTCCGGCTTCCTCCACCACTAAAACTGGTCGGCATGCTGTAGCTGAAAATTGCTGAAAGTGGCGTTAATCACCAAAATTTCAAATTCAAATTCAAATTCAAACAGGGTGTTCTCAATACTTGTTCCTTTATTCGCACGAGACAGACTTCAAATAGGGTGTTTTCAATGCTTGTTCCTTTATTCGTACGATAACTACTTTTTACATTGGCTTCTCTAGAAACACATGCCTTGAATAACCGTTCGAAACACCTCTGTGATAAATGACCAGGAATATGTACCGTTGTCGTAATCACAGTAGTGCAGTCTTCTCATAATGCTTGTTTGCATGATGTATCCCTAGATATAACAACGTTTTTACATATATGATAAAACCCGAATGGTATGATAATGATTGATCCATGGATAAAGTCCGAGATATAGTACACTTTCATTTGCCGCGCATTAAGGAGATTTGTTCAACCAATGAAACTCGTGTTCACCGTTCGAGAGAAACATGATTTTTCGACATGACTATACCTCATATAAAATGTACTAGTATGTTATCTTATGATGTTTAAACAATACAATATCTGATAGATTTATCTGTTTATTTACTATATCTATATTTTAATTTTGTTTTTAATAACTTCGATTTAAAAACCAATCGAGTATTGGTCTTGTTGGACACAGATAATTCTACTTTGGTATGTTTGCTTTAGTCAACATATCTGAAAGTTATATTATATGTTTCTTGAAAACATACAAAGCAACATATAAAGCATATCTTATATGTAATATTTAAAACCACGGTTTTCTGAGTTAAGCGGTAAAATCAGCGAATGCTAAGGTTTTAACTGGGATTAAATGCTTTGAAGCATGAATCCATGCAAAGTAAGTTGTGAGCATTTCAATCCTTTTCATCAATAGTTTGTGAAATGCACTGCGGCGTTCTGTTTCAATATTAAGGAGTAAGAGTTAAATAATGGTTGGCTCGAGATCAGAGTAATGTGTCTGAATGGAGCGACATGTCTACCATCGAACTATTGGTTCAGTATGCCATAGTAGTATTATCAAAATTAAACTATGAGTGTTTGTCTAATACAAAGTGGAAGTTATTAATGTCACATCAAATTGTCACATGTTGGCGCCATACTAGAGCTTATTAATTTCTCAAATAGCTTAAGCAATAACCACTCAACCACTCACTACTTGAATACTCTGTGTGGTATAACATGGAAGATATCTACTTTTCTTTTTTTAATGAATTCATTCTTAAGTCTGTAGCATATTACATTGATGATATTCAAGTCAAGGGCCGAACATTTAGCTTTAAAGGTAAAGGGGTTGCTTTGTTTCACCCTGATCAGAAAAAATGCTTTAGGCGAAACAAAACTTAAATTTCTTCTTACATTAAAAGTCAGTATTTATTCAGCGAAGCTATCAGAAATTTCCGTTGAAAACGACAACGCTAGATGATTGTGATGTATCTTTCTTGGCAAATCTTTTTTTCTTTGGCGACCGATTTTTTTCCAGAGAAAACAATATACACCCCCCCCCCCTGCCCCCTTTCAGTTAAATTAAATGGTCGTTGCATTAAAAGAAACTATAGCCCATAGTGATGAGCATATCACTAAAAAAAGAAAACGTAGATATCTTTTTTTAATGAATTCATTCTTAAGTCTGTAGCATATTAAATTGATGATATTCTTTTAAAGGACCAACATTTTAGCTGGAAGGGTAACGGGGTTGCTTTGTTTCTCCCTAGCCAAAAACAAGTTTTATGCGAAACAAAACTCATATTTTTGTTTACATTAAAAGTCAGTATTTATTCAGCAAAGTTATCAGAAATTTCCCTTGAACATAACAAAGCTAGATGATTTTGTGTATCTTCCAGAAAGAAATATATACCCCCTCCCTTTTCGGTTAAATGAAATGGTCGTTGCATTAAAAGAAACTATAGCTCATAGTGATGAGCATATCAATATAAAAAGAAAACATCAAATGTGGTGGACACGACATAATTCTGGAGGAACCTACGCTCATAATCGACAGATAAGAAAGCACAATAATATTTTAGAGTGTTTGGGTGCAAGTCTAAACAGTATAGCAGATTCGTCTATGGTCACCGTTACCAGAGGGAGGAGAACCGTAGATTTAATAATAATTACATGATATCATACTCATGTTGGGAGATCTACATAGTTTGTTTATAAAGTTAAGCGAGTTTCCGACTGAATTGTCTTTTATGTAGAACAATTTAAAGCCTGTTTACAAAATTTTGATTATAAATACATTTCATCTAAAAATATCATACACACATATATATATATATATATTTATAGACTACAACAGGTAAATCACGGGACCATTTAGCTTGGTGATATTTCGTCAGCCAAAATTTTTTTCAGGACTTTTCAGGTAATGCATGTTGTAATTATGTCAAACATATATCATAATTGTCATATTGTCTCAGTTAAATAAGTCAGTTGTTCAATACTCTATTTAAGCTGCAGTAATATTATTTTATATTGATATGACCTCGTAGCTTCAGTACACTACACTCACTACACAAACATTGCTATTTATAAAACTGAAATTTTATAATTAATATTGATTTATATTAAAATACTCTGCATGTCTATCAGATAGGATCAAATCATAGGATGAATTAGCGTAGTGTTTTGTACCGGCATAAATCTACATTCGATCCAATTGTGAAAAACCATATGATCTATAAATATTGATATTTATTTGCAAACCAGGTGAGCATGCCGACTCCAAGGAGCCTCTGATTTCAAATATGGGCACCAACTTATTAAGACTAAAGTTCACAGTGCATAAATGGAATGTCACCTGACATGTTTAACAGATATAATTATGTATCTAATAAAAAGGGTAGATATGTAAATTAGTCCACACGACACGTTTCTAAAATAACCTTCATCAGTCAAATTATTGGAAGCCAAATAACTTAAAATATTTTGGAAGCGCACATACCAAAGAGCCTAAACAGGATAACTAAAACCTGCTAAGGTTAACTATGTCCTGAGGTCATCCACCTTCGGACATAGCTACCCTTAGCAGGTTTTGGCTGAATAATACATACATTATTTAGAAAACAGTAAATACATATATCTGATCAAACATGTCAGTACCGAAGTACTTCCTACTGGGCGGATGATATCTTCGCGGATTAATAGTCTACTAGCAAAGGTTGCAATATAGCAGATAATCTTAATTCAAAATCATGAGTTTAAGCTATTAACTGTAATGGTCAATACGATTAAAATGATTTATGACAATTAATAATTGATTTGGTTTGGCTTATTGTGATTAACTCCACTTTCAACAATATTCCAGTTAATACAGACAATATATTACAGGATATCAGCATCATGTCAAGTTCTCCATCGTTCTGTGGTATATGTGATATCCGCCATATTTCTAAGTCATCAGAAGTTTGGTGTCCAGATTGTGAAGAAGGACTATGTGCAGAATGCATTGAATATCACAGTTTAGTGAAGCTGTCATGAGGCCATATCACGATACCCATAGCAGAATACCGGAAGTTGCCGTCGTATGTGTTGGAAATTAAAGAGCATTGTAGCAAACACAACGGAAAGTTCCAATTATTCTGCAAAGAACATGGATGTCTGTGTTGTGGGATTTGCATAATGGAAAATCATAGCGAATGTTCGGATGTAGCTATTCTGGAGAATATAGTTAAAGATGTGAAGACAGCAGATATATTTAATGAGATCGAAGAATTGATTAGTGAAATGACTGCAATTATTGGTAAAATTAGACAAAACAGAGAGACCAACTCAAATGTTGCTAGAGAACAGAAAATAATAATTGAGAATGAAATTCGAGAATTAAGGACAACAATTAATGATCACCTCGACAAGTTACAAGAAGATCTGATGACGGAATTGACTGAAGCAGAAAAACAGATAAGAGATGAAACACGTGACCTATTGGTATCTTTAGATGAGAAACAAAAAGAACTGACCGAATACCAGAAAAATATAGTCAACATTAAAAAATATGCATCAGACCTGCAAGCATATTTGGCCGTAAAGCAAATAGAGAAAAAAGTAGAAACACACGACACGTGTTTACAGGCGCTACTCAACAGCGATTGCTTAACTCAAGCAAAGCTATCATTCAGGTTAGACGCTGGTCTGAAGACTATAACCACTAGTATTCAAACGCTTGGCGCAGTAGTTGTTGAATCACAACCTGGTGAGCTGACCTTTGCTAGAAAAAAAGATAAACAAGCCCAGATGATGGTAACTGACCTGTCGCCCGCTATGTCAGTTGAAAATATACAGCTGATATTGAAACAAAAGGTAAACACCACGGGGAATAAAATCAGAGGATGCTCTTTACTTCCAGATGGTAGAATGGTTTTGTCCTGTTGGGGTACTAATACTATCAGCTTTATCAATAACGAAGGAGTAGAATTATTACAGATAGGTAAAGATAAAACAGGATCCGATACTTATGATACAGTATATGTTAAAGATAACAATAGCGTTGCTGTATCATCTAGAGAGGACAGTAATAGATGTATAACTATAATAGATATAGAAAGTAAAGAAGTCAAGAAGACTATCTCCATTGATACGAACAGTTATGGCATGACTGTTAGAGGTAGTACAATATACTACTGTACATATATTAATGGACTAAAGATGTTAAACCTTAGTGATAAATCTGTAAGTGATATCATCAATAGTAGCATGTCTTACATTTGTTACGTGGCTACATCTGGGGACAAACTTTACTACACAAACTGGAACACACATACCGTGACATGCTGTGATTTGCATGGTACAGCACAATGGGAATTCAGTGATGAACGTGTTCTACAGTGTCCACATGGTATTTCCGTAGACAATGATGGGAACGTGTATGTCGTCGGGTTTCGTTCTAAAAACGTCATGGTCATCTCCCCTGATGGGGAACGTCATAGACAACTATTGTCTGACAAGGATGGTCTAGGAAACCCACGTCTACTTGATTATGACAAATCTACCAACAGGTTATTAGTTGTAAATGTAAGTGAATCTGCTTTTCTGTTTGATGTTACAGTGGGACAGTAGAGAAGAAGTAGAACATTAGACATTATTTTATTAAATTACTTGTAATTTAATAAAATAAGGCAAATATTCCCCTCTCACTTATAAATTGATAATGATTTTTATACTTGTAGTATGTGTTTATGCTATGATATTTGTAAAGAATATTATATGAATTTATTAGAAACATATATTTTACTGACGAGTAGTTATCTACATATGAGTTCATAGGGACCAGCACCATGCCCTCGAACGTATGAAAGGAAATTTTAAACATTGATTGTCATCAACTCAACCAATATCAACAAAGCTAACAAGCACTTCTCATCTTAACTGAACTTGCCGAACACAAAAAGACCACGACATATGATGCTGGTAATCCAGGGCCTTGCTTGGGACAGGTACATACAGTTGGGAGGGCTAAACCGGTTAATGGGATTTCAGCCCACCACTTCTTGATTACTGGACAATGCATATAGAACGAACGTATTGATTTCCTTACATTTATCTTTTTTTTTGTGTGCTCGATTTGTGCCCGTGGCAAGATGCACTTGTATATCTTGACATAGTCAAGTGAATCGCATCGCATATTTACGGCACTTCCTGGTACTCCAGTGTCCTCTGACAATAAGCTACAATATTGTTGAAAGTGGAGTACGGGTGGACATTTTGAATGTGACTTGTAAAAGCAAAATCATCAATAATTACGAAAGACATTTAAGCAAAATATTAATAGAAACGTTTTTTAATCCTTTGAAACGAAATTAAGAGGATTGTTTATTGCATTTTAGGAATAATCCCCCCCCCCCCCCCAACAAAGAGCACATATTAACACGCCCAGAACACCAGCTTTGACGAACGTATTAATTATAGAAATATCATAAGAAGAGTTTGAAGATACTAACGGAATAATCAGAATCCGTAAATCGAGTAAGGTCAGACAACACTATTGCCAAAGGAAAAGTACAAACAAGGATCTACAAAGCACTTCACAGAAAACTGAAGATCAAGCAACACGAACCCCACGGGGATACGCTCAGGGGCTCCGCAAGAATTATCAGTTCCTGATCCAATATAAACACCAGCTGTGATAAGAAATGAAGGAGAAACAACATTATTATTATGTATCACGTGATAATACATTGCAGTGCATTCCCTGTTTACACCTTTGTTATGGAAATAGCATTGCTCCCTGATAAAACAGTTCTTTAATAATTTAAGGATCATTGATCGAATTTATTTTGTATACAAGACTTATTATACCATTTTCTATTGAGTGGATGTGAACTCGGGTGCTCCGGAATGGTTAGAAGTTACTGATCCACTAGTGACATTCCTGGTGTTACTGTTAAACGACACGGATATATTCTGAAATGCAAATTGCTTTGGACACCAATATCCGCATATACATATAAATAACATAATGAAAAAACATGAATTCCCGAGAAAAAAAGGGGATAAAGACGAACCGAACATCGTTTTTACGCGTAAATCGTAGCGTACATCACACCACTGAACTAAGCACGTGAACACATGTAATTGACAACATGAACAACACCAATCCCACAAATGCAAGTAAAAAAAGATGGCGAACTTAGGTGATCCGGAAGGATATGCAGTCCCTGCTACACTAGTGGCACCCATCGTGTTACTCCAGATACAAACCCGGTGATAAGTCATGAGTGAAGAAAGAAACGGGAAGTGCTTGTTACTTTTGGAACATATCTGTGGTAATTTGTGACGATGGTGACCGTAACACTTTCGGAGAGATAGCTTCAACTTATCCAATAGGAATCCGTGATTCAGTAGCTTCCTTGTTAGCAGCACCCCTCTATCAAGGAAATTCCGATAGGAACCACAAGCTCTGGGATATTACATCAACTGAGAGATACATACTCCATATGCATGTGTTGCAGGGATGGTGCTACATATGAATGGAAAGTTCACAATATAAATATCTCATTTTTCGTATAAAGTTCCGTTGTTATTGTCAATTTCGTAGTGTAGGTCAAGGTATGAAGCATACCTAGCTGTATATGTGGTATCCCTTAATTTATGATCAATGGGATAGATACAAAATCAACAAACTAAAAAGAATTATTTATGAAAGGACAACATCTATAGCAGAACGTGAAATTAAAGGATTGGGCTATGAAGTCTTTCTTATACAAATAAAGCAACAAGTCGGCGAGAGGATCGCACTTTGTACCCATGTAAATGCCGACTGTCTGTGGAAAAACACTTCCAATAAGCATAGCAAATATATTGTCAGTGAAAAATTCGATGATATCAATTTCAGAGAACTTTTTGAAAAACAGTTGTTGGACTAATTATTTTAATCTGTATTTGAGCTTTGAGTTGGGATAGTTGTGTAGATGGTAGAGAAGACAAATCGTTCGGTTTTGAGCATACTTGATGAGTTTGAAGACATCAAAGGGGTAATCATAATGCGTAAGTCGAAGTAGGACCGAAAACATAATGACCAAAAGAAAAAGGTCAAAAGGCCAAACAACCATCTACAAAACATTACACATAAAACCAAAGACCGAGTAACACGAACCCCACGAAAATCCGAGGCTGAACTCAGGTGTTTCGGAAGGGTAGACAGTTCCTGTTCCACTAGTAGTGAAGTTTTTTCTAGAAACACTTGTGCGCATTTAATTTGATATCTAGGTTTTAACTACATTTCTAATGTGAGTCTGGGAACCTTTACCAGTACACATACTACCACAGAGGCTACCATTAATGTTTGTCTTTGTTGTCTGTAAATATCTTTTTTTTTCTTTTTTGTGTGTTTTAACGCCACTTTCAACATATTTCAGCAATATCATGGCGACCATTTTTAGTGGTGGAAGAAGCCGGAGAGAATCACTGACCATGGGCAAGCAACTGACAAGCTTTATCATTTGCGGCTGCAAGCCGAGTGCACCCTTTTTGTAATTTACAAAGCCGGGCGCGAACCCACGCCGTATTGGTGGTAGGCTTGTATGAGTTGTTAGGTAATTCAGCTACTTAATTCATTGAGCCATCCGGACCCTTCTTTAAATATTAACAGTTCCCATTGGTCAATGCTGTGACAAGTTACATATATACAAAATGTACATAATCCTAGAGCCGTGTATGTCTATCTGTATCAAATCGTTTAATCTTAGTATTATATAAATGTCTAGATAGTGACTCAATAAAGTATTTTTTTATGTAAATTCTTTGTAATCGTCATGGTTTCGTAAATTGTTCCGCAGACAGACAATAATTGTATAATATATACAATAAGTTACATTGTTTTCAACTAGACTAGATCTTATATATCGAGCCCCGATCTGGTCAAACCAAAGACTATAAAATTGATATGTGTTACTTCTCCGCTAAGCACGCAGCATTCATGAGAAAGACTGGTTGGCTCGGAATCAAGATAATGTGTCCGAGTGGGGCGACATGTCTGTCCGCGTCCTGTTGTTTCAGTGAGCTAGCACTATTGAATCCAACTAAGCGTGTTCATCTATCATTATCTCATTGAAAATTAACTTGTTCTCGCCATGATATATCTGAAAAATTAGTGAATTGGCGTTAAACAACAATCACTCACTACACTAAAATTTTCCAGTTAACTGGTTTAAACTAAATTCATTTAGCTAATTTTAAATTCCAGTTTCTTGTGGAATTAACTAATTCCTCTAATTACATACATATGTGACATGATATTCAATAGATTGGTTGTTTTGTTTAAGTTTTCAACAATATTTCAGCTATTTCCTGGCGGTCAGTTTTATCAGTGGAGGAAACCGGAGTACCCGGAGAAAACCATTGACTTGTTGCAAGTCACTGACAACATTTATCACATACAGTTGTATCGAGTGGGATTCAGGCAAGGTACACTCGATACAAAATTATGTGATAAAGTTTGTTAGTGACTTACGGCAGGTCGTTGTTTTTTTCCGGGTATATCAATAAATTGGAAAGTTATATACTTTAAATGTATTCAGATACTAGTAGACTAATGGGCCTAATCAAGATAACCACAATCGGTTAAGGTTTTCTATATCTGAGGGAGATTGGCCTTAATTCTGATAAATAACATTATCATGTCTCCTATTTGTCTAAGCTAACATAAAATTTGTTCTCGCCACGACATAGATGAAATATTGCTTAAGTTGGCCTTAATCAATCAATCTATCAAGTGGTAGATAGGATTTGCACACTCGATGTGAGTTGTCAGATTATAATACAGAACGAATTGTGGACCATAGTGGGTAACGTGTTTAGAGTGATATGATCCCTGCATGTTACATAACAATTGTATATTTCCGAAAAGATGAAGGTACATTGTAGCCGTTACAAAAGACTTTATTTTTGTAATTACCCAGCTCTCCATAGTTTATCAAAGCGAAGGTACTTCTTTCTTGCGCTATCCTGTTTAGTTCCTTTGGTTTTAATGTATCCATCACTTTTAAGTTATTTGACTTACAAATCTTTAGATTTTTAACGAACCTGATGAAGGTTTTCACAGAAAGGTAGTTCTGCGCACTAAAATTGAGCCCTTATTTTGATTATAATTATATTATTTAGGAACTGTTAATGTCAATAATAAATATATCAAATAAACCATGTCAGCGCCGAAACACTGACAACAGAGCAGGCGATACGATCGGGGATTATTAGTCCTCCAGCAGTGGTATCGACCCAGTCATAGTAATACAAACGTAGATATATAATAAACCATGTCAGCACCGAAACATTGACTACAGAGCTGGTGATACAATCGGTGACTATTAGTCCACCAGCAGAGGTATCGATCCAGTCATAGTAATAAAAACGTAGATATCAAATTTAGTACGCACGTATCTGGAATAACATTCATCATGGACCTCAAAACAGAAAGACTTCAAAGACAAATAATATAACACTATTCGTGAAGCACAACCGGCTACGATCACATATACCTGAGGGAGGAGAACATCAGTTTTAATAATAATATTTGTGTAGCGCGAGTGACGTTGAGGGTACTCTCAAAATAAAACCAAACATGTGAAGTCAAATAATTTATTTACTTAATGGTTACACTATCGAGAAAGTTCAACTGATTGGTAGCCTCCACAGGCGATATTAGAAATATTTTGTATTGACATTTCAGAAAACGAACTCGATAATACATTAAATATATCATATGATGGTTTCTTAATATTTAAACTGTTCTGTGTATATATAGTAAGAGTTAATTTTATCACTGTAGCGATGTATAATCGTCTTGCTCTATGACTCACGTCTGTCTATATATATATTAAAAATTGTGTTTATACTGATGAGTATAGTACATACTCAGCTATTTTCCACAAGTCTATCTTTATTTCAGTCGTGATAAACTATCTAATATATTTACCTATGTATCAGAAACTCGGTGGTACGCAATCTTTAAAAGAAAATACAAATAATGGATGAAATCTTCCTGATTAGGATAACCCGACTTTTATATGCTTACATTAAGATGTACTTATGGTATTCAGGATAATAAATTGACTAAATAAATATGCATCATCAGTAATATATATAGGGGGCCGTCATGCCCGTATTCATATGGTAGTTGGATTTATAACTACATGTGCAATTAGTGCATATGACCTCTAAAGTTGTGAGTTCAAACCCCGTCAATGGCGAAGTGTATTCGATTCAACATAATGTGATAAAGTTTGTCAGTGACTTGCAACAGGTATGTGGTTTACTCTGTGTCCTCTGGTTTCCTCTACCAACAAAACTGACTGCCACGATATAACTGAAATATTACTGAAGGTGGCGTTAAGCACCACAAAATTACTAGTAAATTTAAATAAGATATATTAAAGATGGACGGTATGTTATTAATCAATTTTAAGATTTATGCTGTCGGTAGGTCATTGGTATATCGAATACTAAAGTCCTAATATCTGAAATCTGTGTTAATTGATCGTTAATTTGGAGGAGTTATTTCCCTGTATGGCTGCAAAATGATCCCCTTTGTAAAAAGTCTATTTAAAATATAAATCGAATTTAATACTGTCTTAGATCTTGCAATCGAGACACCTGTCAATTCTGAGCAAATAAAAAAAGCAGCTGGTTCCAGTGGGGGTCTGTTTAGACATGATTCGCCTTTACACCCCCATTTATCAGTGGGAGGGCTGATATATTTATTAGGATTTATGTACCCATAGTGGATTTCAACATGAGTTGATTGTATGTGTAACATGAGAAGTCTAAGAAGAGGCACATGGGTTCACCCCGGTTGCTTGGTGGATTGTGTTATTCACCTTTTTAGTTTTCTCCGTTGTGTTGGATTTTTGTTGTCTATGTCTTGTGCGCCCAATATTGTCTGTATCTCTAGATGGTCTATTCTTGATCGTCCCTTCTGTTTTCTCTAGATGGTCCATTATTGATCGCCCCTTCTGTTTTCTCTAGATGGTCCATTCTAGATCGCCCCTTCTGTTTTCTCTGGCGTTTGTTTATCTGTAAAGATTTGTCAAAATAAATTCGTAAACTGCAGTTAAATCGCAGCCCATTACCATATAAAATGTCCGGTTTACTGTTTCATAATTAATTTACACTCTTCTTAGATACGCATTCAATCACATACCACTGGCTTCAGTCTGGTCTAAACAAAGAAAAGTTTGTCTTCATATTGTATATGGATTTCCATAGTAACGGAATACAAAACAAAACAGAGAAAATATGGACCTATAAAAAAAAATCAGTAACATATTTACCGACAAAAAGTAATGTTGACCCATTTGATGTGTTACTGTCCATTGTTCTTTTGTGGCTAATATTGCCTGTGTCTCTGGGTTGTTCAATCTCGATTGCCCCTTCGGTTTTCTCTAGCGATGTAAGTAGGAATAAATCCGTAACCTACATAATTAAATCGAAGCCCATTGCCATATTAAATGTCCGTACCATATAAAATGTCCGTACCATATAAATTGTCCGCACCATATAAAATGTCCGGTGTACTGTTCCATAGTGAATTACCACTCTTATTAGATACAATTCAACCGCATTCCACTGGCCTCAGTCTAGTCTAAGCAATGCAAATGTTGTCTTCATTTTGTATATTCATTTCCACAGTAACGGAATATGAAAAAACCCAGAAAATCTGATATTATAAGCAAAAAAAATTAAAACAGCAACATATTTACCGAAAAAATTAATGTTGACCCATTTTATGTGTTATTGCAGTCAAGGTTCCAAAATATCACATCTGGTCAGAATTTTCATTGATGAAGCAAAGCCGATAGCACATATGTGATAAAAATCACAATATTCCTATACAAGTGAATGATACAATAAGGAACTCGTATGAATAACCCTGCATTGAAACACAAAACACGTAATTATAACACAAGTACACACAATCAATGACAGAGGCTGACTGTCTAATACAATGTTGTTAATTGGCTAAATGTCATTCAGGGAAGATTTGAAAAGTAAATAACGTTGTACTAACATCGTACTATCATTAGAATATACTCCGTAGCTCGTTCATAGCTTATCACCGAGTTTGCAACAAGAGTAACGCGACCGGTGCTATATGTGGAGCAGGAAGTATTTACCCTTCCGGAGCACCTAAGTTCACCCACGGCTATTAGTGTGGTTCGTGTTGCTCTATTTGTAGTTTCCTGTGTAATGTTTAGTAGAACGTTGTTTGTCCTTTTGTCCTTTTTCTTTTGGTCATTGTGTTGTCTGTCCTTCTTTGATTTACGGTTTCTGATTACCCATTTGATCTCTGAAATAAATCTGAAATAAAACGAAAATCAGGAACATATCTACCGAGACATATATTGTTGACCCATTTCATTTGTTATTCAGTCATGGTTCTAAAATATCACATCCTGTCAGAATTTTCATTGATGAAGCAAAACCGATAGCACATATGTTAAAAAAATCACAATAGTCTTATACAAGTGAATTAAACAATAATAAACTCGTATGAATAACCCTGCATTGAAACACAAAACACGTAATTCTAACACTAGTGTAACACGATAATCAATGGCAAAGGCTGGGTGTCTAATACAATGGTGTTAATTGGTTGAAAGACATTCAGGAAAGATCTGAACATAATATAACATTGCACTAAGGTCTTAGTATCATTAAAATATACACCTGACCCCATTCATGATTTATCACCAGGTTTGTAACAAGAGTAACTCGACAAGTGCCATGTGTGGAGCAGGAACTGCTTACACCTAAGGTCAACCCCGATTTTTAGTGGGGTTCCTGTTGCTCGATCTTTATTTTTCTGTGCAATGTTTTGTAGATCGTTGTTTGTCCTTTTGTCCTTTTTCTTTTGGTTATTGTGTTGTCTGTCCTTCTTTGATTTACGGCTTCTGATTACCCCTTTGCCATCTTCAAAATTGTCTTGATACACGATAGTTTGCATCAGGTTACAATATTCAAAATATTATATACTCTTAGAATAATAACACTCGGAAGTACTTTTTATTATAAAGTACCAATCGTTGTGGATTTCGTGGTTCAAGAAGTCAACGAATTTAATACTGCAAGAAATTATAACTTACCTGAACTCAGATGCTCCAGAAGGTTAAGCAGTTCCTGGTCTACTAATGACACGCGTGGATTATCTTTATTTTTCAATATCACATTTTTTTGATGATTTCGGAATTTTCGAATTTTAAAAAAAGCTTTAGGAAAGCAAAGGGGGTAATATGAAGCCAT
Organism: Bathymodiolus septemdierum; assembly: GCA_963383655.1. Classification (NCBI taxonomy): domain Eukaryota; kingdom Metazoa; phylum Mollusca; class Bivalvia; order Mytilida; family Modiolidae; genus Bathymodiolus; species Bathymodiolus septemdierum. The sequence continues at coordinate 50,630,120 of OY726527.1, forward strand.
AATCCGAAGATGTACAGATAATACTCTAGCCAAAAGAAAAACAACACAAAGACAACAACGGGCTATTAGCCTCCTTGAGCATCTTCAGCCCAGTAGCCAGTGGTTCGACACTGACAAGGCTTATGAGATATGTTTTGTATTACAATTAACAGTAACTAAATGATATGCTTATTATTAAAACTAAGGTGCTCCTCCCTCAAGCATAGCTGACCATGACCGATTACGACAATCCAGTTTAGGTCATTTGATTTGCTGTCTCTCAAAGAATTTCAAGCTATTTGGATTTCTATTTTTTTTCATTATGAGTGTACCTGATGAAGGTTATTTCAAAGATATGACGTGTACTCTAAACATATAATTAGATATATATGTTTTTATAGAGCATCAACCTTTAGAACAACATTAGTATCCATCATATGTTGGTGAATTTGTTTGCATGTTATATTTTTTTTTGCTTTGTATCTGTTTACAATATGGGTAGATGACAATACAGTTTGTACAGTCAACCTATGTGTAAAAGGCACCAAAGGAACCTAAAATGTACCCTTTATGAGCAGTGTTGTCCTTTATATACAGGGTAAACTTATATGCCCTATTCATTAAAGAAAAAGATGAGGCTGCCCTTTATAGGAAGGGATTTGTTATATAGAGGTGCCCTCTAAGTCAGGTTTGACTGTATTTAGAAATCCACCTATTAATTAAAATTGAATTGGTATCATTCTCAAACGATTCAATAATGTGAGGATCGACATTTCATAAATAACATCATGATTTTTCTTGTAATTTTTAACGATGGTAAGCCATTCTTCATGTGTGACCTATCACCATGTTTGTACCTAGAGTAAAATGACAGATGCCACTAGTGGAACAGGAAATGCTTACCATTCCGGATCACCTAAGTACATCCCAGTTTTTAGTGGGGTTCGTGTTGCTCGATCTGTAGTTTTCTGTGTTTTTTTTACCATTGTGTTGTCTGTCCTTCTTCGATTTACGGATTCTGATTACCCCTTTTGTATCTTCAAACTTTTCTCAAGACGTGTTTATTCCAAAGACAACGTATGCTAAAATTTCAAAACTGGACATTTTTTATTTCAGTAGGATGGTATAACGTATGGTCATCTTGGCTGAATATCTCTTCACGTTATTACATTGTGTTGTGCTGTCTATGACGTCGTGTTCTGCTAATAGAAAATCAACCGTACACAATGATGACCTGTCATTTCAGTCGCCGTTGTTATTTATTCAAACTGATGTTAGTAATTACATATGATGTTTGTCTTAATACAAAGGACAGTTAGCTGGTATGATCAAAAGGAAGTACAATGTACAGCCAACTGGTTATGTATTTATTTCTTTATATCAACGACGGTATAATTTGCATCAATACAAACGTAGATATCTGAATTAATCAACGTTGGTAAATATTTTGTTTGCATTTTATTATAATTGAAGGTCGCTATTTAAACACAAAATGTCTGAATTGTTTTATATATTGTGAAGAGCCTATATTCGTAGATCATTTTATTGTTGTTTGATGGTGTTTAACGCCACTATCAACAATATTTCAGCTATATCGTGGGGGTCAGTTTTATTGGTAGAGGAAACCGGATGACCGGAGAAGACCACCGACCTGCTACAGGTCACTGGCAAACTTTATCACATAATGTTGTACACCTCGCTCTGATCAAGATTCGAACGCACAACATTAGTGGTGATAGGCACTGATTGTATAGGTAGTTGTAAATCCAACTACCGTACTTTCTCACATTTCTGACAATCCTTCATCAAGGGGTAATCCATGTCAGCCGGATGTGCTGGGCAGCTCTATGGTTGAGCCCTCTGTTTACAGAAGTTTATGAATGTAAAGGATAAAGAGTGATAATCAACTATTGCACCATTAACAACAAATTGTTGAGGATAACATGACCACGTGATGTAATGTTTAGGAAATCTATTTATTGTCTTCAGACAGGCATACAATTATGACGGTGTTAAACCGGTTAATGAGATCCTAACCCTCATCTCATGATAATTAGATCTCCAACGGTAATACAAATAAAGCTAATTTTCTTCGCCAATATCAATATCTCATCGAAATGAATTTGTACTCGACATGATATAGTTGTTTGCATAGGCTTCCATGTTATGACGTTACATAACACTATAATTTCATTTACAATTTAACATTATTTTAGATTTCACAATAAACTAAATTTTGTGACACATTGTTTTTATTCACACCAATATATCTATTAACAATACAATATGTATACATATTAGTCCATCAGCCAAGTCTGAAAAAGTCTCTAATAAGGGAACGACCATTTAACTTGAAGGGGGGATTTGTTTTTTTTCTAAACAAATATCCTGATTCCCAATGTTGCTGAAAAAAATATTCTGATTTTGGTGGAGGAAAAAAAATATTCTAACTCTTGTGTTGTCCAAAGTTTGTGTGATACCCCTATAGACCGCATTTTTGTTGCATGAAATTAAAGCTTGATATTTAAATTGTCTTTTCCATGTGTTGTACTAAAATTAAAAACACGGAAAAAGTATAAATTCAGTTTTGTTCTACCTACCCGTGTGTTTACGTTCAATAGTAGTAGTGTTCAATAGTTTGTATTAAGGTTTCATACACATGACCGCTTTGATGTTCAACGTTGGATTATATATATTTGGTAAAAGTATAAATATTCGCCATATCCTTTGAAAATAGTGCGTTTTCATAAGAGATATGCGTTCTCAGACATGTAGTATGTTTGTGCTTAAAAATAGCATGTGTTTTAACTATTACACACATGACTACTCGGGATCAATCGTAAAACATATCAAATAATCACCAATGCATCATGCTCGATTTAATCGTTACATTTAAGTATTTTTTATATCTATTAATTATTCCAAAACGCGCTTTTTACAGAATATTACAATTTAGCTAAATATTTTTCGGATTTTCGAGATATTATCGATACGGTTTCATAATACAAATTGATTGTGATTTTCTTTGGCTTTCTGGGCATTTTGTGTCGATTTGTTGGTTTTGTACAACAAATATTTTTCATTTTGTCAACTAGATAAACAATTTTGATCATTAACGACATAATGTAATCAATTAGTGAATTGACTGTATTGGGCATGTTTGACTTTGCTTTAGTTGGGGTGCGTTTGATTTGCATTTTCTCATTTCAATTTTCTTATTGATCATTTATGTCAGTAGACTAGTTTTATTGGTTGTATTGTTATTTTTGATATCTATACACTTGTTTCCATTATTGTTGCACATTTTGTTTATTGACTTGTCACGTGATTGTCATTATATTATGCATTTTGAGGTTAATTTTAAAGCTTTTTCATTTGTTAACTGTGTTCCTGTTCAATTGGGAAGCGCTTTTCGTCATATATTTTCATAATTACTTTTTGATGGTATTTTGTCATTTTGGAGGGTGTGTTGTTGTCTATATGTTTAATGTTTTTTTTACCTTGTTGTTATATTTGAAGTTTTTCGACGTTTTTTCTTGTTGGTACATTTTGTATATTTTTGATTAATATATATTACATACTTTGTTATCTTTGTCTCTATAGCGTATTAATTTGATCAAAATGAGCTACAGTGAACTTACACAAAATCAAAAGAAAAGGCAAATGTGAAACAGATAAACTGGAAAGAGTGTCTGTGTCACAGTACTGGTAAACTGGCGATCTGTCAATTTTGTTCTAGTAGACTTGGGAGAAGCTTAGAAAAGCAGCCGTAATAAGAAATGACCTTGTTCACAATCTTCTAACGCACTACTGGAGTGTCTGTCCAAGGGTTGGGTACCACATGCGATGATATCAAACTTGCACCAACAAGCGTAATCTGAAGTATCCACTAAAACGCATAATGGGCTACAATATCAAAGTACCAGTCACAGGTAAACCAGCCAAATTACCTAGAACATATCACTCTTAAAAATGTGTTATTTGCTTAGAAGACTTACTGATCCCGGGAACAGTTACGCCAATGCTTGACCAAAGATGGCGTTTCCTCGTTGAAGAGAGCTGCGAAAAATAATCGCCGTTTTTGCGTGAAAAGATTGGAATCGAGTTATGTATTTTATATCATACAACATGCTTTAAAAAAGGGCGTCTTTACAACGTTAATGAGAACATGCAAAATATATCAGGTAATGGGGGATCAGTAATATTTAACAGATCTTTTGATATCTTGGCTTCCGAAATTGAAACAAATGTTTTAAAAGCATTGAAAGCGGTAACTATGTCTGAGCTTTAGTCTCGGCTTCGTCAGCTTCTTAGTGAAAAAGGCATTGGGGCCTCAAATTACTAGTCCTTGCATTTTCAAAAAAGGTTCGAAAAGCCCATCAGAAACAAACTTTCATTTTGGCGGTCAAATAATAACAGTTCATAATCAAATGTAATTTTTATGTGATGACGTTCCTAAAAGGCAGATCATTAGAATTCATCAATCAGAACAAATATAGCGATTTGGAAGTGTCAGATCTCTCAACCGAAGACGTAAAGTTGATGGGATACCCAGACATGTGTATTATACAGCACAAACTATCCATAGATTGTCCTTGTCAAAAGCTAAGTCGTCAGTTCCATAGCCCCGATTGGTAGCTTCATCAATGAAAAATCTGTGATCATACCGAATTTGTTGTATAACTTGATTGCCTGGTTTCTGACTGAGGACCAATCAGCTCGACCCATTTCAAACATAAAGGTTGAAATGTCAGAGGGAATCAATAGACGTGTTGCATCATTTGCACATGACATCATATACGATGTCACTCGTGGTAAAGTGGAACACCCCGAAACGTGTAGGTCTGGTTGTACTGTTTAAAAGCTTTACTGGTTCAGCCGATCTAGGTAAGATTTGCAAAACACTTTGTAGAGGTAGTTGATATGTTTGACATTGCAAACGGCCTCCTCCTTGATGTGGAAAATGTCATATGTGCTGTCTACTCTTTCCCGTTAATTGGTGAAAGTAATGAGGTACGATTCCTTTTGGTTTGTAAATCAAAAAACATCCAGTGTCATCAGCTACCACCAACAAAAGACGCTCTGTAAAAGCGCATACTGAGATCAAATCGTGACGGTCAGTTTTAGTGGTAGAGGAAACCGGAGTACCCGGAGAAAATCAACAACCTGTTGTATATCGCTGACAGACTATCACATAATGTTGTATTGAGTAGCATCCGATGGTTAAGTAGGAAGAATCATATATACAGTGAATACACCTCTCAATGAGCGGGATGCGAACTCAAAAATTTAGTGGTGATAGTCACTGATTGCATAGGTAAATCAAACTGCCATACGATCTATTAGAATATATGAGAAACACAACGATTTAGCAATCTTTATATGTCACAGTTATCTTTCTTTCTACAGATTATCTCATTTAGGAGATAACTGTAATGTATTTGAACAGTTCACGGCATCAGTTGGAGATTTGATGGTTGCAAATTATGCTTACTCGCGACGCGATAGCAGATCCAGTAAGCGGATATTTGTGATCATTACATCGACAATTGATGCCGTGAAATTTTCAAATGCAATACAGTTATCTCCATTCTAATGTAATCATGTGAATAGATGTGAATTGCCACATTATTGACAAGATAACGTAAGCGGTAATCGACTAAAATTCTAAAAATATCTCATGATATTTCAACCTTGAAATTGATACCTTGAAAATTACAGCATTGTCCAATCACAAACCAGGAATGTTCCACAACTACATTAGAATGTATAATATAGCGTGGTATGATAATTGTGTTGATTTTTGAAGGTCGTATTAAAATAGACAAAATGTACATTATATCAACAAAAAACAACAAAAATCAAACTAACAAGCAAAAGTTGCTGTTTAGGAAGAGTTTGAAGAGAGCAAAGGGGTAATCAGAATCAGTGAATCGAAGTAGGACAGACAAAACAATGACCCAAAAACATTACAACAGGACAAACAAAGATCTAAAATACATACACATTAAGCTAAAGATCAAGTAACACGAACCCCACTAGCTACACCCGCTGTGTTAATCTAGTTACAAACCCGATGATAAGTTATGAATCTGGAAAGGACGGGACGTGTTTACGACAAGTGGAACATATCCGTAATCTTTTGTAACACGTATATTCCATAGCGGTGAACCAAGTCATGGTGGCGACCGTAAAACCTTTGACGTGATGACTACACCTTAACCAAGAGGAACCAATGGTTTAGTAGCTTCCTTGTTTGCAACAACCCTCTATCAATGACATTCTGATAGGAACCACAAGCTGCACTGGAATATCGTATCAACTGAGAGATAATATGGAAAGAGGTTTCGTGGAGTATTTGGCAGACCCAGCACTAGAACGCTGTTTGAAGGTACACTTGTGTAATTTAGGAATTTCAAAGGCACATAAAACACACCAATGATTGTCCAGGATTTCCTCTTTCGTAAGCGTTGTTGGGGTATATGTAGGGTTGCCAAGTGCAGTTAGTTCACACGACTGGTGACTGAAATACGTTCAAACGATTGGAAAGCCAAATATCATGTTCTAAAAAGTCGTTGAGAGCAAGTAAAACAATGGATCTAAAGTAGACGTCCAACACAATCATAGATATTTAATTGAATCTAATGCAGCGGGCACAATGGTCAAATATTATATATGTCTGTGGGAGATAGACCTTTGTTCTTTGTAAGAAGAGTTTGAAGATACCAAAGGGGCAAACATAATGCGTATATCGAAGAAGAACAGACAACAAGATGTCCAAAAAGAAAAAGAACAAAAGGACAAATAACGATCTACAAAACATACATATAAAGCAAAGGATCGAGTAACACTGTCCCCACTAAAAACCGGGGGTGAACTCAGGTGCTCCGGAAGGGTAAGCAGTTCCTGCTCCACTAATGACACCCGTCCTGTTAATATGGTTACAAATCTGGTAATAAGTCGTGAATGAGGAATTATGTTATTAAGGAACTGCAAATTTTAAGCATAAATATATATGTATGTTTAATCAAACATGTCAGTGCGGAAGCCCTGGCTACTGGGATAATGATACCACCAGGGACTATTAGTCCGTCCATTTGTGATTGGTAGGACAAATTGTCAATTTGATTCATTCATGTCCAATAAAAAGAATATATAAATGTAGAAATGATAGAATTGACGATATATTCGAATGTCTTTCTTCTTTCTGCTAGATATAATATAATCAACATGCTGGGTGGTTTAGTTTGGTTTATCCTGCTTAACGCCAATTTCAACAATAGTAGATAATATTTATCATCAACAGGGATTTGCATAAGGTTAGGATTATTGTGTTTAACGCCACTTTCAACAATATTTCAGCTATATCGTGGCGGTCATTTTTATTGGTGCGGGAAACGGAGTATCCGGAGGAAACGACTGACCTGTCGCAAGTCACTGACAACATTTGTCACAAAATGTTGTATCCAGTACACCTTGCCATGAACAGGGTTCAAGCTCACAACTTTAGTGGTAATATATAATCAACAGGATAAAAGAGTAACGATCAACTGCAGGGTAGGAGACGTTTCACATAATTAGTTGGTATGAGTTATGCCCATAGATAAAATGTACCAAAGTATATAAAAGCAATGTTTCTTTGATTTAATTTCTGTCTAAGTGTATAATGTAAAATTGGATTGTCAACCATTTCAATTACGTCCATATTCTTTCTTACTAATAAATGTCAGGCGCAATCATAACGGTATTTATCAGATTACCTCACCCCGTGTTTTGTTTTCATGCTGATTACCCCGCATCTGGGCAATACAATTATATATAGCAAATATCATCGAGTAACGCTCTATCGCAAGGGCCGTTTCTCTCACTTTAGGGTATGAGTTATGCTCATTATTGAAGACCCGACAAAGACTGCCAAAAGTAGCAGAGCAATAACAACGTTGTTCCTTCACTATAATTTGTGTCCAAGTGCTATGTTTGATAGGCTCCCATGTTCATTTACATCCATATCATTTCCTATTACAAGCTGTTCCTTTACTGTAAGTTGTGTCTAAATGTAATTTTGGATAGTCCCCCCTGTTTATTTTCATCAATATCCTTTCTTTCTAAATTGGTTGGGTTGTTGATGTTTTCTATTACTCTCTGCAAGTTTTATTAAGCTTACTAACTTGATAACCATGATTATTGTGGGAGAAAATACCAGACAGATATTTTGAACTAACCATAGATTAACCACCGGCTGTCATGTGTAGTGAACTAACCATAGATTAACCACAGGCTGCCATGTGTAGTGAACTGACAATAGATTCATCATAGGCTGTCATGTGTAGTGAACTAACCATAGATTAACCCCAGGCTGTCATGTGTAGTGAACTAACCATAGATTAACCACAGGCTGTCATGTGTAGTGAACTAACCATAGATTAACCACAGGCTGTCATGTGTAGTGAACTAACCATAGAGTAACCAGAGGCTGTCATGTGTAGTGAACTAACCATAGATTAATCACAGGCTGTCATGTGAAGGCTCTTTGTTTTGCTATTCTATACACCGCAGTTAACTGTATGTTGATTATCTTTCATGAAATCCTCTGTTTCTTGTGAGTTTCTTTGTTTTCAAAATGCTTACGATTTAGGACCCGAACATTCAAATTTGAAAAGAGGGTGTGTATTTCCCCCCGAGCCATAATTCCTTTCACCTGAAACAAAAATGAGATGATATTTATTTTTACATTAAAAATGAGAATTGTATTTTTCTTCAATGTCACAATAATTTCTGGTTGAAAACAGTATCGTCTGATTAATTATATTTTGCATGATTCAGGTCAATTATCATTGTTCTGTCAAATTTAGGGACATTTGTTTTCTTCAAAAGAATAATCTGGTCGTATCCTTACCGAGTACTAGTTCCGCATGTTTCTTTACAGCTTTCCACCAAGCATATTTAAATCAATGGGAAAAGTCAATCAACATTTCTTTATTTTAGAACTTAACGTAATCTATATTCCCTGATTCAGAAAGATAAAGACTAAGAAGGAAATTACTTTCACGACATGCAATTTTACCATCTGTTACAAAGTCACGTGTTATCTAACTACTCGTTTGTTTGATTGATTGGTTGTTGGTTTCTTGACGTCAAGTGGCAAGTATGTCATACATATTTAAGACGATAATAGTTTATGCATATTCAAGACAATAATAGTTCATGCATTTTCAAGACGAGAATATTTTCAACATTTTGTTCAGGTTTGTCTTATTGTTTGCTTATTATATATATTCTCATGGCATATATAATTATCAAACAGGGGTGGTATTACAATAACCAGTTTATCCCTAGTCACATTATGTCAGGACCTGAATTTCAAATTCATAATCTGTTACAAATGTTACGATTTGTCTAACTAGCATCTTGTTTGATTGATGGATGGATGGATGGATGGATGGATGGATGGATGGATGGATGGATGGATGGATGGATGGATGGATGGATGGATGGATGGATGGATGGATGGATGGATGGATGGATGGATGGATGGATGGATGGATGGATGGATGGATGGATGGATGGATGGATGGATGGATGGATGGATGGATGGATGGATGGATGGATGGATGGATGGATGGATGGATGGATGGATGGATGGATGGATGGATGGATGGATGGATGGATGGACGGAAGGATGGATGGATGGATGGATGGATGGATGGATGGATGGATGGATGGATGGATGGATGGATGGATGGATGGATGGATGGATGGATGGATGGATGGATGGATGGATGGATGGATGGATGGATGGATGGATGGATGGATGGATGGATGGATGGATGGATGGGTGGGTGGGTGCGTGGGTGGGTGGATGGATGGATGGATGGATGGATGGATGGATGGATGGATGGATGGATGGATGGATGGATGGATGGATGGATGGATGGATGGATGGATGGATGGATGGATGGATGGATGGATGGATGGATGGATGGATGGATGGATGGATGGATGGATGGATGGATGGATGGATGGATGGATGGATGGATGGATGGATGGATGGATGGATGGATGGATGGATGGATGGATGGATGGATGGATGGATGGATGGATGGATGGATGGATGGATGGATGGATGGATGGATGGATGGATGGATGGATGGATGGATGGATGGATGGATGGATGGTTTCTTGACGTCCAGTGGCATATAGTTTATACATATTCAGGAAGAGAACATGCTCAACTATATACAAGAAGAGTTTGAAGATACCAAAGGGAAAATCGACGGACAGAAAACGCAATGAGAGAGAACACAATGGCAAAAGAAAATAGATAAAAAGACAAACAATGATCTACAAAACATTACACATAAAACATAAAACTAAAGATGGAGTAACACGAACTTACCTCCTCCTAATATTGTCCATGGTCAGGCTTTCCAGGGTTGTAATATAAGCGGTCCCACCACTAATGATAGAGCATCTCCTACCCGTCACCGGTGACGTGCTAGGCAGAAATTGACGTCATAGAATACCGAAAGGGCAATCAAAAAATGGACAACACAGAGAAACTGGCAACATAAGGTACCCAAGACGACGAAAAACAAGTCAGAAATACAACACAATATGCTTTAGACACCACTATACGCAAACAAGCACACATAACGTACACAAGACATGAACTGTTGATTGTTTCCTCGTATCTGCCTTCTCTACTCCTCATACTGTTTTAGAATACACGAATACACACATTTGCTATATACGTCGTCGTCAGATACTAGAGATTAAAAGGAAGACTTACACACTGAAAGCATGTGTTTCAAAATATAATAATGACATTGCATGTTCATTTCAGTTAGAGGGAGCATGTCATTGCTCAAAATGTTGACATGTGAATGAAACTTCATCAGTCATCAGTCAATGAAAGGCCAACCATTCAACCACACCCACTTCTGGGAACTATTTTCGAAAGTTATGTAAAAAAAATGAATTGTGACTACACACAATAACAAGTCACAAAATGTTGTATATTTAAACAATTAATACTAATTTCAATTGTATTTAATAATCATGGTAAAAATGTAATGATTAGCATTGAATGCGCTTTTTGTAGTTATATATGATTGTAAAAGCGTAGATAGAAGTACATTCTTTAAATGAAGTCTACCGCGCTTCAAACACAATGTAATCATGTCAACGCGTTCACACACCTATGAAACCACCAACGATTGGATTAAATGTTTACTGTTCCAAAAAGTGTATTTCAAATAGACCAAGTCGCAGCTATCTGCATATCAGGAGCACAATTACATACCATGCTCATATAGCAACGAATCAAGTAGAACACAATATACACTACATCAATTCATCATACATATCAGACGGGACATATTTTAAAAAGACAAATTATTGTTTTAATTAAGACACTATGTTTTCACATATGACGCTCGAAGTGATGACACTTCAATACATTTTAGGTTCAATTCAAAATGGTAGACGCTAATTTATTGGCTTTGGGTTACATTATCTTTAAAAATAGGCATCCTATGGTTACGTAGGACGAATCACAAATACAGCGAATATGTATTCATATTCCATCAGTCCATGAAAATTGATACCAACAAAGGTAAATAAAAAAACACAATACACAAAAACACAGTACACAGTAAGCACAAACACAGTGCTCAAATATACAGTACACACATATAGCAGTGCACAAATTACAGAGTACACAACAATACAGTACACAAAAACACAGTACACAAATGCACAGTACACAAAAACACAGTACACAAATGCACAGTACACAAATAACATAGTGCACACAAAATACAATACACACAAAGCACAGTATGCAAAACAAAACAAAAATCAGTGTACACAAAAACATAGTAAACAAAACCAAAGTACATAAATAACACAGTACACAAGAAAACACATTACACGAAAACACAGTCCACAAAAACATACTACACAAAAACAATCTGTACACATCTAACTGGGGACGCAAATTTGTATTTTATGTTTGAAAGGGTGTTATATACAAGAGTGATCGCTTGTGATCTAGTACAAGGTAAGAGCTTCCGAGTCTGTGTATTATCGTTTGTTTTATTGGTAGAAGCTCACACTATCCATTCAAATGTCCATCATCGCAATCAGGCACAACTTACCTACATGGCTATATATACATATTGTACTGAACGTAAATTTATAATAACTGTTGTGAAAAACTGTTCACCGACATTAAGAAAAAATGTGAATCAGAATAACTTGCAGATGCATAAAATAGTATACCCTTGAACTGTAATTTACCATACATTGTCTTACTTGGGCGAGTGGTGGGATGTTTGTATTTACCAAAGAAAATATCATTCCCCGAAATGGCGAATATGTCTTTTTCTCAATAGTTTAATTAGCATAGAGAAAAAGGGAGACATATGCAGTAGAAACTGCCTACCCTTCCGGAGCGCCAGGGTTAACTTCCGGTCTTAGTGAGGTTTTCGTTGCTCGATCTTTAGTTTTCAGTGTAATGTTTTGTAGATCGTTGTTTGTCCTTTTGTACTTTCTCTTTTGGCCATTGTATTGTGTGTCCTTCTTCGATTGACGGCTTCTGATTACCTCCCTTTGGTATCTTCAAACTCTTTTTATAAGCATTGCTGTCTTTAGCATACATGATAAACAAACTTCCAACTTCCAATACAAAAATAGTGGGGGTTAGGGTTATGGTGTTTAACGCCACTATCAACAATATTTCAGTTATATCATGGCGGTCATTTTTATTGGTGGAGGAAACCGGAGTATTCGTAGAAAGCCACCACCTGCCCCAAGTCACTGACAAACTTTATCACATCGAGTACGTCTCGCCATGATCGGGATTTGAACTCACAACTTTAGTGGTGATAGGCACTGGTTGCACAGGTAGTTGTAGATCCAACTACTCTACGATCACGATCATGACGGCCCCCGATTATAGTGTGGTGACTTAGCATAATACCTTGTGCTTGGATCGGAATGAAATAATTAGCCGTTGCATAAAACTCACCTACACATTTTTTAATGAGGAAAGATTGTATGCATGCATGTAGTAGCCATAGAGACATGTACTAATTAAACATTATCTGATTACACCGTAATTACATGTCAGTCCGTCACCAAAAATATACAATTACAATGGCGAAAACAACGTCCCAATTTAAAACATGTTCTGACAAGCGGAAGGAATAATGCAGCTTATAAAATGACTAATTATGACTGTGTAAATTTTCAATTCAAAAAGATACAACCAGTTGAGAAGACAACGTTCCGATTTAGAACACTTTCTGTCATGCGTAATAATGTAACTAAAACATTGTGTAAATATGTTTAGCTTTACAAGATGAAAAGGAGAAACCATGAGAAGGCAGCGTTCCCATTTAAAACATGGTTTGTCACGCGTAATAATGTAGCTAAAAAGATTCTAAATATGTTTAGCTTTACAAGATGAAAAGATAAAATCCGTTGAAAAGACAACGTTCCGATTTAAAACATGTTCTGTCACGCGGAATAATGAACCTAAATAAATTATCTAACTACGTATAGCTTTACCAGACAAAATGATAGAACCAGTTAAGAAGACAATGTTCCGAATTAAAACATTTTCTGTCACGCGGAATAATGTAGCTAATACAAATTGTGTAATTATGTATAGCTTAAGATAAACAGATAGAATATATCAGTTGAAAATGCAACGTTCCGATTTAAGACATATTCAATCGTGGTAATAATAGAGCTAACAACTATCTAACTATGCATAGCTTTGGACTTGGTTGAGAAGACAATGTTCGTTCCGATTTAATACATTCTCTGTCTCATTAATGCAACTTAAGAAAAACCTTGTCCATTATAATTGAAAACATACAAAACACAGACGCTAAATAGACGAATATGGAAACAAAAGGGATCATTAATTTTCTTTAATTATTTATTGCGTTTCAAGAAAACAGATGACAAGGACATCTAAAGTATCCTTTGCTTTTAACAGTGTGCTTAATATATATAATTGATTTGTAGACAATACTCAGTGGTATCATTTGTGTGACACATGAAAGTCGGCTATTATCTCAATAACCGACTTTCATGTGTCACACAAATGTTCCTTGTTAGATTTACACAGAAAAAAAAAAGATCGAATAAAGGAGAGGTCAATGCCCAAGCTCAATCGAACGACCAATAAGGCGATGTGTCTCTCCCCCCCCCCCCCCTCCTTGAAAAAAGCGTGAAATGTACCTTTAAAGATTTCTAGCGACCAATAACAAATATATTCCTGTAAATGCATATTTAACACATTGAATCGACATCTGAGTTTACAGGAAATATTTCTGGAGCACCCCCACACACAAATATAAAGTTGACATATGACACTGTAGATCTGAGGAGCAGAATCATCAGAGGCATTTGGGCGAGTAAAAGACCCGGGCATTACATTTGATGTTCTATTTCACATGTCCAACCAAACATAAAATACTTCTTATTGTTTTTTTAAATGGCATTGGTTCTTTAGAAAAGGTGTGTGTTACAAGTTCCCCCAATGACAAATTAACAGATGAAGTTCAGGAAGATGGTGTAATTCGGATGTCATGTCTGAGAACCTAAAAATCAATTTCCCTGGAAATTAAAAAAAGGTACCCATCAGAGAGCTATATGAAAAAATACGAAAGTATAAGGTTAAGTCAGACATTTGTCATGGACTCTCATGGATTATCATTGGTTGAAAATTATCAACATTTAATAAAATGGCATGAACATTTCATTTAATAATTAAATTTTATGTTTGTTTTGTTTGATGGATTATAAATGTTTAAGTACTAGAGTTGATTGTTGATATATTTTTAATCTAGATGTATTTTACCTTTTACCTTTCACCTATGATTCCTATTTTCTTCTTATAATCTTCAATAATGTAAAGAATGTTCTTCCAATATTTGAGAACAAAAACACATACTATCATGTTATTCTTTAAGACAAGATTAACAATAGGAAGGGGTAATCAGAAGTCGTAAATTAAAGAGGAACAGACAATGCACTCGCCGAATGTTTGAGGATACAATAGGGATAATCTGAAGCCGTAAATAAAAGAAGGACAGACTATGCACTCGCCGAATGCTTGAATGTACAAAAGGGATAATCTGAAGCCGTAAATAAAAGGACAGACTATGCACTCGCCAAATGTTTGAGGATACAATAGGGATAATCTGAAGCCGTAAATAAAAGAAGGACAGACTATGCACTCGCCGAATGCTTGAATGTACAAAAGGGATAATCTGAAGCCGTAAATAAAAGATGGACAGACTATGCAATGGCCAAAATAACAGACATTGAGCTACGACAAATTACACAGAAGACTAAATATTTAGCAACACGAACGAACAAGGATTCTACGGAGGAAGGATATTCAGATTCTTACCTTATATAAATATAGAGATGAATAGGGGAATTAATTTCTTTATTTCACTCACGAGGAGGAGTGAGTTTTGTTTCAAGGGTGAATGACACTAAGTTAAATACTTTATTTTAAGACAAAAATATTTGCAAAACATATATAAAGATTGAAATAGAAATTAATTCCAAAATAACTAGGCATATCGCTATTAATAACACGACGGGTGCCACTAGTGGAGCAGGGACTGCTTACCTGCAGGAGCATCTGGGTTCAACCCCTGTTTTTAGTGGGGTTAGTGGTACTCGATCTTTTATGTGTATATTTTGTAGATCGTCGTTTGTCCGTCTGTCTATACGACCGGTGCCATGTGTGGAGGAGCAACTGCTACCACCCCGGAGCACCCGAGTTCACCCCCGGTGTTTAATGAGGTTCGTGTTGCTTTATCTGTAGTTTCTGTGTAATGTTTGGTAGAGCGATGTGTGCACTTTTTAATTTGGCCATTGTGGTGTGTGTCCTTCGATTTACGGATAAGAATTACCTCTTTGGTATTTTCTAACTCTTCTTCGTATCATCCTTATATCAGTACAAACTCTGCTAAATATAAGTACCACTCAAGGTCAACGTCATGTCAGGTCTACGCATTGCTAGAATTGTTATAATGACCACTATAGATCGAGCATATCATTATTACATCCAATATCAGCTCGGATAATTGTAACAGTACAATACTGTGATAATAGGGAAACTTTGTTTCTGACACACATTGGCCGCGGGTTCATGTATTATTTTCTAGATGAATGATTCCGTTCTGGGCACATATTGATCACGGGTTCCTGTATTATTTTCTAGGTAAACGGTTCCTGTATTATCTTCTAGATGAACGGTTCCGTTCTAGACACAGTCATATTGACCACGGTATCTTGTATTATTTCCTGGATGAATGGTTCCATTCTAGACACAATTGATTAAAAGCACATTATGATATAGGAGAACGGAAATATTTTGTAAAACAGACAATCCTTGTATCATTAAATGACATAATTTCTTTCAAATGGCGGCAACAACATTAATCATGCCTTGCGTTTTGGAATAGAGCATACATATAATATGATAAAAGGGGAGGGTGTTGTGGTCGTATGGTAGTGGATTTACTATTACCTCCTGTACAATCCATGGCAGAATGTGATGGCTAGAAAAAAGTTAATTTTCAATGAAATGGTGATGGTGTCCACTTTATACTAGACCAATACGATCAGTTGAATTTTTATAGTGCTAGTTTACTGAAACAACAGTCCACGGAAAGACATGTAGCCCCACTCGGACACACTATCCTGATTCCGAGCCAAACAGTCTTTGTTCTTTTTCCTTAATGTTGCGTGCTTAGCGGAGAAGAAACACATATCAATTATTGTATTGTCTTTGGTTTGAACCGATCGGGACGCGAACCCACGATCTACTGCACTAGAGGCGAGCACGCTAACCATTACACCGCCGATGTGGTTGTTCTTATATGTGAGGGCACTCAGTTAAATACTATATTTCTCTCATGGGATTTGGTTTTAAAGGTGAGTGACACTAAGCTATATACTTTATTTCAAGACAAAAATATTAGAATGAAATATATAAAGATATAAAGACCGAAGTAGGAATTAAGTACTACATGCCTAGCAATCTTGCAATTAATATAAACCTTAACTCTGTACAAACTCTACTGAATGTAGTGCCACTCACGGCCAACGTCATGCAAGGTCAACGCAATATTAGATTAATTAACATGACCGCTATTGAGCGGCATCTTAATTATTTCATCCAATATCAGACTTGCATAATTGTAACAGTATAGTGCCATTATAATGGGGAGACTTTGTTTCTGACACATACTGACCGCGGGTTCCTGTATTATTTTTTAGATGAACGGTTCACTTCTAGACACATATTAACCGTAGGTTCCCGTATTATTGTCTAGATGAATGGTTACATTCTAGAAACATATTGACCACGGGTTCCTGTATTATTATTTAGATGAACGGTTCACTTCTAGACACATATTGACCATGGGTTCCTATATTATTTTCTAGATGAACGATTCACTTCTAGACACATATTGACCACTAGTTCCTGTATTGTTTTCAAGATGAACGGCTCCGTTCCAGACACATATTGACCACGGGTTCCTGTATTATTTTCCAGATGAACGGTTCCGTTCTAGACACATATTGACCACTGGTTCCTGTATTATTTTCCAGATGAACGGTTCCGTTCTAGACACAATTGATTAAAAGCACATTATGATAACAGAACGGAACTATTTTGTATAAAAGTCAATACTTGTATCATTAAATGACATCAATTCTTTCAAATGGCGAAAATATTTTTTTTTATAAAAAAACAAGCAGGCCCTGGATTTGCAGATACATTCTACAGATAATACGATAAAAGGAGACGGTGTCGTGATCGCATTATAGTCAGATTTATGCCTATCACCACTAAAGTTGTGACTTCGAATCTCACTCGATACAACATTATGTGATAAAGTTTGTTAGTGACTTGCGATAGGTCGTTAGTTTTCTCTTGGTGATATTTCGATATTAACCACCTGAAAACGATGCAAACTTGTAGCCTGGGAAAACATGCCCTGAACAAATCAGCTAAAACGATACAAACTTCAAATATGAGAAAAGATGCTCAGAAAACCCCCCAGAAAAAACTATGTGAGAACAGGTGCTCCGGAAACCCCACAGCGTAAACGGTGCAAACTTCCAGTAAGAAAACAGGTACTGCAAGCTTCCAGTAAAGGAGCATGTGCTTCGACAAAACCAGCGAACACGATATAAACTTGTAGCCTGGAAACACGTGTTTTGAAAAACCCCAGCTAAAAACGATACAAGTGTCCAGTATGAGAACACGTGCTCCGAAAAAACCCAGCGAAAATGATGCAAACATGTAGCCTGGGAACACGTGTTCTGAAACCCTCAGCTAAAAACGATACGAATCTCCAGAATGAGAACACGTGCTCCGACAACTACCAGCGAAGACGATGCAAACTTGTAACCTGGAAACACATGCTCTGAAAACCCCCCAGCTAATAACGACACCGACTTCAAGAAGCAGAACAGATGCTCCGAAATAGACCAGTCAAACACGATATGAGAACAGAGGCTCCGAAATCCCCCCCCCCCCCTAGCAAAAAACGATAAAAGAACAGAGATTCCGAAAAAACAGAAGAAAACGATATGAGTACAGAGGCTCAGAAAAAACCCAGAAAAAACCTTATGAGAACAGGGGCTCCGAAAAAAAAACAGAAGAAAAAACGCTATCAGAACAAGTGCTCCGGACAAAAACAGAAAAAAACGATATGAGAACAGCTGCTACGGAAAAAAACAGACAAAAACGATATGAGAACAGGTGCTCCGGAAAAAAACAGAACACAATTATGTGAAAACAGATACTCCGAGAAACAACAGAAAGTGACTATATTAGACCAGATGCTCCGAGAAAAAATGAGAAAAAAACTATGTGAGAACAGGTGCTCCGAAAAAAAACCCAGAAAAAAAAGTATGAGAACAGGTGCTCCGGGAAAATCCTCCAGAAAAAAAAAACGATATGAGAACAGGTACGCCTGAAAAAACAGAAGAAAATTATGTGAGAACAGATGTTCCGAAAAACAACAGAAAGTGACTATATTAGACCAGATGCTCCGAAAACAAACAGAAAATAAATATGTGAGAACAGATGCTCCGAATCCCCCCCCCCCCCCCCCCCCCCCCCCCCCCCCCCCGAAAAAATACGATATGAGAACAGGTGCTTTGGCAAAATAAAATTGAAAAAAACGTTATGAGAGCAGATGCTCCGAAAAACAACAGAACAAACCATATGAGAACCAGGTGCTCCGGCAACAAAAACCAAAGACAAAACAATATGAGAACAGATGCTCCGAAAAACAACAGAAAAAACATATATGAGACCAGATGCTCTCAATAAAAAATATAAGAGAACAAATGCCCCGAGAAGAAATACGATATGAGAACAGGTGTTTTGGCAAAACAAAACCCTGAAAAAAATCCGATATGAGAACAGATGCTCCGAAAAACAACAGAAACAAATATATGAAAACAGGTACTCCGGCAAGAAACCAGCGGAAACGGTACCAATATTGAGTAAGAAGACATGTACTCCAAATAAAAACAGTAGCTGGACACTATACAAACGTCCAGTAGGAGAGCAAGGGGTTAAGCAAATAAAAAAGAAAAACCCTACAGAAATCGATTAAAATATCCAGTATTGGTTCATTTGTATGCACTAGCGATACAAAAAATGTCAGTGTAAATGTCTGTTATCGGCTGATTGCATAGAACTATCGTGTGTATCATTCAGATCATGGTAACAATTAACTGATAGGGATACTATACGACGTAATGGTATTTTAGAAGTGTTTATTATGAGATTTTGACCTGAAGATCAACCATCCGTAGTATTACATTAAGATACATTACATCGACTATTCCTGTACACTGTACACTTTCAACAATATTTCAATGATATCGTGGCAGTGTCAGTTTTATTGGTGGGGAAAACCGGAGTACCTGAAGAAAACCACCGACCTACCACAAGTCACTGACTAAGAAACTCTATCACATAATGTTGTATCGACTACACCTCGAGATGATTACATATGTCGTTGTAAATCCAACTACCAAACGATCACGACCACGACGGTCTCTGTAGGTTGTATGCAATCATAGCCATCATGACGGAAGCAACGTTTATAAGATTACAAGTGCATGACACTCAGAGACAGATAATGGTCTGTTTATGTTCTAAAATTAGATTGTGGATATAATATCGTATTGTAGCATATTCCAGAGCTCAGATTACAACACGGTGTGTGCTATGTATGTTTTCACAATGGAGCTAAACGCCTTTTACATTTAAGGGAGGTTGTTAGGAGTATGTTGCTTAACTCCACTTTCAACAATATTTCAATGATATTTTGGTGGTCAACAGGGTCAGCCTTAGGAGTTGCTGGACCTCGTGCTGTAAAACATGCAGTGTGTCGTTGTGTGTACTTGAACAGCGAGAGTAGATAACACCATCGTGGGGATCCATTAGATTGGGGCCAAGCTGGGAGCAACTGGTTCAATTTGCTTGATGCCGGCCTTGGGGGTCAGTTTTATTGGTGAATGAAACAGAAGTAACTTAAGACGAAATTGAAAATACCAAAGGGGTAACCAAAAGCTGCAAGGATATGTAATACAATGACCAATCGAAAAGGAACAAAAGAACAAATAATGATGTACAAATCACTACCTAATGACGGAGCAACATGAACCTGTACTAAAATACGGTGGTGAAATCAGGTGGTCCGAAAGAGTAAGGAAATCCTTACCCACTAATGACACCCGTCGTGGTAAGCTTGTCCAGAATCTGGCAAAGATATGACAATTCACACTTACGTCTCAAATAAATCACATAGGTGTGTCTGCATTCCTTGTACATCCTAACCAACTTACAGCAGTCCCCAAGAATAATGACAAGACAATTAAGGACAACAATTCAATCAGTGTGAACCAAGCGAACACACATCGTTCATGACTTATCACCGGGTTTGTAGTTAGATTAACACCACGGGTGCCACTAGTGAAACATGATCTGCTTACCCTTATTGATCACATGGGTTCACCTGCTGTTCTTAGTGGGGTTCGTGTTTCTCGATCTTTAGTTTTATATGTATGTTTTGTAGATCGTTGTTTGTCCTTTTGTACTTTTTCTTTTGGCCATTGTGTTGTCTGTCCATCTTCGATTTATGGATTCTGATTACCACTTTGGTATCTTCAAACTCTTCTTATGTTGTGAAAAAGTCAAACCAGAGAAAAGAGGAAGAAACAATATTTCCTTAAACTAGATATATGGTATTATTCTATCTAAGAATGTTTCTGACATATTTTAAGGATTAAGCCTGTAATGTGATAAAATATTGACAAATTATGACTTCATTACGGATGTTAAAAACATCTGAATACCACTATTCATGAATTCTAGATGAAGTTATTAGGAGGTCTCATGTCTTATTCACGGTGTTTGTGTTTTTGTTTTGCTTCTCTTCGTCTTGTGTCTTGTGTAACCTATGTTGCCAGTTTATCTGGACTGTTCATTTTGATTGCAACTTCGGTATTCTCTAACGTTTATTCAAATATTCAAATAGGATATTAATGATGTAATGGTTAACATAGTAAAGCATTTAACTTCATGATATGACTTTGTATATGGATTATTGCTTAACAATAGTAATCACGACTCAGTACAAGACGAATGAACAGAACATTTACGGATTATAATACACGTTTGGTATCTTTAAACTCTTCTAAGAACTTCTATCATAGGTTGATATTGTTACGAATATTACATCTATTATCATACTACTTATTCTTTTCTTTAAGCTAGTAGTAACAAAATGAACAACACATCTAGAAACGTAGTTAGCCATCAGATGTCACAAAACTTTTCTCTAACATTATGATCTATATTTTATTTTCTCAATTTTAATCATTTCTGTTTATTCTTTATTACATCGTATTGACAGTATTTTGAATAACTGAAAGCACACCCATACCTGCGATATGTATTGTCGTTTAACTTCGCCACATGTGTGTACCTTTCTCAAGCCAGGACCTGGTTTACAACGTCGTAGTCTTTTTGTGTTGGGCAATTTCAACTAAGAAGAGATGAAATTTTTCATTTTGATGATATTGGTGGATTTGATAACCATCAAGGTTTAAAGTTTCCTTTCATACGTTTGAGGACATGGAGTTTGTCCCACTTTCGTAATGAAGTTTAGATTACTACTTGTCAATAAAATATTTATTTTCTAATTAACTTTTATAATCACCAGTACAAATAAAACTACAGTAACTTAATACAAGTATACAAATTATTAAGAAAAAGTTGAAGGAGAATATTTGACGTATTGTATCAACATACAAATAATTCAACACAATGGTGTATAATGGTCTACTATTCCACTACTGTCCCACTGTAACATCAAACAAAAAAGCAGATTCACTTGCATTTACAACTAATAACCTGTTGTTAGAATTGTCATAATCAAGTACACGTGGCTTAACTAACTCATCCTTGGAAGACAACAGTTGTCTATGACGTTGTCCATCAGGGGAGATAACCACAACATTATCAGAATCACCACCGACGACATACACGTTTCCATCATTGTCTATAGAGATTCCACGTGGACCCTGCAGAACACCTTCATCTTTGAATTCCCATTGTGTTGTATCATTTAAATCATAACATGTCACGGCATGTGTTTTACTGTTTGTGTAGAAAAGTTTGTCTCCAGATGTAGCTACGTAATATACTCCCAACATATCACTGTTGATGATATCACTAACAGATTTATCGCTAAGATTTAGCATCTTTAATCCGTTATTCCCTGTACAGTGATATATTGTTCTACCACTAAGCGCCATGCCATAAATGGACGTATCCATAGAGATACTTGTCAGGACTTCTTTACTTTCTATATCTATTATAGCTATGCATCTATTATCTTCCCATCCAGATGATACAGCAATGGTATTGCTATCATTAATATAAACTGTATCATAAGTACCGGATCCTGTTTTATCTTTACCTATCTGGTATAATTCTACTCCTTCTTTGTTGATAAAGCTGACTGTATCAGTTTTCCAACAGGAAAATATCTTTCTACCATCTGGAAGTAACGCACATCCTCTGATATTTCTCCCTTTTGTGTTTATCTTTTGCTTCAGATTCAGCTGTATATTTTCAACTGACATAGGTGGTGATAGGTCAGATACCATCATCTGGGCTTGTTTATCTTTTTTTCTAACAAATGTCAACTCACAAGGCTTTGATTCAACAACTACTTCACCAAACCTTTGAATGCTGGTGGCTATAGGCTTTAGACAACTGTCTATCTTGTATGATAGGTTTGTTTGATTTAGACTATCGCTTTTGACTAGCGCCTGTAAACACGTGTCGTGTGTTCCCACTTCTTTCTCTATTTGCTTTACGGCCAAATATGTTTGTAGGTCTGATGCATACTTTTTAATGTTGACTACATTTGTCTGGCATTCGGTCAGTTCTTTCTGTTTCTCGTCTAAAGATACCATTAAGTCATGTGTTTCATCGATTACATTGTGTTCTACTTCAGTCAATTCCTTCATCAGATCATCTTGTAACTTGTCAAGGTGATTGTTGATTTTTGTTCTCAGTTCCCATATTTCATTCTCAACTATTATTTTCTGTTCTCTAACAGCACTTGAGTTGGTCTCTCTGTTTTCTCTAATTTTATCAATCATTTCAGTCATCTCACGAATCAATTCTTCGATCTCATTAAATATATTTGATATCTTCACATCTTTAATTATATTATCAAGAATAGTTACATTCAGACATTCCCTATGAGCTTCCACCATGCAAATTCCACAACATGCACATCCATGCTCCTTGCAGTATAAATTGAACTTCTCGTGGTGTTCGCTGCAATGTTCTTTGATTTCCAACACATACGACGGTAGCTTCTGGTATTCGGATATTGGTATCGTGGTATGAGTTCGGCAAGGTTTCGCTAAACTGTGATGGTCTAGGCATTCTGTGCAAAGTCCTTCATCACAATCTGGACACCAAACTTCTGATGGCTTAGAAATATGGCGAATATCACATATACCACAAAAAGATGGAGAACTTGACATGATGTTGATATCCTGTAATATATTAATTGTATTTACATGTAAATTAACATTAATTAATATTACGGATTTAGTTTGTTACACATATTTTCATTGGTTCTTCAGCCCTGAATGTCAGCATATATTCAGAAAACAGACGAGGTATATATTTCAGTCCCCAAAAACGATTAAAACATGGACGACAAAACATTACGCTTCACTGAATCAATGGTATAATACGGGATAATAAATGTATTTTTACCAAATTAAATGCTGTTTTCATACTCAAAACGGCTACATGAACAAAACAATATTACAACGGTTAATTCCGTCACAAATACCTGATCGATTCAGCAAACTCCTATGTTCCACGGCTGTACCATAACAAATAAACAAAACGTTGAGTCTTGAAAACTTTCGACGTCATGGGGCCACACCAAGGTTTTATTTACATGTAGTTAACATTTAAATTATTGAAACTGTTTCGCAAACCCGTTGTTTTGTTATGTGATGCATTAATGTTATATTTATAAAACATATGAAACTGTATTGATTTAGAAATTTAGTACAGTATTTTCCTTCATGAGACACCATATACATGAAATATGACGTGTCACATATTTTGACGTCATTGAAGAATGACGTCAAAGGTACGGACATCTAGAGATACGAAAAATGAAAATAAAAGAGGCAAATTTATTTAATACAGTTGGATGTTGTATTTTAAAAAAATTAGGTTAAATCCGTAATATATCTGTTATTCAGCTATCAGACAGGGTATATAATGTGACATTCCCGGCTTATGATATATATTCCCTTTGGCTGCGCCTCAGAGAATATATATGTTAAGCCGGGAATGTCACATTATAAACCCTGTCTGATAGCTGAATAACATATAATGTAAATCAGTCATTTAAATTGTGTTTACAATTACAGTTGATAGCTTCAATTTACGAGATTGAATTAACATTTTCTTTTCTATTGCAATACCTTTGCTGATGGACTATTAGTCCTCGGGGTATCATTCGTTAGTAGGCAGTGCCTTGACTGGATCGATACCTTTACTGATATACTACTAGTCCCCGATGGTATCATGAGCCGAGTAGTGAATCCTTCTGTACTGACATAGTTTATTAGATATATTCATTATTGAAATTTACAGTTCCTAAATAATGTAATTATTATCGAAACTAAAGTCCTCCCTCAATCATAGGTGACCTTAGCTGATTTTGGCTATCATGTTTAGGACGTTTGGCTTTATTGTTCCCAAGCACTCTTTGGTATTCCTGGTCCTAAAACATTTAACTTATTGTGGCTTCCAATCTTTTGACTTTGAGCGTACCTGATGAAGTGTTTTCTAGAAATGCACCTTGCGTACGAAATACGATATCTACGGTTTTATTCTACGCCGGTGTGATACTCTGAAATCTTATTTTAATAATGTGAGGTCCAAAACTAAAACCAGAGGTCCCTAGTAATCGGTATAGGTAACCTACTTTATAAATATATATTTATATATGTAGGTTCTATTGTTTTAACAATCGGATCAAGAGGCCGTCGTGGTCATGATCGTATATTAATGCCGATGTGTACTTGATACAACACTATGTGATAAAGTTTGTCAGTGCCGTGTAGCAGGTCTGGGGTTTTATCTGGGAACTGACCGCAACTGTATAACTGAAATATTGTTGAAAGTGGCGTTAAACAGCATTAGACTATCCATAACCCCACGATTGGATCAAATGTTCTTTTATCTAAATACAATTATTTTATAGATATATGACAACACTGGTATTCAGAAAGTAGTTAGTGTCAATCCTTTTGGAGTTTTTGGCTTCTATTTCGATAATCAGTGGGGCCAAGACCCTCATAGTTAAATTGTGTTTGAACGTTCTGCATATTACCATTGTACCATCAACAGAAAGGTAGAGGAAATGAATATTAAAGCATAGCAACTAACATTTAACAGATTTACCCGTTTGTCACGAATGACCGGGGTAAAATAAAAGACAACATCAAACTTCGTCTTCGATTCGTTCATAGTAGGAATAAAAACAGTACTGTTTTGTTGTGTCCTCTCCGATCCGAACTATTTTAATTTCTTCAATTTCATTCAACTGAAAATTGCTTGGCCCAATGACCGTCATTTTGGATGTCGAATCAGAATGAAATGATGAAACTTTCGTGGATTACTCATAGATCATTCCCGCAAAGTCCAGTACATTGTTTTTCTTTGGAAGCCACTGTATGAAGTCTGTCTGTTGTAAATAAAGGAATAAATGGGCGATAACCCATTGGATATCCCTTTTCAAATATGACCACATACTACAAATGGAGATAGTGTCAGACTTCTGTGGTCAAACGGCCTGATGTAGAAGCCACGCCACAATAAGATGACTTTGAGTATATCAAAAGGGTAATCAGACAGCACAATGGCCAAACTAAAAAGGACAAACAACGATCTACAAATTAAAACTACTACGCTAAATTGTCATGTGACTTGACCCTGTTCGACGGCCCTTCAGATAATGCTTGTAAATATAAATGAATATTGATTGTAAAATTCTAGTTTTATAAATACCAATGTTTGTGTAGTTAGTGTAGTGTACTGAAGCTACGAGGTCATATTATTAAATAAATGAAATTAATGCGGTTTAAATAGATTTCTGAACAACTGACTTATTTAAATGAGCAACATATGACATATATAATATGTGTTTGATATAATTACAACATAAAATACCTGAAAATACCTGACAATACTGTTTTCTGACGAAATATCACCAAATCAGAAAAACTGTGTAAGAGGAAGCTAAATGGTCACGTGATTTATCTGTTGTACGCAACATATATTTATTTTTAGATAAGAATGTATTGATTATTATTATGAGGTTAACAGGTTTTCAATTGTCCTATATAAAGGATAATTCAGTCGGAAACTTGATTAAACAAATCATGTAGTTTAAACATATTTGATTAATTATTTCAATATAACATTACAATATTCAGCTATATACAAAATGTACATTACATAGCAAGAAATAATTAATAGGATTGGGAAACAAGCTACAAGAATCATGTAGATATCTCCAATTTAGTAGGATAAACATGTACCTGCTAATACAGACACTTATCGATATCAGTTATAATTCATGTTAATGGTACGACCATTTAATTTAGCTTCAAAAAGGGGGCTATATTTTTTTTTTTTCTTAATTTGTCGCCAATAAAAATATGTTCTGGCTAGGAAGAGAAAAAAACACAACCCCCTTCCCCTAAATGATAAATGATCTACCCTTGACTACATTGTCATTCTTTTATGTAAAATTAATATGCTACAGACTTTGGAATTAAAAAACTATCCATCCCTAACAACCCAAGAATAAAAAAATAAAGATAAAATATAGATCTATTAAATAAACAGATAAATATATCCCAGATAGCATTATATCAACAACACAAGATAACCTACTAGTACATTTTATATGAAGTACAGTTATGTCGAAAAATCATGTTTCTCTCGAATGATGATCCAGGTAAGCACGACTTTCTTTGGTAGAACAAATCTTTATATCTCACTAATGCTCGGGAAATAATTATGTACTACATCTGCATGGGGCATTCATTATTATCCGGTGTGTAATTTGGTTTTATCATATATGCAACCAAAAACAAAACAACGTTAATGTATCTCGGGGTTCATCATACAAACAAAAAGGAGAAAAAGTATCCACAATTTGCTTCCGCCAAACGGCACATATCCCTAGTCATTTGTGACAGAGGTATTCTGAATTAATCAAGTCATGGTTATGAAGTAAATCTTTCTCAAAAGAAAACTAGCTCTCGTCATGATACAAAACATATATATGAATACTCGCTCTCCTAGCGTTAAAGAACAATCGAGGGTGGCGAAGGTAAAGCTTCCGAAGACATTGATGTAACTGTCATTATACAGAACCGTGTAATTCAGTGAAGTATTCCACCAAACAATTATTTGATAAGTTGAAATTTGAAGATACCAAAGGGGTAAGCAAAATCTGCAAATCGAAGAAGAACAGACAACACAATAGCCTAAAGAAAAAATAACTAAAGGAGAAACAACGATCTACAAAACACTACACAGAAAAATATCGAGCAACACACACCCCACTAAAACCCGGGGGTGAACTCATGTGCTCCACTAGTAAGATCTGTCCTGTTACTTTAGTTACAAAGTCCGTGATAAGTCATGAATGAGGAAAGGACCGACAAGTCCTAACCTCTCACTGTTAACACTTGTGTAGATATTCTACCATTACCTCATTAATTGAAGAAACAAATGGAAATACGTTTTGGACTTGCAACTAGGTTTTTGATTGAAATTACTATACACTGATCAATCTTGAACTATTTAATTATAATGAATTTTTAGCAAGATTCTGCCTGCATAGCGTATATTTATTTTTAATTCGAAGCCGTCTGTAAGCGAGAAAAAAAAAGTTGTAAGCATAACACCTCACGTGATAATAAATTGTAGTGTACCCTCTGTTTGCATTTTTGTAATTGAAACATCCTTGCTCCCTGACAAAATAGTTCTTTAATAACTTAAGGATAATTGATCAGACAAGTTTTGTATACAAGACTTTATATGCAATGTTCTATTGAATTGAGTGAACTAATATAATCAGATGGGATTATAAAGAACTTTTTTTATGGTTTCTTTTTTCTAACTGTTTTTAATATTGTATCTCATTGGAAAACAAAATTCACTACACACATACAAGCTATAAGATATATTTCGCAGAATATGCTTAGAAACTATCTTTTGGCTATACTTTGATATCAACTATTATCACTAACTTGATTGGTTCGGTTTGGTTTGGTTAATCAATATTTCAGTAATATTATGGCGGTGAGTTTTATTGGTGATGGGAACCGGAGTATCAGGAGAGAACCACCGACAAGTCACTACACATCGCCATGAACAGAATTCGAACTCACAACTTTTGTTTGCATATCCAGTTGTAAGCCGAACTACCAGACGGAACTTAAAACGGTTTTGAATAATCAAGATGCAATAATTTGCTAATGGCACTTTGAACGTAGGCGAATGTGTCTTTGAGTCGTTATTTCCCTAAGCGACGGTAAAAATGGTATCCGTTCTTGCAAGAGCAACGGAGTGAAAAAGAATTTGAGCATAACTCTCCCATATCAACATGTTGTTGCAATGCAATTTCGCATAATTATTAGGTAACATTGCATGTTATTTGCGTTGAACTTTGCATACAATTTGTCCCTTTTCCTGCATTAAAAAAGCAAATGACCCCTATCAAGACGTGTAACAATGTATAATTTTAGAATCAGGTAGGAAAAGTATCATTGATCTATTCGCTGTTTTACTCCTACATGGCACTTTAAACGATATAGAACTGTTCAGCCACTTCAATAAAAAGTTGACGGGTTATGCTAGTTCTACCTCATCAATTCTGTTTATTCAAATCAAAATTATTAAGCACAAGAATAAAAAAATAAATTAGAAAAACACAAAAAGCACAAAACACCAAAACAATTAATACACAAATGAACAAAACAACAGGAAAAAAACCAACAACAAACAAACAAAAACAATTAAAAAGCAAAAATCAACAAAACAAAACAAACAAAAACAAGTTGTCGTAAGTTCTAATGTACAACCCATGCATTAACACACTATATTCAATATTAATCGTATTATTCCACTCCCGGTTGGTCCATATTAATTGAGAATTGTTCACACGTTTGTGATGTATTCAATATGTTAATGGTAGACTTACATCGTAGACTAATTACAGAGCCCTATAGTAAGACATATTATAATACTATTAGGTATTAAGGTCTTAAGTTTTCATTATATCAAGTTTTTTATAGTTGCTATATAAAAGAGTTTAAAATAAATAGACAATCATTGTTGAGAGGCCATCTGAAAGGTTTATGGGTCAACTGAAAGATTAAGAGGTCAATTGTGTTTCCCTACTATGTGTCTTTACGTTCTGAGTACCGTGATGTGCTGTCTGTTACGATTTCTGCATAGCAATGATGTTCGGTAGTTCACCTCCAGTTGTTTGTAAGAGGTTTCATGTCTTATTAATGTTATTTGGGTTTATTTGCTAAAGTGGTGTCCAACACATATTGTCTTGTGTTTTCCTTTGGTTTTCTTCCTCTTGTGTACCCTATGTTGCTAGTTTCTCTGGATTGTCCATTTTTGATTGCCCCTTCGGTATTCTCTAACGTTTATTTAAACAGTGATGGTATCAAATCAACCAATATCAAACAAAGCGAAACAATCACATGTGACGTTAGAAATCCAGAATCTGTCTTGGGAGAGGCATACAAATGTGGCGGAGTTAAACAGGTTAATGGGACCCCAACACTCCCCTCTTGATAACTGGATCTCCAACAGCAATACATATAAAAGCAAACGATAAATGGATAGTTTTCAGTATAACGACAAACATGAAGTTTGGAAATCCATGAAAATGGGACAGGAAACGTTAGTCCATTGCTTCGGATACAATGGACATGTGGATATATGATATAGTTGGCGCGATGCGTTTATGATCGCCATTATGCGCAATCATTTGTTTTGTTTATATTTCTGTAAAAGGGAAATATCTTCACAAATACTGTTATGATTTGTTTCGAATCACATTTGCCATTTTATGGGCAAATGAAATATGTTTAAACTAAACGGTACATATTCCAACATTTCAAATTCTGTATATATGAGTAACACAACAGGTGTCTTATCAGAAGCAGGAACTACTTACCCTTCGCGAGCACCTGAGTTCACCGCCTGTTTTTGGTGGTGTCCGGGTTCATCATCTTTTAGATTTTTTTTGTGTTGTCCTATTATGAATATTTACGTTTTGAGTTCCGTGTTGTCCGTAACGATATCTTCATTATAAACGATATGCGGTTCGTTTTTACCTCAAGTTGTTTGTAGGAGAACTCGTGTCTTTTTCACGTTATTTGTGTTTGATTGCATAGTGTATTATGTTGTGTTTTTCTTCGTTTTATGTGCACCATGTTGCCAATTTATCTGAATTGTTCATGTGTGATTGCCCCTTCAGTATTTTCTAACGTTTATTTACAATAGTAAAGTAAAAAATCAGACAAAGCAAGCAAACAAACAAACAAACAAACAAAAAAACAAACAAACAAAAAACCAAAAACAAACCCGAACAATATAGAAAGCAAATTGGCTGAATACACAATAAAAGACCCCTGGTACTATCTATTTTATACTCAATGCTAAGTACATTTTATTCATGGGGAAAAAAATTTCATGAATATCGTGGGTAAATTAATGTCACCTACAGGGCAGTTAACATCCAC
Source organism: Bathymodiolus septemdierum (assembly GCA_963383655.1). Lineage (NCBI taxonomy): Eukaryota > Metazoa > Mollusca > Bivalvia > Mytilida > Modiolidae > Bathymodiolus > Bathymodiolus septemdierum. The sequence goes on from OY726527.1 coordinate 50,661,566, forward strand.
TAGTGTCACCGACAGGACAGTTAAAATCCACTACTGTCACCTACAGGACAGTTAAAATCCACTAATGTCATCAACAGGACAGCTAAATTTCACCAATGTCAACTACAGGAGAGTTAAAATCCACTAATGTCACCTACAGGGCAGATAAAATCCACTAATGTCACCTATGCCCTGGATACAGGACAGTTAAAATCCACTAATGTCACCCTGGAGAGGATAACCTTAATTTTATTGATGATTACATTACTTAGGAGCTGTAAATTTACATAATAATTATTTTGTATAAACCATGTTAGTGCCGAATCACTCACTACTCGGCGGATGATACCCTTGAGGACAAATAGTCCACTAGTAGAGGTATGTATCGAGCCAAAGCACTGACTACTGAGTGGATAATACACTTGAGGACAAATAGTTCAGCAGTAGAGGTATCGATCCAGACAAAGCACTGTCTGCTGAGGTATTGCAATAGAAAAGAACAAGTTAATTCAAAATCATGAATTTAAGCTATAAGCTGTAATGCCGAAATATGTTATTTAAAATTTACTTTAATAGACTTACCATTCTCTTGCATGACGGTTATTCCTTAAGGATATAGTATTGCATAGGAACAAGATTTATTCAGACACATAATCAGAAGAATAGGAATGTGTATGTGTCTTCTTTTCAATTTCTTTTTTTTTTCAAATGCCTTTGTCATACAATAAGATATATAATGTCTATATCGCATTTAATTGTGATGGATGGGTGACGAAATGGTGTTGAAACCACTACAAAACTTAGACTAATTACAGTCTTTATGCTACGTTATAAGACATACATAAGAATGTAAACGACTGTTGTCTGGCTACCAACACTTATTAAGGATTTACAGTGTCAATGCTATTGTAACAATGTTACAGACTTAGAGTAATAATCTGTCTGTAAGGTAGGTCATGTGTACATTATGTCAAAGTATGGCCAAATTATTACATGTTTTTTTCCTGCGTATTTTCAATTTTCTAAAGTTTATGGAATCTGGTTTGATAGCTTAATTTGTTTTCTTTCAATTGGAATGGTGATAATGGGATAATAACGTATATATCTAATTCTGTGCGATCCTATGATTGAGGGTGGATAACCTTAGTTTTTTTATAATAATAACATAATTAAGTAACTCCAAATGAGCACTAAATTCGAATTTTCTGAATAAATTTTATGAACCATTGAAAAAAAAAATTCTTATTGCTGAAAATAAATGATTGAAGATACAAAAGTAGTAATCAACAGCCGTACGTCGAAGAAGGACAAACAATACAATGACCAAAAGAAAAGGCACAAAACAATGATATGCCCGCCATTGGACAGAAAACTAAATATTTATAACCAGAGTTAATATTTTTGGACAAAATTAGAGATAAAATGGCCTTTTACAAAAATCCCAGCCAATATTATGTGTATATTGACAGGATAATCGCTACCATTGTTGAAAAAAAGATTTGAAAACGATATTTATTGTGTTTGTCACGAACTAAGCAAATAACAAAGCTATAAACAGCAAATAGATAGGTCAACACTAATAATACAAGTCTTGTCAGCGGCCATCTTAATTGAAATACATAAATCAAGTTCATCAGTACCTATCATATTGTCAGAAATAATCTTATGCAGGACAGTATCCAAGCAACATGTCAGATATAATTTTATGTGGGATAGTTTCCTAGACAAAACTACCTTAAGCTTGATATTCAGACAGTATATGATTGTTTTATTGAAATTTTAATCATATATTCAGCTACGATTTAATAATTCATTTTTAATTCACTATTTGCACACCATTTATTGAATTAAATAGTTTTTATGATAGGTATTAATATTATAAAACTAATCAATCAGATATGAAAAGTCACCAAAGAGGATGTTATTTCAAACGGAAAAACATGTTATAAGAAAAGTTCCAATATCTAACATAATTGCTTATTTCTATTTTATATTAAGTTGTATGTTAAACGTCAATTTGAAACATTTCGTCGCTGTATCGTTACCGTTAGTTTTCTTATTTATTTGTTATACTGACGTCACACACGATTTTTATATAATGTTATACTCGTGTCTAGTGGAGGAGGGATCATCCGTCTCTTCCGGATATACCCGTGATTTTAAGAGGCTTGGTGTTGCTTTATTTTTAGTGTATAATTTTTCGACCATTGTATTGTTTTGTGCTTTTTCTGTCGGCAATTGCACATGTTTGTCCTTCGCTTTACGGCATCTGCTGACTCCAATTGGAATCGTCAATCCGTTCTTATTTATGGAGAAACCCAAAATAAATTGGAAATCCTTAATAGTTTTACACATATTGCATTAGTGTTGTTATCAGTTTGCATGACCACCGATTATTGCTACCTCTAGACCACTACACGCTCTGACATAAGGGTAATAACAAAATTACCGAACTCCGAACAATTTTACAATGGGAAAGTCAAAACTCATAAGTATATAAACAGACAAAATCAGTCAACAACCGGAAAACTGTGAAAACCGCAATGACCCTGACTTGATACATGCATCTCTAAAGAAATGGTGGGTTGAATCAGATCTTAAAGCGCCATACCTCCCGCTTTCATTACGGCTCAAAGTTTCCGGCTGTCACTATAACAGTATTAATAACAATACTTGAACAAAACAGGTAAAACAGTTGTCAAAAGCAGCACCAAACTCAGTGAAGTAAATGTCAAAAATACTTTTACGTCACACAGTGAAAACAAAAATTATTTTTGACATTATTGTTGACACCCTATCTTTATACATTTTCACTATATGAAAATCCATCGTTTATGATATCACGGTTTTCAAGGTCGTATGATATGTGATAGTTCGATTTACATCTACCAAAGCTATCTGTGTCTATCATGATTAATGATGTGTCTTGTGTACCCAATGTTGCCAGTGTCTCTGAATTGTCCATTCTTGACTTGTCGTTTGGTTTTCCTAAATGTATATTTTCTGCAGTATGATATACCTGAAATATTGTTGAAATATTAGATATATTCATATATGAAATATACAGTTTCTATATACTGGTCGAGGACCAATTATCGCCAACTTGCACGTTACTCGCGAGAGCACGCGAATTGTTGGGCTATTTTATGCAGACGACAATAATAAATGATGATAAAGCAGACAGCAAAATCCTACATTTGTATATTGGCTAATTCAAAAGAAACAAGTAAAACCCCATTAGAAACCCAACGTTGCCAGTGTCTCTGGATTGTCCATTCTTGACTTGTCGTTTGGTTTTCGCAAATGTATATTTTCTGCAGTATGATATACTTGAAATATTGTTGAAATATTAAATATATTTATGTTTGAAATTTACAGTTTCTATATAATCGCTGGAGGTAAACTTATCTTGATAACTGTAGTTACGACGATCACCGCATGGCGGAGGTAAGGAAGAGGATAATTTATTTTTTATATATTATAATGTGTGGAGTTACGATTATCTTCCTTAAATTTCCGACGGCTATTTTCTTGGTAACGAGACCATATATGGTATCAAGAACACACACATACAACAAAATCGTCCAGATCAACCTTGCGGCTGAGTAATTTTTGATAACAAGACGCTAGAATGGAGAAATTAGCAGAAAACGATCTTACATATTTCTACCACCGCCATGTTTTGATCGTCGTAACTGCAGTTATCACGATCAGTTTAACTCCAATGATAACGATAGACATGTGTTCCCATTTTTTTCAGTAGGAACTTCTTTTAATAAATATAATTGAAAAGGTAAAAGAGGAGAATGAAAATATCAAATTAACCAAAGGCTAATCAGCACCGTATATCGAAGAAGAACAGACAACACAATGGCAAAACAAGTACAAAAGGAAAAACAACGATCTACAACGTTTACATAAAACACGAACCCCACTTAAAACCGGGGTTGAACTCAGGTGCTCCGGAAGGGTAAGCAGATCATGTTCCACTAGTAACACCCGTCGTGTTATTCAAGTAACAAATCCGGTGATATATCACGAATGAGGGAATGACCGAAAGTGTTTACGACAAATGGAACATATCCGTGGTCATTTGTGACACATATATTGCATAGCGATCAATCAAGTCACAGTGGCGACCGCAAAGCTTTCGAAGTGATGACTTCAACTTAACCAAGAGGAACCCGTGGTGCAGTAGTTTCCTTGTTAGTAGCAACCCTCTATCAAGAAAATCCTGATTGGATGTGTCTATTCCAAGCCAGGAAGGTGAACGGTCATGCGTTTGTGGTATCGAGTGTGCCGTTTTATTACATGTAAATGGTGCTTTTCAGTCTTTTTTACTATAAATGAATCAACATCTATTTAAAAATCTGTATATGTAAGGAGTATCCGTATCTTCAGAATATAAGATTTTAAGAGAGTTGGTGTTGCTTTATTTTCAGTGTATATTTTTTCGGCCATTGTATTGTTTTGTGCTTTTTCTGTCGGCAATTGCACATGTTTGTCTTTCGCTTTACAGCATATGCCTACTCCCTTTGGAATCGTCAATCCTTTCTTAGTTATTGAGAAAACGAAAATAAATGGGAAATCCTTATTATTTTTACACATATTGCATTAGTGTTGATATCAGTTTGTATGACCATCGATTATTGCTACCTCTAGACCACTACACACTCTGACATATCAGTGTTTTCAAGGTCGTATGATAGTTGATAGTTCGATTTACATCTACCAATGCTATCTGTGTCTATCATAATTAATGATGTGTTTTGTGTAACCAATGTCGTCAGTGTCTCTGGATTGTCCATTCTTAACTTGTCGTTTGGTTTTCCCAAACATATATTTTCTGCAGTATGATATACCTGAAATATTGTTGAAATATTAGATGTATTTATGTTTGAAATTTACAATGTCTATGTCATCACTGCAGTTACAACGATCACAGCATGGCGGAGGTAAAAAAGAAGATAATCTATTTTTATATATTATAATGTATGGAGTTACGATTATCTTCCTTAAATTTCCGACGGCTATTTTCTTGGTAACGAGACCATATATGGTATCAAGAACACACACATACAACAAAATCGTACAGATCAACATTGCGGCTGCGTAATTCTTGACATCAACACGTTATAATGGAGAAATTAGCAGAAAACGATCTTACCTATTTTTACCACCGGGGGTGAACTCAGGTGCTCTGGAAGAGTAAGCAGTTCCTGCTCCAATAGTGACACTCGTCGTGTAAATTGGTTCTAATTAAATGATATAAGATATAATGGAATTTAGTTTGTAGTAATTTCATTCAAATATTTAATTCCAAGTTATGGAAGCAGAAAACCGTATTGTAATTTTTTCCTTCAATTAATGAGGTAAAAGTCTAATATATTTAGGCTACAAATAAATCTACTATCCACACAAGGTTAATAGTGAGAGTTACCGGTCCTTTCCTTATTCATGACTTATCACCGGCTTTGTAGCTAGAGTAACACGAAGTGTGTCATTAATGAAGCAAGAAATGCTTACCCTTCCGGAGCACCTGAGTTCACCCCCGGTTTTCAGTGGGATTCACGTTGTTTGATCTTTATTCTTCTGTGTAGTGCTTTGTAGATCGTTGTTTGTCCTTTTGCCCTTCTTCGTTTGATCATTGGGTTGTCTATCCTTTTCGATTTACGGATTCTCATTACCCCTTTGGTATCTTGAAACCCTTCTTAAGCATACTGAGAAATATTTATTTTTCGAGAATTCAGCTTTCACATAAATATTTGTATGTCGAATAATTTAATATATCAATCGGTTCCATATATTGACAGTTACATCGACGTCTTCGGAAGTTTTACATTCGCCATCCTCAATATGTTGCTTAACGCCAGGAGAGCGAGCTTCCATATATACAATTGTGTATCATGGAGAGAACAAGCTACATTTTGATAAAGTTTTACGCAGTCATCATGACTTGATTAACCGTTCGGAATAGCTTTGTCATAAAGGAATAGGGATATGTACGCTTGTCGCAATCACAAACGTGCAGTTTTTTCCTCATTTTTGTTTGTATGATGAACCCCGAGATATATCAATGTTTTTGCATGTATGATAAATCTCTAATTAAGATAATGCTCGTTACATGTACAATAATATCCGAGATATAGTATACATTTATTTCCCGCCCGCGCATTAGGGAAGATATGATGATTTGCTATACTTACGAAGGTCGTGTTTATCGCGGTCATCATCCGAGGGAAACATAATTGTTTGACATGACTGTACTTAATAAGAAAACAGGTTATCTTGTGCTGTTTAAACAATGCAACCTCGGATAGATTTAACTGTTTATTTACTATATCTATATTTTAATTTTGTTTTTAATAACTTCAATTTAAAAACCAAGAGATTCTTGATCTTGTTGGACACAGATAGTTCTACTTTGGTGTGTTTTTTTTTAATCAACAGACTTGAAAGTTATATTTTATATTTTTTGAAAACAGTCAAAACAACATATAAGGCATTAACTCATATGTATTATTTAAAACCAAGGTTTTCCGAGTTAAACTGTTAAACAACGGAACGCGAAGCGCTTAACTCAGAAAACCGTGGTATAGATGATTTGTTACATGAAGACATGTAATATCACATCTATGTCGCTGATTATTGCACGGCTCTTGAGAATAATAAAACTACAGCCCAAATTTAAAGTGTGCAATATCTCGTATCTGCGTGTATTATTTTATACTTCATAGATTTTCTTTCATTCTGGGATATAAACCATACACAGACCAAAGGACAAGAATGCATTCATGTTACAATATCTGTTATTGTTAAATCAACTAAATGATACAATAATAAACATGAAAGCCTCAAGTGTGGTAAATATATTGCGCTCGAATCAAGGTGAAATCAACGACTTAAAAATTGGTATCTGTTGCTTTTCTTCTAAACAAACAACATTACGGGTAAAGAACAACGACTAGTTTGCTTGGAGTAAGAAATATGTGTCCAAGGAAAGTGACATGTCAATCTTCATGTGTTTGTGTTAGTAAGCTAACAAAATAAAAGTCTAACTCGGAGTTTTGGTGGAGTAGAATATGAATACCATCATCGTCTCATTAAAATGTAAAATGTATTCGCCATAACATTGCTTAAGTACCGTAACTCGTAACCATGGTAACCTATTATAAGTAATAGTCTGGAAGTCCAGTGTGCAGCTAAAATATCGTCCATTATATAGTAATCTATCAAAATACATAGAATATATAACATAATTAAATGCACTGTTTATTGGATTAGTAAGTTGTGACCATTCCAATGTTTTTAATCAATATTTTCTGAAATGCACTGCGGCGTTCTGTTTCAAAACTTGAATGTTCTCTTATTGGTAGATCGTGGGTTCGAGCTCTGGTCAAGTAAAACCAAACTCTTATTAAATTGGTATTAGTTGCTTTTCCGCTAACTACGCGGCATTAAGGATTAAAGGTAAATAATGGTTGCCTCGAGATCAGAGAAATATGTCTAAATGGGGCGACTTTTGGTTCAGTATGCCATAATAGTATTATCAAAGGCCAACTATGAGTGTTGGTCTAATACAAAACGGAAGTTATTAACGTCGCATCAAATTGTCACATGTTGGCGCCATGATAGAGCTTATCATTTCCTCAAATAGCGTCAAACAATAACCACTCAACCACTGACTCACTACTTGAATACTCTGTGTGGTATAACATGGACGATATCTACTTTTCCCTTTTTAATGAATTCTTTTTAAATCTGTAGCATATTAAATTAATGGTATTCTAGTCAAGGACCGAACATCTAGCTTTAGGTGGAACAGGGTTGTTTTGGTTCATCCCTAACCAGAAAAAAAGTGTTTATGCCAAACAAATAAATGTTTATTTATATTAAAAGTCAGTAATTTTTCAGCAAAGTTATGAGAATTTTTTCTTGAAAACAACAAAACAAGATGATTTTTAGTGCATCTTTCTGTAGAATCTTTCTTTTTTAACAATTTGGCGACGGATTTTTTTTTTTAAAAAGATAGAGGCCCCCCTCCCCAACCTCTTCAGAGAAGTTAACTGGTCGTTGCATTAAAAGAAACGATAAGGCATAGTGATGAACATATACATATAAAATGAAAACGTGTATATAAAATTTAGTGCACACGATATAATTCTGGTGGAACCCTCATAAGGTAGGCTGATGATCGACAGATTGGAAAGCACATTATAGCAGAATCGTCTATGGTCACCTATTCCAGAGGGAGGAGAATCCTCTATGGTCACCTATACCCGAGGGAGGAGAATCGTCTATGGTCACCAATACCAGAGGGAGAAGACCCTTATATTCAATAATAATTACATGATATCATACACATGTTGGGAGATCTACATATTTTGTTTATAAAGTTAACCGAGTTTCCGAATGAATTGTCCTTTATACAGAACAATTTGAAACCTGTTTATAAATACATTTAATCTAAAAATATAATATATGTTGACTACAACAGGTAAATGACGTGACTATTTAGCTTCCTCTTACACAGATTTCCTGATTTGGTGATATTGCATCAGAAAACACTATTTTCAGGTACTTTCATGTATTTTAGGTTGTTATTATGTAAAACATATATTATAATTGTCATCTTTTTATCATTCAAATAAGTCAGTTGTTAAGTACCCTATCTTAACTGTAAGAATTCTATTTTTATTGATATGACCTCGTAGCTTCAGTATACTACACTCACTACACAAATATTGGTATTGATAAATATGGAATTTTATAATTAATATTGATTTATATTTAAATACTCTGAAGGGATGTCGAACAGTCTCCAGTCACATGATATATAGTGAAAATGTATAAAGATAAGGTGTCAACAAAAATGTCAAAAATATTTTGTTTTATCAATGTGTGACGTAAAAGTGTTTTTTGACATTTACTTCACTGAGTTTGGCGCTTATTTGAGTGAGAGCCGGAAACTTTGAGCCGTAATGAAAGAGGGAGGTTTGGCCTTTAAAATCTGATTCAACCCACCATTTCTTTCGAAATACCTATACCAAGTCAGGGTCATTACGGGTTTCACAGTTTTCTGGTTGTTGACTGATTTTGTCTGTTTATATTCTTATAAGTTTTAACTTTCCCTTTGTAAGATTGTTCGGAGTGCGTTAATTTTGTTATTACCCTTATTTATGATAAGTTAGCGTAGTGTTTTTTGTAGATGACAGGATAATTTATTGTTGTGTCGTTTCCACATCAAGCCGTTTGACCACAAGGGTCTGAAACTATTGGTTTATGGGGTAAGTTTGCTGGGCATACGGTCCCTTCTATTAAGCAGTCACCTGTTATAAATGTTCATAATTTTTGTCCTGCAATGCAAAATGTCATATGAAATTAACCTCTTTTAAAAGGTCACCAGTTTAATAAGGCCACTTTTTATTTGTCCCAATGGTGACTACTTAATACAAGTTTGACTGTATATCTAATTTATTATCGTCGACTAATTCCTGCATTCGTACGAAGCAGACTCCTCACAGAAACACGAAAAGACAACAATTGTAGTGTACTTTGCAGAAAGGATAATTTCATTCCGATTTGACATCCAAAATGTCCGTCAGGAGACAAAGCAATGTTCAGATGAACGAAATTGTAAACATCAATATTTCTGAGTGGTTAGGACACAAGTAGCAACTCTGTGTATGTGCTTACTATTCAATCGAAGAGGAAGTGTTTGTAGATCGTTCTTTGTCCTTTACCATATGGACACTGTTTTTTTCTTCTTCGATTTATAGATTCTGAATACCTCTTTTGTATCTTCAAATTCTTCTTTGATTTTGTCTATTTTCTTAAGCCCACTCATTCGTGAAAAACGGGTAAAACTGTACAATGTATTGGATAGACTTTAAAATTCCTTTCCTTTATCTCTCTTTTGTTGCATGGTACAATGGTAATATGCAGAATGTTCAAACAAAATTTTATTTTGAAGATCTTAGCCCAATCAATTACTGAAATAGAAGCCCACACCTGTAAGATGAATGCACCTATCAACTTGGTTAAAAACTGAATTGTATTTAGATTAAAGCATATTTGATCCATTTGAAAAATGCTAAGACATAAAAAATACAAATATATATTTCCAAACATGGTCACCGATACTGATTCCTAGGGACGTTTGGTTTCAATTATTGACATCAAGTTATTGAAGCAATACTTCAAAGTATATTATTGTGTAGAATAATGACAACGTAGATATCTGATTTAGTACGCATGACGGGTCTCTGGAATAACCTTCCCAAGGTACACTCAAAGCCAAATGATTGGAAGCCAAATAACTTAAAAGCTTTTAGGAGCAGGAATAACAAAGGGCGTGCACAGGATAGCCAAATCGGTTGAGGTCTTCTATTGCTAAGGTAGGAGAATTGAACTTTAAAAGAAAAGTAATAATTACATATTTGGGAAACAGTAATTAAATATATCTATCAACGGCTACTGGGTGGATGATTTTCTCGTGGACTAATAGTCCATCAGCAAAGGTATCGATCCAGCCAAAGCACTGACTACTGGGCGGATGATACATCGGGGTCTAATAGTCCATCAGCAAAGGTATCGATCCAGACAAACTACTGACTACTGGGTGGATGACACCCTGGGGGAATAATAGTATACCATTAGAGGTATTGACCCAGCCAAAGAACTGACTACTGGGCGGATGATATCTTCAGGGACGAATATTCTACCAGCAAAGGTTAAAATATAAAAGAAAAACTTAATTTAAACTATTAACTGTAATTGTAAATAAAATTTAAACTAACTAATGACAATAAATAAACCTTAATTTGCATGTTAATACAAACAATATATTACAGGATATCAACAACATGGCAAGTTCTCCATCTTTCTGTGGTATATGTGATATTCGCCATATTTCCACACCATCAGAAGTATGGTGTCCAGATTGTGAAGAAGGACTTTGTGCAGAATGCATAGACCATCACAGTTTAGCTAAACCTTGCCGAAATCATACCACGATACCCATAGCAGAATACCAGAGGCTACCGTCGTGTGTGTTAAAAATTAAAGAACATTGCAGTGAACACAACGGAAAGTTCCAATTATTCTGCAATGAGCATGAATGTCCGTGTTGTGGAATTTGCATAATGGAGACTCATAGGGACTGTCAAGATGTAGCTATTATTGAGAATGTAGTTAAAGATGTGAAGACATCAGACATATTTAATGAGATCGAAGAATTGATTATAGAAATGACTGAAACTATTGGTAACATTAGACAAAACAGAGAGACCAACTCAGGTGCTGTTAGACAACACAAAATAATTGTTGAGAACGAAATACAAGAACTGAGGACAAAAATCAATAATCACCTTGACAAATTACAAGAGGATCTGCTGACGGAATTGACTGAGGCAGCAAATCACATAACAGAGGAAACACGTGTCCTGATGGTATCTTTAGATGAGAAACAGAAAGAACTGAGCGAACACCAGACAAATATAGGCAACATAAAAAGGTATGCATCAGACCTACAAACATATATTGCCGTAAAGCAAATAGAGAAAGAAATAGAATCACAAGACACGTGTTTACAGACAATAGTCAACAGTGATAGTTTAAATCAAACAACGCTATCATACAAGATAGGTACCGGTCTGAGGACTATAACCACAAACATTCAAACGTTTGGTGAAGTAGTTATTGAATCAAAACCTTGTGAGCTGACTTTTGTTAGAAAAAAATATAAACAAGCCCAGATGATGGTAGCTGACCTATCACCACCTATTTTAGTTGAACATATACAACTGAATCTGAAACAGAAGATAAAAACAAAGGGGAGTAGAATCAGGGGATGTTCTTTACTTCCTGATAGTAGAATGGCATTTTCCTGTTACAGTACTGATACTCTCATCTTTATCAACAAAGAAGGAGTAGAATTATTCCAGATAGGTAAAGACAAAACAGGATCCCGTACCTATGATACAGCTTACATTAAGGATAACAATAGTGTTGCTGTATCATCTGGAGATGACAGTAATAGATGTATAACAATAATAGGCATAGAAAGAAAGGAAGTTCTGACAACTATCTCCATGGATACGGACAGTTATGGCATGGCTGTTAGAGGTAGTACAATATATTATTGTGCAACGAATGAAGGACTAAAGATGCTAAACCTTAGTGATAAATCTGTAAGTTATGTCATCAACAGTGATATGTCTAACGTTTATTACGTTGCTACATCTAGAGACAAACTTTACTACACAAACAGTAGCACACATGCCGTTACATGCTGTGATTTGCATGGTACAACACAATGGGAATTCAATGATGAACGTGTTCTACGGTGTCCACTTGGTATCTCCGTAGACAATGATGAGAACGTGTATGTCGTCGGTTTATATTCTAAAAACGTCGTGGTTATCTCCCCTGATGGCCAACGTTATAGACAACTATTGTCTGACAAGGATGGTCTAGTAAACCCACGTCTACTTGATTTTGACAAATCTACCAATACGTTATTAGTTGTAAATCATAAAACTACTGCTTTCCTGTTTGATGTTACAGTGGGACAGTAGAGGAGAAGTAGAACATTAGACACAATTTTATTGAATTATATGTATTTTGATCAAATAAGACAAATATACACTTATAAATTTATAATGATTTTTGTGCTTGTAGTATCTTTTTTTTGCTATAATATTTGTAATGATTATTATATAAATTTATTAGAAAAATATATTTTACTGACAAGTAGTTATTTACCTATCAGTTCACTACAAGAAAGGGACCAGCGCCATGTTCTCGAATTTATGAAAGGAAAGTTTAAACATTGATGGTCTTCAACTCAACCAATATTAGCAAAGCGAACACTCGCCTCTCATCTTACTTTGCCGAACACAAAAAGACGACGACATATGACACTGGCAATCCAGATCCTGGTTTGGGACAGGCACAGACATTTGGCGGGATTAAACCTGTTAATGGGATTCCTACCATCCACTCATAATAACTGGATCTCTAACGACAATACATATAGAACGTATTGATTTGCTTTTATTTATCTAGTATGCAGTCAGTAGACACAAACGTTAACCTCTGTGTGCTCGATTTGTGCCTGTGGCAAGGTGTGCTTGTATAGCTTGATATAGTAAAGTGCATCGGGCATTTACAGCACTACCGGGTACTCCGGCTTCTTCTGCCAATAAATAACTGACCTCCATTGTATATCTGCAATATTGTTGAAAGTGGGGTATTGGGTCTGTATTTTGCTTGTGACATGTACAACTAAGGGGAGATAAGGGATAGGGTTAGGGATAAGTGCTACTGGCGTTAACAATCAATAATTGCGAAGGACATTTAAACGGTAGCAAATTACTAGTAGAAAGTTGTTTTAATCCTCTCAAAGGAAACTGAGAAGATTCTTCATTGCATTCTAGTAATATTAGCCTCCTCCCCTCCCCATTTCCCCCTCCTACAACGAAGAACACATATTAACTCGCCCAGAACATAAGCTTTGTAGAATATCAAAAGTATAAGTCATACAATTATTATGATAAGAGTTTGACGATACCAAGGGGGTAATAAGAACCCATAAATCTAACAAGGACAGACAACACTATTGTCAAAAGAAAAGTACAAAGGACAAAAGGACAAACAACCATCTACAAAGCACCTGCCAGCACGAACCTCACTAAGAACCAAGGTGAATGCGGGTGCTTCTTAAGTGTAAGCAGTGCCTGCCCCACTAGTGACACCCGTCGTGTTACTGTCGCACGACACGAACATCATCTGAAATGCAAATAGTGTTGGACATCAAACAAAGGGGTAAAGACGAACCGAACATCCTTTTTACGCGGAAATCTTAGCGTACATCACAACATAGGACTAAATACGTGAAAACATGTAATTGACAACATAACCAACACGAACCTCACTAAAGCACTATAAAACGGGGCGAGCTCAGGTGCTCCGGAAAGGTACTCAGTTCCTCTTACACTAGTGGCATCCGTCGTAAAAGCAATAGTTACAAAACCCGTGATAAGCCAATAATGAGTAAAGAACCAGGACGTGCTTACGAATTTTGGAACATATCCGTTGTCATCTGTGAGACAAATATTCTTTATCAGTTGACCAAGTCATTAACCAAAGGAACCCTTGATTATGTAGTTTCCTTGTTAGCAACACCCTGCTATCAAGGAAGTCACGATATGAACTACAAGCTCTGGGATATCGCATCAACTGAGAGATGCATACTCAATATGCAGGTGCAGCTGGAATTGTGCTAAAAATAAATGGAAAGCTTACGAGAAAATTGAAATCATCTGATTTCTTCTCGTCAAGTTGGTTCTTAAACAGCCCTCACTGTCAACTTCGAGGTGTAGGTCAAATTATAAAGCATACCTAGCTGTATCTGTGGTATTCCTTATGCCATGCGCAATGGAATAGATGCGATCCACAATATCTTCTAGCTTAGATCGATTTTTATTGATTGATTGATTTTTTGGTGTTTAGCGTTACTTTCAGCACTATTTCAGCAATATCATGGCGACCAGTTTTAGTGGTGGAAGAAGCCGGAGTACCCGGAGAGAACCACATGCAATGGGCAAGCAACTGGCAAGCTTTATCACTTGCTGCTGCGAGACGAGTGCACCTTTTTTGTAATTTACAAATCCGGGCGCGAACCCACGACGCATTGGTAATAGGCTTGTATGACTTGTTAGGTAATCAGCTGCCTAACTCATTGAGCCATCTATATAGCGGACAGGATCGCGCTAGCTTCCTTTCGGTGTCCATGAGAAGCACTTGTATGAAATATGCCACATACGATTAAAAACCAAGTCAGCAAGAAGACCGCAGTTTGTACACATGGAAATGCAGACTGTCTATTGAAGAATATGTCCATCAAACATAACACATATGTTGTCAATTAAACACTCGACTTGTTTCCTGATATCAGTTTCAGAGAACATTTTGTTAGAATTAACGTGTGTTGTTTTTAGGAAATAAGATTGCTCCTTCTCAAGACCCTGTATTTGCTTCTATGTTGATCATCCTTTAAATGAAACACAGTCGGACTAATTCTTTTAATCTGTCATTTAGCTTTGAGCTGTGATATTTGTGCAAAGGGTACAGAAGTCAGATCTTTCAGTTTTGAGTGTACTTGATGCAGAACAGTTTGAAGACACCAAAGGGGTAATCAGAAACCGTAATTCGAAGAAGCACATGCACCAAAATGGCTAATAGAAAAAGGACAAAAGGACAAACAACGATCTACAAAGCATAAAACAAAAGATCGATTAACCCCACGAAAAACACGGGCTTGAGCTTAGATACTCCATAGGATAATCAATTCCTGCTCCATTATTCGTGAAGGTTATTCCAGAAATGCGCGTGTGCACTAAATTTTATATCTACGTTTTTGCTACATCTTTCATACGAGCATGGAAACATTGATCAGTACACAGACTTCACGATACCTCAAATGCTATTTTTAATGTCTGTTTATGTTTTCTGTAAATATTCCCACAACCCATTCGTCAATGTTGTGGGACCCGAATGGCTTAAAGATTGAGGTAGTTGGATTACCTAACCACTCATAAAAGCCTATCACAAATACGGCGTAAGTTCGCACCCGGCTTTGTAAATAACAAAAAAGGGTGCACTCGACTCGCAGCCGCGAGTAACAAAGTTTACCAGTCGCTTGTCTGAGGTCAGTGGTTCTCTCCGGGTACACCGGCTACTTCCACCACTAAAACAGTTGTATCGTGGTGGTCAGTTTTATTAGTCGTGGAAAACGGAGTACCACCGACCTGCCTTAAGTCACTGACAAATGTTATCCCACACTGTTGTATCGAGTACACCTCGCCTAAGTGGGAATCAGGCAAGGTGTACTCTACAACATTATGTGATACAGTTTGTCAGTTACATACGGCAGGTCAGAGGTTATCTCCGGGTACATCAACAGATTGGAAAGCATAGTACTGTAAGCGTATTCCGATGCTAGTACACCAAGAGGCCTAAGCAGGTTAGCTAAAATATACTAAGGTTATCCGTGTCTGAGAGAGATTGCCCTTAGCTTTGATAAATTACATTATTTAGTTGCATATTGTGTTTCAAGGTAGTAGATGGTCTAGGTGTCTAAGTTAACATACAATTTGTTGACGCCACGATATAGCTGAAATATTGCTTGAGTTGGCGTTAATCAATCAATCAATCTAGTGGTAGATAGGATTTGGACTCCTGATGGGAGTTGACGGTTTATAATACAGAAATAATATTTGGCCATTTTGGGTTACGTGTTTAGAGAGTGCCATGACCCCTGAACATTACATAACAACTGTAAATTTCGGAAAAGAGTAGATACATTTTAGGCGTTACAAAAGACTTGATATTTTGCAATTACCCGGCTCTCCATAATTTATCAAAGCGAAGGTACTTCTCTCTCGGGAATAGGCGATATTGGCATATTGTGGCTATCCTATTTAAGCCCTTAAGTTTTATTTGACTTACCAATCTTTCGATATTGAGTACCTGAAGAAGGTGTTTACAGAAAGGTGGTTGTGCGCACTAAGATTGAACCCTATTTTGATAATAATTATATTATTTAGGAACTGTTAATGTCAATAATAAATATGTCAAATAAACCATGTCAGCGCCGAAGCACTGACTACAGAGCAGATGATACCATCTGGGACTATTAGTCCACCAGCAGAGGTATCGATCCAGTCATTTACTGTTTTACCTGTTTCAGAAGTCTGGAATATCTGCTATTCAACCCCCATAGTAATAAGAACGTAGATACATAATAAACCATGTTAGCGCCGAATCACTGACTACAGAGCGAATGATATGATCGGGGACTATTAGTCCACCAGCAGAGGTATCGATCCAGTCAAAACAAAAATGAGATGATATCTTTTTTACAATTAAAAATGAGAATTGTATTTTTCTTCAATGTAACAATAATTTCTGGTTGAAAACAGCATCGTCTGATTAATTATAGTTTGCAGGTGAATTAGCATTGTTCTGTTAAATTTAGGGACATATGTTTTCTTCAAAAGAGTTATCTGGTCGTATCCTTACCGAGTACATGTTTCTTTACAGTTTTCCACCAAAGATATTTAAAACAATGAGAAAAGTCAATCAAACTTTCTTTATTTTAGAACTTAACGTAATCTATATTCACTGATTCAGAAAGATTAAGTCTGAGAAGGAAATAACTTTCACGACATGTAATTTTACCATCTGTTACAAAGTCACGTGTTATCTAAATACTCGTTTGTTTGATCGATTGATTGATTGTTGGTTTCTTGACGTCGAGTGGCAAGTATGTCATATCTATTCAAGGCGATAATAGTTTATGCATATTCAAGACGATAATAGTTTATGAATTTTCAAGACGAGAATATTTTCAACATTTTGTGCAGGTTTTTCTTATTCTATGCTTATTATATATATTCTCATGGCAGATAGAATTATCAAACAGGGGGTGGTATACAATAACCAGTTTTTCCCTCGCCTCATTTTGTCAGGACCTGAATTTCAAATTCATAATCGTATCATCTGTTACAAATGTTACAAGTTGTCTAACTACAATCTTGTTTGTTGATTGATTGATTGTTGGTTTTTTTAACTTCCAGTGTCAAATAGTTTATGCATATCCAGGAAGAGAACATGCTCACCTATATACAAGAAGAGTTTGAAGATACCAAAGGGACAACCAGAATCTGTAAATCGACGAACAGAGAACACAATGGCAACAGAAAATAGATAAAAAGACAAACAATGATCTACAAAACATTACACATAAAACTAAAGATGGAGTAACACGAACTAACCTCCTAATATGATCCATGGTCAGGCTTTCCCGGGTTGTAATATAAGCGGTCAAACCACTAATAATAGAGCATCTCATACCCGTCACCGGTGACGTGCTAGGCAGAAATTGACGTCATAGAATACCGAAAGGGCAATCAAAAAATGGACAACACAGAGAAACTGGCAACATAAGGTACCCAAGACGACGAAAAACAAGTCAGAAATACAACACAATATGCTTTAGACACCACTATACGCAAACAAGCACACATAACGTACACAAGACATGAACTGTTGATTGTTTCCTCGTATCTGCCTTCTCTACTCCTCATACTGTTTTAGAATACACGAATACACACATTTGCTATATACGTCGTCGTCAGATACTAGAGATTAAAAGGAAGACTTACACACTGAAAGCATGTGTTTCAAAATATAATAATGACATTGCATGTTCATTTCAGTTAGAGGGAGCATGTCATTGCTCAAAATGTTGACATGTGAATGAAACTTCATCAGTCATCAGTCAATGAAAGGCCAACCATTCAACCACACCCACTTCTGGGAACTATTTTCGAAAGTTATGTCAAAAAATGAATTGTGACTACACACAATAACAAGTCACAAAATGTTGTATATTTAAACAATTAATACTAATTTCAATTGTATTTAATAATCATGGTAAAAATGTAATGATTAGCATTGAATGCGCTTTTTGTAGTTATATATGATTGTAAAAGCGTAGATAGAAGTGCATTCTTTAAATGAAGTCTACCGCGCTTCAAACACAATGTAATCATGTCAACGCGTTCACACACCTGTGAAACCACCAACGATTGGATTAAATGTTTACTGTTCCAAAAAGTGTATTTCAAATAGACCAAGTCGCAGCTATCTGCATATCAGGAGCACAATTACATACCATGCTCATATAGCAACGAATCAAGTAGAACACAATATACACTACATCAATTCATCATACATATCAGACGGGACATATTTTAAAAAGACAAATTATTGTTTTAATTAAGACACTATGTTTTCACATATGACGCTCGAAGTGATGACACTTCAATACATTTTAGGTTCAATTCAAAATGGTAGACGCTAATTTATTGGCTTTGGGTTACATTATCTTTAAAAATAGGTATCCTATGGTTACGTAGGACGAATCACAAATACAGCGAATATGTATTCATATTCCATCAGTCCATGAAAATTGATACCAACAAAGGTAAATAAAAAAACACAATACACAAAAACACAGTACACAGTAAGCACAAACACAGTGCTCAAATATACAGTACACACATATAGCAGTGCACAAATTACAGAGTACACAACAATACAGTACACAAAAACACAGTACACAAAAACACAGTACACAAATGCACAGTACACAAATAACATAGTGCACACAAAATACAATACACACAAAGCACAGTATGCAAAACAAAACAAAAATCACTGTACACAAAAACATAGTAAACAAAACCAAAGTACATAAATAACACAGTACACAAGAAAACACATTACACGAAAACACAGTCCACAAAAACATACTACACAAAAACAATCTGTACACATCTAACTGGGGACGCAAATTTGTATTTTATGTTTGAAAGGGTGTTATATACAAGAGTGATCGCTTGTGATCTAGTACAAGGTAAGAGCTTCCGAGTCTGTGTATTATCGTTTGTTTTATTGGTAGAAGCTCACACTATCCATTCAAATGTCCATCATCGCAATCAGGCACAACTTACCTACATGGCTATATATACATATTGTACTGAACGTAAATTTATAATAACTGTTGTGAAAAACTGTTCACCGACATTAAGAAAAAATGTGAATCAGAATAACTTGCAGATGCATAAAATAGTATACCCTTGAACTGTAATTTACCATACATTGTCTTACTTGGGCGAGTGGTGGGATGTTTGTATTTACCAAAGAAAATATCATTCCCCGAAATGGCGAATATGTCTTTTTCTCAATAGTTTAATTAGCATAGAGAAAAAGGGAGACATATGCAGTAGAAACTGCCTACCCTTCCGGAGCGCCAGGGTTAACTTCCGGTCTTAGTGAGGTTTTCGTTGCTCGATCTTTAGTTTTCAGTGTAATGTTTTGTAGATCGTTGTTTGTCCTTTTGTACTTTCTCTTTTGGCCATTGTATTGTGTGTCCTTCTTCGATTGACGGCTTCTGATTACCTCCCTTTGGTATCTTCAAACTCTTTTTATAAGCATTGCTGTCTTTAGCATACATGATAAACAAACTTCCAACTTCCAATACAAAAATAGTGGGGGTTAGGGTTATGGTGTTTAACGCCACTATCAACAATATTTCAGTTATATCATGGCGGTCATTTTTATTGGTGGAGGAAACCGGAGTATTCGTAGAAAGCCACCACCTGCCCCAAGTCACTGACAAACTTTATCACATCGAGTACGTCTCGCCATGATCGGGATTTGAACTCACAACTTTAGTGGTGATAGGCACTGGTTGCACAGGTAGTTGTAGATCCAACTACTCTACGATCACGATCATGACGGCCCCCGATTATAGTGTGGTGACTTAGCATAATACCTTGTGCTTGGATCGGAATGAAATAATTAGCCGTTGCATAAAACTCACCTACACATTTTTTAATGAGGAAAGATTGTATGCATGCATGTAGTAGCCATAGAGACATGTACTAATTAAACATTATCTGATTACACCGTAATTACATGTCAGTCCGTCACCAAAAATATACAATTACAATGGCGAAAACAACGTCCCAATTTAAAACATGTTCTGACAAGCGGAAGGAATAATGCAGCTTATAAAATGACTAATTATGACTGTGTAAATTTTCAATTCAAAAAGATACAACCAGTTGAGAAGACAACGTTCCGATTTAGAACACTTTCTGTCATGCGTAATAATGTAACTAAAACATTGTGTAAATATGTTTAGCTTTACAAGATGAAAAGGAGAAACCATGAGAAGGCAGCGTTCCCATTTAAAACATGGTTTGTCACGCGTAATAATGTAGCTAAAAAGATTCTAAATATGTTTAGCTTTACAAGATGAAAAGATAAAATCCGTTGAAAAGACAACGTTCCGATTTAAAACATGTTCTGTCACGCGGAATAATGAACCTAAATAAATTATCTAACTACGTATAGCTTTACCAGACAAAATGATAGAACCAGTTAAGAAGACAATGTTCCGAATTAAAACATTTTCTGTCACGCGGAATAATGTAGCTAATACAAATTGTGTAATTATGTATAGCTTAAGATAAACAGATAGAATATATCAGTTGAAAATGCAACATTCCGATTTAAGACATATTCAATCGTGGTAATAATAGAGCTAACAACTATCTAACTATGCATAGCTTTGGACTTGGTTGAGAAGACAATGTTCGTTCCGATTTAATACATTCTCTGTCTCATTAATGCAACTTAAGAAAAACCTTGTCCATTATAATTGAAAACATACAAAACACAGACGCTAAATAGACGAATATGGAAACAAAAGGGATCATTAATTTTCTTTAATTATTTATTGCGTTTCAAGAAAACAGATGACAAGGACATCTAAAGTATCCTTTGCTTTTAACAGTGTGCTTAATATATATAATTGATTTGTAGACAATACTCAGTGGTATCATTTGTGTGACACATGAAAGTCGGCTATTATCTCAATAACCGACTTTCATGTGTCACACAAATGTTCCTTGTTAGATTTACACAGAAAAAAAAAAGATCGAATAAAGGAGAGGTCAATGCCCAAGCTCAATCGAACGACCAATAAGGCGATGTGTCTCCCCCCCCCCCCCCCTCCTTGAAAAAAGCGTGAAATGTACCTTTAAAGATTTCTAGCGACCAATAACAAATATATTCCTGTAAATGCATATTTAACACATTGAATCGACATCTGAGTTTACAGGAAATATTTCTGGAGCACCCCCACACACAAATATAAAGTTGACATATGACACTGTAGATCTGAGGAGCAGAATCATCAGAGGCATTTGGGCGAGTAAAAGACCCGGGCATTACATTTGATGTTCTATTTCACATGTCCAACCAAACATAAAATACTTCTTATTGTTTTTTTAAATGGCATTGGTTCTTTAGAAAAGGTGTGTGTTACAAGTTCCCCCAATGACAAATTAACAGATGAAGTTCAGGAAGATGGTGTAATTCGGATGTCATGTCTGAGAACCTAAAAATCAATTTCCCTGGAAATTAAAAAAAGGTACCCATCAGAGAGCTATATGAAAAAATACGAAAGTATAAGGTTAAGTCAGACATTTGTCATGGACTCTCATGGATTATCATTGGTTGAAAATTATCAACATTTAATTAAATGGCATGAACATTTCATTTAATAATTAAATTTTATGTTTGTTTTGTTTGATGGATTATAAATGTTTAAGTACTAGAGTTGATTGTTGATATATTTTTAATCTAGATGTATTTTACCTTTTACCTTTCACCTATGATTCCTATTTTCTTCTTATAATCTTCAATAATGTAAAGAATGTTCTTCCAATATTTGAGAACAAAAACACATACTATCATGTTATTCTTTAAGACAAGATTAACAATAGGAAGGGGTAATCAGAAGTCGTAAATTAAAGAGGAACAGACGATGCACTCGCCGAATGTTTGAGGATACAATAGGGATAATCTGAAGCCGTAAATAAAAGAAGGACAGACTATGCACTCGCCGAATGCTTGAATGTACAAAAGGGATAATCTGAAGCCGTAAATAAAAGGACAGACTATGCACTCGCCAAATGTTTGAGGATACAATAGGGATAATCTGAAGCCGTAAATAAAAGAAGGACAGACTATGCACTCGCCGAATGCTTGAATGTACAAAAGGGATAATCTGAAGCCGTAAATAAAAGGACAGACTATGCACTCGCCAAATGTTTGAGGATACAATAGGGATAATCTGAAGCCGTAAATAAAAGATGGACAGACTATGCAATGGCCAAAATAACAGACATTGAGCTACGACAAATTACACAGAAGACTAAATATTTAGCAACACGAACGAACAAGGATTCTACGGAGGAAGGATATTCAGATTCTTACCTTATATAAATATAGAGATGAATAGGGGAATTAATTTCTTTATTTCACTCACGAGGAGGAGTGAGTTTTGTTTCAAGGGTGAATGACACTAAGTTAAATACTTTATTTTAAGACAAAAATATTTGCAAAACATATATAAAGATTGAAATAGAAATTAATTCCAAAATAACTAGGCATATCGCTATTAATAACACGACGGGTGCCACTAGTGGAGCAGGGACTGCTTACCTGCAGGAGCATCTGGGTTCAACCCCTGTTTTTAGTGGGGTTAGTGGTACTCGATCTTTTATGTGTATATTTTGTAGATCGTCGTTTGTCCGTCTGTCTATACGATCGGTGCCATGTGTGGAGGAGCAACTGCTACCACCCCGGAGCACCCGAGTTCACCCCCGGTGTTTAATGAGGTTCGTGTTGCTTTATCTGTAGTTTCTGTGTAATGTTTGGTAGAGCGATGTGTGCACTTTTTAATTTGGCCATTGTGGTGTGTGTCCTTCGATTTACGGATAAGAATTACCTCTTTGGTATTTTCTAACTCTTCTTCGTATCATCCTTATATCAGTACAAACTCTGCTAAATATAAGTACCACTCAAGGTCAACGTCATGTCAGGTCTACGCATTGCTAGAATTGTTATAATGACCACTATAGATCGAGCATATCATTATTACATCCAATATCAGCTCGGATAATTGTAACAGTACAATACTGTGATAATAGGGAAACTTTGTTTCTGACACACATTGGCCGCGGGTTCATGTATTATTTTCTAGATGAATGATTCCGTTCTGGGCACATATTGATCACGGGTTCCTGTATTATTTTCTAGGTAAACGGTTCCTGTATTATCTTCTAGATGAACGGTTCCGTTCTAGACACAGTCATATTGACCACGGTATCTTGTATTATTTCCTGGATGAATGGTTCCATTCTAGACACAATTGATTAAAAGCACATTATGATATAGGAGAACGGAAATATTTTGTAAAACAGACAATCCTTGTATCATTAAATGACATAATTTCTTTCAAATGGCGGCAACAACATTAATCATGCCTTGCGTTTTGGAATAGAGCATACATATAATATGATAAAAGGGGAGGGTGTTGTGGTCGTATGGTAGTGGATTTACTATTACCTCCTGTACAATCCATGGCAGAATGTGATGGCTAGAAAAAAGTTAATTTTCAATGAAATGGTGATGGTGTCCACTTTATACTAGACCAATACGATCAGTTGAATTTTTATAGTGCTAGTTTACTGAAACAACAGTCCACGGAAAGACATGTAGCCCCACTCGGACACACTATCCTGATTCCGAGCCAAACAGTCTTTGTTCTTTTTCCTTAATGTTGCGTGCTTAGCGGAGAAGAAACACATATCAATTATTGTATTGTCTTTGGTTTGAACCGATCGGGACGCGAACCCACGATCTACTGCACTAGAGGCGAGCACGCTAACCATTACACCGCCGATGTGGTTGTTCTTATATGTGAGGGCACTCAGTTAAATACTATATTTCTCTCATGGGATTTGGTTTTAAAGGTGAGTGACACTAAGCTATATACTTTATTTCAAGACAAAAATATTAGAATGAAATATATAAAGATATAAAGACCGAAGTAGGAATTAAGTACTACATGCCTAGCAATCTTGCAATTAATATAAACCTTAACTCTGTACAAACTCTACTGAATGTAGTGCCACTCACGGCCAACGTCATGCAAGGTCAACGCAATATTAGATTAATTAACATGACCGCTATTGAGCGGCATCTTAATTATTTCATCCAATATCAGACTTGCATAATTGTAACAGTATAGTGCCATTATAATGGGGAGACTTTGTTTCTGACACATACTGACCGCGGGTTCCTGTATTATTTTTTAGATGAACGGTTCACTTCTAGACACATATTAACCGTAGGTTCCCGTATTATTGTCTAGATGAATGGTTACATTCTAGAAACATATTGACCACGGGTTCCTGTATTATTATTTAGATGAACGGTTCACTTCTAGACACATATTGACCATGGGTTCCTATATTATTTTCTAGATGAACGATTCACTTCTAGACACATATTGACCACTAGTTCCTGTATTGTTTTCAAGATGAACGGCTCCGTTCCAGACACATATTGACCACGGGTTCCTGTATTATTTTCCAGATGAACGGTTCCGTTCTAGACACATATTGACCACTGGTTCCTGTATTATTTTCCAGATGAACGGTTCCGTTCTAGACACAATTGATTAAAAGCACATTATGATAACAGAACGGAACTATTTTGTATAAAAGTCAATACTTGTATCATTAAATGACATCAATTCTTTCAAATGGCGAAAATATTTTTTTTTATAAAAAAACAAGCAGGCCCTGGATTTGCAGATACATTCTACAGATAATACGATAAAAGGAGACGGTGTCGTGATCGCATTATAGTCAGATTTATGCCTATCACCACTAAAGTTGTGACTTCGAATCTCACTCGATACAACATTATGTGATAAAGTTTGTTAGTGACTTGCGATAGGTCGTTAGTTTTCTCTTGGTGATATTTCGATATTAACCACCTGAAAACGATGCAAACTTGTAGCCTGGGAAAACATGCCCTGAACAAATCAGCTAAAACGATACAAACTTCAAATATGAGAAAAGATGCTCAGAAAACCCCCCAGAAAAAACTATGTGAGAACAGGTGCTCCGGAAACCCCACAGCGTAAACGGTGCAAACTTCCAGTAAGAAAACAGGTACTGCAAGCTTCCAGTAAAGGAGCATGTGCTTCGACAAAACCAGCGAACACGATATAAACTTGTAGCCTGGAAACACGTGTTTTGAAAAACCCCAGCTAAAAACGATACAAGTGTCCAGTATGAGAACACGTGCTCCGAAAAAACCCAGCGAAAATGATGCAAACATGTAGCCTGGGAACACGTGTTCTGAAACCCTCAGCTAAAAACGATACGAATCTCCAGAATGAGAACACGTGCTCCGACAACTACCAGCGAAGACGATGCAAACTTGTAACCTGGAAACACATGCTCTGAAAACCCCCCAGCTAATAACGACACCGACTTCAAGAAGCAGAACAGATGCTCCGAAATAGACCAGTCAAACACGATATGAGAACAGAGGCTCCGAAATCCCCCCCCCCCCCCCCTAGCAAAAAACGATAAAAGAACAGAGATTCCGAAAAAACAGAAGAAAACGATATGAGTACAGAGGCTCAGAAAAAACCCAGAAAAAACCTTATGAGAACAGGGGCTCCGAAAAAAAAACAGAAGAAAAAACGCTATCAGAACAAGTGCTCCGGACAAAAACAGAAAAAAACGATATGAGAACAGCTGCTACGGAAAAAAACAGACAAAAACGATATGAGAACAGGTGCTCCGGAAAAAAACAGAACACAATTATGTGAAAACAGATACTCCGAGAAACAACAGAAAGTGACTATATTAGACCAGATGCTCCGAGAAAAAATGAGAAAAAAACTATGTGAGAACAGGTGCTCCGAAAAAAAACCCAGAAAAAAAAGTATGAGAACAGGTACGCCTGAAAAAACAGAAGAAAATTATGTGAGAACAGATGTTCCGAAAAACAACAGAAAGTGACTATATTAGACCAGATGCTCCGAAAACAAACAGAAAATAAATATGTGAGAACAGATGCTCCGAATCCCCCCCCCCCCCCCCCCCGAAAAAATACGATATGAGAACAGGTGCTTTGGCAAAATAAAATTGAAAAAAACGTTATGAGAGCAGATGCTCCGAAAAACAACAGAACAAACCATATGAGAACCAGGTGCTCCGGCAACAAAAACCAAAGACAAAACAATATGAGAACAGATGCTCCGAAAAACAACAGAAAAAACATATATGAGACCAGATGCTCTCAATAAAAAATATAAGAGAACAAATGCTCCGAGAAGAAATACGATATGAGAACAGGTGTTTTGGCAAAACAAAACCCTGAAAAAAATCCGATATGAGAACAGATGCTCCGAAAAACAACAGAAACAAATATATGAAAACAGGTACTCCGGCAAGAAACCAGCGGAAACGGTACCAATATTGAGTAAGAAGACATGTACTCCAAATAAAAACAGTAGCTGGACACTATACAAACGTCCAGTAGGAGAGCAAGGGGTTAAGCAAATAAAAAAGAAAAACCCTACAGAAATCGATTAAAATATCCAGTATTGGTTCATTTGTATGCACTAGCGATACAAAAAATGTCAGTGTAAATGTCTGTTATCGGCTGATTGCATAGAACTATCGTGTGTATCATTCAGATCATGGTAACAATTAACTGATAGGGATACTATACGACGTAATGGTATTTTAGAAGTGTTTATTATGAGATTTTGACCTGAAGATCAACCATCCGTAGTATTACATTAAGATACATTACATCGACTATTCCTGTACACTGTACACTTTCAACAATATTTCAATGATATCGTGGCAGTGTCAGTTTTATTGGTGGGGAAAACCGGAGTACCTGAAGAAAACCACCGACCTACCACAAGTCACTGACTAAGAAACTCTATCACATAATGTTGTATCGACTACACCTCGAGATGATTACATATGTCGTTGTAAATCCAACTACCAAACGATCACGACCACGACGGTCTCTGTAGGTTGTATGCAATCATAGCCATCATGACGGAAGCAACGTTTATAAGATTACAAGTGCATGACACTCAGAGACAGATAATGGTCTGTTTATGTTCTAAAATTAGATTGTGGATATAATATCGTATTGTAGCATATTCCAGAGCTCAGATTACAACACGGTGTGTGCTATGTATGTTTTCACAATGGAGCTAAACGCCTTTTACATTTAAGGGAGGTTGTTAGGAGTATGTTGCTTAACTCCACTCTCAACAATATTTCAATGATATTTTGGTGGTCAACAGGGTCAGCCTTAGGAGTTGCTGGACCTCGTGCTGTAAAACATGCAGTGTGTCGTTGTGTGTACTTGAACAGCGAGAGTAGATAACACCATCGTGGGGATCCATTAGATTGGGGCCAAGCTGGGAGCAACTGGTTCAATTTGCTTGATGCCGGCCTTGGGGGTCAGTTTTATTGGTGAATGAAACAGAAGTAACTTAAGACGAAATTGAAAATACCAAAGGGGTAACCAAAAGCTGCAAGGATATGTAATACAATGACCAATCGAAAAGGAACAAAAGAACAAATAATGATGTACAAATCACTACCTAATGACGGAGCAACATGAACCTGTACTAAAATACGGTGGTGAAATCAGGTGGTCCGAAAGAGTAAGGAAATCCTTACCCACTAATGACACCCGTCGTGGTAAGCTTGTCCAGAATCTGGCAAAGATATGACAATTCACACTTACGTCTCAAATAAATCACATAGGTGTGTCTGCATTCCTTGTACATCCTAACCAACTTACAGCAGTCCCCAAGAATAATGACAAGACAATTAAGGACAACAATTCAATCAGTGTGAACCAAGCGAACACACATCGTTCATGACTTATCACCGGGTTTGTAGTTAGATTAACACCACGGGTGCCACTAGTGAAACATGATCTGCTTACCCTTATTGATCACATGGGTTCACCTGCTGTTCTTAGTGGGGTTCGTGTTTCTCGATCTTTAGTTTTATATGTATGTTTTGTAGATCGTTGTTTGTCCTTTTGTACTTTTTCTTTTGGCCATTGTGTTGTCTGTCCATCTTCGATTTATGGATTCTGATTACCACTTTGGTATCTTCAAACTCTTCTTATGTTGTGAAAAAGTCAAACCAGAGAAAAGAGGAAGAAACAATATTTCCTTAAACTAGATATATGGTATTATTCTATCTAAGAATGTTTCTGACATATTTTAAGGATTAAGCCTGTAATGTGATAAAATATTGACAAATTATGACTTCATTACGGATGTTAAAAACATCTGAATACCACTATTCATGAATTCTAGATGAAGTTATTAGGAGGTCTCATGTCTTATTCACGGTGTTTGTGTTTTTGTTTTGCTTCTCTTCGTCTTGTGTCTTGTGTAACCTATGTTGCCAGTTTATCTGGACTGTTCATTTTGATTGCAACTTCGGTATTCTCTAACGTTTATTCAAATATTCAAATAGGATATTAATGATGTAATGGTTAACATAGTAAAGCATTTAACTTCATGATATGACTTTGTATATGGATTATTGCTTAACAATAGTAATCACGACTCAGTACAAGACGAATGAACAGAACATTTACGGATTATAATACACGTTTGGTATCTTTAAACTCTTCTAAGAACTTCTATCATAGGTTGATATTGTTACGAATATTACATCTATTATCATACTACTTATTCTTCTCTTTAAGCTAGTAGTAACAAAATGAACAACACATCTAGAAACGTAGTTAGCCATCAGATGTCACAAAACTTTTCTCTAACATTATGATCTATATTTTATTTTCTCAATTTTAATCATTTCTGTTTATTCTTTATTACATCGTATTGACAGTATTTTGAATAACTGAAAGCACACCCATACCTGCGATATGTATTGTCGTTTAACTTCGCCACATGTGTGTACCTTTCTCAAGCCAGGACCTGGTTTACAACGTCGTAGTCTTTTTGTGTTGGGCAATTTCAACTAAGAAGAGATGAAATTTTTCATTTTGATGATATTGGTGGATTTGATAACCATCAAGGTTTAAAGTTTCCTTTCATACGTTTGAGGACATGGAGTTTGTCCCACTTTCGTAATGAAGTTTAGATTACTACTTGTCAATAAAATATTTATTTTCTAATTAACTTTTATAATCACCAGTACAAATAAAACTACAGTAACTTAATACAAGTATACAAATTATTAAGAAAAAGTTGAAGGAGAATATTTGACGTATTGTATCAACATACAAATAATTCAACACAATGGTGTATAATGGTCTACTATTCCACTACTGTCCCACTGTAACATCAAACAAAAAAGCAGATTCACTTGCATTTACAACTAATAACCTGTTGTTAGAATTGTCATAATCAAGTACACGTGGCTTAACTAACTCATCCTTGGAAGACAACAGTTGTCTATGACGTTGTCCATCAGGGGAGATAACCACAACATTATCAGAATCACCACCGACGACATACACGTTTCCATCATTGTCTATAGAGATTCCACGTGGACCCTGCAGAACACCTTCATCTTTGAATTCCCATTGTGTTGTATCATTTAAATCATAACATGTCACGGCATGTGTTTTACTGTTTGTGTAGAAAAGTTTGTCTCCAGATGTAGCTACGTAATATACTCCCAACATATCACTGTTGATGATATCACTAACAGATTTATCGCTAAGATTTAGCATCTTTAATCCGTTATTCCCTGTACAGTGATATATTGTTCTACCACTAAGCGCCATGCCATAAATGGACGTATCCATAGAGATACTTGTCAGGACTTCTTTACTTTCTATATCTATTATAGCTATGCATCTATTATCTTCCCATCCAGATGATACAGCAATGGTATTGCTATCATTAATATAAACTGTATCATAAGTACCGGATCCTGTTTTATCTTTACCTATCTGGTATAATTCTACTCCTTCTTTGTTGATAAAGCTGACTGTATCAGTTTTCCAACAGGAAAATATCTTTCTACCATCTGGAAGTAACGCACATCCTCTGATATTTCTCCCTTTTGTGTTTATCTTTTGCTTCAGATTCAGATGTATATTTTCAACTGACATAGGTGGTGATAGGTCAGATACCATCATCTGGGCTTGTTTATCTTTTTTTCTAACAAATGTCAACTCACAAGGCTTTGATTCAACAACTACTTCACCAAACCTTTGAATGCTGGTGGCTATAGGCTTTAGACAACTGTCTATCTTGTATGATAGGTTTGTTTGATTTAGACTATCGCTTTTGACTAGCGCCTGTAAACACGTGTCGTGTGTTCCCACTTCTTTCTCTATTTGCTTTACGGCCAAATATGTTTGTAGGTCTGATGCATACTTTTTAATGTTGACTACATTTGTCTGGCATTCGGTCAGTTCTTTCTGTTTCTCGTCTAAAGATACCATTAAGTCATGTGTTTCATCGATTACATTGTGTTCTACTTCAGTCAATTCCTTCATCAGATCATCTTGTAACTTGTCAAGGTGATTGTTGATTTTTGTTCTCAGTTCCCATATTTCATTCTCAACTATTATTTTCTGTTCTCTAACAGCACTTGAGTTGGTCTCTCTGTTTTCTCTAATTTTATCAATCATTTCAGTCATCTCACTAATCAATTCTTCGATCTCATTAAATATATTTGATATCTTCACATCTTTAATTATATTATCAAGAATAGTTACATTCAGACATTCCCTATGAGCTTCCACCATGCAAATTCCACAACATGCACATCCATGCTCCTTGCAGTATAAATTGAACTTCTCGTGGTGTTCGCTGCAATGTTCTTTGATTTCCAACACATACGACGGTAGCTTCCGGTATTCGGATATTGGTATCGTGGTATGAGTTCGGCAAGGTTTCGCTAAACTGTGATGGTCTAGGCATTCTGTGCAAAGTCCTTCATCACAATCTGGACACCAAACTTCTGATGGCTTAGAAATATGGCGAATATCACATATACCACAAAAAGATGGAGAACTTGACATGATGTTGATATCCTGTAATATATTAATTGTATTTACATGTAAATTAACATTAATTAATATTACGGATTTAGTTTGTTACACATATTTTCATTGGTTCTTCAGCCCTGAATGTCAGCATATATTCAGAAAACAGACGAGGTATATATTTCAGTCCCCAAAAACGATTAAAACATGGACGACAAAACATTACGCTTCACTGAATCAATGGTATAATACGGGATAATAAATGTATTTTTACCAAATTAAATGCTGTTTTCATACTCAAAACGGCTACATGAACAAAACAATATTACAACGGTTAATTCCGTCACAAATACCTGATCGATTCAGCAAACTCCTATGTTCCACGGCTGTACCATAACAAATAAACAAAACGTTGAGTCTTGAAAACTTTCGACGTCATGGGGCCACACCAAGGTTTTATTTACATGTAGTTAACATTTAAATTATTGAAACTGTTTCGCAAACCCGTTGTTTTGTTATGTGATGCATTAATGTTATATTTATAAAACATATGAAACTGTATTGATTTAGAAATTTAGTACAGTATTTTCCTTCATGAGACACCATATACATGAAATATGACGTGTCACATATTTTGACGTCATTGAAGAATGACGTCAAAGGTACGGACATCTAGAGATACGAAAAATGAAAATAAAAGAGGCAAATTTATTTAATACAGTTGGATGTTGTATTTTAAAAAAATTAGGTTAAATCCGTAATATATCTGTTATTCAGCTATCAGACAGGGTATATAATGTGACATTCCCGGCTTATGATATATATTCCCTTTGGCTGCGCCTCAGAGAATATATATGTTAAGCCGGGAATGTCACATTATAAACCCTGTCTGATAGCTGAATAACATATAATGTAAATCAGTCATTTAAATTGTGTTTACAATTACAGTTGATAGCTTCAATTTACGAGATTGAATTAACATTTTCTTTTCTATTGCAATACCTTTGCTGATGGACTATTAGTCCTCGGGGTATCATTCGTTAGTAGGCAGTGCCTTGACTGGATCGATACCTTTACTGATATACTACTAGTCCCCGATGGTATCATGAGCCGAGTAGTGAATCCTTCTGTACTGACATAGTTTATTAGATATATTCATTATTGAAATTTACAGTTCCTAAATAATGTAATTATTATCGAAACTAAAGTCCTCCCTCAATCATAGGTGACCTTAGCTGATTTTGGCTATCATGTTTAGGACGTTTGGCTTTATTGTTCCCAAGCACTCTTTGGTATTCCTGGTCCTAAAACATTTAACTTATTGTGGCTTCCAATCTTTTGACTTTGAGCGTACCTGATGAAGTGTTTTCTAGAAATGCACCTTGCGTACGAAATACGATATCTACGGTTTTATTCTACGCCGGTGTGATACTCTGAAATCTTATTTTAATAATGTGAGGTCCAAAACTAAAACCAGAGGTCCCTAGTAATCGGTATAGGTAGCCTACTTTATAAATATATATTTATATATGTAGGTTCTATTGTTTTAACAATCGGATCAAGAGGCCGTCGTGGTCATGATCGTATATTAATGCCGATGTGTACTTGATACAACACTATGTGATAAAGTTTGTCAGTGCCGTGTAGCAGGTCTGGGGTTTTATCTGGGAACTGACCGCAACTGTATAACTGAAATATTGTTGAAAGTGGCGTTAAACAGCATTAGACTATCCATAACCCCACGATTGGATCAAATGTTCTTTTATCTAAATACAATTATTTTATAGATATATGACAACACTGGTATTCAGAAAGTAGTTAGTGTCAATCCTTTTGGAGTTTTTGGCTTCTATTTCGATAATCAGTGGGGCCAAGACCCTCATAGTTAAATTGTGTTTGAACGTTCTGCATATTACCATTGTACCATCAACAGAAAGGTAGAGGAAATGAATATTAAAGCATAGCAACTAACATTTAACAGATTTACCCGTTTGTCACGAATGACCGGGGTAAAATAAAAGACAACATCAAACTTCGTCTTCGATTCGTTCATAGTAGGAATAAAAACAGTACTGTTTTGTTGTGTCCTCTCCGATCCGAACTATTTTAATTTCTTCAATTTCATTCAACTGAAAATTGCTTGGCCCAATGACCGTCATTTTGGATGTCGAATCAGAATGAAATGATGAAACTTTCGTGGATTACTCATAGATCATTCCCGCAAAGTCCAGTACATTGTTTTTCTTTGGAAGCCACTGTATGAAGTCTGTCTGTTGTAAATAAAGGAACAAATGGGCGATAACCCATTGGATATCCCTTTTCAAATATGACCACATACTACAAATGGAGATAGTGTCAGACTTCTGTGGTCAAACGGCCTGATGTAGAAGCCACGCCACAATAAGATGACTTTGAGTATATCAAAAGGGTAATCAGACAGCACAATGGCCAAACTAAAAAGGACAAACAACGATCTACAAATTAAAACTACTACGCTAAATTGTCATGTGACTTGACCCTGTTCGACGGCCCTTCAGATAATGCTTGTAAATATAAATGAATATTGATTGTAAAATTCTAGTTTTATAAATACCAATGTTTGTGTAGTTAGTGTAGTGTACTGAAGCTACGAGGTCATATTATTAAATAAATGAAATTAATGCGGTTTAAATAGATTTCTGAACAACTGACTTATTTAAATGAGCAACATATGACATATATAATATGTGTTTGATATAATTACAACATAAAATACCTGAAAATACCTGACAATACTGTTTTCTGACGAAATATCACCAAATCAGAAAAACTGTGTAAGAGGAAGCTAAATGGTCACGTGATTTATCTGTTGTACGCAACATATATTTATTTTTAGATAAGAATGTATTGATTATTATTATGAGGTTAACAGGTTTTCAATTGTCCTATATAAAGGATAATTCAGTCGGAAACTTGATTAAACAAATCATGTAGTTTAAACATATTTGATTAATTATTTCAATATAACATTACAATATTCAGCTATATACAAAATGTACATTACATAGCAAGAAATAATTAATAGGATTGGGAAACAAGCTACAAGAATCATGTAGATATCTCCAATTTAGTAGGATAAACATGTACCTGCTAATACAGACACTTATCGATATCAGTTATAATTCATGTTAATGGTACGACCATTTAATTTAGCTTCAAAAAGGGGGCTATATTTTTTTTTTTTCTTAATTTGTCGCCAATAAAAATATGTTCTGGCTAGGAAGAGAAAAAAACACAACCCCCTTCCCCTAAATGATAAATGATCTACCCTTGACTACATTGTCATTCTTTTATGTAAAATTAATATGCTACAGACTTTGGAATTAAAAAACTATCCATCCCTAACAACCCAAGAATAAAAAAATAAAGATAAAATATAGATCTATTAAATAAACAGATAAATATATCCCAGATAGCATTATATCAACAACACAAGATAACCTACTAGTACATTTTATATGAAGTACAGTTATGTCGAAAAATCATGTTTCTCTCGAATGATGATCCAGGTAAGCACGACTTTCTTTGGTAGAACAAATCTTTATATCTCACTAATGCTCGGGAAATAATTATGTACTACATCTGCATGGGGCATTCATTATTATCCGGTGTGTAATTTGGTTTTATCATATATGCAACCAAAAACAAAACAACGTTAATGTATCTCGGGGTTCATCATACAAACAAAAAGGAGAAAAAGTATCCACAATTTGCTTCCGCCAAACGGCACATATCCCTAGTCATTTGTGACAGAGGTATTCTGAATTAATCAAGTCATGGTTATGAAGTAAATCTTTCTCAAAAGAAAACTAGCTCTCGTCATGATACAAAACATATATATGAATACTCGCTCTCCTAGCGTTAAAGAACAATCGAGGGTGGCGAAGGTAAAACTTCCGAAGACATTGATGTAACTGTCATTATACAGAACCGTGTAATTCAGTGAAGTATTCCACCAAACAATTATTTGATAAGTTGAAATTTGAAGATACCAAAGGGGTAAGCAAAATCTGCAAATCGAAGAAGAACAGACAACACAATAGCCTAAAGAAAAAATAACTAAAGGAGAAACAACGATCTACAAAACACTACACAGAAAAATATCGAGCAACACACACCCCACTAAAACCCGGGGGTGAACTCATGTGCTCCACTAGTAAGATCTGTCCTGTTACTTTAGTTACAAAGTCCGTGATAAGTCATGAATGAGGAAAGGACCGACAAGTCCTAACCTCTCACTGTTAACACTTGTGTAGATATTCTACCATTACCTCATTAATTGAAGAAACAAATGGAAATAGGTTTTTGATTGAAATTACTATACACTGATCAATCTTGAACTATTTAATTATAATGAATTTTTAGCAAGATTCTGCCTGCATAGCGTATATTTATTTTTAATTCGAAGCCGTCTGTAAGCGAGAAAAAAAAGTTGTAAGCATAACACCTCACGTGATAATAAATTGTAGTGTACCCTCTGTTTGCATTTTTGTAATTGAAACATCCTTGCTCCCTGACAAAATAGTTCTTTAATAACTTAAGGATAATTGATCAGACAAGTTTTGTATACAAGACTTTATATGCAATGTTCTATTGAATTGAGTGAACTAATATAATCAGATGGGATTATAAAGAACTTTTTTTATGGTTTCTTTTTTCTAACTGTTTTTAATATTGTATCTCATTGGAAAACAAAATTCACTACACACATACAAGCTATAAGATATATTTCGCAGAATATGCTTAGAAACTATCTTTTGGCTATACTTTGATATCAACTATTATCACTAACTTGATTGGTTCGGTTTGGTTTGGTTAATCAATATTTCAGTAATATTATGGCGGTGAGTTTTATTGGTGATGGGAACCGGAGTATCAGGAGAGAACCACCGACAAGTCACTACACATCGCCATGAACAGAATTCGAACTCACAACTTTTGTTTGCATATCCAGTTGTAAGCCGAACTACCAGACGGAACTTAAAACGGTTTTGAATAATCAAGATGCAATAATTTGCTAATGGCACTTTGAACGTAGGCGAATGTGTCTTTGAGTCGTTATTTCCCTAAGCGACGGTAAAAATGGTATCCGTTCTTGCAAGAGCAACGGAGTGAAAAAGAATTTGAGCATAACTCTCCCATATCAACATGTTGTTGCAATGCAATTTCGCATAATTATTAGGTAACATTGCATGTTATTTGCGTTGAACTTTGCATACAATTTGTCCCTTTTCCTGCATTAAAAAAGCAAATGACCCCTATCAAGACGTGTAACAATGTATAATTTTAGAATCAGGTAGGAAAAGTATCATCGATCTATTCGCTGTTTTACTCCTACATGGCACTTTAAACGATATTGAACTGTTCAGCCACTTCAATAAAAAGTTGACGGGTTATGCTAGTTCTACCTCATCAATTCTGTTTATTCAAATCAAAATTATTAAGCACAAGAATAAAAAAATAAATTAGAAAAACACAAAAAGCACAAAACACCAAAACAATTAATACACAAATGAACAAAAGAACAGGAAAAAAACCAACAACAAACAAACAAAAACAATTAAAAAGCAAAAATCAACAAAACAAAACAAACAAAAACAAGTTGTCGTAAGTTCTAATGTACAACCCATGCATTAACACACTATATTCAATATTAATCGTATTATTCCACTCCCGGTTGGTCCATATTAATTGAGAATTGTTCACACGTTTGTGATGTATTCAATATGTTAATGGTAGACTTACATCGTAGACTAATTACAGAGCCCTATAGTAAGACATATTATAATACTATTAGGTATTAAGGTCTTAAGTTTTCATTATATCAAGTTTTTAATAGTTGCTATATAAAAGAGTTTAAAAGAAATAGACAATCATTGTTGAGAGGCCATCTGAAAGGTTTATGGGTCAACTGAAAGATTAAGAGGTCAATTGTGTTTCCCTACTATGTGTCTTTACGTTCTGAGTACCGTGATGTGCTGTCTGTTACGATTTCTGCATAGCAATGATGTTCGGTAGTTCACCTCCAGTTGTTTGTAAGAGGTTTCATGTCTTATTAATGTTATTTGGGTTTATTTGCTAAAGTGGTGTCCAACACATATTGTCTTGTGTTTTCCTTTGGTTTTCTTCCTCTTGTGTACCCTATGTTGCTAGTTTCTCTGGATTGTCCATTTTTGATTGCCCCTTCGGTATTCTCTAACGTTTATTTAAACAGTGATGGTATCAAATCAACCAATATCAAACAAAGCGAAACAATCACATGTGACGTTAGAAATCCAGAATCTGTCTTGGGAGAGGCATACAAATGTGGCGGAGTTAAACAGGTTAATGGGACCCCAACACTCCCCTCTTGATAACTGGATCTCCAACAGCAATACATATAAAAGCAAACGATAAATGGATAGTTTTCAGTATAACGACAAACATGAAGTTTGGAAATCCATGAAAATGGGACAGGAAACGTTAGTCCATTGCTTCGGATACAATGGACATGTGGATATATGATATAGTTGGCGCGATGCGTTTATGATCGCCATTATGCGCAATCATTTGTTTTGTTTATATTTCTGTAAAAGGGAAATATCTTCACAAATACTGTTATGATTTGTTTCGAATCACATTTGCCATTTTATGGGCAAATGAAATATGTTTAAACTAAACGGTACATATTCCAACATTTCAAATTCTGTATATATGAGTAACACAACAGGTGTCTTATCAGAAGCAGGAACTACTTACCCTTCGCGAGCACCTGAGTTCACCGCCTGTTTTTGGTGGTGTCCGGGTTCATCATCTTTTAGATTTTTTTTGTGTTGTCCTATTATGAATATTTACGTTTTGAGTTCCGTGTTGTCCGTAACGATATCTTCATTATAAACGATATGCGGTTCGTTTTTACCTCAAGTTGTTTGTAGGAGAACTCGTGTCTTTTTCACGTTATTTGTGTTTGATTGCATAGTGTATTATGTTGTGTTTTTCTTCGTTTTATGTGCACCATGTTGCCAATTTATCTGAATTGTTCATGTGTGATTGCCCCTTCAGTATTTTCTAACGTTTATTTACAATAGTAAAGTAAAAAATCAGACAAAGCAAGCAAACAAACAAACAAACAAACAAAAAAACAAACAAACAAAAAACAAAAAACAAACCCGAACAATATAGAAAGCAAATTGGCTGAATACACAATAAAAGACCCCTGGTACTATCTATTTTATACTCAATGCTAAGTACATTTTATTCATGGGGAAAAAAAATTCATGAATATCGTGGGTAAATTAATGTCACCTACAGGGCAGTTAACATCCACTAGTGTCACCGACAGGACAGTTAAAATCCACTACTGTCACCTACAGGACAGTTAAAATCCACTAATGTCATCAACAGGACAGCTAAATTTCACCAATGTCAACTACAGGAGAGTTAAAATCCACTAATGTCACCTACAGGGCAGATAAAATCCACTAATGTCACCTATGCCCTGGATACAGGACAGTTAAAATCCACTAATGTCACCCTGGAGAGGATAACCTTAATTTTATTGATGATTACATTACTTAGGAGCTGTAAATTTACATAATAATTATTTTGTATAAACCATGTTAGTGCCGAATCACTCACTACTCGGCGGATGATACCCTTGAGGACAAATAGTCCACTAGTAGAGGTATGTATCGAGCCAAAGCACTGACTACTGAGTGGATAATACACTTGAGGACAAATAGTTCAGCAGTAGAGGTATCGATCCAGACAAAGCACTGTCTGCTGAGGTATTGCAATAGAAAAGAACAAGTTAATTCAAAATCATGAATTTAAGCTATAAGCTGTAATGCCGAAATATGTTATTTAAAATTTATTTTAATAGACTTAACATTCTCTTACATATCATGACGGTTATTCCTTAAGGATATAGCATTGCATAGGAACAAGATTATTCAGACACATAATCAGAAGAATAGGAATGTGTATGTGTCTTCTTTTCAATTTCTTTTTTTTTTCA
The DNA here is from genome assembly GCA_963383655.1 of Bathymodiolus septemdierum. Lineage (NCBI taxonomy): Eukaryota > Metazoa > Mollusca > Bivalvia > Mytilida > Modiolidae > Bathymodiolus > Bathymodiolus septemdierum. The sequence continues at coordinate 50,701,113 of OY726527.1, forward strand.
AATGCCTTTGTCATACAATAAGATATAGAATGTCTATATCGCATTTAATTGTGATGATGGGTGACGAAATGGTGTTGAAACCACTACAAAACTTAGACTAATTACAGTTTTTATGCTACGTTATAAGACATAAATAAGAATGTAAACGACTGTTGTCTGGCTACCAACACTTATTAAGGATTTACAGTGTCAATTCTATTGTAACAATGTTACAGACTTAGAGTAATAATCTGTCTGTAAGGTAGGTCATGTGTACATTATGTCAAAGTATGGCCAAATTATTACATGTTTTTTTCCTGCGTATTTTCAATTTTCTAAAGTTTATGGAATCTGGTTTGATAGCTTAATTTGTTTTCTTTCAATTGGAATGATGATAATGGGATAATAACGTATATATCTAATTCTGTGCGATCCTATGATTGAGGGTGGAGAACCTTAGTTTTTTATAATAATAACATAATTAAGTAACTCCAAATGAGCACTAAATTCGAATTTTCTGAATAAATTTTATGAACCATTGAAAAAAAAAATTCTTATTGCTGAAAATAAATGATTGAAGATACAAAAGTAGTAATCAACAGCCGTACGTCGAAGAAGGACAAACAATACAATGACCAAAAGAAAAGGCACAAAACAATGATATGCCCGCCATTGGACAGAAAACTAAATATTTATAACCAGAGTTAATATTTTTGGACAAAATTAGAGATAAAATGGCCTTTTACAAAAATCCCAGCCAATATTATGTGTATATTGACAGGACAATCGCTACCATTGTTGAAAAAAAGATTTGAAAACGATATTTATTGTGTTTGTCACGAACTAAGCAAATAACAAAGCTATAAACAGCAAATAGATAGGTCAACACTAATAATACAAGTCTTGTCAGCGGCCATCTTTATTGAAATACATAAATCAAGTTCATCAGTACCTATAATATTGTCAGAAATAATCTTATGCAGGACAGTATCCAAGCAACATGTCAGATATAATTTTATGTGGGATAGTTTCCTAGACAAAACTACCTTAAGCTTGATATTCAGACAGTATATGATTGTTTTATTGAAATTTTAATCACATATTCAGCTACGATTTAATAATTCATTTTTAATTCACTATGTGCACACCATTTATTGAATTAAATATTTGTTATGATAGGCATTAATATTATAAAACTAATAAACCAGATATAAAGTCACCAAAGAGGATGTTATTTCAAACGAAAAAAAAATGTTATCAGAAAAGTTCTAATATCTAACATATTTTGTTTTTATATTAATTTGTGTGTTAAACGTCAATTTGCAACATGTTTTCGCTGTATCGTTACCGTTAGTGTTTTTATTTATTTGTGCATACTGACGTCACACACGATTTCCATACAAAGTGATGCTTGTGTCTAGTGGAGCAAGGAGTATTGCTTTATTTTCAATCTATATTTTTTCGACCATTGCATTGTTTTGTGCTTTTTCTGTCGGCAATTGCACACGATTGTCCTTCGCTTTACGCATCTGCTTACTCCCTTTGTAATCGTCAATCCTTTCTTATTTATGGAGAAAACGAAAATAAATTGGAAATCCTTAATAGTTTTACACATATTGCATTAGTGTTGATATCAGCTTGCATGACCATCGATTATTGCTACCTCTAGACCACTACACACTCTGACATATCAGTGTTTTCAAGGTCGTATGATAGTTGATAGTTCGATTTACATCTACCAAAGCTATCTGTGTCTATCATAATTAATGATGTGTCTTGTGTAACCAATTTCGCCAGAGTCTCTGGATTGTCCATTCTTAGCCTGTCGTTTGGTTTTCCCAAATGTATATTTTCTGCAGTATGATATACCTGAAATATTGTTGAAATATTAGATGTATTTATGTTTGAAATTTACAGTTTCTATATAATCACTGCAGTTACGACGATCACAGCATGGCGGAGGTAAAAAAGAAGATAATCTAATTTTATATATTGTAATGTATGGAGTTACGATTATCTTCCTTTAATTTCCGAGGGCTATTTTCTTGGTAGCGAGACCATATATGGTATCAAGAACATACACATACAACAACATGGTACAGATCAACCTTGTGGCTGAGTAATTCTTGACATCAACACGTTAGAATGGAGAAATTAGCAGAAAACGATCTTACCACGATCAGCTTAGCTCCAATGATAACGATAGACATTTGTTCCCATTTTTTTCAGTAGGAACATTTTTTTTTAAATATAATTGAAGAGGTAAAAGAAGAGTATGAAAATATCAAACTAACCAAAGGCTAATCAGCACCGTATATCGAAGAAGAACAGACAACACAATGGCAAAAAAAGTACAAAAGGAAAAACAACGATCTACAACGTATACATAAAACACGAACCCCACTTAAGACCGGGGTTGAACTCAGGTGCTCCGGCAGGGTAAGCAGTTCCTGTTCCACTAGTAACAGCCGTCGTGTTATGCAAGTAACAAATCCGGTGATGTGTCACGAATGAGGGAATGACCGGAAAGTGTTTACGACAAGTGGAACATATTCGTGGTCATTTGTGACACATATATTGCATAGCGATCAACCAAGTCATAGTGGCGACCGCAAAGCTTTCGAAGTGATGACTTCAACTTAACCAAGAGGAACCCGTGGTGCAGTTGGTTCCTTGTTAGTAACAACCCTCTATCAAGGAAATCCTGATTGGAAGTGTCTATACCAAGCCAGGAAGGTGAACGGTCATGCGTTTGTGGTATCGAGTGTGCCGTTTTATTACATGTAAATGGTGTTTTTCAGTCTTTTTTACTATAAATGAATCAACATCTATTTAAAGATCTTTATATGTAATTTTAAACAATTAATTAAATCATTAGACTTCCTTACAATACCATCTGAATATATTATTTCACTCAATAAAAAATCGTATGTTTAGTCTTGCTTACAAAACATGTCTGATCAATGATCATAAAGTTATCAAAGAACTATTTTGTCATTGAGCATGGATATTTCAGTTACAAAAGTGCAAGCAAAGAGTGCACTACAATGTATTATCACATGACGTGTTATGTCTACAACTTTTTGCTCTCGAGTAATAATTTCGTTTGCAGACGACCTCCGCTTAAAAATAAATATACGTGATGCATGCATAATCTCATTAAGAAGAGTTTGAAGATATCAAAGGAGTAATTAGATTCTTATATCGAAGAACAGACAACACATCTACAAAAAAACATTAAAACAGAAGATCGAATAACACGAACCCCACTAAAAACGGGGTGAACTCAGTTGCTCCGGAAGAGTAAGCAGTTTCTGCTCCAATAGTGACACTCGTCGTGTAAATTGGTTCTAATTAAACGATATAAGATTGATATAATGGAATTTAGTTTGTAATAATTTCACTCAAATATTTAATTCCAAGTTATGGAAGCAGAAAACCGTATTTTCATTTTTTCCTTCAATTAATGAGGTAAAGGTCTAATATATTTAGGCTACACACATATCTACTATCCACACAAGTGTTAATAGTGAGAGTTACCAGTCCTTTCCTTATTCATGACTTATCACCGACTTTGCAACTAGAGTAACACGAAGTGTGTCATTAATGAAGCAGGAACTGCTTACCCTTCCGGAGCACATGAGTTCACCCCCGGTTTTCAGTGGGCTTCACGTTGTTTGATCTTTATTCTTCTGTGTAGTGCTTTGTAGATCGTTGTTTGTCCTTTTGCCCTTCTTCGTTTGATCATTGGGTTGTCTATCCTTCTTCGATTTACGTATTCTTTGGTATCTTGAAACCCTTCTTAAACATACTGAGAAATATTTATTTTTCGAGAATTCAGCTTTCACATAAATATTTGTTTGTCGAATAATTTAATATATCAATCGGTTCCATATAATGACAGTTACATCGACGTCTTCAGAAGTTTTACATTCGCCATCCTCAATATGTTGCTTAACGCCAGGAGAGCGAGTTTTCATATATACAATTGTGTATCATGGCGAGAACAAGTTACATTTTGATAAAGTTTTACGCAGTCATCATGACTTGATTAACCGTTCGGAATAGTTTTGTCATAAAGGAATAGGGATATGTACCGCTTGTCGCAATCACAAACGTGCAGTTTTTTCCTCATTTTTGTTTGTATGATAAACCCCGAGATATATCAATGTTTTTGCATGTATGATAAATCTCTAATTAGGATAATGCTCGTTACATGTACAATAATATCCGAGATATAGCATACATCTATTTCCCGCCCGCGCATTAGGGGATATATGATGATTTGTTATACTTACGAAGGTCGTGTTTATCGGGGTCATCATCCGAGGGAAACATGATTGTTCGACATGACTGTACTTAATAAGAAAACATGTTATCTTGTGTTGTTTAAGCAAAACAATATCGGATAGATTTAACTGTTTATTTACTATATCTATATTTTAATTTTGTCTTTAATAAATTCAATTTAAAAACCAATCGATTCTTGGTCTTGTTGAACACAGATAATTCTACTTTGGTATGTGTTTTTCTTAATCAGCAGACCTGAAAGTTATATTATTTATTTTCTGAAGACATACACACCAAACATAGAAAGCATAACTTATATGGATTACTTAGACCACGGTTGTCCGAGGACAACGGTTAAACAATTGAACACGAAGCGCTTAACTCGGAAAACCGTGGTATAAATGATCCATGCAATACCACATCTAGGTCGTTGATTATTGTACGGCTCCTGAAAGTATTTACAACTACAGCCCAGATTTAAGGTGTGCAACATCTCGTATATGCGTGTATTATTTCATAGTTCATAACTTTTGCTTAAATTCTGGTAAATAAACCATAACGAGATCAAAGGAAAAGTGTGCATTCATGTTACAATATATGTTATTGCTAAACCACCTAAGTGGTACAATGATAAATATGAAAGCCTCAAGTACGGTAAATAGTGGGCTCGATTCCAGGTGAAATGAACGACTTAACAATTGGTATTTGTTGCTTTTCTCCTAAGCAAGCAACAGTACAGGTAAAGGACAACGACAAGTTTGATCGGAGTCAGGAATACGTGTACTAGCAGAGCAACATGTCAATCTTTATACTTTTGTTCAAGTGAACTAACAAGATAACACTCCTACTCGGATTTCAGTCAAGAATAAATGGATGCCATCATCGTCTCATCGAAGTGTAACATGTTCTCGCCATGATTTTGCTGAGATAAATTTGTCACTTAGCGCTAAGCAACAATCACTCACTCATTTACATAAGTACCGTAACTCATGACCATTTATAGGTAATGGTCTGAAATATTCAGTTTGTTAGTAAACCTTGATTACTTATCTAGTAATTAATAATATATAAAATATATAACATAATTAAAATATACTGTTTATTCAATCAAAATCTAGTATGTAATTTGTTACGATTTCAATGTTTTTCATCAAAATTTTGTGAAATGCACTGCAGCGATCTACTTAAAAATTCGAATACTCTCTGACCATATCGGTTGTGTAATGGTTGGCGTGACCGCATCGCAACGTGGATCCAAGCCCTGGTGGGGTCAAGAAAACGACTTATGAAATTAGTATTTGCTGCTTCTCTGCTAACTAAGCGGTATTAAGGAGTATGAACAAACACTGGCTCGGAATCATATTAATGTGTCCGATTGAAGCGGATATAATTTGCATCTCGTCAAAATGTAAATTGTGCACGCCAGAATTTAGCTGCTCAATTGGCATTAAACAATATTCACTTACTTACACATTTGAATGTTCTCTGTGGTATGACATAGGAGAAATCTACGTTTCCCCTTTAGAGTAGTCTATTCTAAATAAACGTTAGAAAATACCGAAGGGTCAATCATAAATGGGGGAAATCCAGAAAAACATGTTGTAATATACTGATTTGACATAAGCAATGACACTGTGGTCAAGGACCGACCACTTAACTTTTAGGAGAAGGGGGCTACATTTCTTCCATAGCCAGAACTTATATTTACTCTGATAATTAATGTATTTGACCTTATAAATCAGTAATTTTTCTGCAATGTTATTGACAAATATCCTCCCAAACATCAGCGCTAGATGTTTTTTTGTTTATTTTTTCAGATAAATTATTTTTTTCAGAAAACAAAATATAGCCCCCCTTTTAAAGCTAGATTAAATGATCGTTCCATTAATATTAACTATAATACATGTTAAGTTGGAGATCTACATTATGTCGTTTATCAAGTTGACCGAATTCCCATCTCAATTGTCCTTTATGTAGAACAATTTAAAACGTGTGTACCAAAAAGTTATCAATACATTCTATCACGTGACCACGTACCTCCCTCTTCTACAATTTGCCTGATTTTGTGATATTTCGTCAAAAGCCATTATTGTCAGGTATTTTCAGGTAAAATATATTGTTATCACGTCAAACATATATTATTATTGTCAGATGTTCTGATTTATATAAGTCAGTTGTTCAGAAATATATGTAATCTGCGGTAAATCTATTTTTATTGATTTGACCCCGTAGCGTCAGTACTACACCAACTACACAAGCATTGATATTGATAAAACTAGAATTTTACAATTGATGTTCATCTATATTTACAAGAATACTCTGAAAGACCGTCAGATAATTTATTGTAGTGTTTTGTAGATCATTGATTGTCCTTTTGTCCTTTTTCCTTTGGTTATTGTGTTGTCTGTTCTTGTTCATTCTACTGATAATGATTACCCCATTGGTATCTTCATTCTCTTCCTATTGTGATTTCCACAAAAGGTCGTTTGACTACAAGAATCTAACTATCTCCATTGGTTTATGGAGTAAGATCGCTGGGAAAATTATATTCAATAGGTGATCGACGACTTATTCCTTCATTCGTACGAGGCAGACTTTAAGGAGGGGCTGTTCAAGAAACACGTAAGGAAAAACAATGAAGTGTACTTCGCACGAAGGATCTAGGTGTAATCCCTCCGAACAGTTTAATAATTCCTTCCGATTCGACATCCAAAATGTCGGCCATGGGACAAAGTAATTTTCAGGTGAATGAAATTGTAAGCTTCAATACTTCTGATTGGACAGGACACAATGAGGAACTCTGTTTATGTGCTTACTATTCAAACCGAAGAGAAAGTGTTTTGTAGATCGTTGTTTGTCCTTTTGTCCTTTTTCATTTGGTCATCGTCTTGTCTTTCATTCTTCGGTTTATGGATTCTGATTACCACTTTGGCATCTTCAAATTCTTCTTTGATTTTCTCTTGTTTTTTTCCCGGTCATTCGTGAAAAACGGGTAAAACTGAACAATGTGATTTAATATTCCTTTCCACTACCTTTCTGTTTTGCAAGGTACAACGGTAAATATGCAGAATGTTCAAATAAAATTTGATTATGGGGGTCTTAGCCCCATCAATTACTGAATTAGAAGCCCACAACTGCAAGATGAATATAACTATCAACTTGGTGAAAAACAGAAATGTATTTAGATTAAAGCATATTCGATCCGATTGTGAAAAACCCTAAGACCTAAATAATATAAATATATATTTGCAAACAAGGTGACATATATCGACTCCTAGGGAACTCTGGTTTCAACTTTGGGCACCGCATTATCAAAATAAAGCTTCAAAGTATATCAAATGTGTAGACTAATAACAACGTAGATATCAGACTTAGTGCGCATGACGGGTCTCTGGAATCACCTTCATCGGATATACTCAAAATAAATATAGATATCCATAAAAGATATATCTAATAATCCATGTCAGTACCTACACATTCACTACTGGACGGATGATAACATCGGGGACTAATAGTTTACCAGTAAAGGTTGCAATGTAAAAGACAATTTCAATACCCCCGGAAACTAATGGCTGATCAGCAGAGGCATTGTAATAGAAAAGAAAATCTTATTTCAAGGTCATGAATTTAAGCTATTAACTGTAATGGTAAAGACAAATACACATGACTAATGGAAATAAATTAATGTTAATTTACATGTTAATACAATCAATATATTACAGGATATCAACATCATGTCAGCTTCTCCATCTTTCTGTGGTATGTGTGATATCCGCCATATCTCTACGCCATCAGAAGTATGGTGTCCAGATTGCGAAGAAGGACTATGTGCAAAATGCATTGAATATCACAGTTTAGTGAAGCGGTCAAGAGGCCATACTACGATACCTATATCGGGGTATCAGAAATTGCCGTCGTATGTAGTGGAAATTAAAGAACATTGCAATGAACACCACGAAAAGTTCAATTTATACTGCAAGGAACATGAATGCCCGTGTTGTGGAATTTGTATGGTGGAGATTCATAGGGATTGTGTGGATGTATCTATTCTGAAGAATATAGTTAAAGATGTGAAGACATCAGACCTATTTAATGCGATCGATCAATTGATTAACGAAATGATTGATACAATTGGTAAAATTAGACAAAACAGAGAGGACAATTCAAATGCAGTTAGAGAACAGAAAATAATAATTGAGAATGAAATACGGGAAGTCAGGACAAACATCAACAATCACCTGGACAAATTACAAGAAGATCTGATGAAGGAATTAACTGAAGAAGAAAACATGAAAACAGAAGAAACACGGGAACTGATGGCATCTCTAGACAAGACACAGAAAGAACTGACCGAATACCAGACGAATATGGTCAGCATAAACAAGTATGCATCAGACCTGCAAACATATATTGCCGTAAAGAAAATAGAGAAAGGCGTAGAAACTCATGACACGTTTTTACAGTCACTAAGCAACAGCGAAAATATAAATCAAACCAAACTATCATACAGGATAGACAACGGTCTGAAGACTATAACCACCAGCATTCAAAAGTTTGGTGAAGTAGTTGTTGAATCAATTCCTTGTGAGTTGACTTTTACTAGAAAAAAAAATAGGCAAGCCCAGATGATGGTAGCTGAAATATCACCACCATTATCAGTTGACAATATACAGCTGAAGCTGAAGCAAAAGATAAACATCAAAGGGAGAAATATCAGAGGATGCTCTTTACTTCCAGATGGTAGAATGGTTTTGTCCTGTTATGGTACTAATACTATCAGCTTTATCAATAAAGAAGGGGTAGAGTCATTCAAGATAGGTAAAGATAAAACAGGAGCCGGTACATATGATACAATTTATATTAAAGATAACAATAGCGTTGCTGTATCATCTGGAGATCAGGGAGTTAATAGATGTATCAATATAATAAACATAGAAAGCAAAGAAGTCATGACAACTATCTCCATGGATACGGGCATTTATGGCATGGCGGTTAGAGGTAAAACAATATATTACTGTACAGGGAATAAAGGATTAAAGATGCTAAATCTTGGTGATCAATCTGTAAGTAAAATCATCAACAGTGATACATCTTACATTTACTGCTTAGCTACTTCAGAAGACAAACTTTACTACACAAGCTGTAACTCAGATACCGTGACATGTTGTGATTTACATGATACAACACAATGGGAATTCTCAGATAAACGTATCCTAGAAGATCCACGTGGTATCTCTGTAGACAATAATGGGAACGTGTATGTCGTCGGTTGTATTTCTGACAATGTTGTGGTTTTCTCCCCTGATGGACAGCGTCATAGACAAATGTTGTCTTCCGAGGATGGTCTGGTAAGCCCACGTGTACTTGATTATGACAAATCTACCAATGTGTTATTAGTTGTAAATCAAAGTGAGTCTGCTTTTCTGTTTGAAGCTACAGTGGGACAGTAGAGGAATAGTAGAACATTAGACAACACTGCAATGAATTATTTTGTATTTTAATAAAAATAAGTCAAATATTCTCCTACCACTTATTATTTTATAATGATTTTTATACTTGTAGTATGTTTTTATGCTGTGATATTTGTAATCATTATTATATAAATTTATTAGAAAAATATATTTACTGGGGAGAAGTTATCTGCCTATAAGTTATTTACGAGAAAGGGATCAGCGCCATGTTCTCGAATTTTTAAAAAAAAAGTTTAAAAATTGATGGTCATCAATTCCAACAATATGAACAAAGCGAACAATCACATCTCATCTTAACTGAAGACAAACATATGACGCTGTTAATGGGATCCTAACCTTCCCCTCTAGATAAATATGATGTTGGAAATTAAGGCCCTTCATTGGGATAGGTACATACATTTGGCGGGATTAAACCTGTTAATGGGTTCCCAACCTTCCTCTCTTGATTACTAGATCTCTAACTACAATACATATAAAACGTATTGATTTACTTTCATTTATCTAGTTATCAGTCAGTAGGTAAAAACGTTAACTTTGGTGCGTTCGATTTGTGCCCGTGGCAAGGTGTACTTGCATAGCTTGACTTAGTAAAAGTGTATCGGGTATTAAAGCATTTCCGGGTGTTCCGGCTTCCTCTGCCAATAAGTAACTGACCTCCATCGTATAACTGTATAACTGCAATATTGTTGAAAGTGTAGTAGGGGTGAACATTTGTATAGTGACATGCTAAAACTAAGGGGAGATAATAAAAACAGTGATTGGGTCGACAACAATCGAAAGATAGTTAAGCGATAGCCAATTACTAATTTCATAATCCTCTTTAAGGGAAACTAAGACTGTTGTTCATTGCTTCTTATTAATACCCCCCCCCCCCCCTCACCAACCATCCACTTGACAATAGTCTCCTTCGTAAATAAATTATATGATTATTTCAGGAAGAGTTTGACGATACCAAAGGGGTAATTAGATTACGCAAATAAAAAAAGGACATACAACCCTATTGTCAAATGGGGAAACAACGATCTACAAAGCACTTCACAGAAAACCAAAGATCGAGCAATACGAACCCCAATAAAACGGTAGGGAACTTGGATGTTCCGGAAGGGTAAGCAGTTCCTGCTCCATTAGTGACATCCATCGTATTACTCTTAAGCAAAAACATCATATGAAATGGAAATCGTGTTGGACAACAGTATCAGTAAATAAAATACAAATACCATTTGTAAGAAGAGTTTGAAGATACCAAAGGGTTAATCAGAATCCGTATATCGAAGAAGAACAGACAACTCAATGGCAAAAAGAAAAAGGACAAAAGGACAAACAACGATCTACAAAACATACATGTAAAACAACAGATCGAGTAACACGATCCCCAATAACACCCGGGGGTGAGCATAATAGTGCCCTATGTTAAAGTGTCCCCCTGGACAATATTTTTTAGAGATTGCGATATGAAATAGTGTTCTAGTATAGAGTTGGGTTTAGGGTTAGGGTTAGGGTTAGGCTTAGGGTTAGTGAAAGACATAATATTGTCCTATGTTAAAGTCTCCCCCGGACAATATTTTATAGAGATTGCGATATGAAATAGTGTCTGCTGGACATAATAACATATGTAAAAGTGTCCGGCGGACACTTTGAACTAGATGACACAATTAAATGCTACACATGCTCCACTAGTGACACATGTACTTCCGACAAAAGAAGGGTTAGCTGAACATCGTTTTTACGTGGAAATGGTAGCGTATATCACAACAGGAAACTAAGCACGGCAAAATATGTAATTGACAACATAAACAACAAGTACCCACTAATGCATGTCCATAACAGGGGCGAGCTCAGATGCTCCAGAAAGATAAGCAGTTCCTGCTACACTAGTGACACCCGTCGTGTAACTCAAGTTACAAACCTCCTGATAAATCATGAATGACGATAAGACCAGGAAGTGTCTACGACTTTTGGAACATATCCGTTGTCATTTGTGAGATCCACATTTCGTAACTGTTGACCAAGTCTTCACTTCTCTACCCTCCGCAGAATTATCCCGGCCCAAAGCTAAAAGACAGATAAATCTGTATCTGTGATATCCTTTATCTCAAGATCAAACTTATAATTACTTAGTGAAATGCTATCATCAATATAGCGGAACGTGAAATCAAAAGATCGATCGGGTATCTTCCTTTCGTTTTCCTTGTATGAAATCTGCCTTATACGAATAAAGGAACAAGTCAACGAGAGTAGGAGCACAGTTTGTACCCATTGAAATCTCATTGTTTGTTGCAAAACACGTCCATCAAACAAAGTAAATATGTTGTCTATCAAAAACTCGAGCATGTTGATGTTATCAGTTGCATAATACTTTTTTTTCCGAATCAGAGTGGTTAAAAAAAAATTGTCCCTTCCCAAGACAAGGTAGTAGTATTATTATTATTTATTGCAAGGTATTTTTATAGCGCTTATCTAATTACACAATTACCATAAGCGCTTAACATGTAAAACTTACAAATTATATGAAGAGCACATACAATAAAATTGTATATGAACTTAACTATTAAAGTAATAAGAAAAGCAAAAAGTATTTACATTAACGAGCAAAATCCGTATGATATATACAAATCAAAAGTAAGCAAAAATCATCGATAGTGATAAAAGTTAACTATTTACGAATTCATATTAAAAGACAGATTTTGATCACAGTGAGCTAAACAGATTAAAAATATATCTACGTTGGCCATTCATTTCTATGAAACACATTTGAAATAATTCTTTTAATCTGTCTTTTAGCTTTGATTCAGGATAATTTTGCAGAAGGTAGAGAAGTCAAGTCTTTAGGTTTTGAGCATACTTGATAGAAAAAGAACTTGAAGACACCAAAGGGGTAATCAAAATCCGTAAATGGTTAGCGTGCTCGCTACGGATGCGGTAGATTGTGGATTTGAGCCCTGATTCGGGTAAAATCAAAGACTATGGAATTGGTATTTGTTGCTTCTGCGCTGTGCAAGCACCATTAAGGAGAAAGAACAAGGACTGGCTGGCTTGTAATAAGGATAATGTGTCCGAGAAGGGGCGACATGTTTTTCCGCGCGGACTGTTGTTTCCGTGAGCTAGCACTATTACAATCAAACTCAGCGTGTTGATCTAGAACAAAGCGGACCTCATCATTATCTCATTGAAAATTTACTTGTTCTCGCCATGGGAAAAATCGCCCACTCACTCTAACAGGTGTAATATATCATACTAAAATTTACAAGTTGACTACCTCAAACTTACTTCATTAAAAAAAAATGAAAATCCAGTTTCTTGTAGATTTATCTAATTCCTATTATTTCATTTATATGTGACATAATATTCAACAGATTATGTTAGCTTGATTTTTGGTGTTTAACGCCACTTTCAACAATATTTCAGTTATATCGTGGCGGTCATTTTTATTAATCGAGGAAACCAGAGAACCCGGAGAAAACCCCCGACCTGTCGCCTGTCACTGACAAACTTATTGTTGTACCGAATACACCTCGTCTGAGTGGGATATTCTCCGGATACATCAACAGATTGGAAAGTTAAATACTTTACATGTATTTAGATGCTAGAAAACTAACGGGTCTAAACAAGATAGCCAAAATAAATTAAGGTTATCTGTGTCTGAGGGAAATTGGCATTAGTCTTGATAAATGACATTATATAGCTGCACAGTCTCTAAGTGGTAGATATGATTTGCACGCTCGATGATTGATTGATTGATTGATTTGTTGGTGTTTTAACGCCACTTTCAGCAATATTTCAGCTATATCATGTCGACCAGTTTTAGTGGTCGAGCAAGTGAGAGTACTCGGGGAGAACCACCGATCCTCGGCAAGCAACTGGTAAACTTCATCACTTACGGCTGAGAATCGAGTGAATCCTTTTTGTAATTTACAAAGCTGGGCGCGAACCGACGCCGTTTTGGAAATAGGCTTGTATGAGCTGTTAGATCCAACGACCTAACTCATCCATGAGAGTTGTCAGAATATAATATACATGTAGAACGAATTGTGGATCATTGTGGGTAAAGTGTTTGGAGAGTATCATGATCCCTGCAGGTTAAATAACAATTGTATTTTTCGGAAAAGAGTAGGTACATTGCAGCCGTTACAAAAAAAAACTTGATTTTTTATTTTACTTAACCAGCTCTCCATAATCAATCAAAGCTAAAGTTCTTCTCCCTCAGGAATATTTGACTTTAGCCGATCTTAGGTCATTTGCTTTTATTGTACCCAACACTCAAGTTATTTGACTTTCCGATCTTTCTATTTTGAGCGTACCTGATGAAGGTTATTCCAGAAACCTATTGTGCGCACTAAATTTGATATCTACGTTTTACTACATTTTCATACCCTCAAAACCGAAAGACTTGAAAGTCAAATAACTTAAACCGATCGAGAGCAATAAAACAAAAAGTCTACCAGGTAGTATGACCAACGAGTGTTGCTAACTCTAGACTGACTACTGCACACTCTGAAATATCAGGGTTTTCAAGGTCGTATGATATATGATAGTTCGAGGTATATCTACCATCTATCGATATACCACAGCTATATGAGTCTATCACGATTAATGCAATGTTCCCATTGATTTGCTGGCAGATCGGCTGATTTTCTTTTGTTTGTCAGCGCCCTGCGTCTTGTGTTCCCAATGTTGCCAGCGCCTCTTAATTGTCCATTCTTAATTTGCCTTTCTGGTGTCTCTAATGTTTGTTTTCTGCTGTACGATATATTAGATATATTTATGTTTAAAATTTACATAATAATATACATTTTATCCCTTTTCTTTTTTATTCTTCTAGCAGCTAAATAACCCTTTTTTTCATTAAACAAAATAGAAGAGGTAAAACTAGTTTAACGCGTCCACTTTTTATTGACGTGTCTGGGTCAATACGGGAAAATGGACTGTCAGTTGTTAGGGGTATCGATTGTGTCGTTTTCGGTCGTTTTTAATATAAATAAATGAACATGTGTTTAAAGATCTTTATATGTAATTTTAAACCATAAATAAAATCGTTAGACTTCCTTACAATCCCATCTTATTTTATTATTTCACTCAATATAACATCGTATATTAAGTCTAATTTATAAAACATTTTCGATTTATATCTTTAAGTTATCAAAGAACTATTTAGTCAGGAAGCAAAGTATATTTCAAAAACAAAGGTGCAAACAAAGAGTGCAATATAATGTAATATCAGGTGACCTGCTATATCAACAACTTTTTATTCTCGACAAAAAATGCGTTTGCAGACGATTTCGCTTCAGAATAAATATGCGTGATGCATGCAGAATCGGAATAAAACTGGTTCTAATTAAATAATATAAGATTCATCTAATGAGGTTAATTTTGTAGTTGTTTTAGTCAAATAGTTTACTTGATTCCAAGCTATGAAGGCAGAAAAATGTATTTTCATTTTTGTCAGTGTATGAAGTAAAGGTAAACTATATATAGGTTAAAAATATATCTACACAAGTGTTATTAGTGAGAGTTACCGGTCCTTTCTTTATTCATGACTTATCACCGGCTTTGTAACTAGAGTAATACGAAGTGTGTCATTAATGAAGCAGGAACTGCTTATCCTTCCGGAGGACATGAGTTCACCCCCGGTTTTCAGTGGGCTTCACGTTGTTTGATCTTTATTCTTCTGTGTAGTGCTTTGTAGATCGTTGTTTGTCCTTTTGCCCTTCTTCCTTTGATCATTGGGTTGTCTATCCTTCTTCGATTTACGGATTCTGATTACCCCTTTGGTATCTTGAAACCCTTCTTAAACATACTGAGAAATATTTATTTTTCGAGAATTCGGCTTTCACATCAATATTTGTTTGTCGAATAATTTAATAAATCAATTGGTTCCATATAGAAACAGTTACATCGACGTCTTCGGAAGTTTTGCATTCGCCATCATCAATATGTTGCTTAATGCCAAGAGAGCGAGCTTTCATATATACAATTGTGTATCATGGCGAGAACAAGTTCCATTTTGATAAAGTTTTACGCAGTCATCATGACTTGATTAACCGTTCGGAATACTTTTGTCATAAAGGAATAGGGATATGTACCGCTTGTCTCAATCACAGTCGTGCAGTTTTTTCCTCATTTTTGTTTGTATGATGAACCCCGAGATATATCAATGTTTTTGTATTAAGAAAATGCTCGTTATATGTACAATAATATCCGAGATATAATATACATGTATTTCCCGCCCGCGCATTAGGGGAGATATGAAGATGTGTTCCATTTACGTAGGTCGTGTTTTACCAGGGTCATCATCCGAGGGAAACATGATTGTTAGACATGACTGTACTTAATAAGAAAACAGATTATCTTGTGTTGTTTAAACAATGTAATCTCGGATAGATTTAACTGTTTATTTACTATATCTATATTTTAATTTTGTTTTTAATAACTTAATTTTAAAAACCAATCGATTCTTGGTCTTGTTGGACACAGATGATTCTACTTTGGTATGTGTTTTTCTTAATCAACAGACCTGCAAGTTATATTATTTATTTTCTGAAGACATACACACTAAACATAGAAAGCATAACTTATATGGATTACTTAGACCACGATTTTTCGAGGACAACGGTTAAACAATTGAACACGAAGCGCTTAACTCGGAAGCCGGTGGTATAAAAGATCCATGCAATACCACATCTAGGTCGTTGATTATTGTACGGCTCCTGAAAGTAGTAAAACTACAGCCCAGATGTAAGGTGTGCAACATCTCGTTTATGCGTGTATTATTTCATAGTTCGTAGCCTTTGCTTAAATTCTGGTATATAAACCATACAGAGATCAAAGGAAAAGTGTGCATTCATGTTACAATATATTTTATTGCTAAACCGCCTAAGTGTTACAATGATAAATATGAAAGCCTCAAGTACGGTAAATAGTGGGCTCGATTCCAGGTGAAATGAACGACTTAAAAATTGGTATTTATTGCTTTTCTCCTAAGCAAGAAACAGTACAGGTAAAGAACAACGACACGTTTGATCGGAGTCAGGAATATGTGTCCTAGCAGAGCAACATGTCAATCTTTATACTTTTATTTAAGTGAGCTAACAAGATAACACTCCTACTCGGGTTTTAGTCAAGAATAAATGGATGCCATCATCGTCTCATCGAAGTGTAACATGTTCTCGCCATGATTTTGCTGAGATAAATTTTGTCACTTAGCGCTAAGCAACAATCACTCACTCTTTTACATAAGTACCGTAACTCATGACCTTTAATATGTAATGGTCTGAAATATTCAGTTTGCAAGTAAACCTTGATTACTTATCTAGTAATCAATAATAGATAAAATATATAACATAATTAAAATATATAGTTTATTCAATCAAAGTCTAGTATGTAATTTGTTACGATTTTAATGTTTTTCATCAATATCTTGTGAAATGCACTGCAGCGATCTAATTCAAAATTCTAATACTCTCTGACCATATCGGTTGTGTAATGGTTGGCGTGACCGCATCGCAACGTGGATCCAAGCCCTGGTGAGATCAAGACAAAGACTTATGAAATTAGTATTTGCTGCTTCTCCGCTAACTAAGCGGTATTAAGGAGTATGAACAAGCACTGGCTCAGAATCATATTAATATGTCCGATTGAAGCGGATATAATTTGCATCTCGTCAAAATGTAAATTGTGCACGCCATAATTTAGCTGCTCAATTGGCATTAAACAATATTCACTTACTTACACATTTGAATGTTCTCTTTGGTATGACATAGGAGATATCTACGTTTCCCCTTTAGAGTAGTCTATTCTAAATAAACGTTAGAAAATACCGAAGTGTCAATCATAAATGGGGGAAATCCAGAAAAACAGGTTGTAACATACTGATTTGACATAAGCAATGACACCGTGGTCAAGGACCGACCACTTAACTTTTAGGAGAAGGGAGCTACATTTCTTCCCTAGCCAGAACTTATATTTACTCTGATAATTAATGCTTTTGACCTTATAAATCAGTAATCTTTCTGCAATTTTATAGACAAATATCCTCCCAAACATCAGCGCTAGATGTTTTTTTGTTTATTTTTTCAGATAAATTATTTTTTTCAGAAAACAAAATATAGCCCTCCTTTTAAAGCTAGATTAAATGATCGTTCCAGTAATATTAACTATAATACATGTTAAGTTGGAGATCTGCATTATGTCGTTTATCAAGTTGACCGAATTCCCAGCTCAATTGTCCTTTATGTAGAACAATTTAAAACGTGTGTATCAAAAAATTATCAATACATTCTATCACGTGACCATATACCTCCCTCTTCTACAATTTGCCTGATTTTGTGATATTTCGTCAAAAGCCATTAGTGTCAGGTATGTTCAGGTAATATATATTGTTATCACGTCAAACATATATTATTATTGTCAGATGTTCTGATTTATATAAGTCAGTTGTTCAGAAATATATGTAATCTGCGGTAAATCTATTTTTATTGATTTGACCCCGTAGCGTCAGTACTACACCAACTACACAAGCATTGGTATTGATAAAACTAGAATTTTACAATTGATGTTCATCTATATTTACAAGAATACTCTGAAGGACCGTCAGATAATTTATTGTAGTGTTTTGCAGATCATTGATTGTCCTTTTGTCCTTTTTCTTTTGGTTATTGTGTTGTCTGTCCTTGTTCAATCTACTGATAATGATTACCCCATTGGTATCTTCATTCTCTTCCTATTGTGATTTCCACAAAAGGTCGTTTGACTACAAGAATCTAACTATCTCCATTGGTTTATGGAGTAAGATCGCTGGGAAAATTATATTCAATAGGTGATCGACGACTTATTCCTTCATTCGTACGAGGCAGACTTTAAGGAGGGGCTGTTCAAGAAACACGTAAAGAAAAACAATGAAGTGTACTTCGCACGAAGGATCTAGGTGTAATCCCTCCGAACAGTTTAATAATTTCTTCCGATTCGACATCCAAAATGTCGGCCATGGGACAAAGTAATTTTCAGGTGAATGAAATTGTAAACTTCAATACTTCTGATTGGACAGGACACAATGAGGAACTCTGTTTATGTGCTTACTATTCAAACCGAAGAGAAAGGGTTTTGTAGATCGTTGTTTGTCCTTTTGTCCTTTTTCATTTGGTCATCGTCTTGTCTTTCATTCTTCGGTTTATGGATTCTGATTACCACTTTGGCATCTTCAAATTCTTCTTTGATTTTCTCTTGTTTTAATCCCGGTCATTCGTGAAAAACGGGTAAAACTGTACAATGTGCTTTAATATTCCTTTCCACTACCTTTATGTTTTGCAAGGTACAACGGTAAATATGTAGAATGTTCAAATAAAATTTGATTATGGGGGTCTTAGCCCCATCAATTACTGAATTAGAAGCCCACAACTGCAAGATGAATATAACTATCAACTTGGTGAAAAACAGAATTGTATTTAGATTAAAGCATATTCGATCCGATTGTGAAAAACCCTAAGACCTAAATAATATAAATATATATTTGCAAACAAGGTGACATATATCGACTCCTAGGGAACTCTGGTTTCAAATGTGGGCACCGCATTATCAAAATAAAGCTTCAATGTATATCAAATGTGTAGACTAATAACAACGTAGATATCAGACTTGGTGCGCATGACGGGTGTCTGGAATCACCTTCATCGGATATACTCAAAATATAGATATCCATAAAAGATATATCTAATAATCCATGTCAGTACCTACACATTCACTACGGACGAATAATAACATCGGGGACTAATAGTTTACCAGTAAAGGTTGCAATGTAAAAGACAATCTTAATACCCCCGGAAACTAATGGCTGATCAGCAGAGGCATTGTAATAGAAAAGAAAATCTTATTTCAAAGTCATGAATTTAAGTTATTAACTGTAATGGTAAAGACAAATACACATGACTAATGGAAATACATTAATGTAAATTTACATGTTAATACAATCAATATATTACAGGATATCAACATCATGTCAGCTTCTCCATCTTTCTGTGGTATGTGTGATATCCGCCATATCTCTACGCCATCAGAAGTATGGTGTCCAAATTGCGAAGAAGGACTATGTGCAGAATGCATTGAATATCACAGTTTAGTGAAGCTGTCACGAGGCCATACTACGATACCTATATCGGGGTATCAGAAATTGCCGTCGTATGTAGTGGAAATTAAAGAACATTGCAATGAACACCACGAAAAGTTCAATTTATACTGCAAGGAACATGAATGTCCGTGTTGTGCGATTTGTATGGTGGAGATTCATAGGGATTGTGTGGATGTATCTATTCTGAAGAATATAGTTAAAGATGTGAAGACATCAGACCTATTTAATGCGATCGATCAATTGATTAACGAAATGATTGATACCATTGGTAAAATTAGACAAAACAGAGAGGACAATTCAAATGCAGTTAGAGAACAGAAAATAATAATTGAGAATGAAATACGGGAAGTCAGGACAAACATCAACAGTCACCTGGACAAGTTACAAGAAAATCTGATGAAGGAAATAACTGAAGAAGAAAACCTGAAAACAGAAGAAACAGGGGAACTGATGGCATCTCTAGACAAGACACAGAAAGAACTGACCGAATACCAGACGAATATGGTCAGCATAAACAAGTATGCATCAGACCTGCAAACATATATTGCCGTAAAGAAAATAGAGAAAGGCGTAGAAACTCATGACACGTTTTTACAGTCACTAAGCAACAGCGAAAATATAAATCAAACCAAACTATCATGCAGGATAGACACCGGTCTGAAGACTATATCCACCAGCATTCAAAAGTTTGGTGAAGTAGTTGTTGAATCAATTCCTTGTGAGTTGACTTTTACTTGAAAAAAAAATAGGCAAGCCCAGATGATGGTAGCTGAAATATCACCACCATTGTCAGTTGAAAATATACAGCTGAAACTGAAACAAAAGATAAACATCAACGGGAGAAATATCAGAGGATGCTCTTTACTTCCAGATGGTAGAATGGTTTTGTCCTGTTATGGTACTAATACTATCAGCTTTATCAATAAAGAAGGGGTAGAGTCATTCAAGATAGGTAAAGATAAAACAGGAGCCGGTACATATGATACAATTTATATTAAAGATAACAATAGCGTTGCTGTATCATCTGGAGATCAGGGAGTTAATAGATGTATCAATATAATAAACATAGAAAGCAAAGAAGTCATGACAACTATCTCCATGGATACGGGCATTTATGGCATGGCGGTTAGAGGTAAAACAATATATTACTGTACAGGGAATAAAGGATTAAAGATGCTAAATCTTAGTGATCAATCTGTAAGTAAAATCATCAACAGTGATATATCTTACATTTACTGCTTAGCTACTTCAGAAGACAAACTTTACTACACAAGCTGTAACTCAGATACCGTGACATGTTGTGATTTACATGATACAACACAATGGGAATTCAAAGATAAACGTATCCTAGAAGATCCACGTGGTATCTCTGTAGACAATAATGGGAACGTGTATGTCGTCGGTTGTATTTCTGACAATGTTGTGGTTTTCTCCCCTGATGGACAGCGTCATAGACAAATGTTGTCTTCCGAGGATGGTCTGGTAAGCCCACGTGTACTTGATTATGACAAATCTACCAATGTGTTATTAGTTGTAAATCAAAGTGAGTCTGCTTTTCTGTTTGAAGTTACAGTGGGACAGTAAAGGAATAGTAGAACATTAGACAACATTGCAATGAATTATTTTGTATTTTAATAAAATAAGTCAAATATTCTCCTACCACTTATAATTTTATAATGATTTTTATACTTGTAGTATGCTTTTATGCTGTGATATTTGTAATCATTATTATATAAATTTATTAGAAAAATATATTTACTGACGAGAAGTTATCTGCCTATACGTTATTTACGAGAAAGGGACCAGCGCCATGTTCTCGAATTTATGAAAAAAAAGTTTAAACATTGATGGTCATCAATTCCACCAATATCAACAAAGCGAACAATCACATCTCATCTTAGCTGAAGACAAACATATGACACTGTTAATGGGATCCTAACCTTCCCCTCTTGATAAATATGATGTTGGAAATGCATGCCCTTCATTGGGATATGTACTTACATTTGGCGGGATTAAACCTGTTAATGGGTTCCCAACCTTCCTCTCTTGATTACTAGATCTCTAACTACAATACATTTAAAACGTATTGATTTACTTTCATTTATCTAGTTATCAGTCAGTAGGTAAAAACGTTAACTTTGGTGCGTTCGATTTTTGCCCGTGGCAAGGTGTACTTGTATAGATTGACTTAGTAAAAGTGTATCGGGTATTAAAGCATTTCCGGGTGTTCCGGCTTCCTCTGCCAATAAGTAACTGACCTCCATCGTATAACTGTATAACTGCAATATTGTTGAAAGTGTAGTAGGGGTGAACATTTGTATAGTGACATGTTAAAACTAAGGGGAGATAATAAAAACAGTGATTGGGTCGACAACAGTCGAAATATAGTTAAGCGATAGCCAATTACTAATTTCATAATCCTCTTTAAGGGAAACTAAGACTGTTGTTCATTGCTTCTAATTAATACCCCCCCCCCCCCCCCCCCCCTTCACCAACCATCCACTTGACAATAGTCTCCTTCGTGAAAAATTATATGATTATTTTAGGAAAAGTTTGACGATACCAAAGGAGTAATCAGAATAAGCAAATAAACAAAGGACATACAACCCTATTGTCAAAAGGAGAAACAACGATCTACAAAGCACTTCACAGAAAACCAAAGATCGAGCAATACGAACCCCAATAAAACGGTACGAACTTGGATGTTCCGGAAGGGTAAGCAGTTCCTGCTCCATTAGTGACATCCATCGTATTACTCTTAAGCAAAAACATCATATGAAATGGAAATCGTGTTGGACAACAGTATCAGTAAATAAAATACAAATACCATTTGTAAGAAGAGTTTGAAGATACCAAAGGGTTAATCAGAATCCGTATATCGAAGAAGAACAGACAACTCAATGGCAAAAAGAAAAAGGACAAAAGGACAAACAACGATCTACAAAACATACATGTAAAACCACAGATCGAGTAACACGAACCCCAATAAAACCCGGGGGTGAGCATAATAGTGCCCTATGTTAAAGTGTCCCCCTGGACAATATTTTTTAGAGATTGCGATATGAAATAGTGTTCTAGTATAGGGTTGGCTTTAGGGTTAGGGTTAGGGTTAGGCTTAGGGTTAGTGAAAGACATAATATTGTCCTATGTTAAAGTCTCCCCCGGACAATATTTTATGGAGATTACGATATGAAATAGTGTCTGCTGGACATAATAGCATATGTAAAAGTGTCCGGCGGACACTTTGAACTAGATGACACAATTAAATGCTACACATGCTCCACTAGTGACACATGTACTTCCGACAAAAGAAGGGTTAACTGAACATCGTTTTTACGTGGAAATGGTAGCGTATATCACAACAGGAAACTAAGCACGGGCAAATATGTAATTGACAACATAAACAACAAGTACCCACTAATGCATGTCCATAACAGGGGCGAGCTCAGATGCTCCAGAAAGATAAGCAGTTCCTGCTACACTAGTGACACCCGTCGTGTAACTCAAGTTACAAACCCCCTGATAAATCATGAATGAGGATAAGACCAGGAAGTTTCTACGACTTTTGGAACATATCCGTTGTCATTTGTGAGATCCACATTTCGTAACTGTTGACCAAGTCTTCACTTCTCTACCCTCCGCAGAATTATCCCGGCCCAAAGCTAAAAGACAGATAAATTTGTATCTGTGGTATCCTTTATCTCAAGATCAAACTTATAATTACTTAGTGAAATGCTATCATCAATATAGCGGAACGTGAAATCAAAGGATCGATCGGGTATCTTCCTTTCGTTTTCCTTGTATGAAGTCTGCTTTATTCGAATAATGGAACAAGTCAACGAGAGTAGGAGCACAGCTTGTACCCATTGAAATCCCATTGTTTGTTGCAAAACACGTCCATCAAACAAAGTAAATATGTTGTCTATCAAAAACTCGAGCATGTTGATGTTATCAGTTGCATAATGCTTTTTTTTCCGAATCAGAGTGGCTAAAAGACAATTGTCCCTTCCCAAGACAAGGTAGTAGTATTATTATTATTTATTACAAGGTATTTTTATAGAGCTTATCTAATTACACAATTACCATAAGCGCTTAACATGTAAAACCTACAAATTATATGAAGAGTACATACAATAAAATTGTATATGAACTTAACTATTAAATTAATAAGAAAAGCAAAAAGTATTTACATTAACGAGCAAAACCCGTATGATATATACAAATCAGAAGTAAGCAAAAATCATCGATAGTGATAAAAGTTAACTATTTACGAATTCATATTAAAAGACAGATTTTGATCACAGTGAGCTAAACAGATTAAAAATATATCTACGTTGGCCATTCATTTCTATGAAACACATTTGATATAATTCTTTTAATCTGTCTTTTAGCTTTGATTCAGGATAATTTTGCAGAGGGTAGAGAAGTCAAGTCTTTAGGTTTTGAGCATACTTGATAGAAGAACTTGAAGACACCAAAGGGGTAATCAAAATCCGTAAATCGAAAAAGGACAAACAACACAATGTCCAAAATAAAAAGGACAAAAGGACAAACAACGATGTTCAAAACATTACACATAAAACTTAATATCGAGTAACACGAACTCCTTTAAAACTGGGGGTCATGTCATGTCCTCCGGACGGGTTGTAACTTCCTGCGCCAATGGTGGTGAAGCTTATTCCAGTGTGCACTAGATTTGATATATACGTTTTACCACATTTTCAATACGAGCATGATAACCTTTACCAGTACACAATACCATAAAATATATCAATCATGTTTGTTTGTGTTGCCTGTAAATATTCGTCAATGCTGTGATAACTTACATACATATATGATCCTAGAGCCGTGTCTTTCTATCTGTATAAAAGCGCTTAATCTTAGTATTGTATAAATAACTTAAGTTTTTTTTTTAATATATTCTTTGTAATCGCCATGGTATTGTAAATTGTTCAGCAGACAGAAAGTAATTGTATACCATAAGTTACATTGTTGTTAACTGAACCAGTCACGTGATATCTTATAGGTAGGATATATCATACTAAAATTTAACCACGTCTGTGGTGTAATGGTTAGCGTGCTCGCTACGGATGCGGTAGATTGTGGATTCGAGCCCTGATTCGGGTCAAATCAAAGACTATGAAACTGGTATTTGTTGCTTTAAGGAGAAAGAACAAGGACTGGCTGGCTTGGAATAAGGATAATGTGTCCGAGAAGGGGCGACATGTTTTTCCGCGCGGACTGTTGTTTCCGTGAGCTAGCACTATTACAATCAAACTCAGCGTGTTGATCTAGAACAAAGCGGACCTCATCATTATCTCATGAAAAATTAACTTGTTCTCGCCATGGAAAAAGTCGCCCACTCACTCTAACAGGTGTAATATATCATACTAAAATTTACAAGTTGACTACCTCAAACTTACTTCATTAAAAAAAAATGAAAATCCAGTTTCTTGTAGATTTATCTAATTCCTATTATTTCATTTATATGTGACATAATATTCAACAGATTATGTTAGGTTGATTTTTGGTGTTTAACGCCACTTTCAACAATATTTCAGTTATATCGTGGCGGTCATTTTTATTAATCGAGGAAACCAGAGAACCCGGAGAAAACCCCCGACCTGTCGCCTGTCACTGACAAACTTATTGTTGTATCGAATACACCTCGTCTGAGTGGGATATTCTCCGGGTACATCAACAGATTGGAAAGTTAAATACTTTACATGTATTTAGATGCTAGAAAACTAACGTGTCTAAACAAGATAGCCAAATAAATTAAGGTTATCTGTGTCTGAGGGAAATTGGCATTAGTCTTGATAAATGACATTATATAGCTGCACAGTCTCTAAGTGGTAGATATGATTTGCACGCTCGATGATTGATTGATTGATTGATTTGTTGGTGTTTTAACGCCACTTTCAGCAATATTTCAGCTATATCATGGCGACAAGTTTTAGTGGTCGAGCAAGTGAGAGTACACGGTGAGAACCACCGACCCTGGGCAAGCAACTGGTAAACTTCATCACTTACGGCTGAGAATCGAGTGAACCTTTTTTGTAATTTACAAAGCTGGGCGCGAACCGACGCCGTTTTGGAGATAGGCCTGTATGAGTTGTTAGATCCAATGACCTAACTCAATCAAAGCTAAAGTTATTCTCCCTCAGGAATATTTGACTTTAGCCGATCTTAGGTCATTTGCTTTTATTGTACCCAACACTCCAGTTATTTGACTTTCCTATCTTTCTATTTTGAGCGTACCTTATGAAGGTTATTCCAGAAACCTATTGTGTGCACTAAATTTGATATCTACATTTTACTACATTTTAATACCCTCAAAACCGAAATACTTGAAAGTCAAATAACTTAAACCTATCGAGAGCAATAAAACAAAACGTCTACCAGGTAGTATGACCAACGAGTGTTGCTACCTCTAGACTGACTACTGCACACTCTGAAATATCAGGGTTTTCAAGGTCGTATGGTATATGATAGTTCGAGGTATATCTACCATCTATCGATATACCACAGCTATATGAGTCTATCACGATTAATGCAATGTTCCCATTGATTTGCTGCCAGATCGGCTGATTTTGTTTTGTTTGTCAGTGCCCTGCGTCTTGTGTTCCCAATGTTGCCAGCGTCTCTTAATTATCCATTCTTGATTTGCCTTTCGGGTGTCTCTAATGTTTGTTTTCTGCTGTACGATATATTAGATATATTTATGTTTAAAATTTACATAATAATATACATTTTATCCCTTTTCTCTTAGTTATATTTTTTTTTATTCTTCTAGCTGCTAAATAACCCTTTTTTCATTAAACAAAATAGAAGAGGTAAAACTAGTTTAAAGCGTCCACTTTTTATTGACGTGTCTGGGTCAATTCGGGAAAATGGACGGTCAGGTGTTAGGGGTATCGATTGTGTCGTTTTCGGTCGTTTTTAATATAAATGAATGAACATGGGTTTAAAGATCTTTATATGTAATTTTAAACGATAAATAAAATCGTTAGACTTCCTTACAATCCCATCTTATTTTATTATTTCACTCAATATAACATCGTATATTAAGTCTAATTTATCAAACATTTTCGATTTATATCTTTAAGTTATCAAAGAACTATTTAGTCAGGAAGCAAAGTATATTTCAAAAACAAAGGTGCAAACAGAGAGTGCAATATAATGCAATATCAGGTGACCTGCTATATCAACAACTTTTTATTATCGACAAAAAATGCGTTTGCAAACGATTTCGCTTCAGAATAAATATGCGTGATGCATGCAGAATCGGAATAAAACTGGTTCTAATTAAATAATATAAGATTCATCTAATGAGGTTAATTTTGTAGTTGTTTTAGTCAAATAGTTTACTTGATTCCAAGCTATGAAAGCAGAAACATGTATTTTCATTTTGTCAGTGTATGAAGTAAAGGTAAACTATATATAGGTTACAAATATATCTACACAAGTGTTAATAGTGAGAGTTACCGGTCCTTTCCTTATTCATGACTTATCACCGGCTTTGTAACTAGAGTAACACGAAGTGTGTCATTAATGAAGCAGGAACTGTTTATCCTTCCGGAGCACATGAGTTCACCCCCGGTTATCAGTGGGCTTCACGTTGTTTGATCTTTATTCTTCTGTGTAGTGCTTTGTAGATCGTTGTTTGTCCTTTTGCCCTTCTTCCTTTGATCATTGGGTTGTCTATCCTTCTTCGATTTACGGATTCTGATTACCCCTTTGGTATCTTGAAACCTTTGAATTCAGCTTTCACATCAATATTTGTTTGTCGAATAATTTAATGAATCAATTGGTTCCATATAATAACAGGTATATCGACGTCTTCGGAAGTTTTACATTCGCCATCCTCTATATGTTGATCAACGCCAAGAGAGCCAGCTTCCATATATACAATTGTGTATCATGGCGAGAACAAGATACATTTTGATAAAGTTTTACGCAGTCATCTTGACTTGGTTAACCGTTCGAAATACTTTTGTCATAAAGGAATAGGGATATGTACCGCTTGTCGCAATCACAATCGTGCAGTTTTTTCCTCATTTTTGTTTGTATGATGAACCCCGAGATATATCAATGTTTGTGCATGTATGATGAATCTCTAATTAAGAAAAATCCGAGATATAATATACATGTATTTCCCGCCCGCGCATTAGGGGAGATATGAAGATGTGTTCCATTTACGTAGGTCGTGTTTACCAGGGTCATCATCCGAGGGAAACATGATTGTTCGACATGACTGTACTTAATAAGAAAACAGGTTATCTTGTGTTGTTTAAACAATGTAATCTCGGATAGATTTAACTGTTTATTTACTATATCTATATTTTAATTTTGTTTTTAATAACTTCATTTTAAAAACCAATCGATTCTTGGCCTTGTTGGACACAGATAATTCTACTTTGGTATGTGTTTTTCTTAATCAGCAGACCTGAAAGTTATATTATTTATTTTCTGAAAACATACACACTAAACATAGAAAGCATAACTTATATGGATTACTTAGACCACGGTTTTCCGAGGACAACGGTTAAACAATTGAACACGAAGCGCTTAACTCGGAAGCCGGTGGTATAAATGATCCATGCAATACCACATCTAGGTCGCTGATTATTGTACGGCTCCTGAAAGTAGTAAAATTACAGCCCAGATTTAAGGTGTGCAACATCTCGTATATGCGTGTATTATTTCATAGTTCATAGCTTTTGCTTAAATTCTGGTATATAAACCATACAGAGATCAAAGGAAAAGTGTGCATTCATGTTACAATATATTTTATTGCTAAACCGCCTAAGTGTAACAATGATAAATATGAAAGCCTCAAGTACGGTAAATAGTGGGCTCGATTCCAGGTGAAATGAACGACTTAAAAATTGGTATTTGTTGCTTTTCTCCTAAGCAAGCAACAGTACAGGTAAAGAACAACGACAAATTTGATCGGAGTCAGGAATACGTGTCCTAGCAGAGCAACATGTCAATCTTTATACTTTTGTTTTAAGTGAGCCAACAAGATCAAACTCCAACTCGGGGGTTTGGTCTAGTAGAATATGGATACCATCATCGTTTCTTCGAAGTGTAACCGGTATTCGCTGTAATATAGTTTAAGTACTGTAACTCGCAACCATGGTGACCTATTATAAGTAATAGTCTGAAAGTCCAGTGTGTAGCTAAAATAAGGTCCATCATATAGTTTCAAAAATGTGAATGCTCTTTTACCACATTAGTGGTGTAATGGTTAACGTGGCTACCTCGAGGGTGGTATATTTTGGGTGTGAGCCCTTGTCAGGATAAACTAAAGACTTATTAAATTGGTATTAGTTGCTTCTCCGCTAACCACGCGGTATTAAGGAGTGAGAGTAAATAATGGTTGGCTCGAGATCAGAGTAATGTATCTGAATGAAGCGACATGTATACCCTCGAACATTTGGTTCAGTATGTCGTAGTAGCATTATTAAAATTTAACTATGAGTGGTTGTCTAATACAAAGTGAAAGTTATTAATGTCACATTAAATTGCTACATGTTGGCGCCATGATAGAGCTTATCAATTTCTCAAATAGCTTATGCAATAACCACTCAACCACTCACTCACTACTTGAATACTCTGTGCGGTATGACATGGAAGATATCTACTTTTCTTTTTTTAATGAATTCATTCTTATGTCTGAAAAATATTAAATTGATGGTGTACTAGTTAAGGGCCGACCATTAGGCTTAAGGGGAACGGTGATTTTTATTTACATTAAAAGTCAGTATTTTTTCAGCAAAGTTATCAGAAATTTCCTTGAAATGAACAAAACTAGATGATTTTTATATATTTCATGTAAAATCATTTTTTTCTTTATAATTTAACAACCGAATTATTTTTTACGAAAAAAAACATATATGCCCCCCCCCCCCCTCCCCCCCCCTTCCCCTCGAACTCCTTAAGAAAAATTAAGTGATCGCATGCATTAAAAGAAGCTATAAATCATAGTGATGAGAACATAAAATGAAAACGTAAGAGTCAAATTTAGTGTGCCCGACATAATTCTAGAGGAATTTACATCAGATAGGCTCATAATCGACAGATTAGAAAACACTATAATAATGTTAAAGTGTTTGGGTGCAAGTCTAAACGGCATAGCAAAATCTTCTATGGTCACCGATACCCGAGGGAGTTGAACTGTAGATTTAATAATAATTACATGATATCATACACATGTTGGGAGATTTACATTTTTTTAACAACGTTAACCGAGTTTCCGAATGAATTGTCCTTTATATAGCACAATTAAAAACATGTTCACCAAACATTGATTATAAAAACATTTGAATCTAAAAATATAATTATAGAGTGACTACAACAGGTAAATCACGTAACTATTTCTCTTCCTCTTACATAGTTTTTCTGATTTGGTGATATATCGTCAGAAAACATTATTTTCAGGTATTTTCAGGTATTATATGTTGTTATTATGTCAAACATATATTATAATAGTCATATCTTTATCATTTAAATACGTCAGTTGTTCAGTAATCTATTTAAACTACAGTAATTATATATTTTATTGATATGACCCCGTCCGTAGCTTTAGTACATTGCACTTACTACGCAAACATTGGTTTTTATAAAACTGAAATTTTGTAATTATTCTGCATTTATATTCAAATACTCTGAAGGTTCGTCGAACAGGATCAAATCATAGGATAATTTAGAATAGTGTTTTCTACCGAGATACAAGTACATTCGATGCAGTTGTGAAAAACGATACGACCTAAGCATATCTACATTTATTTGCAAACCAGATGAGCGATACCGTCTCTAAGGATTCTCTGATATGGGCACCAACTTATTAAAATATAAGTTCAAAGTGTATAAATGGAATGTCACCTGACATGTTTTAACAGGTATGCTTATTTATCCTGCAATTGGGCTATTTTTTGTCATAATAAATGGGTTGAAATAAATTGCTGTTTTATTATGACAGTGTCTTAATAACACTTTTCTCATTAGCCTAATAAAGCTATTAAGGCACACCCCTGTAATAATAAGACTTTTCATATAACCCTAATAATGCTAATAAGCCAAACCCCTGTCATAATAACACTTTTCACATTAGCATAATAAAGCTATTAAGCCGCGCCCCTTACCGGAACTACTATCGAGGTATCAATGGGCTTTCCTTTATCTTTTTCTTTGTTTATTATTGAATTAAATAAAATTTCTTTCCAAATTTTATTGCAGGATAAATACAATATTAATGTACTGACGGTAAATATAAAATTTATGTTTCTCGGCACGAAACTGTTGGAAAGACTTTCTATAAGTTCGTCTTTCTCCCGTTTCTAAGCCTCGCCACCTCAATTATATATTTACCGTCAATACACCAATATTGTATACGTATCTAATAAAGGTAGATATCTAATTTAGTGCACACGACACGTTTCTAGAATAACCTTTATCAGGCATAGTCAAAGTCAAATGATTGGAAGCCAAATAACTTAAACACTTTGGAAGCAGGACATGCCAAAAGAGTCTAATAAGGATAACCAAAAAACCGGCTAAGGTGACCCATGACCGAAGGTGGAGAACCTTAGTTGAATAATACATACATATTTAGGAAACAGTTAATACATATATCTGATAGACAATGTCAGTACCGAAGTACTGACTACTGGGCGGATGATATCTTCGGGGACTAATAGTCGACCAGTAAAGGTTGCAATATAAAAAAAAAGATTAATTCAAAATCATCAATTTAAGCTATTAACTGTAATGGTCAATACAATTTTAGCTGACTTATGACAATTATTAATTGATTTGGTTTGGCTTATGGTGATTAACGCCACTTTCAACAATATATTACAGGATAACAACATCATGTCAAGTTCTCCATCTGTCTGTGGTATATGTGATATCCGCCATATTTCTACGCCATCAGAAGTTTGGTGTCCAGATTGTGAAGAAGGACTATGCGCAGAATGCATTGAATATCATAGTTCAGTGAAGACGTCAAGAGGTCATACCACGATACCAATAGAGGAGTATCAGAAGTTGCCGTCGTATGTATTGGACATTAAAGAATATTGCAATGAACACCACGAAAAGTTCAAATTATACTGCAAGCAGCATGGATGTCCGTGTTGTGGTATTTGTATGGTGGAGACTCATATGGACTGTTCGGATGTAACTATTTTGGAGAATATAGTTAAAGATGTGAATCCATCAGATATATTTAATGAGATCGAACAATTGATTATCGAGATGACAGAAATTTTTGGTAAAATTAGACAAAACAGAGAGATCAACTCAAGTGCTGTTAGAGAACAGAAAATAATAATTGAGAATGAAATACGAGACGTCAGAACAAAAATGAACAATCACCTTGACAAGTTACAAGAAGATCTGATGAACGAATTGACTGAAGTAGAAACACAAATAATAGAAGAAGCACGTGACCTAATGATATCTTTAGATGGGAAACAGAAAGAACTGACCGAATACCAGACAAATATCGTCAACATTAAAAAGTATGCATCAGACCTGCAAACATATTTGGCCGTAAAGCAAATAGAGAAAGAGGTAGAAACACTCGACACGTGTTTGCAGTCAATAGTAAACAGCGATAGTCTCAATCAAATCAAACTTTCATACAAGATAGACAATGGTATGAAGACCAACAGCATTCAAAAGTTTGGCAAAGTAGTTGTTGAATCACAACCTTGTGAGTTGACCTTTGCTAGAAAAAAAGACAAGCAGGCCCAGATGATGATAGCTGACCTATCACCACCTATGTCAGTTGAAAACATGCAACTGGATCTGAAGCAGAAGATAAACACAAAGGGGAGTAGAATCAGAGGATGTTCTTTTCTCCCAGATAGTAGAATGGCATTTTCATGTTTCAGTACTAATACTGTAAGTTTTATCAACAAAGAAGGAGTAGAATTATTCCAGATAGGTAGAAACAAAACAGGATCCGATACTTATGATACAGCTTACATTAAAGATAACAATAACGTTGCTGTATCATCTGGAGAGGACAGTAATAGATGTATAACTATAATAGATATAGAAAGAAAGGAAGTCCTGACAATTATCTCCATGGATACGAACATTTGTGGCATGGCTGTTAGAGGTAGAATAATATATTATTGTGCATTGAATGAAGGACTAAAGATGCTAAACCTTAGTGATAAATCTGTAAGCAATATCATCAACAGGGATATGAATTGCGTTTTTAACGTGGCTACATCTGGAGACAAACTTTACTACACAACATCGAACACAAATACCGTGACATGTTCCGATTTACATGGTAGAACACAATGGGAATTCAAAGATTCGAGTGTTCTACAGGGTCCACGTGGTATCTCTGTAGACAATGATGGGAACGTGTATGTCGTTGGTTGTAGTTCTAACAATGTTGTGGTTATATCCCCTGATGGACAACGTCATAGACAAGTGTTGTCTTCCAAGGATGGTTTAGTGAACCCCAGAGTACTTGATTATGACAAAGCTACCAATAGGTTATTAGTTGCAAATGACAGTGAATCTGCTTTTCTGTTTCAAGTTACAAGGAGAGAATAGAAGAATAGTAAAACATTAGACACTTTTTTTTTTAAATATTTGTATTTTAGCATAAGTTAAACATTCTCCTACCACTTTCAATTTTTTAATGATTTTTATGCTTGTAGTATGTTTTTTTGCTATAATATTTGTAATGATTATTATATAAATTTATTAGAAAAAAATATTTTACTGACGAGTAGTAATCTACCTATTAGAAAGTTTATTGCTAGAAAGGAAACAGCGTCAATTGTTCGAACGTATGAAAGAAAAGTTTAAACATTGATGCTCATCAACTCAACCAATATCAAAAAAGCGAACAATTACCTCTCATCTTAACTAAACTTGTCGAACACAACAAAAATAAACACTAAATATGACACCAGAAATCAAAACCCTTGCTTGGGGCAGGTACATACCATAGGCAGGATTACACCTGTTAATGGGATCCCAACCCCTCTTGATTACTGGATCTCCGACGACAAAACATATAGAACGTATTGATTTGCTTTCATTTATCTAGTAATCAGTCAGTAGGTAAAACTGTTAACCTTTGTGCACTCGATGTGTGCCCGTGACAAGGTGTACTTGTATAATTTGACTTAGTAAGTGTATCGGGCGCATCCGGCTTCTTCTGTCGATAAATATTGACCTCCATTGTATAACTGAAATATTGTTGAAAGTGTAGTAGGGGTGGACATTTCGATAGTGACATCTTAAGACTAAGGGAGATAATAAAAACAGTGATTGGGTTGACAACTGGCGAAAGATAGTTAAGCGATAACCAATTACTAATTTCGTAATCCTCTTTCAGGGAAACTAAAAAGATAGTTTATTGCATTTTAAAAATGCCCCTCCATCCACACCAACCATCCGCTCGACAATAACCGTATTCCTACAACGAAGAGCACAAATTAATTCGCCCAGAAAATAAGATTTAATGAACATCTAACGTATAAATTATATGACTATTATGAGAAGAGTTTGACGATATCAACGGAGAAATCAGAATCCGTAAATCGAAAAAGGACATACAACATACAACGATCTACAAAGCACTTCACAGAAAACTAAAGATCGAGCAACACGAACCCTACTAAAACGGGAATGAACTCGGGTGCCCCGGAAGGGTAAGCCGTTCCTGCTCCATTAGTGACATTCATCGTGTTACTCTTACACAAGAACATCATCTGAAAAGGAAATCGTGTTGGACACCAGTATCGGTATATAAAATACAAATACCATTACTAAAACATGAACTCCCGACAAAACAAGGGTTAAAGACAAACTGAACATCGTTTTTACGCGGAAATCGTAGCGTACATCACAACACAAAACTAAACACGGGAAAATATGTAATTGACAGCATCAACAAGAAGTACCCCAGAAATGCATGTATATAACGGGGGCGAGCTCAGATGCTCCTGAAAGGTAAGCAGTTCCTGCTACACTAGTGGCACCCGTCGTGTCACTCAAGTTACAAACCCCGTGATAAGTCATTAATGAGGAAAAGACCAGGAAGGGTCTATGACTTTTGGAACATATCCGTGGTCGTTTGTAAGACAGACATTTCATAATGGTTGACCAGGTCATGGTGGTGACAGTAATACTTTCGAAGCGATTATTTGAATTTAGCCAATAGGAGCCCTTGATTAAGTAACCTTCTTGTTAGCAACACTTCTCTATCACGGAAATCATGATTGGCACCACAAGCTCTAGAATATCGCATCAACTGAGAGATGGATACTCCATATGAAGGTGTTACTGGGATAGTGCTAAATATAAATGGAAAGTTCACAATGGGAAAATTGAAATCATCTCTTTTTTCGTAAAATTGCGCCCTTAACCTGCCCTCAATGTCAATTTCGAGGTGTAGGTCCAGATAAAAAGCACACCTAGCTGTATATGTGGTATCCTTTATCTCATGCTCAATGGGATAGATGCGATCAACAAAATCATCAAACTTAGAATTACTTAGTGAACATACATCATCTATATAGCGCAACGTGAAATTAAAGGATCGATAGGGCCATCTTCCTTTCGTTTTCATTGAGAAGCCCTTGTATGAAGTCTGGCTTGTACGAATAAATGAACAAGCGGAGGCGAGAAGAGGAGCACAGTTTGTACCCATGGAAATGCCGACCGTCTGTTGCAAAACAAGTCCATCAAACATGTCAAATATGTTATCTATCAAAAACTCGACCATATTGATAATAACAGTTTCATAGAACTTTCTTGCAGAATCAGAATGTTTGTAATCAGATTTGCCCCTTCCCAAGAAAAGGTATTTGCATTTACGTTGGCCATTCTTTTTCATGAATCACAGTTGGACTAATTCATTTAATCTATCTTTTAGTTTTGAGTTGGTATAGTTATCCAGAGGGTAGAGAAGTCAAGTCTTTCTGATTTGAGCGTACCTGATGAAGATTATTCCAGAAACGCGTCGTGTGCACTTAATTTGATATCTACGTTTTAACCACATTTCTAATCCGAGCATGGCAACCTTGACCAGTACACAGACAACACGATACCACAAAATATAGCAATTATGTTTGTTTTGGTTGTCTGTAAATATCGACATTACTCATTCGGCAATGTTGTGTAAAGATACATACATACAAAATGTATATAATCCGATAGCCGTGTCTCTCTATATGTATCAAACCGTTTAATCTTAGTATTTAGAAATGTATGGATAGTGACTCAATTAATTTGTTTTTGATAAATTATATGTAATCGCCATGGCTATAGTAAATTGTACTCAGGACAGACAGTAACTGTATAATATATACAGTAAGTTACATTGTTGTTAACTGGATCAGTACCGTGAAATCTTACATACATATATAATCCTAGAGCGGTGTCTTTCTATCTGTATAAAAGCGTATAATCTTAATATTGTATAAATTAATTAAGTTTTTTTATGTAAATTCTTTGTAATCTTCATGGTTTCGTAAATTGTTCTCCAGACAGACAGTAACTGTATAATATATACAGTAAGTTACATTGTTGTTAACTTGATCAGTACCGTGAAATTTTATAGGTGTAATATATTATACTAAAATTTAACTGCATCGGTGGTGTAATTGTTAACGTGCTCACCTCGGGTGCAGTAAATCGTAGGTTTGAGTCCCAATCGTGTGAAAGCAAGGAATATAAAATTGCTATGTGTTGCTTCTTGTGGATTTAACTAATTCCTATAACTACATATATCTGTGACATATGACATTCAATAGATTGGTTTGTTTTTCGAAGCTTAACACCACTTTCAGCAATATGTCAGCTATATCGTGGTGGTCAGTTTTATTAGTCAAGGAAACCGGAGATAACCACTGACCTTATGTCACTGACAAATGTTATCACATACTGTTGTATCGAGTACACCTCGCCTAAGGGGGAATCAGGTAAGATGTTCTCGGTACAACATTATGTGATGAAGTTTTTAGTGACTTACGGCAGTTCAGAGGTTATCTCAGGGTACATCAACAGATTGGAAAGCATAATACTGTAAACGTATTCAGATGCTAGTACACCAAGAGGCCTAAGCAGGTTAGCTAAAATATACAAAGGTTATCGGTGTCTGAGAGAGATTGCCCTTAGCTTTGATAAATTACATTATTTAGTTGCATATCGTGTCTCCATGTAGTAGATGGTGTAGGTGTCTAAGTTAACATACAATTTGTTCACGCCACGATATAGCTGAAATAGTGTTAGCGTTAATCAATCAATCAATCTAGTGATATATAGGATTTGGACTCCCAATGGGAGTTGACAGTTTATAATACAGAAATAATATTTGGCCATAGTGGGTAACGTGTTTAGAGGGTGCCTTGATCATTGCACTTTAAATAACAATTGTATATTTAGGAAAAGAGTAGATACATTGTAGTCATTACAAAAGACTTTATTTTTTGAAATTACCCAGCTCTCCAAAATTTATCAACGCGAATGTACTTCTCTCTCGGGAATAGGCGATATTGGCCTATTTTGGCTATCCTGTTTAAACCCTTAATTTGTATTGCACCCATCTCTTTTAAATTATTTGACTTACCAATCTTTAGATTGTGA
The DNA here is from genome assembly GCA_963383655.1 of Bathymodiolus septemdierum. NCBI lineage: Eukaryota > Metazoa > Mollusca > Bivalvia > Mytilida > Modiolidae > Bathymodiolus > Bathymodiolus septemdierum. Next base: position 50,738,604 of record OY726527.1, read on the forward strand.
TCGTACCTGAAGAAGATTTTCCCAGAAAGGTGGTTGTGCGCACTAAAATTGAACCCAATTTTGATAATAATTATATTATTTAGGAAGTATTAATGTCAATAATAAATATATCAAATAAACCATGTCAGCACCGAAACACTGACAACAGAGCGGATGATAGCATTTAGTAATAAAAATATAGATATATAATAAACCATGTCAGCACCGAAACACTGACAACAGAGCGGGTGATACGATCGAGAACTATTAGTCCACCAGCAGAGGTATCGATCCAGTCATATCAATAAAAACGTAGATATCACATTTAGTACGCACGTGTCTAGAATAGCATTAATCATGTACCTCAAAACCGAAAGACTTCAAAGCTAAATAAGTTAAAGCTATTCGAGAAACACAACCGGCTACGATCACATATGCCTGAGGAAGGAGAACCTTAGTTTTAATAATAATATTTGTGTAGCGCGAGTGACGTTGCGTGTACTCTCAAAATAAAACCAAACATGTGAAGTCAAATAATTTATTTATTTAATGGTTACACTGTCGAGAAAGTTCAACTGATTGGTAGCCTCGACACGCGATATTAGAAATATTTTGCATTGACATTTCAGAAAACGAACTCGATAATTTCACACGATACATTAAATATATCATATGATGGTTTCTTAATATTTACACTGTTATGTGTGTATACATAGTAATGGTTAATCTCATCACTGTAGCGATGTATAATCGTCTTGCTCTATGACACACGTCTGTCTATATATATATAGATATTACAAGTTGTATTTATACTGATGATTATAGTACCAGCTCAGCTATTTTCCACAAGTCTATCTTTCAGTTGTGATAAACTATCTAATATATTTACCTATGGTCAGAAACTCGGTGGTACGCAATCTTTAAAAGCAAATAAAAATAATGGATGAAATCTTCCTGATTAGGATAACCCGACTTTTATATGTTTACATTAAGATGTACCCATGGTATTCAGGATAATAAATAGACTAAATATGCGTCATCAATAATATATATAGGGGACCGCCATGGCCGAATTCATGTGTTAGTTGGATTTACAACTACATGTGCAATTAGTGCATATGACCTTTAAAGTTGTGAGTTCGAACCCCGTCAATGGCGAATTGTACTCGATTCAACATAATGTGATACAGTTTGGCAGTGACTTGCGACAAGTAGGTGGTTTTCTCCTGGTTCTCCGGTTTCTTCTGCCAACAAAACTGACTGCCACGATATAACTGGAATATTACTGAAGGTGGCGTTAAGGACCACAATATTAATAGTAAATTTAAATAGGATATATTAAATATGGACGGTATGTTATTAATCAAATTTAAGATTGATGCTGTTGGTAGGTCATTGGTATATCGAATACGAAAGTTCTAATGTCTGAAATCTTTGTTAATTGACCGTTAATTTGCAGGAGTTAGTTCCTCTTAAGGCGGCAAAAGGATCCCCTTTCATGGAAAATTAAACGAAAATAATATATAATTGATCCCTTAATCTCTTCAAACTGTTAACATTGTTACGAGATTTAAATTTTCTATTTACTATAAAATTGTCCTCTGATGTTTTATATGTTTCAAATATCTACAAATATATAGAAAATTATACTAAGATTCGTTGTCTTGTCCTTTTCTCTAGCTAGAACATACGTGATCAATGACAAAGGCTGACTGTCTAAGAAAATGGTGTTAATTAGCTGAAAGTTATTCAGGGAAGATTTGAAAAGAATATAATGTTGCACTAACATCGCATTATCAATAGAATATACACATGACAACATTCATGACTTATACACCATAGTCCGTTCAAAACTTATCTCCTGAGTTTGTAGCAAGAGTAACACGACCGGTGCCATATCAATTGCATTCCACTAACTTCAGTTCACTCCAAGTAAATCTTGTCTCCACTTTGTATATTCCTTTCCATAGTAACGAAATGTGAAAAAAACCCAGAGAAAAAAAAAAAAAATAGAAATCAACAACTTATTTACCGACAAATATAATGTTCACCTATTTTATGTGTTGTTTCAGTCAATGTTCTCAAATATCACATCTTGTCAGAATGTTCATTGATGAAGTAAAACCGATAGGATAGTACATCCGTTATTAAAATCACAATACTCTTATACAAATGAATTATACAATAAGGAACTCGTATGAATAATGCTACATTGAAATTCTAAACACGTAATTCTAACACTAGTACCAGCGCGATCAATGACAAAGGCGGACTGTCTAATAAAATGATGTTAATTCGCTGAAAGACATTCAGGAACGATTTGAAAAGAAAATAACGTTAACGTTACACTTGACCCCATTCATGACTTATCACCGAGTCTGTAGCAAGAGTAAGATAGTCTGTGCCATGTGCGGTGCAGGAACTGAAACCCTTCCGCAGCACCTGAGTTTACCCCCGGTTTTATGTGGGGTTCGTGCTGCTCGATCTGTAGTTTTATGTGTATGCTTTGTAGATCGTTGTTTATCCTTTTGTTCTTTTTCTTTTTACCATTGTGTTGTCTGTCATTCTTTGATTTGATTGACGGGTTCTGATTACCCCTTTCAACTTTTCTTGATACAATAAATAGTTTGCAACATATTACAATCTCACCAATAAATGTATTTAGTGTTATTTAGTATTGGACGTAGTAAAGCATTTCCAGTACCCGATCCAAATCGAGCGATAGACAGAACCGGTAACAGTATCGCCGCTGACGCCATTGGTGACACCAATAAAAAGCGTTTAGAACGACGCGTGTTACAACGATGGGTGCAACTAGTGGAACACCTGCGTTAACCCCCGGTTTTTAGTAGGATTCGTGTTATTCGATCTTTTTTTTTATTTATATGTGTTGTAGATCTGTGTTTGTCCTTTTGTACTTGTCTTTGTCCATTGTGTTGTCTGGTCTTCTTTGATATACGGATTCTGATTCTGATTCTGATTCTGATTACCTTGATGGTATCTTCATACTCTTCTTGTTTCAACAATTTTCATGCAGTTTGACACAATATACGTACATTGTCGTTAAATGTTCAATTATTTTGCACTCACTGCGAAACATGTTAAGGGATTTTCACCAAAGGCTCACTTTTGTACCTGTTTCTAAGCCTAGTACAACATGATTTTTATATATTCCGACATTGTACGTATAGTGTGTGAATAACTACTTGTGTCAAATTAATTCATTTTAAAGTACAGGGTTAGACGACATTACATTACTGTTTGTCAACGATGCAGATATAGTTCTAACAAAGCCAATCACCTATATTGTAAACTAATGTAGAACGAGTGACAGAGTTTCTAATCAATTAAAACCAGCACGAATCAAACGTTTTTTCATCAATAATAACAGATGTTGACAATTATAGACCAGGAATAACAATGCGTTTTATATATTGTTTTTATTTTGTTTGATGGTGTTTAACGCCCATTTCAACAATATTTGAGCTATGTCGTGGCGTTCATGATTCGAACTCACAACGTTAGTGGTAATAGACACTGATTACATAAGTATTACTATGCGACCGCGACAATGATGGCCATTGTGTACAATATGCATATATGACAATAAAGTTTGTACTTAGAAATCTGCCGACGTATTAAAAAGGAATTGCAATTTGTCATTCTCAAAAGATAGAAAAATGTTGGGGTCTACATCTTTTTTGTTAAGAAATAGCATTATATTCCAAATTGAACACATTTTTGTAATTTTTAAAGATGGTAAATTTTTTGCTGAAATGTAATACTTTCTTTATAACAAGTAGAAATGACGATGCTCACATGAAATCTAGAATAGAAAGGATTAATATAATGTTTTTCATAATAATTATGACATAATCTAAAAATTACAGCACTCTGATTGGACAAATCTGGAGAACGAGTACCATCTCCATGACTACATATTTTATATGCTCCGTGTGTCGTAAGAACATCCCCGTCCTTTCTTCAAACATGACCTTTCGCCAGATTTGTAACTAGAGTAACACGACGGATGCCACTATTGTAGCACGAAATACTTATTATTCCGGAGCATCTGATTCCATCCCCATATATTAGTGGGAGCTTTGTTAGATCTTTGGTTTTCTATTGATTGTTTAGTGTTTTGCTGATCGTTGTCCGGCCTTTCACTTTTGGTCATTGCTTTGTCTGTACCTTCTTCGATTTACGGAAAGGCCCGGGTGGCTCAATGAGTCAGTTAGTTGGATTACCTAACAGCTCATACAACCCTAAGACCAATACGGCGTGGGTTCGCGTCTGGCTTTGTAAATTACAAAAAAAGGGTGCATTCGACTCACACCCGCAAGTGATAAAGTTCGTCGGTGGTTCTCTCCGGGTATTCCGGTTTCTTCCACCACTAAAACTGGTCGACATTATATAAACCTAGTGAATAATCAATCGATTTACGGATTCTACTTACCACTTTGATATCTTCAAACTTTTCTTATGACAAGTTTTATTCCAAGGAAAATGCATGTGCAAATCTCAAAACTGAGCATTTTTTTTTTCAACGCGATGGTATAACGTACGTATGGTTACCTTGACTGAATATCTCTTTACGTTATTGCATTGTGTTGTGTTGTCTATAACTGCATGTCCTGCTAATAGAAAATCAACCGTACATAATGACAACCTGTCATTTTAGTCGCCGTTGTTATCTCAGCTGGCATTAGTAATTACAGATTATGATTGTCTTAATACAACGGACAGACAACTAGTACGATCAAAAGGAGAAACAAGTGTTCTGCCAACAGAGTGTTAATATAATGCTTCATAATAATTATGACATGGTCTAAAATTGTGGGGGTTCGTGTAGCCCGATCTTAAGTTTTATGTGTAGTGTTTTGTAGATCGGTGTTTGTCCTTTTTCCTTTGGCTATTGAATTGTCTGTACCTTCTTCGAATTACCGACTTTGATTACCCCTTTGGTATCTTCACACTTTTCTCATGACACGTTTGATTCTAAGGACAACGTATATGGTAATAAATCTGAAAACTGGACATTTCTTATTTCAGTGGGATGGTATAGCGTATGGCTACCTTGGCTGAATATCTCTTCACGTTATTACATTGTGTTGTGCTGTCTATAACGTCGTGTCCTGCTAATAGAAAATCAACCGTACACAATGACAACCTGACATTTCAGTCGCCGTTATTATTTATCTCAGCTGATATTAGTTATTACAGATGATGTGTGTCTTAATACAAAGGACAGTCTGCTGCTAGGTTCAAAAGGAGACACAGAGTTCTGTCAACTGATTATTTCTATCTTTCTTTATATTAACGGAGGTGTAATTTGCATCAGTAAAAAACGTAAATATCTAAATTAATCAACGTTGGTAAATATTTTGCTTGCATTGGTTTTATGCTTGAAGGTCGTTATTTAAAAACAGACTGTCTTACTTGTTTTATATATTGTGATCAATATAAACTAATGTTACCACCTGAAGGCATAGTTAAGCATATCCGTCTTTTTCCAGCCAATTAAAACCCTTTGCTTGCTTGCTCCACTTCCCGGTTCTTTCCTCATTCATGACTTATCACCGAGTGTGTAACTAGATTAACACGACGGTTTGCTCTCGTGGAGCAGGAACTGCTTACCCTTCCAGATCACCTGAGTTCACCCCAGGTTTTTAGTGGGGTTCGAGTTACCCCGTTGGTATGTTCAAACTCTGCTTAATTGTTTTCATAGATCAGTATTCAAATGTAGATGTGTATATCTTTAAAACGTTAGATAAAACCGAAGGAGCAATCAAGAATGGAATTAGATAGAAATTAGCACTCACTAAAATAGAGGACGATTATTGAAAAAAAAATACTACGCTAGAAATGATAGAAGTTTGACAAAACTATTAAGGGCTCGGGTGGCTCAATGAGTGAGGGGGGCCCGTGTGGCTCAGTGAGTTAGGGGGCCCGGGTGGCTCAACGATTTAGGTAGTTGGATTAACTAACAACTCATACAAGCCTATCATTACTACGGCGTGGGTTCGCTCCCGGCTTTGTAAATTACAAAGAGGGTGCACTCGACAGACAGCCGCAAGTGATCAAGTTTACCACCACTTGCTTGCCCATGGTCGGTGGTTCTCTCCGGGTACTCCGGCTTCTTCCACCACTAAAACTTGTCGTCATGATATAGCTGAAATATTGCTGAAAGTGGCGTTAATCACCAAAAATCAGTTTTGTATGCATAAGTAGACAGTTTTCATTAGCTATATCATTACGACTGGTAGAACATGTTGCCTTCTCAACTGGTTATATCTTGTAAAGTTGTGCATAATTAGACATTTTTGTAGCTGCATTATTCCTTCCGCTTGTCAGAAAATGTTTTAATTTGGGACTTGTTGTCTCATCTGCAATTGTATCTTTTTGGTATGTCACGGATTGACATGTAATTACCGTCAATTCTAATTCGTTTAATTAGTACATTTCTCTATGTCAACTACATGCATGTAATGAATTATATACTCGATACAACACTATGTTGTAAAATTTGTCAGTGACTTGCGAGAGGTCGATGGGTTTCTCCTCGTATTCCGGTTTCCTCCACCAAAAAAAATGACCGCCACGATATTGCTGAAATATTGTTGAAAGTGGCATCATACATCATAACCCTAATCCCTAACCCCTGTATTAGCACAACTAACTTGCTAGACGTAGACCCAGTCTAAAAATAGCACAGGAATGTATCCCGACAAAAATAATAACTATTCGGAATAATGATAGGCCGTGGTTTAACAACGAAATACGAAAAGAAATTCGCATAAGGGACCGATTTAGAAAAACTGTTTTGAAATATCACAGGGAAAGGGATATTAAACTATATAAAAAACAGAGAAATAAAGTAAATAACATGAAAAAAATTGCAAAAGAAAATTTTGAAAATAATTTAGATCACATTCTTTTAGAAAACTCGTCCAATCCAAAAACATACTGGAAAATTATGAAAATGCTTATCAAATCAAATAAGGGAAACAACTGTATTCCTCCTCTTAGAAACTCTATAAATGATGAAAACTTCGACGATATTGTGTATGGAGATGAAGACAAGTGTGATTTATTAAATAAATACTTTAGTCTTATATCGAAGTTGGAGGAGGAGAACGTGTCTCTTCCAGACTTTGATATAAAAACTAACAATGTAATAAATGAGATTTTTGTAACCATAAGTGAAATTGTAGATATTTTAAAAATTATTGATCCATACAAAGCTTCTGGACCCGACAAAATTAGTCACAAAATGTAAAAAATTTCCCCTGAAAAGATAGCCATCCCACTACAAATTATTTTTAACAATTCTCTCCGCCAATGTAAATATCCCTCTAGTTGGAAAAATGCGCATGTCATAGCGATTTTTAAAAAAGGTGATACATCTTTACCTTCTAATTACTGCCCAATATCACTGATTAGCTGTGTCGGAAAAGTAATGGAAAGGATTATATACAAACACGTATATAACCATTTAATTCAAAACAAGCTTATCTACCAGTATCAATCTGGTTTTTTGCCTAAGCATTCCTCAGTCCACCAATTAATAGAACTATATAATACTATCTTAAACTCTCTTGAAAAAAAAAGAACTATGTTGCTTCGTTTTCTGTGATTTCTCAAAGGCTTTCGATAAAGTTTGGCACAAAGGATTGATACATAAAATGAATTGTTATGGAATAAAAGGGAATTTATTAAAATGGTTTGAAAATTATTTATATTGTAGACACCAAAAAGTAGTAAACAGAGATTCGTCGTCCTCATATGTGTCTGTGTCCGCTGGGGTCCCCCAAGGATCTGTCCTCGGACTCTGTTATTTCTGGTTTATATTAATGATACTGGTGATAAGCTTCTTTCCTTAAGCCGTTTGTTTGCTGATGATACTTCCCTTGGCTATGCAAGCCAAGATGAAGATCAAATAAAATATGTCATAAATCATGATCTACATGAACTTGGTGACTGGTCAAAGAGATGGTTGATGTCTTTCAACCCAGACAAAACTGAAATCATGCTTTTTAAAAATGTAGAAAACTCAACAAATTTTTATTTTTATTTTGATGGAAAATTAATTCCACTTAAATCAAACCATAAACATTTGGGGATAACATTTAGCGAGGAAGCAAAATGGAATAAACATGTAGCAAATTTAATAAAAAGTGTCTCTAAATACATATGTGTTTTGCGTAAATTGAAATATAAATTAAATAGAACAAATTTAGAGAAATTATACTTAATTTACATTCGACCAATATTTGAGTATGCATGCGAGGTCTGGGACAACTGTGGTGTCTCTAATTCGTGCAAATTGGAGAGGCTACAGTTGGAGGCAGCTAGAATTATCACCGGACTTCCAATCTTTACCAACACAGAATATCTATATAGAGAAACTGGCTGGGAGAGATTGGAAGAAAGAACTAGGAGAAAGCTCCAATTATTATATAATATCCAAAACGGTAGCACACCCTCTTATTTACTCGATCTTATTCCCCCAACAATCCAAAGTACGACTATTTATCCCCTTCGAAATGGCAACGATATTATTGTTCCATTCTGTAGACTATCTTTAACTAGAGATTCTTTCGTCTCAGCTACAGTAAGGGAATGGAATAACCTTAATCTTTCAGTGCGTAATCTTGACACACTATCTAAATTTAAAAAGGCAATCCGCAGTTCAATCTCAATGCCAATTCCGAGACACTATTCTTATGGTTCTAGAAAACTAAATATAATTCTAACACAGCTTCGCTGCAATGCATCCTTCTTGAATTACGATTTATGTAAAGTAAAAATTTTATCAAATGCTTCCTGTAACTGTGGCGCACCATGTGAAAATTCTCACCATTTCTTTTTTGATTGTGATAAATATACAGATAATAGGGAAATAATATGTAATAGTCTTAACTGGCTACCTTCTAACATTAATATTGATGTAAATCTACTGACAACAGGAAGTGATCTCCTAACATATGAAGAAAATATAACCATTTTTAAACATGCTTTTAAATATATTAAAGACTCCAAAAGATTTACAATTGTCTAAATGATCTAAAGAACCAACACACATCTCCAAAAGTATTTATTCTCTTTTCTTTTTTCTTTATTTTTTTTTCTTTTTTCGTATATTGTCTATAATTATGTTTTTGTACATAGTCATTCTTTGTATATTTAACTCTATGCTATTATATACCTATTATATCATTTCATTGCGCATGCTAATCCATATTGTAAATTATTGTATTCGGGAGAAGACTTCATAAGTTGGAAAAACTTGTGTCCGATCCCTATTTGTTATATTTAGCAAATAAAAATATGTTTAAGCAAACCATTGATACCTCGCTTCCTAGAATGGTTTATTTTGAGTTGTGAGGATTACTGCGAGTTTCGTCGGTAAATAAGTTTAATGTCAATGTCTCCTACATTTTAACCCCCAAGATGTCAAGGTCAATATCGACCATTTTGTTAGTGTTATTCGAAACTAGATCGTATTGAGTTAACAGCTTTGGTGATATAATGGCTAGCTCGCTCGCCACGAGTTATATAATGGCTAGCTCGCTGGCCACGAATGCGGTAAATAGTGTGTTCGAGCCCCGATCCGGTCAAACCAAAGACAAAAAAATTGGTAGTTGTTGTTTCTCCACTAAGCACGCACTATAAAGGAGAAATAGCAAAGACCGGTTTGCTCTGATTATACCTTATTTCAATATGAAGATGGGTAAATGTATTCTAGAAGAATTGAATTGTGTATTGTACTCACGGAGTAGAATGAGTTTCAAAAGTGAGTGACACTAAGCTATAAACTTTATTTTAAGACAGAAATAATAGCACAAAAGATATAAAGATAGAAATATAAATGAATTCCAAAATGACTACGCATATTGCTATATTAATATCAAGACGGGTGTCACTAATGGAGCAGGAAGTTCTCACCCTTCTGGAGCACCTTCATTCACTACCGATATTTAGTGGGGTTCTTGTTACTCGATCTTTAGTTCTATGTGTATGTTTTGTAGATCGTTGTTTGTCCTTTTCTCCTTTTTCGTTTGGTCATTATGTTGTCTGTCCTTCGATTTACGGATTATGATTACTTCTTTGATATCTTTTAACTCTTCTTCATATCATCCTTATATTTGTTCCAAGCTAAATATAAGAACAAATCAAGACCTACTTAATGCAAGATCAATACAATAGTAGTATAGTTCTAATGACCGCTATTGACCGAGATATTAATTACTTCATCCAATATCAGCCTCCCATAATTGTACAATACCATGATAATGGGGAGAGTTTGACCACGGGTTCCTGTATTATTTTCTAGATGAACCGTTCCGTTCCAAACACATATTGACCGCGGGTTCCTGCATTATTTTCTAGATGAACGGTTCCGTTCTAGACACAATTGATTAAAAGCACATTATGATCACAGAACGAAATATTTTCTATAACAGACAATCATTGTATCATTAAATGACATCAACTCTTTCAAATGACGGTAATTTCTCTTTGATAAAAAATCAAGCAGGCCTTGGATTTGCAGATATATTCTACAGATAATACGATAAAAGGAGAGGGTGTCATGACCATTATGTAGTCAGATGTATGCCTATCACTACTAAAGTTGTGACTTCGAATCTCACTCGATAAAACATATTGTGATAAAGTTTGTCAGTGACTTGCGATAGGTCGGTAGTTTTCTCTGAGTCACATTTCGATATCAACCAGCTGAAAACGATACAAAGTACGTGTAGCGTGGGAACACGTGCCCTGAAGAAAAGCAGCTAAACCGATACAAACTTCAAGTATGAGAAAAGATGCTCCGAAAAACCCCAAGAAAAAACTATATGGAACAGGTGCTCCGGAAAACTCCCAGCGTAAACGGTACAAGCTTCCAGGAGCACGTGTTTGGACAAAAACAAGACAACACAATACAAACTTGTGTCTTGGGAACACGTGTTCTGACAAAAACAGCTAAAAACGATACAAGTTTCCAGTATGAGAACACGTGCTCTGATAAAAAACCAGCGAAGACGATACAAATGTGTAGCCTGGGAACACGTGTTCTGAAAAAGAGCCCAGCAAAAAATGATACCGACTTCAAGAAATAGAACGGATGCTCCGAAATAAACCAGTCAAAAACGTGCTCCGGACAAAATCAGATAAAAACGATATGGAAACAGGTGTTCCGAAAAAAAACAGCCAACAACGATATGAGAACAGGTGCTCCAAAAAAAAACGAGAAAAAAACGATATGAGGACAGAGGTTCCGAAAAAACAGAAGAAGACGATATGAGTACAAAGGCTCTAAAAAACACAGAAAAAAAACGATATGAGAACAGACTCCGAAACACAATCAGATGATAACAGGTGCTCCGGACAAAATCAGAAAAAAACGATATGGAAACAGGTGTTCCGAAAAAAACAGCCAACAACGATATGAGAACAGGTGCTCCCAAAAAAAACGAGAAAAAAAACGATATGAGAAAAGGTGCTCCGGGAAAAAAAAACAGAAAAAACAAAAACTAAGAAAAAAACTATGTGAGAACAGATGCTCCGAACCCCTCCCCACAGAAAAAAATCATACGAGAACAGGTGCGTAGGCAAAGAAAAACTTGAATAAAACGATATGAGAACAGATGCTCCGAAAAAACACAAAACAAACTATATGAGAACAGGTGCTCCGGCAACAAAAAGCCCAGACACAACGATATGAGAACAGATGCTCCGAAAAACAACAGAACAAAAAAAATATATGAGAACAGATGCTCCGAACAAAACCAGAAAAAAACTATGAGAACAGATGCTCCGGCAACAAAAAACCCAGAAAAAACGATATGAGATAAATTCTCCAAACAAACCTATATGAGAACAGGCGCTCCGGCAAAAAAAAACAGCGGAAACGGTACAAACATTCAGTAAGAAAACAAGTACTCCAAATAAAAACAATAGCTGGACACTATTCAAACTGCCAGTATGAGAACAAGGGCTTAAGCAAAAACAAACAAAAACCCACAGAAATCGATGAAAATGTCCAGTATTGGTTCATTTGTATGCACTAGCGATACAAAACATGTCAGTGTAAATGTATATTATCGGTTGATTGCACAGAACTATCGTGTGCATCATTCAGATCATGGTAATGATTAACTAACTGGGATACTATACAACGTAATAGTATTTTAGAAGTGTTTATTATGAGATTTTGACAAGAAGATCAAACATTCGTAGCAATACATCACGATACATTACATCGACTGTGCACTGTATGAGTTAGGAGTCGCTTAGGGTTATGATGTTTAATGACACATTCAACAATATTTCAATTATATCGTGACAGTCAGTTTTATTGGTGGAGGAAACCGGAATACCTGGAGAAAACCACCGACCTAGTTACTGACTGAGAAAATTTATTGCATAATGTTGTATCGACTACACCTCGCATGAGCGTCATTGGAACTCACAGCGTTAGTGGTGATAGGCACTGAATTCACATAGGTAGTTATAAATCCAACTACCATAAGACCACGACCTGTAGGTTGTATGTAATCAGTCATCATGGCTGCTATAACGTTGATAAGATTACAGATTTATGACACTCAAAGACAGATAATGGTCTGTTTATGTTCTAGAACTAGGTCGCCGACATATATCGTATTGGAGCATATTCCAGAGTTCAGATTATAACACAGTGCGTGTTATATATGTTTTCACAAAGGAACTAAACGCCTTTCATTTTTTAGGGAATGTGTTAGGATTATGTTATCCAACACCACTTTCAACAATATTTCAGCTATGCTTTGGTGGTCAGTGCTGGTCTTAGGATGTGTAGAGTCCAATGCTGTAAAACCTGCAGTGTTTTGTTGTGTGTACTTGAACAGGCGAGAGTAGATAACTGCAGTGTGGGATATATTAAGCGCGAGACGCAATTGGGAGGAATTGGTCCAAATGGCATAATGCCGGCCCTGGTCATCAGTTTTATTGGTGGAGGAAACCGAAGTAACTTAAGAAGAGGTTGAATTTACCAAAGGGGTAACCAGAAGCCGTAGTTCGAAGAAGAACATGCAATACAATGACCAAGCGAGAGGAGACAAAAAGAAAAACAATGATCTACAAAGCACTACACAAAAAGTTAAAAACCGAGCAACTCGAACCTCTACTAAGATACGGTGGTGAAATCAGGTGGTACGAAAGAGTAAGTAAATCTGTACCTATTAGTGACACCCGTCGTGGTAAGCTTGTTAAAATCTGGCAAGGATCTTTCTCAAATCTCACACTCACGCCTCAAATAAATCATATAAGTATATCTGCCTTCCTTGTACATCCAATAAAACTTGCAGCAGTTCCCTAGAATGATGACAAGAAAGTGTTGGACAACAATTTAATCAATGTCAACCAAACGAACCACCAGCGTTTATGTTGAGAAAAAGTCAAACAAGAGAAAACAAAAATAACAACGTTTACTTAAGCTAGCTAAATGGCATCATTTTCTTTCAAAAAATGTCTAACAAACATTCAGGAATAAGCTTGTAATGTGATAATACATAGACAAATAATGACTTCGCTACGGATTTTAAAAATGTACGAAAAACACTATACATGAATTGTATATTAAGTTCATAGGAGGGCTCATGTCTTATTGACGGTGTTTGCCGCGTATAATGGTGTCCAACACATTTTGTGTTTATGTGTTTTCTTTTGTTTGTAACCAGTTTCTCTCGAATGTCCATTCTTGATTGCTCCTTCTGTATTCTCTAACATTTATTCAAGTAGGATAGTAAGGATTTGATGGTAGACACAGTAAAGCATTTAACTTTCTACAGGTGTTTATAATATTCATTACAACTATCACAACAAACACTGAATTTAAGCATAGAAACTTATCATAAGATAACCTGTGGTTAAGGAATAATTGACTTATTTTATTTTAAAATACAAATAATTCAATAAAATGGTGTCTAATGTTCTACTATTCATCTACTCTCTCCTTGTAACATCAAACAGAAAAGCAGATTTACTATCATTTACAATTAATAATCTGTTGGTAGATTTCTCATAATCAAGTACAAATGGGCTTACTAGACCATCCTTGGAAAACAATAGTTGTCTATGACGTTGTCCATCAGGGGAGAAAACCACAATATTATTAGAAATAAAACCTGCGACATACATGTTCCCATCATTGTCTACAGAGATACCACGTGGACCTTGTAGAACATGTTGATCATTGAATTCCCAGTGTATTGTACCATGTACATCACAACATGTCACGGTATGTGTGCTAGAGTTTGTGTAGTAAAGTTTGTCATCAAATGTAGCTACGTAAAAAGCGTAAAGCGTATTACTGATGATGATATCACTTACAGATTTATCACTAAGATTTAACATTTTTAGTCCATTTTCCTTTGTACAATAATATATTGTTCTACTTGTGACCGTCATGCCAAAAATGTCGGTATCCATGGAGATAGTTGTCATGACTTCCTGACTTTCTATATCTATCATTGTTATACATCTATTCTGTCCATCAGCAGATGATACAGCAACGCAATTTTTATCTTTAATATAAACTGTATCATAAGTACGGGATCCTGTTTTATCTTCACCTATGTGGAATAATTCTACTCCTTCTTTGTTCATAAAGCTAACAGTGTTAGCATCGTAACAGGACAATACCATTCTACCATCTGGAAGTAAAGAGCATCCTCTGATTCTACTCCCCTTGATGCTTATCTTTTGTTTCAGATTCAGCTGTATATTTTCAACTGACATGGGTGGTGAGAGTTCAGCTACCATCATCTGGGCTTGTTTATCTTTTTTTCTGACAATGATCATCTTACATGGCTTTGATTCGACAACTATTTCACCAAACTTTTGAATGTCGGTGGCTATGATCTTCAGAGCAATGTCTATCTTGCATGATAGTTTTGTTTGATTTAGACTATGGCTTTTGACGAGTGACTGCAAACACGTGTCGTGTGTCTCTACTTCTTTCTCTATTTGCTTTACGGCCAAATATGTTTGTAGGTTCGATGCATACTTTTTTATGTTGACTACATCTGTCTGGTATTCGGTCAATTCTTTTTGTTTCTCGTCTAGAGATACCAGCAGTTCTCGTGTTTCGTCAGTTATCTGTTTTTCTGCATCAGTCAATTCCTTCAACAGATCTTCTTGTAACTTGTCAAGATGATTGTTGATTTTTGTCGTCAGTTCCCGTATTTCATTCTCAACTATTAATTTCTGTTCTCTAACAGCACCTGAATTGGTCTCTCTGTTTTGTCTAATTTTACCAATAGTTTCAGTCATTTCACAAATAAATTCTTCGATCTCATTAAATATGTCTGACGTCTTCACATCTTTAACTATATTCTCCAGAATAGCAACATTCACACAGTCCCTATGAGTCTCCATCATGCAAATTCCACAACACGGACATTCATGTTCCTTGCAGTATAAAGTGAACTTTTCGTGATGTTCGCTGCAGTGTTCTTTGATTTCCAACACATACGATGGTAACTTCTGGTATTCTGCTATAGGTACCGGGGTGTGAGTTCGACAAGGTTTCGCTAAACTGTGATGGTCTAGGCATTCTGCACAAAGTCCTTCATCACAATCTGGACACCAAACTTCTGATGGCTTAGAAATATGGCGAATGTCACACATACCACAGAAAGATGGAGAACTTGACATGATGTTGATATCCTGTAATATATTGTTTGTATTAACATGTAAATTAACATTTATTAATCTTCATTAGTCATATTTATTTTATTTGCATTGACCATCACAGTTAATAGCTTAAGCTTAGGAGATTGAACAAACATTTTCTTTTCTATTACAATGCCACTGCTGGTGGACTATTAATCTTCGAGGGTGTCATTCGCTCAGTAGTCCGTGCTTTAGCTGGGTCGATACCTTTGCAGTTAGACTATTAGTCCCCGAGGTTATAATACGCCCAGTAGTCAGTGATTTGGCTAGATCGACACCTTTACTGCTGGACTATTAGTCCCCGATGGTATCATCCGCCCAGTAGTCAGTGCTTTGGCTGGATCGCTACCTCTACTGGTAGACTATAAGTCCCTGAGGGTATCATCCGTGAATGCTTCAGTACTGACATGGTTTATCAGATATACATTTGTATTTATTATTGAAATTTACTATTTAATAAATAATGTATTTATTATTGAAACTAAGTTTCTCCTCACTCAGACAAAGGTGACCTTGGCCGATTTTGGCTATCCTGTTTAGGCCTTTTGGTATTCCTGCTTCCAAAACTTCTAAATTATTTAGTTTCCAATCTTTTGACTCTGAGCATACCTGATGATGGGTATTCCAGAAACGCATCGTGCGCAAGAAATAAGATATCTACGTTTTTATTAATCAACACCGTTGCGAAACTCTGAAAGTATATCTTAATCACTTGGCGTCCTACATTGAACCCAGAAATCCCTATTAGCCGGTTTTGGTCGGTCAATTGTGTTATATTGATATGTTTAGGTCATAATGTGAACTTAGCATATTTTGGCTATCCTGTTTAGGACCTTTGGTGTTCCTGCTACCAAAATATTAAAATTATTTGACTTCCAATCCTTTGGCTTTCAACATACCCGATGAAGTACATTGTAGAAACGTTTCGTGCACACTAAATAAGATATCTACGTTTTTATCATTCCACACCGGTGCAATACTCCGAAATTTTATTTTAATAATTTGGCGTCAAAAGTTGAAGCCAGAAATCCCTATTAGCCGGTCACCTGCTTTATATAAATATATATTTATATTTTTATGTCCTATTGTTTTTCACAATTGGATCGAATGTCCTTTTATCTTATTACAATTGCTTGATCATTTTTCCATTGATATATGACAGCACTGATTTTCACCAAGTTTTTTATATTCATTCCTATTCTAGCTTTGGGTTTCTATTTCAATTGTGTACCATATAAAACACTCATAATTCTACTTTTTACCAAATAAAAAGAAGAAAGAAGGTAGAGGAAATGAATTTTAAAGCCTAGAAACTAACATTTTATATTTTGATCCGGTTTTTTTTGCAAATGAGTGGGCAAAAAAGACAAAATCAAACTTCGTCGTTTTCCTCCTTTAGAAGCCCCGTGACATACACAAGCCTCTGGGGTGCAATTTGGGCTTGTCTAGGTAGACTATGATCGTTTTCACTGGGCCAAAGGTTTGTAATACAACCTTTCGACAGACGTCCTTGTTGGCACTGACAAATAGTCAAGTTCTTGCTTAACCTTTATTCTTCGAAAGTGTAAGGCAGAGTATAAATGCAATATAACAAATGCATATGCAAAAACATAATAATAACACATAATAGTGATTCATGCAAATTTACTTGCTCATCATATATGTGTAAATACCAATATTTAAATATATTTCTATCTTGTAACTCCAAACTTATAAAAATGACCAAATAATAATTAAACGAGAAACTCCAAATAATAATTTAATGTGAATACCATAACGATTAATTATTAAATAGGCAATTAAATGCATACATTTATATTTACGACAGTTTTTGACTTTATTCTATTTAATATAACTATTAATCAATCAAAGTTTTATTTAAAGTCGGTACATTTTATAACAATACAACATAAGCTCTCAAGAGCTTTTCAAACCGACATGCATAACAAAATTACATAAATTAAATACAGCACAACAAAAACATGTCATTCAATACAAAACCAATACACAACCAGACAAACCTATGCATACATCTCTGTGTTTTGACCTCTGGACCCCCACAAGTGCCTCTCTGCACACCCACTGTCACAGGACCAGAGGTCAAAACAGAAAAAAGATGCCGACATTTAGCAGCCATTACACATACAAGTACATTCATGCAAATCATAACCAGTCTATATTTAAGCAAAGAAGCAAATTAACTCAAACACATAAAATATTCATGTACTTTTAAAACATATTTTTTTTAAATATTCTAAAAAAAAAATATTTTAAAAATATTCATGCAGAAATAGCCAAGCACTAAAATAGAGCACAAGTTAAACTGAAAAGCATCAAGTTATTTAAAAAAAAAATTTTGTTGGTATATGCTTTAATCAGAAACATATAAATAACAATAATAAAATAAGCTCGAAAGAGCTTTTTTAAACTGACATACAAATTACACATACAGGTATATATATATATATACCCACAAAAATACATGGACATACATTGACAAACATATAAAAATTCAAGCATAATTAAAATGCAGCAGCAGATAATTAGGTTATAAGCACTACGAAAACAAGCACTACCCTAAACAAGTAGGGATTAAAATACAAAATAAAACAAGCACATAAGCAGAGCCATGCAAGAAATATATGTATAGCAAAGCGAAAACAAAAATTTTAAATGCACATCACTGAGACATGGCACGGAAAACCTTGCGGAATAAAAGTTCTAGGAACAAAAAGAACACGAGCACCCATCCCCATCCCATTTGCTTATCAAGTTTTTAAAATTATTTAAACTTATTCCCTCACGCAAGTCATTTGGAAGTTCGTTCCACAATTTTGCTGCACCATATTTCAGTGAATGCAAACCATACCTGGTGGTTTTAACTCTTGGTATGTTGACAGTGTTGTTGTATCTAAAAGAGTAAGAACTTTTCTTTATAGTTACTAAATCATGTAAATATACAGGAGTTTGTTTATTTATTATCTTAAAAACTTCTATAGCCATCGAACGTAATCTCCTTAATCTCAGTGAAGGTAACTGTGATTTTTTCAAGTAAATTTTCATAGGAGCTGTCTGAATCGTTATAAATGATCCTTAAAGCCTTTTCTTGTATTTTCTCTAATTTCTTTGTGTTACTTTCGCCACAAAAATGCCAAACTAAAGGGCAATAGTTAAAATTTGACAATATAAAAGAATAATAAATTGTAAGCTTGCCAAGTTTACTCAAGTTTTTTCCAATGCATTTTAGAACATTTAGTTGCTGAGAAGCCTTTTTACAAATATGTGATACATGAGAATTAAATGTTAATTTAAAATCAAAGGTTACACCTAAAAGTTTTACTTCATCTTCACAATTAATCTTATTTCCTTGTAGCATAAAACTTAAATTTTTCTCATGTGTTTTCCTACCAATTGAAATGGCCTGAAATTTATCAGGATTAACCTGCATGTGATTTTCAGTAAACCACTTAATAAGTATAGCACTCTGTTCTTCAAGAGTTTCAATAACATCATCTACACTGTTGCTTCCGTAAGATAAAGTATTATCATCTGCATAATTGTGCAGATCTCCCTTTTTTACAAAATCAAAAATATCATTTATAAAGATATTAAACATCACAGGTCCCAGAATGGATACTTGGGGCACTCCTTTGTATATATCAAGAAAAGAACTACAAACATACCCTATTTTAACACACTGTTTTCTTCCAGTAAGATAGCTTTGTAATAATTTTAAAGAATTTTCTGATACACAATAGTTTTCTAATTTCAATAGTAAAAGGTTATGGGGAAGGCAGTCAAAGGCCTTTGACAAGTCCATTAGGATGGCAGCGACATATTGGTTATTATCTAACAGATTCTTCCAATCTTCAATTATTCTAATTAGAGTGTCTTGACAGCTGTAACCTGATCTAAATGCTGACAAATATATATTAAAATGTAAATCAAAAAATGTTACCAATTGTTCATCTATAGCCCTTTCAAAATTTTTTGATATTGTTGGTAAGATGCTAACTGGTCTATAATTACCTTTCAAAAGAGTACTATTCTTTTTGTGAATTGGCACTACTTGCGCTATCTTCAGTTTGTCTGGAAAAGTAAAAGTATTAATTGATAAATTTATAAGTTGGGTAATTGGAGCTACCACAGCATGTTTAGCTATCTTAAGTATTTTAGGGGATATTCGATCAATACCAGTAGCTTTTTTAATATTAATCTTGTTTATCTGTTTTTCTACAAATTCATCTGAAACAGGTTTGAAAAATAACTCACTGTTACAATCATTTGTGATACATCTATCTTTAATTTTACAAATACTAGGATGACAATCATTTATAGATGTTGAATCTTTCCCTATATCCTTTGCAACATTTACAAAGAAATTGTTGAAAACATTTGATATCTCTGACTGATCATTCAAAAGTTTGTCATCTACATTCAAGATAATGTCTGTTTCAAAATTACATCCTTTATTGGTTAAAAAAGGTTTTGTTGTAGGCCAAAAGTCTTTGTTTTTCGGGCCACCAACACATCTTTCTAGAAAATAATTCCTAATTGATTTTCTTTTTATTTTTGTAACAATATTTCTTTGTTTCCGATACTGTTCCCAAGATTTAGAACTTCTTTGTGTTTTAAAAACATTGTGTAGTTGACGTTTCTTATATACAGCTTTTCTAAGTTTGCTGTTCATGTAAGGCACAGGAGATTTTACCATTGCCCTTTTCTTTAAAGGTACATGTTTATCATAAACTTGTGTAAACTGATGATTAAAATTCTCATATGCTAAATTTACATCAGAAAAATTTGAAAAATCTAAATTCAGTTCATTAAGATCTTTAATAAAATTTTCATTATCAAAATTTTTATAACTTCTAAACAGTCTTTTTGACTGATTTCTGTGGCATTTCACTTTTAAACTGTACTGAAATTATGTTATGCACATCACTTATGCCGCAGTCAAAATTACATATTTTACCACATGAAATTGGTTTATTAGTAAGAATAACATCTACAAAACTAGGATTTGCATCCTTACAAAAACATGTAGGGTTTTTAATCAAATTTGTTAAATCAAAAATATCACATACATTTTTGAGAGCATTTCCTTTTTCTGCATGTAAATAATCAAAATTTAGATCTCCCAGAACCATACAATTATCATAGTTACATGTAACTTGATCTAAGCATTTTATAAAATCACTTGTAAAAATATTTTCTGGAACAGTTGGTGGTTTATAAGCACCAATAAGTAACCATTTCTTTTTGTTCATAATTATCTCAACACTTATAGATTCTACAGATTCAAATTCATATTTTCTCTTTCTATCGCCTGCTATGTCCGATATGAGATACACCGCTAACCCTCCCCCTTTACTTGTTCGGTCTTGTCTCCAGAAAATGTAATTATCAACTTTAAATTGACAGTCAACAAAAGATTGATCAAGCTTAGTTTCTGCTAAAAAGAGAATGTCAACAGTTCCCTTTTGTAGTAGTTCTTTTATGTGACCTACTTTATACCTTAAGCTATTGATGTTTAGGTATGCACATATGAGACGTTTTGGATGGTTTCGTCTTGTTTCAATTAAGTTTTCAAAAATATCATGATCATCATCACTACCATTTTCATCATTATCTGTTGATGGTATTGACCCGTCGAAGAAAGAGTCAGAAAATTGAAAATAGCTGCAGTCATGACAGATCCATGGGTCGTCTGAGTTGCTCAATGTTTTGTACTGATCTGGTGTGATCTTACCACATTTAATATGCCACCAGTAATTGCAACCTTCGCATAGAACTGCACGGTGATTTTTTGCCACAGGCTTGGCACAAAGTCCACAAGGATTTTTCACAGGACCTGGGTTAAGTGAGATATCTCCGCTGATAATAAGAATTATCAGAAGCCTGTGCATTCTCTGTTTAAACTCAACTGGTACAGAAGGTGGATTAATTCTGCTATGTTTTACATGGTAAAATAACATAGTATACGAGTTCAGTTGCAGGTCATTAGCAAGCATCAAATTTGTTCCAACTAGCGACGAGTTTGGCATAAGTTTGTCGTAGTTTTGGCATGGTGATAACTGAGTGATGTTTCTAGACTGGGCATTATCAGCAAATGTGTCTTTCTGGCGTATAAATGGTGTTGACAGTGTTACTAGTATAACGACGTACCTGAGATAATTCATCGTGGATTTGTTTACATTCATTACCGGAAGTGTGATAAGCCGAGGTGTTAGTGGCGAGTTGTTTATTCTGGTAATAAACTTCACATACAGTTAGTAAGTTTACACTACAGGAATAGCACATCGACGAGGAACATACAAAGTACAGAGTACTCTTACCGTGATTTCTTCAAATCAGCTGTTTGCTTTGCTTACGGAGAGTTCCGAGTAAATCGAGATATGTCTGTTCACCAACGAATTACCACGTCCTTTAATAACACCAAGTCCAAGTTTTTTTGTTTTTTCACTTTTTTGCGATGTACATACTTCTTAATGTTTTTGGATTATAAGTTCAGATATCCAAATATATATCTCTATATAAATTGTTTCACTTGAAATCAGTGTTAAATCACTTGATTGAAAGTCCCGCCATTTCACGCGGCATTTGTCAACAAAAGTTGATCGGCGACTGTGAGAAAAATGTCAAATTATTCCACTTTTCCACTATAACTCGTTTGATGGATGATAACAATCGTTTAATCCATAGTTTCCACTTAAACTCCAAACGTTATTCCTTTAAATTATGTAAAAAAAAACAGTTTTTACAGATTTTTTTTTCACCAGAGATTTTTTTCTTGCTACCGATCTCGAACACTTTCCGTAGTTATTTCCAAAATATAGCCTTTTTACTTTAAATTGTCCAGCGAAAATATAAAATAATTTGATATAAAAGTTCTAAATTGACTCCCCATACCTTCCTTATAACTAAAATCTCATGTTAACTCAAAAGTATATACAAGCTCAACAAGACTAATATTTATCACAACAAGGGGAATAACTCAAAATAAATCTTTGGTTGGGAAACTAGCTCACATATCTTACAACATGGGGAACTTAATATGCATACAATACATAATGGGGACTCATTAAAGCATAAAATAATAAAGTCTTTATTTGAAATTAGCTTTAAAGTACCAGCTTCTTACTGCATGACTAAAAATAATTTGTCGGCACACAGCCTTTCTGGGAAAACATAACTTTAATCTGTTTCTAGGCTTTACGCAGCATTGTTACCTAGCGATGAAAGCAATTATGTAAATACACCTTGAATAATAAAACTCTTACACTATTTGCAACATTATGCACTCATAAAATGTAGAAATTAGCTTATTATTTTGCTTGTTTATCGCAGATATTCAATTCTTCAGTTATCTCCCTTTGTTACAAAATTATATTTTTAGCTTGGGACATACTAATAAAAGGAAAACGAACAGTGACAAAATAAATCAACAATTGTTATGTATGGGGCAGCTATTTACACAATTTACATTAACGTTGAATATGTACACTAATTAGAAGGTCATATAGCTAGACTTGTGTTTAAAAATGCATAAACATAATTAAATTAAAAGCAAAGTAAAATAAACAGTTTAAATGCGGTATTTATCTAAGCAAAATAAAAACGTTGCGAGTGCATCTATGTTTACTCTTTGGGAGATTAAGCATTCAGATGGTTGAAAAACATGATTTATTAATTCAAAATTAAAATGAAAAACATATTTAATATCATAACTTGTAACGAGACCTTTTGTTTGAAAATGCAAGGATTGATATAGCAAGATGACTTACTATATAAATCCTTGAAAAATGTAAGTTCCATAAAAAGAGGAATCTCAAAATATTAAATAAAGAATAAATATATAAAACTTTTTTTACTTTAATCTTGAAATAATAAAACAATTTTCAATTTGGTTGCAACATAATCATGATAATAATTAAATAATTTAAAAGTAAATCTCACCTGAAAAATAGTCAAGTCCTTGTTTAACCTTTATTCTTCGAAAGTGTAAGGCAGAGTGACGCTTTCGACGGAATAAAGAAAATCCAAGACTTTGCACTATTTTTCAACTTAGCAACTAATCAAATTTTAGACATATTATTTTACCTGGGTGACAGCGTAGAATTACAAAAATTTAGGTTTAAAAATTTTATTTTTGTCACCGTAAGAACACCCGTATATCGGTCTAATCATCTTAACTTGTCCAGTCAGGGTAATTGTTTGCTCAGCAAAGAGTGTCAGTTTCCTAACAAAGGGTCCTAATTGATATGATTTACCCAAAAGCTAAAATGACGGAGAAAGAATTACATTAGTTAATTCTCACATGTCTGGAATGTTTGCAATGGCCGACAATCAATACCTCGAAATTAATTAAGTATATGAAATTAATTACTTTGACTTCTTTATTTTATAAACTGAATTCTTTACAATTTACATAAAGTCTAAGATATTAAAAAAAATATTAAGTTTTCCCTAACATATTAACTTTAAACTTTTAACATTTGAAAATAAAAAAACCAAAAATGTAAATTTCTGCTTATAAAACTCTAACAGAATTTTAGCGCAAAATTACTTTGCGACGCCCGTATGAAGTCTGCCTGGTACAAGCAAATTACCAAGTAGGCAGTAGCATATTGGATATGCTTTTCCCATTGCCAAACGATGAAGATAGTTTCAGACCATTGTGGTCAAACGGCTCTTTATAGAAGCCACGCCACAATAAAAAGATAGTAAAAAAAATCAAATGACTAATCATAATCCGCGTATCGAACAAAGTGACCAAAGGAGTAAGGACAAAAGTAAAAACAACAACCTACAAAACACTAAACTGAATTATCATGTGATGTGACCCTGTTCGACGACCCTTTAGACTATTCTTTTAAATATATATCAATATTAAATTCTAGTTTAATCAATACAAATGTTTGTGTAGTGTACTAAAGCTACGGGTTCATATCAATAAAAATAGAATTACTACGGTTTAAATATATTTCTGAACAACTGACTTATTTAAATGAGAAAAATATGACTTTAATAACAATCCCATGATTTTATCCTGTTAGACGACACTTCAGACTATTATTGTAAATATAGATGAATATTAATTGTTAAATTCTAGTTTTATATATACCAATGTTTGTGTAGTTAGTGTAGTGTACTGAAGCCACGGGGTCATATCAATAAAAATAGAATTACTGCGGTTTAACTAGATTTCTGAACAACTGACTTATTTAAACAAGAAAAATTATGACAATTATAATATATGTTTGATATAATTACAACATAAAATACCCGAAAATAATGTTTTCTGACAAAATATCACCAAATCAGGAAAACTGCGAAAGAGGAAGCTTAATTGTCAAGTGATTTACCTGTTGTACTCAACATATATTTATTTTTAGATAAAAATGTATTTATAATCAATATTTGGTAAACAGGTTTTAAATTGTTTTATATAAAGGACAATTCAGTTGGAAACTTGATTAATCAAATCATGTAGAACTCTCCCATTTAGTAGGATAAACATGTACCTGCTATCACATACGGTTTTCGCTTTGGGTTATAGTATATGTTAATGGTACGACTTAAAAAAAAGGGGGAGGGCTATATTTTGCTTTGTTTTTTTCGACGAAGTCGTATGCGATCGTTTTTGACTTACTTTTGTTATGGACGCTGTTGCCTAGCAATTTTAAAGATGAAAATATTTTCTAATCTTTTGATTAGAGAATAATACAAATTTGGTAGGAGTTCGGAGAACGGAGTTAAAATGCTTGCAGTGATTTTCCGACTGTGTGTTTTTGGGGGCCGAATATCGGCAGCAGTCCCAATGTGAAAATTTTTTTTCCCAAATTTCATGGGGGAAAATGCCCAATCGCGTGGTGATAAAATTCTTCGTAAACACTGGTGAAAAAAGCTTTTTCAAATGACATTTTCACGCTTATGACCTGGTTTCTATTTGTTTTGATTAACCAAGCGAAATACTACGCACAAGATACCGGGAACCAGTACAGTATATTGGGTCTCTTGATTTGTTTACCGGAGTGCGATAAAACTTCAGAAAACGAAAGCGGAAATCTGTAGTAATTGGAATAAATTTTTATTTAAATAAATCTAATATAAAATTTTAATAAAAAACAGTAAATATGTCATGTTATTTGTTGAAAATAAAAATGTCACGATGTTGCATAATTTGTTAAGAAATTGACCAGTAATGATGGAAGCAAGTAGCCTACATGTAGCTTGAATTAAAAAAAAAGTTTTTACTTCCTCCAGGAGAAAAATGAGGTTGATGACGTTAATCAAGCTAGTGAAACTGTTTGTGCTTTGAAGTGAGTCCGACCCATTACTGTACCGGTGATGTCGTCTATCTAATCCCATTAAGAAAAAACCTATTCCAGGTATTCCAATACTCAATAGATGTTGTTGCAGTTAATTATGCTGGTTTTGCAATTAGTATCTAATTAATCATTACCCGTGATGTACCTGTATTTTATATCAAATATTGCAGAAAAAGGGAAAATATTTGAGTGAAGTAAGTGTTATCAATAAAAATTAGAAATTGGAATAAAACATTGTTTTCATATGGAGTGAAATCAAGTATGACATAAATAGTAAAATATCTATTAAAAAATATTTGTACCTTTGAGAAAAAAACATGAATCATAAGAATTTCATTACAAAATGAATAGTAACAAGCATAAACTAAGACATGCTTGTTTATTTTTTCATGTAGTTTAAAAATAAATAATAAGTTCTATGGATATTGAAATATAAATGTATTGATAGAGATATCACTTATTCATGTATGTATCTGTATGTTTTTTTTTATTAGAATAAAAATGATAAATTAATATATATTAGTTCTCCATTCTCTAATCAAGGTTTACCGTGCAGTACTTACTAGTAATGAGTTTTTGTTTATACAACCTAAGCCTCAATGTTTGCACATTGTTTATACTATAATTACAGCTATTCCCACTTGAAATTTGAGATTTCTTTAATGAATTAAAAAAAAGTGGGATTAGGTGGAGTCAACCCTACCGGTCACCGACACTAAGTACTGATGCCCCATCCCCAGAAGCTGAACGCCTTGTTACCACTGCGAATGTCACTCCAAAAATAACCAATTCAAATTCTTTATTACCTAGCACAGCTTCAAATGACATCCTACAACTTGTAAATAGTGGTGATGTTGATATTCGCAATCTGACTATCCCTCTGATTCGGACAGTTGTGCTCCAGAGGTCATGGTACCAGATGTCAGGGTGCTCAGTTCAATGAAAAATGAACACAAATACCCATCGCTATATGACAATGTGGTACACCTAAGGTATTTAAGTAAGTTTTGTGAACGGCTTTGTGGTCATTCTTCCTCATCACAAGAATGTGTTACTGTTGGCATAACCTTGGTATAGCATGATTGCTATTCTATTACTGGACCTCCAACTAATAAATGTATTGCTCTCCCCATCTGTTCCCAATTCACATCATTTACGCTCTAATTTTCCCAATTATAAAGGATCGGACAACAGATACAAATGAGTAGAAAAATCATTGACTTGTAATAAGCATGTCGGATTTAAAGCACTTTGTACTAAGCAAGTCGGATTTAAGGCACTTGTAATAAGCAAGTCATTTAGTAGTTTGCTGATTGGTTGCGTCCGTCGTCCTACCCCCCGCGCAGACAAAGGGAGTTCGAGTATAACTGATAATATGATTACTTTTAATGGTATATCTGTATACAATATATTAAACTTTAAATTTAAGCGATATTCTCTTTAACCAAAGTATTATATGTCGTAAAGTTTTATTTTCATTATATTATGTAATTTACAGGTGAGCGATGGGGGGTATTATTATGAGAATGTGCCATTTCATCTATTACATATTAAGAAGTTATTGTTGAAGCCATGCACCTTTCTTAGATTTTACCACGGATAGAAAATAATATGCACCCCTCCCCCCTTTTGTCATCACTTTGCGTCGGTCGTCCGTCCGTACACAATTACTAAAAATTTTCTCCTCTGAAACCACTTGGCCACTTGAGACCAAACTTTGGTGGAATGGTCCGTGGGTGATCCCCTTCCAAAATTGTGTCCGACAGTCCCGACCTCCAACCAACATGGTTGCTGTTACTAAAAATAAAAAAGGTGGATGAAATTCAAAAAATCTTCATCTCTGAAACTACTGGGCCAATTGGAACTAAACTTTGCTTAGTCCTTTGATGACCCTGTTTCAAAATGGTGTCCGGCAATCCAGACATCCAGCCGACATGGCCACTGTTGCTAAAAATAGAAAAGGTGGATGAAATTTTAATTGTTTTCCTCTTAAATTACTGGGCTAATCAAGGATTCAAGCTTTGCTAAAATAATTCTTTGGTGATCCCCTTTCAAAATTGTGTCTGGCAGTCCCGTCCTCGGGCCAAGATCAGTGGACGCTGTTACTATTTATTAACGATTCCTTGCACATTAAGTAGGATGCAAGGTTTTACATGTCTTATCAAATCCTAAAGAACCAATATGTTTAGGTTATTTCAGTGAAATACTGTTCGTAGAAGAATATAATATTTGTGCTTCGTCGTACATCCTTTTTTTAAAGATAGTTCTAGCTTAAATAGTCGCAAAATTTAATTGAAAAAGTAACCTGCAAGATAAAAAAAATAATCTAGATCTGTTGTTTTCAATGGGAATTTTTTTGATAAAATTCGGAAGAATACTGATTGTTCAAAACAATGAATAAAGTTATCCACTGGACAAATATGATTTATCCTGAACAACTTCTGTCCACTGGATAAATGTGGTTGTTCAAAAGTTATCCACTGGACAAATATGGTTTATCCTGAACAACTCTGTCTAATTTGGTACAGATAAAGATTTGTCCAGTGGATAAATATGATCGCCAACTGAAATTACATTAGATTTTTTGTTTGTTGTCATGAAGTTTTCCTCTATTCAATTTCAAAAATAACATTTCCCCTTTTTGGAAATAGATTACACATAACAGGAGCTAAAATAAATAGAGAGATTTTAAATACAAATGTAAATAAATAAATGTTAAACAAAAAAATTGAGGAGAAAAAAACATGCATTCCATCAGAACTGATTTCGGATTTAATTTGTTGCGCAGTGCAAGTAAGCTAAGGAGAGGTGTAATTGAAAAAAAGATGGTTGGTGCTTTTGGTTTTCTGTATTCGTGAATTTTCCTTCCCCCAATATTTGTGTTGTTTTTTTTGTTGTTGTTGCCGTGAATCGTGATGGGGACATTGTCCGTGAATCCTTTTCAGTCATATTTATTTGACATTCTTTATAATACGTCTCTCGTCTACGTTTTTATGAACCTTTTTTTTTTAATGTGATCTTCTGTGATTGTTCTTTGTTGTTTTGTTTTCTCTCAACCTGATGTCAATATTACATGAATTACTGGACACATCCACCGTTCAATTGTTGACAAAATAGACCCGACTAGTTAGTATGTAGAAATGGCAAAACAATACCTTATCAATTACATTGGGTTATATAATTTTGTGAAATGTGATCAGAATAATGTATTTACCGTGCCCTCAATTGACCAGTAAGCATACTTTTGATGAACCGTGACCGAAGATCCCACCCCTTTTTTTTAACCTCAAAAGTGGAAGAATGGCTAATGATGACATTTGTTCTGGAAAATTGTTTACTAGATCTGTTTGTTGTTTTGGATTTAGACTTGGGATCGATTTTAATTGACAATTCTTTTTTTCTGTCTCTCAAAAGTTGGAAATAAATATTATTTATTTTATTTGTTTTTGACAACGGTATGAAAAATGTCATTCAGTGTACGTGTGTAGATTTCTGTGAAAATATCCGATGTTAAGACATGTACGTTAATTGTCCCAAGATCCAATCAATATATTTTGTAAACCGCGATATTTACATGTATATAGGGAGTAGCGCGTAATCCCAAAAATGTCACTTATTTCAGGCAAGCCCACTTCAATAGATTCCATGTCTTCCAGAACACAATTTGGATTTTATTGTTGTAAGATTCCATTTCACTACATCATTAAGTACAATAATTGAACTGGATCATAATAAAATATTTCTACAGTTTTGTAAAATTGTGTTTGCTTGCATATTGTGCTGTGTTTTTGTTTTGTTTTTCTTCGTCTTATGTGTCCTATGTTGCCAATTTATTATGAATTGTCCATTTTGGATTGCCCCTTCAGTATTCTCTAACGTTTATTTACAATAGTAAAGCAAAAAACAGAACAAAACAAAACAAACAAACAAAAAGAAAAGAAAAACAAAACAAAAAAAACCTAAAACAAACCCGAACAATATATAAAGCAAATTGGCAGAATACACAATAAAAGACCGCTGGTACTATCTATTTTATACTCAATGCTAAGTACATTTTATTCATGGCGAAATAATTGTCATGAATATCGTGGAAAAATTATGGCGCACGGCTAAGAATCTTTAGTATAGTGTTCTTTCGACATTGAGCATACCTGATGAAGGTTACTCCAACAACGCGTCGCGCACTAACTTTGATATCTACTTTTTTATTATTTCTGTGTAGTATTTTGTAGATCAGTATTTGTTATGCTGTCCTTCTTTAGCCAGTGTATTAACTGTTCTTCTACTATTTACGGCTTCTGACTACCATTTTGATATCTTCGAATTTTTCTTCTGTCATTGATAGCTGAACACATTAATCATGTCAAAACACCGACATTAATAACCCACACTACCAGCAAACGTATCAACCCACAGATAATAATGAAAACGAGGATGTTGAATGTATTACACACGACATGTTTCTGGAATAATCTTCATCAGACAAAAGATTGGGAAGTCAAATAATCGAAGGCCCTCAACAGGACATCTAAAATCCACTAATGTCACATACAGGACAGTTTAATTCCTCTAATGTCACCTACAGGACAGTTAAAATCCACTAATGTCACCTATGCGCTGGAGACAAGACAGTTAACATCCACTCATGTCTCCTATGCACTGGGGACAGGAGAGTTAAAATCCATAAATGTCACCTATGCACTGGAGACAGGACAGTTAGCATCCACTAACGTCACCTATGCACTGGAGACAGGATAGCTAAAATCTACTAATGTCACCTATGCACTGGAGATAGGACAGTTACAATCCACCAATGTCACCTACAGGACAGTTAAAATCCACTAATGTCACCTACAGGAAAGTTAAACTCCACTAATGTCAACTATCGGACAGCTAAGATCCACTGATGTCACCCTGGAGAGGATATTTGTTTTTGATAATTACATTATTTAGGAGCCGTAAATTTAAATAATAAATATCTCTTATAAACCATGTTAGTGCCGAATCACTCACTACTGGGCGGATGATACCATTGAGGACAAATAGTCCACCATTAGAAGTATGTATCGAGCCAAAACACTGATTACTGGGCGGATGATACCCTTGAGGACAAATAGTCCAGCAGTAGAGCTATCGATCCATCCAAAGCACTCCATATTCGGGGATTATACAATCGGGGACTAATTGTCCAGCACAAGAGTTATCGATCCAGCCAAAGCACTGTCTACTGAGGTATTGCAATTGAAAAGAACAAGGAAATTCAAAATCACGAATTTAAGATATACGCTGTAATGCCGAAATATATTATTTAGAATTATTTTAATAAATTTAACATTCTCTTACATATCATGACGGTTAATCCTTAAGACAATAGTAGTCTATAGGAACAAGATTTATTCAGAAACATAACATGCAGAATATGAATGTGTCTGTGTCTTCTTTGCAATGTCTTTTTTTGTCAAATGTCTTTGTAATACAGTAAGATATAATATATCTAAATCTCATTTAACTGTGATGGATGGGTGACGAAATGGTGTTGAAACGACTACAGAACGTAGACTAATTACAGTTTTTATGGTACGTTATAAGACATAAATAAGAATTTAAACGACTGTTGTCTGGCTATCAACATGTATTAAGGATTCACAGTGTCAACTCTATTGCAACAATGTTACAGACTTAGAGTAATAATCTGTCTGTAAGGTAGGTCATTATGTCAAAGTATGACCAAATCATTGCCTGCTTTTTCCTGCGTATTTTCAATTTTCTAAAGTTTATGGTATCTGGTTTCTTTCAATTGGTATGAAAACGTAAATATCTAATTTTGTGCGATCGAACTGGACATTCAATACCTGAAGGTGGAGAACCTTAGTTTTTTTTATAATAATTACATAACTAAACTTGCAACAACTCCAAATCAGCACTTAATTCGAATTTTCTGAGTAAGTTTTCTGAACAATTGAAAAACATAGTTATTAATGCTGAAAAAATGTATGGCAGAAACCAAAGGAAGAATCGACAGCCATATGTCGAAGAAAGGAAAACAATACAATGGCCGAAAGAAAAACGACAAAACAATGCTCTGCACATTCACTGCACAGAAAACTAAAGATTTGAAGCAAGATGTGCATATTGACAGAATAATCGTTACCATGGTAATAAAAAAGATGTGAAAACCTATCACATTGTCAGATATAATTTTATGCAGGACAACATCCAAGCAAAATGTCAGATCAATTTTATGCGGGAGAGCATCCTAGCAAAAGTAACTTTAAACTCGACATTCAGACTGTATATGACTTTTTTTTTATTAAAATATTGATCAAATATTCGCTACGATTTAATAATTCATTTTTAATTCACTATTTGCCAACCACTTATTGAATTGAATATTTTTTTATGATAGGCATTAATATAATAAAACAAGTCACAAACAAGAAATAAAATAAAACGAAAAAAATGTATCGGACCAGTTCCAAAATTTAACAGAGAAAATGCAGAGACAGTTGCAAAATCATGACCCTAAAGCAAATATACATGACCACTCAGTGGCGGATCCAGAGGGGGGCTGAGGGGACGTTCGTCCTCCCCCATAAAAAGAAAAAAACAGAGAGAGAGAGAGAGAGACTGAGGCGGCGGTCTTCCGTCCCTCTATTAAGCATATCAGCATTCATTCATTCGCCTGTTAAGTGTAATAAATCATATATTTTTACCGGTTGCATTGCCCTTTTAGTTTATCTAATCACTTTTGAACTTTTGAAGCAGTCGACGATTAATCAGAAAACAAAGTGATATTATAATCCCTTAGACATTTATCAAAATCCTTCCATTCTACAAACACTTCAATACAAATTACCTCATTTTCAACAGAGAAACATGAGAAAATTAGCTAATATAGCACGCCGGGTATTCGGAAACTCGGTGCAAACTAGTTATTTTGAGCGTTTTCATTGGTAAATTTTCAATTTGTGGACACTACAGACCGCGGAGCATGCTGTTCCGTGTTCCGTTGTCGCCATGCTCCACGGTCTGTAGTGTCCAACAATTCAAAATTGGCCAATGAAAACGTTCAAAGTAACTAGCTTGCACCGAGTTCAAAGTGTCCGTACCTGTTCCGAGTATACGAATACCCGGCGTGATAAGGAATTCAGGGGATCACAGCTCCAGATAGATAATTTCAAGTGACATCTCCATTCACTGCTTAGAAACTATTTGAAACTTTTTGGAGAAGGTTCATGCGTTTTAATACACTTCATCACATTCACAAGATGCTTCAAAATTGTTGAGGAAAAGTTTCCTAAATACTCAAAACCCAGCAGCTTCCTGGGGGGCTTCGTCCTCCGTGGCCCCCTAACAGGGCTATGCCCTGGACCCGCTGGAGACATTAAGCGGTCCCCAGACCCCTCGCCGACTTTCGTCCCCCTTAACACAAAATCCTGGATCCGCACCTGCCAATGTCTTGGTACATGCACATCAATAGACAGTGGTTGTGGTAATCTAGTTTTATGAGCCCAAACCTCTCCTTTTAGTGAAATGATGTGGATATGCAAGTGGTTTCTCCGTGCGAGTAAATTGCTCAGTCTAACATGTAGCTGTTGTAAAAAATCTTAAATTTGATACATAATATATTAAAATTATTTTGTGTTTTCAATATAAATTTGAACAATATTTCCACAGTATCGTATTATCGTTATATCTAGGCCACTGCACACTCTTATGTAAAAACGTAGATATCAAATTTAGTACGCACGACACATTTCTATAATTACCTTCATCTGGTACGCTCAAAAGTGACAGATTGGAAAGTACAATAATTTAAAGTTTTGGGGAATTAGAACCAAAGGGCCTAACAAGGATAGACAAAATCAGCTAAGGTCACTCATGCCCGAGGGAGGAGAACCTTAGTTTATCAATTATTACATTATTTAGCAACGGTAGATTTCAGTAATTCATATATTTAATAAACCATGTTAGTCCCGAAGCACTGACTACTGGGGGTGATACACTCAGGGACTTTTAGTCAACCAGCGGAGGTATCGACTCAGTGATAGCAATACAATTTAGTGAGCATGACGCGTTTCTGAAATAACCAGATATATTAGGGTTTTTAAGTTTTGATGGCTGTCACGATTAATGCAAAGTTTGTAATTGATTTGCATCAAATCGGTGGATTTCTGATATACCTGAAATATTGTTGAAATATTAGATATAATTATGCTTGAAATATACAGTTTCTCAATAATGAAAGACAACTTTTTTTCTTTTGTGTATTTTTTTTTAAATTCTTTTTCTTGCGCTTTATAACTTTGTTGTTAGATAAATAGAATTGAAGAGGTAATACTAGTTTAACCCGTCCACTTTTTATTTAACGAGTCTGCACCTTGTTTGAACCGGGAAGGTCAACGAATATGTGTTTGCGGTATCGATTTTGCCGTTTTATTACATGTAAATGATGCTTTTCCGTCTTTTTTACCCTGCATATATGATGACGTGTTTAAAGATTTCTATATGTAATTTTAAACCATACATTAAATCGTTAGACTTCCTTACAATCCCATCTTATTTTATTATTTCACTGAATATAACATCGTATATTAAGTCTAATTTATAAAACATTTTCGATTTATATCCTTACAAACACTGGCTCAGAATCATATTTATATGTCCGATTGATGCGGATATAATTTGCATCTCGTCAAAATGTAAATTTAGAACGCCATAATATAGCTGTTCAATTGGCATTAAACAATATCCACTTACTTACACATTTGAATGTTCTCTGTGGTATGACATATGATATATCACCGTTTCCCGTTTAGAGTAGTCTATTCTAAATAAACGTTAGAAAACACCGAAGGGTCAGTCATAAATGGGTGAAATCCAGAAAAAACAGAATGTAGCATACTGATTTGACATAAGCAATGACACTGTGGTCAAGGACCGACCACTTAACTTTTAGGAGAAGGGAGCTACATTTTTTCCCTAGCCAGAAAATATATTTACTCTGATAATTAATGTTTTTGACCTTATAAATCAGTACTTTTTCTGCAATTTTATAGACAAATATCCTCCCAAACATCAGCGCTAGATGGTTTTTTGTGTATTTTTTCAGATAAATTCTTTTTTCAGAAAACAAAATATAGCCCCCCTTTTAAAGCCAGATTAAATGATCGTTCCATTAATATTAACTATAATATATATTAATTTGGATATCTACATTATGTCGTTGATCAAGTTGACCGAATTCCCAGCTCAATTGTCCTTTATGTAGAACAATTTAAGACGTGTGTACCAAAACATTATAAATGCATTCAATAACGTGACCATGTACCTCCCTCTTCTACAATTTGCCTGATTTTGTGATATTTCGTCAAAAGCCATTATTGTCAGGTATTTTCAGGTAATGTATATTGTTATCATGTCAAACATATATTATTATTGTCAGATGTTCTGATCTAAATAAGTCAGTTCAGAAATCTATGTAAACTGCGGTAAATCTATTTTTATTGATATGACCCCGTAGCGTCAGTACTACACTAATTAAACAAGCATTGGTATTGATAAAACTAGAATTTGACAATTGATGTTCATCTATATTTACAAGAATACTCCGTCAGATAATTTATTGTAGTGTTTTGTAGATCATTGGTTGTCCTTTTGTCCTTTTTCTTTTGGTTATTGAGTTGTCTGTCCTTGTTCAATCTACTGATAATGATTACCCCATTGGTATCTTCATTCTCTTCCTATTGTGATTTCCACAAAAGGTCGTTTGACTACAAGAATCTAACTATCTCCATTGGCTTATGGAGTAAGATCGCTGGGAAAAGTATATGCAATTGGTGATCGACGACTTATTCCTTCATTCGTACGAGGCAGACTTTAAGGAGGGGATGTTCAAGAAACACGTAAAGAAAAACAATGAAGTGTACTTCGCACGAAGGAACTAGGTGTAATTCTTTCGAACAGTTTAATAATTTCTTCCGATTGAACATCCAAAATTTCCGCCATGGAACAAAGTAATTTTCAGGTGAATGAAATTGTAAACATCAATACTTCTGATTGGACAGGACACAAGGAGGAACTCTGTTTATGTGCTTAATATTCAAACCGAAGAGAAAGTGTTTTGTAGATCGTTGTTTGTCCTTTTGTCCTTTTTCATTTGGTCATTGTCTTTTCTTTCCTTCTTCGGTTTATGGATTCTGATTACCACTTTTGCATCTTCAAATTCTTCTTTGATTTTCTCTTGTTTTTATCCCGGTCATTCGTGAAAAACGTGTAAAACTGTACAATGTGATTTATAGGCTTAAATATTCCTTTAATATTCCGCTACCTTTATTGTTTGCAAGGTACAACGGTAAATATTCAGAATGTTCAAATAAAATTTGATAGTGGGGGTCTTAGCCCCATCAATTGCTGAATTAGAAGCCCACAACTGCAAGATGAATATAACTATCAACTTGGTGAAAACACAGAATTGTATTTAGATTAAAGCATATTCGATCCGATTGTGAAAAACCTTAAGACCTAAATAATATAAATATATATTTGCAAACAAGGTGACATATGTCGACTCCTAGGGAACTCTGGTTTCAACTTTGGGCACCGCATTATCAAAATAAAGCTTCAAAATATTTCAAATGTGTAGGCTACTAACAACGTATATATCAGACTTAGTGCGCATGACGGGTCTCTGGAATCACCTTCATCGGATATACTCAAAATATAGATATCCAAAATAGATATATCTAATAATCCATGTCAGTAACGACACATTCATTACTGGACGGATGATAACATCGGGGACTAATAGTCTACCAGCAAAGGTTGCAATGTAAAAGACAATCTTAATACCCCCGGAAACTAATGGCTGATCAGCAGAGGCATTGTAATAGAAAAGAAAATCTTAATTCAAAGTCATGAATGTAAGCTATCAACTGTAATGGTTACGACAAATACACATGACTAATGGAAATAAATTAATATTAATTTACATGTTAATACAATCAATATATTACAGGATATCAACATCATGTCAAGTTCGCCATCTTTCTGTGGTATGTGTGACATCCGCCATATCTCTATGCCATCAGAAGTATGGTGTCCAGACTGCGAAGAAGGACTATGTGCAGAATGCATTGAATATCACAGTTTAGTGAAGCTGTCACGAGGCCATACTACGATACCTATATCGGGATATCAGAAATTGCCGTCGTATGTAATGGAAATTAAAGAACATTGCAATGAACACCACGAAAAGTTAAATTTATACTGCAAGGAACATGAATGTCGTGTTGTGGAATTTGTATGGTGGAGATTCATAGAGATTGTGTGGATGTATCTATTCTGAAGAATATAGTTAAAGATGTGAAGACATCAGACCTATTTAATGAGATCGATCAATTGATTAGCGAAATGATTGAAACAATTGGTAAAATTAGACAAAACAGAGAGGACAATTCAAATGCAGTTAGAGAACAGAAAATAATAATTGAGAATGAAATACGGGAAGTCAGGACAAACATCATCAATCACCTGGACAAGTTACAGGAAGATCTGATGAAGGAATTAACTGAAGAAGAAAACCTGAAAACAGAAGAAACACGTGAACTGATGGCATCTCTAGACAGGAAACAGAAAGAACTGACCGAATATCAGACGAATATGGTCAGCATAAACAAGTATGCATCAGACCTGCAAACATATATTGCCGTGAAGAAAATAGAGAAAGGCGTAGAAACTCATGACACGTGTTTACAGTCACTAAGCAACAGCGAAAATATATATCAAACCAAACTATCATACAGGATAGACACCGATCTGAAAACTATAACCAGCAGCATTCAAAAGTTTGGTGAAGTAGTTGTTGAATCAATTCCTTGTGAGTTGACATTTATTAGAAAAAAAAATAGGCAGGCCCAGATGATGGTAGCTGAAATATCACCATCCTTGTCAGTTGACAATATACAGCTGAAACTGAAACAAAAGATAAACATCAACGGGAGAAATATCAGAGGATGCTCTTTACTTCCAGATGGTAGAGTGGTTTTGTCCTGTTATGGCACTAATATTATCAGCTTTATCAATAAACAAGGGTAGAGTCATTCCAGATAGGAAAAGATAAAACAGGAGCCGGTACATATGATACAATTTATATTAAAGATAACAATAGCGTTGCTGTATCATCTGGAGATCAGGGAGTTAATAGATGTATCAATATAATAAACATAGAAAGCAAAGAAGTCATGACAACTATCTCCATGGATACGGGCATTTATGGCATGGCGGTTAGAGGTAGAACAATATATTACTGTACAGGGAATAAAGGATTAAAGATGCTAAATCTTAGTGATCAATCTGTAAGTAAAATCATCAACAGTGATATATCTTACATTTACTGCTTAGCTACATCAGAAGACAAACTTTACTACACAAGCTGTAACTTAGATACCGTGACATGTTGTGATTTACATGATACAACACAATGGGAATTCAATGATAAACGTATCCTAGAAGATCCACGTGGTATCTCTGTAGACGATAATGGGAACGTGTATGTCGTCGGTTGTATTTCTGACAATGTTGTGGTTTTCTCCCCTGATGGACAGCGTCATAGACAAATGTTGTCTTCCGAGGATGGTCTGGTAAGCCCACGTGTACTTGATTATGACAAATCTACCAATATGTTGTTAGTTGTAAATCAAAGTGAGTCTGCTTTTCTACTTGAAGTTACAGTGGGACAGTAGAGGAATAGTAGAACATTAGACAACATTGCAATGAATTATTTTGTATTTTAATAAAATAAGTCAAATATTCTCCTACCACTTATGATTTTATAATGATTTTTATTCTTGTAGTATGTTTTTATGCTCTGATATTTGTAATGATTATTATATAAATTTATTAGAAAAATATATTTTACTGACGAGAAGTTATCTGCCTATAAGTTATTTACGAGAAAGGGACCAGCGCCATGTTCTCGAATTTATGAAAGAAAAGTTTAAACATTGATGGTCATTAATTCCACCAATGTCAACAAAGCGAACAATCACATCTCATCTTAACTGAAGACAAACATATGACGCTCTTAATGGGATCCTAACCTTCCTCTATTGATAAATATGATGCTGGAAATTCAGGCCCTTCATTGTGATAGGTACATACATTTGGCGGGATTAAACCTGTTAATGGGTTTCCAACCTTCCTCTCTTGATTACTGGATCTCTAACTACAATACAGATAAAACGCATTGATTTATTTTCATTTATCTAGTTTTCAGTCAGTAGGTAAAAACGTTAACTTTGGTGCGTTCGATTTGTGCCCGTGGCAAGGTGTACTTGTATAGCTTGACTTAGTAAAGGTGTATCTGGTATTAAGGCATTTCCGGGTGTTCTGGCTTCCTCTGTCAATAAGTAACTGACCTCAATTGTTTAACTGTATAGCTGCAATATTGTTGAAAGTGTAGTAGGGGTGAACATTTGTATAGTGACATGTTAAAACTAAGGGGAGATAATAAAAACAGTGATTGGGTCGACAACGGTCGAAAGATAGCTAAGCGATAGCCAATTACTAATTTCATAATCCTCTTTAAGGGAAACTAAGTCTGTCGTTTATTGCATCTAATAAATACCCCCCCCCCCCCCTTCACCAACCATCCGCTCGACAAATGTCTCCTTCGTATAAATTATATGATTGTTTTGAGAAGAGTCTGTCGATACCAACAGGGTGATCAGAATAAGCAAATCAAAAAAGGACGTACAACCGTATTGTCAAATGGAGAAACAACGATCTACAAAGCACTTCACAGAAAACCAAAGATCGAGCAATACGAACCCCAATAAAACGGTGGGGAACTAGGATGTTCCGGAAGGGTAAGCAGTTCCTGCGCCATTAGTGATATCCATCGTATTACTCTTAAGCAAAAACATCATATGAAATGGAAATCGTGTTGGACAACAGTATCAGTAAATAAAATACAAATACCATTTGTAAGAAGAGTTTGAAGATACCAAAGGGTTAATCAGAATCCGTATATCGAAGAAGAACAGACAACTCAATGACAAAAAGAAAAAGGACAAAAGGATAAACAACGATCTACAAAACATATATGTAAAACCAAAGATCGAGTAACACGAACCCCAATACAACCCGGGGGTGAGCATAATAGTGCCCTATGTTAAAGTGTCCCCCTGGACAATATTTTTTAGAGATTGCGATATGAAATAGTGTCCAATGCTATGAAGTTGTGTTCTAGTATAGGGTTGGGTTTAGGATTAGGGTTAGGGTTAGGCTTAGGGTTAGTGTAAGACATAATAGTGTCCTATGTTAAAGTGTCCCCCGGACAATATTTTATAGAGATTGCGATATGAAATAGTGTCTGCTGGACATTATAACATATGTAAAAGTGTCCGGCGGACACTTTGAACTAGATGACACAATTAAATGCTTCACCTGCTCCACTAGTGACACATGAACTTCCCACAAAAGAAGGGTTAACTGAACATCGTTTTTACGTGGAAATGGTAGCGTATATCACAACAGGAAACTAAGCACGGGAAAATATGTAATTGACAACTTAAACAACAAGTACCCACTAATGCATGTCCATAACAGGGGCGAGCTCAGATGTTCCGGAAAGGAAAGCAGTTCCTGCTACACCAGTGACACCCGTCGTGTTACTCAAGTTCCAAACCCCGTGATAAATCATGAATGAGGAAAAGACCAGGAAGTGTCTACGACTTTTGGAACATATCCGTTGTCATTTGTGAGATCCACATTTCGTAACGGTTGACCAAGTCTTGACTTCTCTACCCTCTGTAGAATTATCCAGACCCAAAGCTAAAAGAAAGATAAATCTGTATCTGTGGTATCCTTTATCTCAAGATCAAACTTATAAATACTTAGTGAAATGATATCATCAATATAGCGGAACGTGAAATCAAAGGATCGATCGGGTTATCTTCCTTTCGTTTTCCTTGTATGAAGTTTGCCTTATACGAATAAAGGAACAAATCAACGAGAGTAGGAGCACAGTTTGCATCCATTGAAATCCCACTGTTTGTTGCAAAACACGTCCATCAAACAAAGTAAATATGTTGTCTATCAAAAACTCGAGCATGTTGATGTTATCAGCTGCATAATACTTTTTTTCCGAATCAGAGTGGCTAAGAAAAAATTTTCCCTTCCCAAGACAAGGTAGTTGTATTATTATTATTTATTACAAGGCATTTTTATAGCGCTTATCTAATTACACAATTACCATAAGCGCTTAACATGTAAAACTGACAAATTATATGAATAAAATTGTATATGAACTTAACTATAAAAGTAATAAGAAAAACAAAAAGTATTTACATTAACGAGCAAAATCCGTATGATATAACCAAATCAAAAGGAAGCAAACATCATCGATGGTGATAAAATTTAACTATTTACGAATTCATATTAAAAGACAGATTTTGATCACAGTGAGCTAAACAGATTAAAAATATATCTACGTTGGCCATTCATTTCTATGAAACACATTTGAAATAATTCTTTTAATCTGTCTTTTAGCTTTGATTCAGGATAATTTTGCAGAAGGTAGAGAAGTCATGTCTTTAGGTTTTGAGCATACTTGATAGAAGAAGAACTTGAAGACACCAAAGGGGTAATCAGAATCCGTAAATCGAAGAAGGACAAACAACACAATGTCCAAAAGAAAAAGGACAAAAGGACAAACAACGATGTTCAAAACATTACACATAAAACTTAATATCGAGTAACACGAACCCCATTAAAACTGGGGGTTATGTCATGTCCTGGGGACGGGTTGTCAGTTCCTGCTCCAATGGTGGTGAAACTTATTCCAGTGTGCACTAGATTTGATATATACGTTTTAATACATTTTCAATACGGGCATGATAACCTTTACCAGTACACAGACTACACAATACCATAAAATATATCAATCATGTTTGTTTGTGTTGCCTGTAAATATTCGTCAATGCTGTGATAACTTACATACATATATGATCCTAGAGCCGTGTCTTTCTATCTGTATAAAAGCGCTTAATCTTAGTATTGTATAAATAACTTAAGTTTTTTTTATATAAATTCTTTGTAATCGCAATGGTATTGTAAATTGTTTAGAAGACAGACAGTAATTGTATACCATAAGTTGCATTGTTGTTAACTGGACCAGTCACGTGATATCTTATAGGTAGCATATATCATACTAAAATTTAACCACGTCTGTGGTGTAATGGTTAGCGTGCTCGCTACGGGTGCGGTAGATTGTGGATTCGAGCCCTGATTCGGGTCAAATCAAAGACTATGAAATTGGTATTTGTTGCTTCTCCGCTGTGCAAGCACCATTAAGGGGAAAGAACAAGGACTGGCTGGCTTGGAATAAGGATAATGTGTCCGAGAAGGGGCGACATGTTTTTCCGCGCGGACTGTTGTTTCCGTGAGCTAGCACTATAACACTCAAACTCAGCGTGTTGATCTAGAACAAAGCGGACCTCATCATTATCTCATTGAAAATTAACTTGTTCTCGCCATGGAAAAAATCGCCCACTCACTCTAACAGGTGTAATATATCCTACTAAAACTTACAAGTTGACTACCTCAAACATACTTCATTAAAAAAAAATGAAAATCCAGTTTCCTGTAGATTTAGCTAATTCCTATAATTTCATTTATATGTGACATAATATTCAACAGATTATGCTAGGTTAATTCTTGGTGTTTAACGCCACTTTCAACAATATTTCAGTTATATCGTCGCGGTCATTTTTATTAGTCGAGGAAACCAGAGAACTCGGAGAAAACCACGGACATGTCGCCAGTCACTGACAAACTTAATGTTGTATCGAATACATCTCGTCTGAGTGGGATATTCTCCGGGTACATCAACAGATTGGAAAGTTAAATACTTTAAATGTATTCAGATGCTAGAAAACTAACGGGTCTAAACAAGATAGCCAAAATATATTAAGGTTATCTGTGTCTGAGGGAAATTGGCCTTAGTCTTGATAAATGACACTATATAGCTGCACAGTATCTAAGTGGTAGATATGATTTGCACACTCGATGATTGATTGATTGATTGATTGATTTATTGGTGTTTTAACGCCACTTTCAGCAATATTTCATCTATATCATGGCGACCAGTTTCAGTGGTGGAGCAAGCGAGAGTACCCGGAGAGAACCACCGACCCTGTGCAAGCAACTGTTAAACTTCATCACTTGCGGCTGCGAATCGAGTGAACCTTTTTTGTAATATACATAGCTTGGTGCGAACCCACGCCGTTTTGGAGATAGGCTTGTATGAGCTGTTAGATACAACGACCTAACTCATCGATGAGAGTTGTCAGAATATAAATTGTGGACCATTGTGGGTACAGTGTTTGGAGAGTATCATGATCCCTGCACGTTAAATAACAATTGTATTTTTCGGAAAAGAGTAGGTACATTGTAGCCGTTACAAAAAAACTTGATTTTTTATTTTACTTAACCAGCTCTCCATAATCAATCAAAGCTAAAGTTCTTCTCCTTCAGGAATATTTGACTTTAGCCGATCTTAGGTCATTTGCTTTTATTGTACCCAACACTCAAGTTATTTGGCTTTCGGATCTTTCTATTTTGAGCGTACCTGATGAAGGTTATTCCAGAAACCTAATGTGCGCACTAAATTTGATATCTACGTTTCACTACATTTTCATACCCTCAAAACCGAAAGACTTGAAAGTCAAATAACTTAAACCTATCGAGAGCAATAAAACAAAAAGTCTACCAGGTAGTATGACCAACGAGTGTTGCTATCTCTAGACTGACTACTGCACACTCTGAAATATCAGGGTTTTCAAGGTCGTATGATATATGATAGTTCGAGGTATATCTACCATCTATCGATATACCACAGCTATATGAGTCTATCACGATTAATGCAATGTTCCCATTGATTTGCTGGCAGATCGGCTGATTTTGTTTTGTTTGTCAGCGCCCTGCGTCTTGTGTTCCCAATGTTGCCAGCGTCTCTTAATTGTCCATTCTTGATTTGCCTTTCGGGTGTCTCTAATGTTTGTTTTCTGCTGTACGATATATTAGATATATTTATGTTTAAAATTTGCATAATAATATACATGTTATCCCTTTTCTTATAGTTATAGTTTTTTTTTATTCTTCTAGCTGCTAAATAACCCTTTTTTCATTAAACAAAATAGAAGAGGTAAAACTAGTTTAACGCGTCCACTTTTTATTGACGTGTCTGGGTCAATCCGGGAAAATGGACGGTCAGGTGTTAGGGGTATCGATTGTGTCGTTTTCGGTCGTTTTTAATATAAATGAATGAACATGTGTTTAAAGATCTTTATATGTAATTTTAAACCATAAATAAAATCGTTAGACTTCCTTACAATCCCATCTTATTTTATTATTTCACTCAATATAACATCGTATATTAAGTCTAATTTATAAAACATTTTCGATTTATATCCTTAAGTTATCAAAGAACTATTTAGTCAGGAAGCAAAGTATATTTCAAAAACAAAGGTGCAAACAAAGAGTGCAATATAATGTAATATATAATTAAATAATATAAGATTGATCTAATGAGGTTAATTTTGTAGTTGTTTTAGTCAAATAATTTACTTGATTCCAAGCTATGAAAGCAGAAAAATGTATTTTCATTTTTGTCAGTGTATGAAGTAAAGGTAAACTATATATAGGTTAAAAATATATCTACAC
Organism: Bathymodiolus septemdierum; assembly: GCA_963383655.1. Classification (NCBI taxonomy): domain Eukaryota; kingdom Metazoa; phylum Mollusca; class Bivalvia; order Mytilida; family Modiolidae; genus Bathymodiolus; species Bathymodiolus septemdierum. Next base: position 50,783,363 of record OY726527.1, read on the forward strand.
AAGTGTTAATAGTGAGAGTTACCGGTCCTTTCCTTATTCATGACTTATCACCGGCTTTGTAACTAGAGTAACACGAAGTGTGTCATTAATGAAGCAGGAACTGCTTATCCTTCCGAGCACATGAGTTCACCCCCGGTTTTCAGTGGGCTTCACGTTGTTTGATCTTTATTCTTCTGTGTAGTGCTTTGTAGATCGTTGTTTGTCCTTTTGCCCTTCTTCCTTTGATCATTGGGTTGTCTATCCTTCTTCGATTTACGGATTCCGATTACCCCTTTGGTATCTTGAAACCCTTCTTAAGCATACTGAGAAATATTTATTTTTCGAGAATTCAGCTTTCACATCAATATTTGTTTGTCGAATAATTTAATAAATCAATTGGTTCCATATAATAACAGTTACATCGACATCTTCGGAAGTTTTACATTCGCCATCCTCAATATGTTGATCAATGCCAGGAGAGCGAGCTTCCATATATACAATTGTGTATCATGGCGAGAACAAGATACATTTTGATAAAGCTTTACGCAGTCATCATGACTTGGTTAGCCGTTCGGAATACTTTAGTCATAAAGGAATAGGGATATGTACCGCTTGTCGCAATCACCATCGTGCAGTGTTTTCCTCATTTTTGTTTGTATGATTAACCCCGAGATATATCAATGTTTGTGCATGTATGATAAATCTCTAATTAAGAAAATGCTCGTTACATGTACAATAATATCTGAGATATAATATACATGTATTTCCCGCCCGCGCATTAGGGGAGATATGAAGATGTGTTCCATTTACGTAGGTCGTGTTTACCAGGGTCATCATCCGAGGGAAACATGATTGTTCGACATGACTCTACTTAATAAGAAAACAGGTTATCTTGTGTTGTTTAAACAATGTAATCTCGGATAGATTTAACTGTGTATTTACTATATTCTTGGTCTTGTTGGATAATTCTACTTTGGTATGTGTTTTTCTTAATCAACAGACCTGAAAGTCATATTAGTTATTTTCTGAAAACATACACACTAAACATAGAAAGCATAACTTATATGGATTACTTAGACCACGGTTTTCCGAGGACAACGGTTAAACAATTGAACACGAAGCGCTTATCTCGGAAGCCAGTGGTATAAATGATCCATGCAATACCACATCTAGGTCGTTGATTATTGTACGGTTCCTGAAAGTAGCAAAACTACAGCCAAGATTTAAGGTGTGCAACATCTCGTATATGCGTGTATTATTTCATAGTTCATAGCTTTTGCTTAAATTCTGGTATATAAACCATACAGAGATCAAAGGAAAAGTGTGCATTCATGTTACAATATATTTTATTGCTAAACCACCAAAATGTTGCAATGATAAATATGAAAGCCTCAAGTACGATATATATCGGGCTCGATTCCAGGTGAAATGAACCACTTTGAAATTGGTATTTGTTGCTTTTCTCCTAAGCAAGCAACAGTACAGGTAAAGAACAACGACAAGTTTGATCGGAGTCAGGAATACGTGTCCTAGCAGAGCAACATGTCAATCTTTATACTTTTGCTTAATTGAGCTAACAAGATAACACTCCTACTCGGGTTTTAGTCAAGAATAAATGGATGCCATCATCGTCTCATCGAAGTGTAACATGTTCTCGCCATGATTTTGCTGAGATAAATTTGTCACTTAGCGCTAAGCAACAATCACTCACTCTTTTACATAAGTACCGTAACTCATGACCTTTTATAGGTAATGGTCTGAAATATTCAGTTTGTAATTAAACATTGATTACTTATCTAGTAATCAATAATAGATAAAATATATAACATAATTACAATATACTGTTTATTCAATCAAAATCTAGTATGAAATTTGTTACGAGTTCAATGTTTTTCATCAATATTTTGTGAAATGCACTGCAGCGATCTACTTCAAAATTCGAATACTCTCTGACCATATCGGTTGTGTAATGGTTGGCGTGACCGCATCGCAACGTGGATCCAAGCCCTGGTGAGGTCAAGACAAAGACATATGAAATTAGTATTTGCTGCTTCTCCGCTAACCAAGCGGCATTAAGGAGTATGAACAAACACTGGCTCGGAATCATATTAATATGTCCGATTGAAGCGGATATAATTTGTATCTCGTCAAAATGTAAATTGTGCACGCCATAAGTTAGCTGCTCAATTGGCATTAAACAATATTCACTTACTTACACATTTGAATGTTCTCTTTGGTATGACATAGGACATATCTACGTTTCCCCTTTAGAGTAGTCTATTCTAAATAAACAATACCGAAGGGTCAATCATAAATGGGGGAAATCCAGAAAAACTGGTTGTAACATACTGATTTGACATAACCAATGACACTGTGGACAAGGACCGACCACTTAACTTTTAGGAGAAGGGAGTTACATTTCTTCCCTAGCCAGAACATATATTTACTCTGATAATTAATGTTTTTGCCCTTATAAATAAATAATTTTTCTGCAATTGTATAGACAAATATCCTCCCAAACATCAGCGCTAGATGTTTTTATGTGTATTTTTTCAGATAATTTTTTTTTTCAGATAGCCCCCCTTTTAAAGCCAGATTAAATGATCGTTCCATTAATATTAACTATAATATATATTAAGTTGGATATCTACATTATGTCGTTTATCAAGTTGACCCAATTCCCAGCTCAATTGTCCTTTATGTAGAACAATTTAAAACGTGTGTACCAAAAAATAATAAGTACATTCTATCACGTGACCATGTACCTCCCTCTTCTACAATTTTCCTGATTTTGTGATATGTCGTCAAAAGCCATTATTGTCAAGTATTTTCAGGCAATGTATATTGTTATCATGTCAAACATATATTATTATTGTCAGATGTTCTGATTTAAATAAGTCAGTTGTTCAGAAATCTATGTAAACTGCGGTAAATCTATTTTTATTGATATGACCCCGTAGCGTCAGTACTACACTAATTAAACAAGCATTGGTATTGATAAAACTAGAATTTGACAATTGATGTTCATCTATATTTACAAGAATACTCTGAAGGACCGTCAGATAATTTATTGTAGTGTTTTGTAGATCATTGGTTGTCCTTTTGTCCTTTTTCTTTTGGTTATTGAGTTGTCTGTCCTTGTTCAATCTACGGATAATGATTACCCCATTGGTATCTTCATTCTCTTCCTATTGTGATTTCCACAAAAGGTCGTTTGACTACAAGAATCTAACTATCTCCATTGGCTTATGGAGTAAGATCGCTGGGAAAAGTATATTCAACTGGTGATCGACGACTTATTCCTTCATTCGTACGAGGCAGACTTTAAGGAGGGGCTGTTCAAGAAACACGTAAAGAAAAACAATGAAGTGTACTTCGCACGAAGGATCTAGGTGTAATCCTTCCGAACAGTTTAATAATTTCTTCCGATTCGACATCCAAAATGTCCGCCATGGGACAAAGTAATTTTCAGGTGAATGAAATTGTAAACATCAATATTTCTGATTGGACAGGACACAAGGAGGAACTCTGTGTATGTGCTTACTATTCAAACCGAAGAGAAAGTGTTTTGTAGATCGTTGTTTGTCCTTTTGTCCTTTTTCATTTGGTCATTGTTTTGTCTTTCCTTCTTCGGTTTATGGATTCTGATTACCGCTTTTGCATCTTCAAATTCTTCTTTGATTTTCTCTTGTTTTCATCCCGGTCATTCGTGAAAAAACGGGTAAAACTGTACAATGTGATTTATAGGCTTTAATATTCCTTTCCCCTACCTTTATGTTTTGCAAGGTACAACGGTAATTATGCAGAATGTTCCAAAAAAAATTGATTATGGGGTTCTTAGACCCATCAATTACTGAATTAGAAACCCACAACTGCAAGATGAATATAACTATCAACTTGGTGAAAAACAGAATTGTATTTAGATTAAAGCATATTCGATCCGATTATTTAAAACCCTAAGACCTAAATAATATAAATATATATTTGCAAACAAGGTGACATATATCGACTCCTAGGGAACTCTGGTTTCAACTTTGGGCACCGCATTATCAAAATAAAGCTTCAAAGGATATCAAATGTGTAGACTAATAACAACGTAGATATCAGACTTAGTGCGCATAACGGGTCTCTGGAATCACCTTCATCGGATATACTCAAAATATAGATATCCATGAAAGATATATCTAATAATCCATGTCAATACCTACACATTCACTACCGGACGGATGATAACATCGGGGACTAATAGTTTACCAGTAAAGGTTGCAATGTAAAAGACAATCTTAATACCCCCGGAAACTAATGGCTGATCAGCAGGGGCATTGTAATAGAAAAGAAAATCTTATTTCAAAGTCATGAATTTAAGTTATTAACTGTAATGGTAAAGACAAATACACATGACTAATGGAAATAAATTAATGTTAATTTACATGTTAATACAATCAATATATTACAGGATATCAACATCATGTCAAGTTCTCCATCTTTCTGTGGTATGTGTGATATCCGCCATATCTCTACGCCATCAGAATTATGGTGTCCAGATTGCGAAGAAGGACTATGTGCAGAATGCATTGAATATCACAGTTTAGTGAAGCTGTCACGAGGCCATACTACAATACCTATATCGGGGTATCAGAAATTGCCGTCGTATGTAGTGGAAATTAAAGAACATTGCAATGAACACCACGAAAAGTTCAATTTATACTGCAAGGAACATGAATGTCCGTGTTGTGGAATTTGCATGGTGGAGATTCATAGAGATTGTGTGGATGTATCTATTCTGAAGAATATAGTTAAAGATGTGAAGACATCAGACCTATTTAATGAGATCGATCAATTGATTAGCGAAATGATTGAAACAATTGTTAAAATTAGACAAAACAGAGAGGACAATTCAAATGCAGTTAGAGAACAGAAAATAATAATTGAGAATGAAATACGGGAAGTCAGAACAAACAACAACAATCACCTGGACAAGTTACAAGAAGATCTGATGAAGGAATTAACTGAAGAAGAAAACCTGAAAACAGAAGAAACACGTGAACTGATGGCATCTCTAGACAGGAAACAGAAAGAACTGACCGAATATCAGACGAATATGGTTAGCATAAACAAGTATGCATCAGACCTGCAAACATATATTGCCGTAAAGAAAATAGAGAAAGGCGTAGAAACTCATGACACGTGTTTACAGTCACTAAGCAACAGCGAAAATATATATCAAACCAAACTATCATACAGGATAGACACCGGTCTGAAGACTATAACCACCAGCATTCGAAAGTTTGGTGAAGTAGTTGTTGAATCAATTCCTTGTGAGTTGACTTTTACTAGAAAAAAAAATAGGCAAGCCCAGATGATGGTAGCTGAAATATCACCACCCTTGTCAGTTGACAATAAACAGCTAAAACTGAAGCAAAAGATAAACATCAACGGGAGAAATATCAGAGGATGCTCTTTACTTCCAGATGGTAGAATGGCTTTGTCCTGTTATGGTACTAATACTATCAGCTTTATCAATAAAGAAGGGGTAGAGTCATTCCAGATAGGTAAAGATAAAACAGGAGCCGGTACATATGATACAATTTATATTAAAGATAACAATAGCGTTGCTGTATCATCTGGAGATCAGGGAGTTAATAGATGTATAAATATAATAAACATAGAAAGCAAAGAAGTCATGACAACTATCTCCATGGATACGGGCATTTATGGCATGGCGGTTAGAGGTAAAACAATATATTACTGTACAGGGAATAAAGGATTAAAGATGCTAAATCTTAGTGATCAATCTGTAAGTAAAATCATCAACAGTGATATATCTTACATTTACTGCTTAGCTACATCAGAAGACAAACTTTACTACACAAACTGTAACTCAGATACCGTGACATGTTGTGATTTACATGATACAACACAATGGGAATTCAAAGATAAACGTATCCTAGAAGATCCACGTGGTATCTCTGTAGACAATAATTGGAACGGGTATGTCGTCGGTTGTATTTCTGACAATGTTGTGGTTTTCTCCCCTGATGGACAGCGTCATAGACAAATGTTTTCTTCCGAGGATGGTCTGGTAAGCCCACGTGTACTTGATTATGACAAATCTACCAATATGTTGTTAGTTGTAAATCAAAGTGAGTCTGCCTTTCTGTTTGAAGTTACAGTGGGACAGTAGAGGAATAGTAGAACATTAGACAACATTGCAATGAATTATTTTGTATTTTAATAAAATAAGTCAAATATTCTCCTACCACTTATGATTTTATAATGATTTTTATACTTGTAGTATGTTTTTATGCTGTGATATTTGTAATCATTATTATATAAATTTATTAGAAAAATATATTTTACTGACGAGAAGTTATCTGCCTATAAGTTATTTATGAGAAAGGGACCAGCGCCATGTTCTCAAATTTATGAAAGAAAAGTTTAAACATTGATGGTCATTAATTCCACCAATGTCAACAAAGCGAACAATCACATCTCATCTTAACTGAAGACAAACATATGACGCTGTTAATGGGATCCTAACCTTCCTCTCTTCATAAATATGATGTTGGAAATTCAGACCCTTCATTGGGATAGGTACATACATTTGGGGGGATTAAACCTGTTAATGGGTTCCCAACCTTCCTCTCTTGATTACTGGATCTCTAACTACAATACATATAAAACTCATTGATTTACTTTCATTTATCTAGTTATCAGTCAGTAGGTAAAAACGTTAACTTTGGTGCGTTCGATTTGTGCCCGTGGCAAGGTGTACTTGTATAGCTTGACTTAGTAAAGGTGTATCGGGTATTAAGGCACTACCGGGTGTTCCGGCTTCCTCTGCCAATAAGTAACTGACCTCCATTGTATAACTGTATAACTGCAATATTGTTGAAAGTGTAGTAGGGTTAGGCTTAGGGTTAGTGTAAGACATAATAGTGTCCTATGTTAAAGTGTCCCCCGGACAATATTTTATAGAGATTGCGGTTTTATAACATATGTAAAAGTGTCCGGCGGACACTTTGAACTAGATGACACAATTAAATGCTACACCTGCTCCACTAGTGACACACGAAATTCCGACAAAAGAAGGGTTAAGTAAACATCGTTTTTACGTGGAAATGGTAGCGTATATCACAACAGGAAACAAAGCACGGGAAAATATGTAATTGACAACATAAACAACAAGTACCCCCTAATGCATGTACATAACAGGGGTGAGTTCAGATGCTCCAGAAAGATAAGCAGTTCCTGCTACACTAGTGACACCCGGCGTGTAACTCAAGTTACAAACCTCGTGATAAATCATGAATGAGGAAAAGACCAGGAAGTGTCTACGACTTTTGGAACATATCCGTTGTCATTTGTGAGATCCACATTTCGTAGCGGTTGACCAAGTCTTGACTTCTCTACCCTCTGCAGAATTATCCTGAACCAAAGCTAAAAGAAAGATAAATCTGTATCTGTGGTATCCTTTATCTCAAGGTCAAACCTATAAATGCTTAGTGAAATGATATCATCAATATAGCGGAACGTGAAATCAAAGGATCGATCGGGTTATCTTCCTTTCGTTTTCCTTGTATGAAGTCTGCCTTATACGAATAAAGGAACAAGTCAACGAGAGTAAGAGCATAGTTTGTACCCATTGAAATCCCACTGTTTGTTGCAAAACACGTCCATCAAACAAAGTAAATATGTTGTCTATCAAAAACTCGAGCATGTTGATGTTATCAGTTGCATAATACTTTTTTTTTCGAATCAGAGTGGCTAAAAAAAAATTGTCCCTTCCCAAGACAAGGTAGTTGTATTATTATTATTTATTACAAGGCATTTTTATAGCGCTTATCTAATTACACAATTACCATAAGCGCTTAACATGTAAAACTTACAAATTATATGAAGAGTACATACAATAAAATTGTATATGAACTTAACTATTAAAGTAATAAGAAAAGCAAAAAGTATTTACATTAACGAGTAAAACCCATATGATATAAACAAATCAAAAGGAAGCAAAAATCATCGATAGTGATAAAAGTTAACTATTTACGAATTCATATTAAAAGACAGATTTTTATCACAGTGAGCTAAACAGATTATAAATATATCTACATTGGCTATTCATTTCTATGAAACACATTTGAAATAATTCTTTTAATCTGTCTTTTAGCTTTGATTCAGGATAATTTTGCAGAAGGTAGAGAAGTCAAGTCTTTAGGTTTTGAGCATACTTGATAGAAAAAGAACTTGAAGACACCGAAGGGGTAATAAAAATCCTTAAATCGAAGAAGGACAAACAACACAATGTCCAAAAGAAAAAGGACAAAAGGACAAACAACGATGTTCAAAACATTACACATAAAACTTAATATCGAGTAACACGAACCCCATTAAAACTGGGGGTTATGTCATGTCCTCCGGACGGGTTGTCAGTTCCTGCTCCAATGGTGGTGTAGCTTATTCCAATGTGCACTAGATTTGATATATACGTTTTACTACATTTTCAATACGAGGATGATAACCTTTACCAGTACACAGACTACACAATACCATAAAACATATCAATCATGTTTGTTTGTGTTGCCTGTAAATATTCGTCAATGCTGTGATAACTTACATACATATATGATCCTAGAGCCGTGTCTTTCTATCTGTATAAAAGCGCTTAATCTTAGTATTGTATAAATAATTTAAGTTTTTTTTTAATAAATTCTTTGTAATCGCCATGGTATTGTAAATTGTTCAGCAGACAGACAGTAATTGCATACCATAAGTTACATTGTTGTTAACTGAACCAGTCACGTGATATCTTATAGGTAGGATATATCATACTAAAATTTAACCACGTCTGTGGTGTAATGGTTAGCGTGCTCGCTACGGATGCGGTAGATTGTGGATTCGAGCCCTGATTCGGGACAAATCAAAGACTATGAAATTGGTATTTGTTGCTTCTGCGCTGTGCAAGCACCATTAAGGAGAAAGAACAAGGACTGGCTGGCTTGGTATAAGGATAATGTGTCCGAGAAGGGGCGACATGTTTTTCCGCGCGGACTGTTGTTTCCGTGAGGTAGCATTATAACAATCAAACTCAGCGTGTTGATCTAGAACAAAGCGGACCTCATCATTATCTCATTGAAAATTAACTTGTTCTTGCCATGGAAAAAATCGCCCACTCACTCTAACAGGTGTAATATATCATACTAAAATTTACAAGTTGACTACCTCAAACTTACTTCATTAAAAAAAATGAAAATCCAGTTTCTTGTAGATTTATCTAATTCCTATTATTTCATTTATATGTGACATAATATTCAACAGATTATGTTAGGTTGATTTTTGGTGTTTAACGCCACTTTCAACAATATTTCAGTTATATCGTGGCGTCATTTTTATTAATCGAGGAAACCAGAGAACCCGGAGAAAACCCCCGACCTGTCGCCTGTCACTGACAAACTTATTGTTGTATCAAATACACCTCGTCTGAGTGGGATATTCTCCGGGTACATCAACAGATTGGAAAGTTAAATACTTTACATGTATTTAGATGCTAGAAAACTAACGGGTCTAAACAAGATAGCCAAAATAAATTAAGGTTATCTGTGTCTGAGGGAAATTAGCCTTAGTCTTGATAAATGACATTATATAGCTGCACAGTCTCTAAGTGGTAGATATTATTTGCACGCTCGAATGATTGATTGATTGATTGATTTGTTGGTGTTTTAACGCCACTTTCAGCAATATTTCAGCTATATCATGGCGACCAGTTTTAGTGGTCAAGCAAGTGAGAGTACCCGGAGAGAACCACCGACCCTGGGCAAGCAACTGGTAAACTTCATCACTTACGGCTGAGAATCGAGTGAACCCTTTATGTAATTTACAAAGCTGGGCGCGAACCGACGCCGTTTTGGAGATAGGCTTGTATGAGCTGTTAGATCCAATGACCTAACTCATCCATGAGAGTAGCCAGAATATAAATTGTGGACCATTGTGGGTAAAGTGTTTGGAGAGTATCATGATCCCTGCACGTTAAATAACAATTGTATTTTTCGGAAAAGAGTAGGTACATTGTAGCCGTTACAAAAAAACTAGATTTTTTATTTTACTTAACCAGCTCTCCATAATCAATCAAAGCTAAAGTTCTTCTCCCTCAGGAATATTTGACTTTAGCCGATCTTAGGTCATTTGTTTTTATTGTACCCAACACTCAAGTTATTTGACTTTCGGATCTTTCTATTTTGAGCGTACCTGATGAAGGTTATTCCAGAAACCTATTGTGCGCACTAAATTTGATATCTACGTTTTACTACATTTTCATACCCTCAAAACCGAAATACTTGAAAGTCAAATAACTTAAACCTATCGAGAGTAATAAAGCAAAATGTCTACCAGGTAGTATGACCAACGAGTGTTGCTACCTCTAGACTGACTACTGCACACTCTGAAATATCAGGGTTTTCAAGGTCGTATGGTATATGTTAGTTCGAGGTATATCTACCATCTATCGATATACCACAGCTATATGAGTCTATCACGATTAATGCAATGTTCCCATTGATTTGCTGGCAGATCCGCTGATTTTGTTTTGTTTGTCAGCGCCTTGCGTCTTGTGTTCCCAATGTTGCCAGCGTCTCTTAATTGTCCATTCTTGATTTGCCTTTCGGGTGTCTCTAATGTTTGTTTTCTGCTGTATGATATATTAGATATATTTATGTTTAAAATTTACATAATAATATACATGTTATCCCTTTTCTTATAGTTATAGTTTTTTTTATTCTTCTAGCTGCTAAATAACCCTTTTTTCATTAAACAAAATAGAAGAGGTAAAACTAGTTTAACGCGTCCACTTTTTATTGACGTGTCTGGGTCAATCCGGGAAAATGGACGGTCAGGTGTTAGGGGTATCGATTGTGTCGTTTTCGGTCATTTTTAATATAAATAAATGAACATGTGTTTAAAGATCTTTATATGTAATTTTAAACCATAAATAAAATCGTTAGACTTCCTTACAATCCCATCTTATTTTATTATTTCACTCAATATAACATCGTATATTAAGTCTAATTTATAAAACATTTTCCATTTATATCCTTATGTTATCAAAGAACTATTTAGTCAGGAAGCAAAGTATATTTCAAAAACAAAGGTGCAAACAAAGAGTGCAATATAATGTAATATCAGGTGACCTGCTATATCAACAACTTTTTATTCTCGACAAAAAATGCGTTTGCAGACGATTTCGCTTCAGAATAAATATGCGTGATGCATGCAGAATCGGAATAAAACTGGTTCTAATTAAATAATATAAGATTCATCTAATGAGGTTAATTTTGTAGTTGTTTTAGTCAAATAGTTTACTTGATTCCAAGCTATGAAGGCAGAAAAATGTATTTTCATTTTTGTCAGTGTATGAAGTAAAGGTAAACTATATATAGGTTAAAAATATATCTACACAAGTGTTATTAGTGAGAGTTACCGGTCCTTTCTTTATTCATGACTTATCACCGGCTTTGTAACTAGAGTAACACGAAGTGTGTCATTAATGAAGCAGGAACTGCTTATCCTTCCGGAGGACATGAGTTCACCCCCGGTTTTCAGTGGGCTTCACGTTGTTTGATCTTTATTCTTCTGTGTAGTGCTTTGTAGATCGTTGTTTGTCCTTTTGCCCTTCTTCCTTTGATCATTGGGTTGTCTATCCTTCTTCGATTTACGGATTCTGATTACCCCTTTGGTATCTTGAAACCCTTCTTAAACATACTGAGAAATATTTATTTTTCGAGAATTCGGCTTTCACATCAATATTTGTTTGTCGAATAATTTAATAAATCAATTGGTTCCATATAGAAACAGTTACATCGACGTCTTCGGAAGTTTTGCATTCGCCATCATCAATATGTTGCTTAATGCCAAGAGAGCGAGCTTTCATATATACAATTGTGTATCATGGCGAGAACAAGTTCCATTTTGATAAAGTTTTACGCAGTCATCATGACTTGATTAACCGTTCGGAATACTTTTGTCATAAAGGAATAGGGATATGTACCGCTTGTCTCAATCACAGTCGTGCAGTTTTTTCCTCATTTTTGTTTGTATGATGAACCCCGAGATATATCAATGTTTTTGTATTAAGAAAATGCTCGTTATATGTACAATAATATCCGAGATATAATATACATGTATTTCCCGCCCGCGCATTAGGGGAGATATGAAGATGTGTTCCATTTACGTAGGTCGTGTTTACCAGGGTCATCATCCGAGGGAAACATGATTGTTAGACATGACTGTACTTAATAAGAAAACAGATTATCTTGTGTTGTTTAAACAATGTAATCTCGGATAGATTTAACTGTTTATTTACTATATCTATATTTTAATTTTGTTTTTAATAACTTAATTTTAAAAACCAATCGATTCTTGGTCTTGTTGGACACAGATGATTCTACTTTGGTATGTGTTTTTCTTAATCAACAGACCTGCAAGTTATATTATTTATTTTCTGAAAACATACACACTAAACATAGAAAGCATAACTTATATGGATTACTTAGTCCACGGTTTTCCGAGGACAACGGTTAAACAATTGAACACGAAGCGCTTAACTCGGAAGCCGGTGGTATAAAAGATCCATGCAATACCACATCTAGGTCGTTGATTATTGTACGGCTCCTGAAAGTAGTAAAACTACAGCCCAGATGTAAGGTGTGCAACATCTCGTTTATGCGTGTATTATTTCATAGTTCATAGCCTTTGCTTAAATTCTGGTATATAAACCATACAGAGATCAAAGGAAAAGTGTGCATTCATGTTACAATATATTTTATTGCTAAACCGCCTAAGTGTTACAATGATTAATATGAAAGCCTCAAGTACGGTAAATAGTGGGCTCGATTCCAGGTGAAATGAACGACTTAAAAATTGGTATTTATTGCTTTTCTCCTAAGCAAGAAACAGTACAGGTAAAGAACAACGACACGTTTGATCGGAGTCAGGAATATGTGTACTAGCAGAGCAGCATGTCAATCTTTATACTTTTATTTAAGTGAGCTAACAAGATAACACTCCTACTCGGGTTTTAGTCAAGAATAAATGGATGCCATCATCGTCTCATCGAAGTGTAACATGTTCTCGCCATGATTTTGCTGAGATAAATTTTGTCACTTAGCGCTAAGCAACAATCACTCACTCTTTTACATAAGTACCGTAACTCATGATCTTTAATAGGTAATGGTCTGAAATATTCAGTTTGCAAGTAAACCTTGATTACTTATCTAGTAATCAATAATAGATAAAATATATAACATAATTAAAATATAGAGTTTATTCAATCAAAATCTAGTATGTAATTTGTTACGATTTTAATGTTTTTCATCAATATCTTGTGAAATGCACTGCAGCGATCTAATTCAAAATTATAATACTCTCTGACCATATCGGTTGTGTAATGGTTGGCGTGACCGCATCGCAACGTGGATCCAAGCCCTGGTGAGGTCAAGACAAAGACTTATGAAATTAGTATTTGCTGCTTCTCCGCTAACTAAGCGGTATTAAGGAGTATGAACAAACACTGGCTCGGAATCATATTAATATGTCCGATTGAAGCGGATATAATTTGCATCTCGTCAAAATGTAAATTGTGCACGCCATAATTTAGCTGCTCAATTGGCATTAAACAATATTCACTTACTTACACATTTGAATGTTCTCTGTGGTATGACATAGGAGAAATCTACGTTTCCCCTTTAGAGTAGTCTATTCTAAATAAACGTTAGAAAATACCGAAGGGTCAATCATAAATGGGGGAAATCCAGAAAAACAGATTGTAACATACTGATTTGACATAAGCAATGACACTGTGGTCAAGGACCAACCACTTAACTTTTAGGAGAAGGGAGCTACATTTCTTCCCTAGCCAGAACTTATATTTACTCTGATAATTAATGTTTTTGACCTTATAAATCAGTAATTTTTCTACAATTTTATAGACAAATATCCTCCCAAACATCAGCGCTAGATGTTTTTTTGTTTATTTTTTCAGCCAAATTATTTTTTTCAGAAAACAAAATATAGCCCCCCTTTTAAAGCTAGATTAAATGATCGTTCCATTAATATTAACTATAATACATGTTAAGTTGGAGATCTACATTATGTCGTTTATCAAGTTGACCGAATTCCCAGCTCAATTGTCCTTTATGTAGAACAATTTAAAACGTGTGTACCAAACAATTATGAATACATTCTATCACGTGACCATGTACCTCCCTCTTCTACAATTTGCCTGATTTTGTGATATTTCGTCAAAAGCCATTATTGTCAGGTATTTTCAGGTAATATATATTGTTATCACGTCAAACATATATTATTATTGTCAGATGTTCTGATTTATATAAGTCAGTTGTTCAGAAATATATGTAATCTGCGGTAAATCTATTTTTATTGATTTGACCCCGTAGCGTCAGTACTACACCTACTACACAAGCATTGGTATTGATAAAACTAGAATTTTACAATTGATGTTCATCTATATTTACAAGAATACTCTGAAGGACCGTCAGATAATTTATTGTAGTGTTTTGTAGATCATTGATTGTCCTTTTGTCCTTTTTCTTTTGGTTATTGTGTTGTCTGTCCTTGTTCAATCTACTGATAATGATTACCCCATTGGTATCTTCATTCTCTTCCTATTGTGATTTCCACAAAAGGTCGTTTGACTACAAGAATCTAACTATCTCCATTGGTTTATGGAGTAAGATCGCTGGGAAAATTATATTCAATTGGTGATCGACGACTTATTCCTTCATTCGTACGAGGCAGACTTTAAGGAGGGGCTGTTCAAGAAACACGTAAAGAAAAACAATGAAGTGTACTTCGCACGAAGGATCTAGGTGTAATCCCTCCGAACAGTTTAATAATTTCTTCCGATTCGACATCCAAAATGTCCGCCATGGGATAAAGTAATTTTCAGGTGAATGAAATTGTAAACTTCAATACTTCTGATTGGACAGGACACAATGAGGAACTCTGTTTATGTGCTTACTATTCAAACCGAAGAGAAAGTGTTTTGTAGATCGTTGTTTGTCCTTTTGTCCTTTTTCATTTGGTCATCGTCTTGTCTTTCATTCTTCGGTTTATGGATTCTGATTACCACTTTGGCATCTTCAAATTCTTCTTTGATTTTCTCTTGTTTTTATCCCGGTCATTCGTGAAAAACGGGTAAAACTGTACAATGTGATTTAATATTCCTTTCCACTACCTTTATGTTTTGCAAGGTACAAAGGTAAATATGCAGAATGTTCAAATACAATTTTATTATGGGGGTCTTAGCCCCATCAATTACTGAATTAGAAGCCCACAACTGCAAGATGAATATAACTATCAACTCGGTGAAAAACAGAATTGTATTTAGATTAAAGCATATTCGATCCGATTGTGAAAAACCCTAAGACCTAAATAATATAAATATATATTTGCAAACAAGGTGACATATATCGACTCCTAGGGAACTCTGGTTTCAACTTTTGGCACCGCATTATCAAAATAAAGCTTCAAAGTATATCAAATGTGTAGACTAATAACAACGTAGATATCAGACTTAGTGCGCATGACGGGTCTCTGGAATCACCTTTATCGGATATACTCAAAATATAGATATCCATAAAAGATATATCTAATAATCCATGTCAGTACATACACATTCACTACTGGACGGATGATAACATCGGGGACTAATAGTTTACCAGTAAAGGTTGTAAATGACAATTTTAATACCCCCGGAAACTAATGGCTGATCAGCAGAGGCATTGTAATAGAAAAGAAAATCTTATTTCAAAGTCATGAATTTAAGTTATTAACTGTAATGGCTAATACAAATAAACATGACTAATGGCAATAAATTAATGTTAATACAATCAATATATTACAGGATATCAACGTCATGTCAGGTTCTCCATCTGTCTGTGGTATGTGTGATATCCGCCATATCTCTACGCCATCAGAAGTATGGTGTCCAGATTGCGAAGAAGGACTATGTGCAAAATGCATTGAATATCACAGTTTAGTGAAGCTGTCACGAGGCCATACTACGATACCTATATCGGGATATCAGAAATTGCCGTCGTATGTAATGGAAATTAAAGAACATTGCAATGAACACCACGAAAAGTTCAATTTATACTGCAAGGAACATGAATGTCCGTGTTGTGGAATTTGTATGGTGGAGATTCATAGGGATTGTGTGGATGTATCTATTCTGAAGAATATAGTTAAAGATGTGAAGACATCAGACCTATTTAATGAGATCGATCAACTGATTAGCGAAATGGTTGATACAATTGGTAAAATTAGACAAAACAGAGAGGACAATTCAAATGCAGTTAGAGAACAGAAAATAATAATTGAGAATGAAATACGGGAAGTCAGGACAAACATCAACAATCACCTGGACAAGTTACAAGAAGATCTGATGAAGGAATTAACTGAAGAAGAAAACATGAAAACAGAAGAAACACGGGAACTGATGGCATCTCTAGACAAGACACAGAAAGAACTGACCAAATACCAGACGAATATGGTCAGCATAAACAAGTATGCATCAGACCTGCAAACATATATTTCCGTAAAGAAAATAGAGAAAGGCGTAGAAACTCATGACACGTTTTTACAGTCACTAAGCAACAGCGAAAATATAAATCAAACCAAACTATCATACTGGATAGACACCGGTCTGAAGACAATAACCACCAGCATTCAAAAGTTTGGTGAAGTAGTTGTTGAATCAATTCCTTGTGAGTTGACTTTTACTAGAAAAAAAAATAGGCAAGCCCAGATGATGGTAGCTGAAATATCACAACCATTGTCAGTTGACAATATACAGCTGAAACTGAAACAAAA
Organism: Bathymodiolus septemdierum; assembly: GCA_963383655.1. Lineage (NCBI taxonomy): Eukaryota > Metazoa > Mollusca > Bivalvia > Mytilida > Modiolidae > Bathymodiolus > Bathymodiolus septemdierum. The sequence continues at coordinate 50,800,226 of OY726527.1, forward strand.
GATAAACATCAACGGGAGAAATATCAGAGGATGCTCTTTACTTCCAGATGGTAGAATGGTTTTGTCCTGTTATGGTACTAATACTATCAGCTTTATCAATAAAGAAGGGGTAGAGTCATTCAAGATAGGTAAAGATAAAATAGGAGCCGGTACATATGATACAATTTATATTAAAGATAACAATAGCGTTGCTGTATCATCTGGAGATCAGGGAGTTAATAGATGTATCAATATAATAAACATAGAAAGCAAAGAAGTCATGAAAATTATCTCCATGGATACGGGCATTTATGGCATGGCGGTTAGAGGTAAAACAATATATTACTGTACAGGGAATAAAGGATTAAAGATGCTAAATCTTAGTGATCAATCTGTAAGTAAAATCATCAACAGTGATATATCTTACATTTACTGCTTAGCTACTTCAGAAGACAAACTTTACTACACAAGCTGTAACTCAGATACCGTGACATGTTGTGATTTACATGATACAACACAATGGGAATTCAAAGATAAACGTATCCTAGAAGATCCACGTGGTATCTCTGTAGACAATAATGGTAACGTGTATGTCGTCGGTTGTATTTCTAACAATGTTGTGGTTTTCTCCCCTGATGGACAGCGTCATAGACAAATGTTGTCTTCCGAGGATGGTCTGGTAAGCCCACGTGTACTTGATTATGACAAATCTACCAATGTGTTATTAGTTGTAAATCAAAGTGGGTCTGCTTTTCTGTTTGAAGTTACAGTGGGACAGTAGAGGAATAGTAGAACATTAGACAACATTGCAATGAATTATTTTTTATTTTGATAAAATAAATCAAATATTCTCCTACCACTTATAATTTTATAATGATTTTAGTTCTTGTAGTAAGCTTTTATGCTGTTTTATTTGTAATCATTATTATATAAATTTATTAGAAAAATATATTTACTGACGAGAAGTTATCTGCATATAAGTTATTTACGAGAAAGGGACCAGCGCCATGTTCTCGAATTTATGAAAGAAAAGTTTAAACATTGATGGTCATCAATTCCACCAATATCAACAAAGCGAACAATCACATCTCATCTTAACTGAAGACAAACATATGACGCTGTTAATGGGATCTTAATCTTCCCCTCTTGATAAATATGATGTTGGAAATTCAGGCCCTTCATTGGGATAGGTACATACATTTGGTGGGATTAAACATGTTAATGGGTTCCCAACCTTCCTCCCTTGATTACTAGATCTCTAACTACAATACATATAAAACGTATTGATTTACTTTCATTTATCTAGTTATCAGTCAGTAGGCAAAAACGTTAACTTTGGTGCGTTCGATTTGTGCCCGTGGCAAGGTGTACTTTTATAGCTTGACTTAGTAAAAGTGTATCGGGTATTAAAGCATTTCCGGGTGTTCCGGCTTCTTCTGCCAATAAGTAACTGACCTCCATCGTATAACTGTATAACTGCAATATTGTTGAAAGTGTAGTTGTGGTGAACATTTGTATAGTGACATGTTAAAACCAATGGGAGATAATAAAAACAGTCGAAAGATAGTCAAGCGATAGCAAATTACTAATTTCATAATCGTCTTTAAGGGAAACTAAAACTGTTGTTTATTGCTTCTTATAAATACCCCCCCCCCCCCCACCCACCCCCCCCCCCCCCCCCCCCCCCACCCTCACCAACCATCCGCATCACAATTGTCCCCTTCGTATAAATTATATGATTATTTTGAGAAGAGTTTGACGATACCAAAGGGGTAATCAGAATACGCAAATCAAAAAAGGACATACAACCCTATTGTCAATTTGAGAAACAACGATCTACAAAGCACTTCACAGAAAACCAAAGATCTAGTAATACGAACCCCAATAAAACGGTGGGGAATTTGGATGTTCCGGAAGGGTAAGCAGTTCCTGCTCCATTAGTGACATCCATCGTATTACTCTTAAGCAAAAACATCATATGAAATGGAAATCGTGTTGAACAACAGTATCAGTAAATAAAATACAAATACCATTTGTAAGAAGAGTTTGAAGATACCGAAAGGTTAATCAGAATCCGTATATCGAAGAAGAACAGACAACTCAATGGCAAAAAGAAAAAGGACAGAAGGGCAAACAACGATCTACAAAATATACATGTAAAACCACAGATCGAGTAACACGAACCCCAATACAACCCGGGGGTGAGCATAATAGTGTCCTATGTTAAAGTGTCCCCCTGGACAATATTTTTTAGTTATTGCGATATGAAATAGTGTCCAATGCTATGAAGTTGTGTTCTAGTATAGGGTTGGGTTTAGGGTTAGGGTTAGGGTTAGGCTTAGGGTTAGTGTAAGACATAATAGAGTCCTATGTTAAAGTCTCCCCCGGACAATATTTTATAGAGATTGCGATATGAAATAGTGTCTGCTGGACATTATAACATATGTAAAAGTGTCCGGCGGACACTTTGAACTAGATGACACAATTAAATGCTAAACATGCTCCACTAGTGACATATGTACTTCCGACAAAAGAAGGGTTAACTGAATATCGTTTTTACGTGGAAATGGTAGCGTATATCACAACAGGAAACTAAGCACGGCAAAATATGTAATTGACAACATAAACAACAAGTACCCACTAATGCATGTCCATAACAGGGGCGAGCTCAGATGCACCAGAAAGATAAGCAGTTCCTGCTACACTAGTGACACCCGTCGTGTTACTCAAGTTACAAACCCCGTGATAAATCATGAATGAGGATAAGACCAGGAACTGTCTACGACTTTTGGAACATATCCGTTGTCATTTGTCAGATCTACATTTCGTAACGGTTGACCAAGTCTTCACTTCTTTACCCTCCGCAGAATTATCCCGACCCAAAGCTAAAAGACAGATCAATCTGTATATGTGGTATCCTTTATCTCAAGATCAAACATATAATTACTTAGTGAAATGCTATCATCAATATAGCGGAACGTGAAATCAAAGGATCGATCGGGTTATCTTCCTTTCGTTTTCCTTGTATGAAGTCTGCCTAATACGAATAAAGGAACAAGTCAACGAGAGTAGCACAGTTTGTACCCATTGAAATCCCACTGTTTGTTGCAAAACACGTCCCTCAAATCTATCAAAAACTCGAGCATGTTGATGTTATCAGTTGCATAATACTTTTTTTCCGAATCAGAGTGGTTAAACTGACAAATTATATGAAGAGTACATACAATAAAATTATATATGAACTTAACTATTAAAGTAATAAGAAAAGCAAAAAGTATTTACATTAACGAGCAAAACCCAAATGGTATATACAAATCAAAAGTAAGCAAAAATCATCGATAGTGATAAAAGTTAACTATTTACGAATTCATATTAAAAGACAGATTTTGATCACAGTGAGCTAAACAGATTAAAAATATATCTACGTTGGCCATTCATTTCTATGAAACACATTTGAAATAATTCTTTTAATCTGTCTTTTAGCTTTGATTCAGGATAATTTTGCCGAAGGTAGAGAAGTCAAGTCTTTAGGTCTTGAACATACTTGATAGAAGAAGAACTTGAAGACACCAAAGGGGTAATCAAAATCCGTAAATCGAAGAAGGACAAACAACGCAATGTCCAAAATAAAAAGGACAAAAGAACAAACAACGATGTTCAAAACATTACACATAAAACTTAATATCGAGTAACACGAACCCCATTAAAACTGGGGGTCATCTCATGTCCTCCGGACGGGTTGTCAGTTCCTGCTCCAATGGTGGTGAAGCTTATTCCAGTGTGCACTAAATTTGATATATACGTTTTACTACACTTTCAATACTAGCATGATAACCTGTACCAGTACACAGACTACACAATACCATAGAATATATCAATCATGTTTGTTTGTGTTGCCTGTAAATATTCGTCAATGCTGTGATAATTTACATACATATATGATCCTAGAGCCGTGTCTTTCTATCTGTATAAAAGCGCTTATTCTTAGTATTGTATAAATAACTTAAGATTTTTTTTTTTATAAATTCTTTGTAATCGCCATGGTATTGTAAATTGTTCAGCAGACAGACAGTAATTGTATACCATAAGTTACATTGTTGTTAACTGAACCAGTCACGTGATATCTTATAGGTAGGATACATCATACTAAAATTTAACCACGTCTGTGGTGTAATGGTTAGCGTGCTCGCTACGGATGCGGTAGATTGTGGATTCGAGCTCTGATTCGGGTCAAATCAAAGACTATGAAATTGGTATTTGTTGCTTCTACGCTGTGCAAGCACCATTGAGGAGAAAGAACAAGGACTGGCTGGCTTGGAATAAAGATAATGTGTCCGAGAAGGGGCGACATGTTTTTCCGCGCGGACTGTTGTTTCCCTGAGCTAGCACTATAACAATCAAACTCAGCTTGTTGATCTAGAACAAAGCGGACCTCATCATTATCTCATTGAAAATTAATTTGTTCTCGCCATGGGAAAAATCGCCCACTCACTCTAACAGGTGTAATATATCATACTAAAATTTACAAGTTGACTACCTCAAACTTACTTCATTAAAACAAAATGAAAATCCAGTTTCTTGTAAATTTATCTAATTCCTATTATTTCATTTATATGTGACATAATATTCAACAGATTATGTTAGGTCGATTTTTGGTGTTTAACGCCACTTTCAACAATATTTCAGTTATATCGTGGCGGTCATTTTTATTAATCGATGAAACCAGAGAACCCGGAGAAAACCCCCGACCTGTCGCCTGTCACTGACAAACTTATTGTTGTATCGAATACACCTCGTCTGAGTGGGGTATTCTCCGGGTACATCAACAGATTGGAAAGTTAAATACTTTACATGTATTTAGATGCTAGAAAACTAACGGGTCTGAACAAGATAGCCAAAATAAATTAAGGTTATCTGTGTCTGAGGGAAATTGGCATTAGTCTTGATAAATGACATTATATAGCTGCACAGTCTCTAAGTGGTAGATATGATTTGCACGCTCGATGATTGATTGATTGATTGATTTGTTGGTGTTTAACGCCACTTTCAGCAATATTTCAGCTATATCATGGCGACCAGTTTTAGTGGTCGAGCAAGTGAGAGTACCCGAAGAGAACCACCGACCCTGGGCAAGCAACTGGTAAGCTTCATCACTTACGGCTGAGAATCGAGTGAACCCTTTTTTTAATCTACAAAGCTGGGCGCGAACCGACGCCGTTTTGGAAATAGGCTTGTATGAGCTGTTAGATCCAACGACCTAACTCATCCATGAGAGTAGTCAGAATATAATATACATGTAGAACGAATTGTGGACCATTGTGGGTAAAGTGTTTGGAGAGTATCATGATCCCTGCACGTTAAATAACAATTGTATTTTTCGGAAAAGAGTAGGTACATTGTAGCCGTTACAAAAAAACTTGATTTTTTATTTTACTTAACCAGCTCTCCATAATCAATCAAAGCTAAAGTTCTTCTCCCTCAGGAATATTTGACTTTAGCCGATCTTAGGTCATTTGTTTTTATTGTACCCAACACTCAAGTTATTTGACTTTCGGATCTTTCTATTTTGAGCGTACCTGATGAAGGTTATTCCAGAAACCTATTGTGCGCACTAAATTTGATATCTACGTTTTACTACATTTTCATACCCTCAAAACCGAAAGATTTGAAAGTCAAATAACTTAAACCTATCGAGAGCAATAAAACAAAAAGTCTACCAAGTAGTATGACCAACGAGTGTTGCTACCTCTAGACTGACTACTGCACACTCTGAAATATCAGGGTTTTCAAGGTCGTATGATATATGATAGTTCGAGGTATATCTACCATCTATCGATATACCACAGCTATATGAGTCTATCACGATTAATGCAATGTTCCCATTGATTTGTTGGCAGATCGGCTGATTTTGTTTTGTTTGTCAGCGCCCTGCGTCTTGTGTTCCCAATGTTGCCAGCGTCTCTTAATTGTCCATTCTTGATTTGCCTTTCGGGTGTCTCTAATGTTTGTTTTCTGCTGTACGATATATTAGATATATTTATGTTTAAAATTTACCTAATAATATACATTTTATCCCTTTTCTTTTTTATTCTTCTAGCTGCTAAATAACCCTGTTTTCATTAAACAAAATAGAAGAGGTAAAACTAGTTTAACGCGTCCACTTTTTATTGACGTGTCTGGGTCAATCCGGGAAAATGGACGGTCAGGTGTTAGGGGTATCGATTGTGTCGTTTTCGGTCATTTTTTATATAAATGAATGAACATGTGTTCAAAGATCTTTATATGTAATTTTAAACCATAAATTAAATCGTTAGACTTCCTTACAATCACATCTTATTTTATTATTTCACTCAATAGAACATCGTTAATTTTGTTTTAGTCAAATAGTTTACTTGATTCCAAGCTATGAAAGCAGAAAAATGTATTTTCATTTTTGTCAGTGTATGAAGTAAAGGTAATTTATATATAGGTTAAAAATATATCTACACAAGTGTTAATTGTGAGAGGTTAAGACTTGTCGGTTCTTTCCTCATTCATAACTTATCACCGGCCTTGTAGCTAGATTAACACAAAGAGTATCACCAGTAGCGCAGGATAGAACTGCTATCCTAGCGGAGCACCTAAGTGCACCCCAGCTTTTAGTGGGAACTATGTTACTCGATCTGTACTTTTCTGAGTAGTGTTTTGTAGATCTTTGTTTGTCCTTTGGTCCTTTTTCGTTTGGTCATTGTACTGTCTGTTCTTCATCAATTTACTGAATCCGTTTACTCCTTTTGTATCTACCCCTTTTGTATCTTCAAACTCGTCTTAAACACACTGAAAAATATTTATCTTTCGATAATTTAGATTTCACATAATCAAATATTTGTTTGTGGAATAATTCACTGACTCACTTGTTTTCATTAATGGCAGTTACATCGATGTCTTCGGAAGTGTTACGTTCGCCACCCTCAATTGTTCTTTAACGCCAGGAAAATGAGTATTCATATATATTTTTAGTATCATGGAGAGAACAAGTTATCTTTTGAGAAAGGCTTACGTCGTCACCATGGTGATTAACCATTCTGAAAACCTCTGTCACAAATGACCGGGGATATGTACGTTGTCGTAATCACAATCGAGTAAAGTATAAAGTATAAAAGTTTTGTTTAAAGTCGGAGTTTTTTACAAACATATAACATAAGCTCTGTAGAGCTTTTTACCGACATATATAACAATAGACAAATATATTATGGCAGAAGGCATACATACATTTGCAGATTACAGACAAACATACAAGATTTAGTAGCCTCTTCCTCCTTTTTGCTTGTATGGTGAAAACCGATGTGTCAACGTTTCTACATATATGATAAAACCCGATGGTATGCTAATGATTGATCCATACATTAAGCCCAAGATATATGACACATTTATTTCCCGCGCATTAGGTGAGATATGCATATTTGTTCGACCAACGAAAGTCGTGTTTACCTCGATCACCGTTCGAGAGAAATATGATTTTTCGACTTGACTATACTTCTTATGAAATGTACTAGTATGTTATCTTATGATGCTTAAACAATACTATCTCTGATAGATTTATCTGTTTATTTACTATATCTATATTTTAATTTTGTTTTTATAAATTCAATTTAAAAACCAATCGATTCTTGGTCTTGTTGGACACAGGTAGTTTTTTTGAATCAACAGACCTAAAAGTTATATTATATATTTTTCTAAAACATCTAAAGCAACATATAAAGCATTAACTCGTGTGCACTATTTAAAACCACATTTTTCCGAGTTAAGCGGTTAAACAAGCGAACGCGAAGCGTTTATCTAGAAAAAAAACGTGGTATATATGATTTGCAACATGAAGCCATGTAATATCACATCTATGTCGCTGATTATTGGACGGCTCTTGAGAGCAATAAAACTACAACCCAAATTTAAAGTGTGTAATATCTCGTATCTGCGTGTATTATTTCATAGTTCAGATTTGTTTACAATCTAGCATATAAACCATGCAAAGTCTAAAGGACAAGAATGCATTCATGATGCAATATATTTTATTACTAAATCACCTAAGTGGTAAAATAATAAAAATGAAAGCCTCAAGTGTGGTAAATATTGGGCTCGAATCAAGGTGAAATCAACGACTTAAAAATTGGTATTTGTTGCTTTTCTAGTAAGCAAACAACATTACAAGTGAAGAACAACGACTAGTTTGCTTGGAGTCAGGAATATGTGTCCGAGTAGATGACATGTCAATCTGTATACTTTTGTTTTAAGTGAGCTAAGAAGATCAAACTCCAACTTGGGTTTTGGTCAAGTATAAATGGATATCATCATCGTCTCATCCAAGTACAACAAGTTATCGCCATGATATGATTGGAAATTGTCACTTAGCCCTAAACAACAATCACTCATTCTTTTACATAAGTATTGTAACTTGTAACCACGGTAGCCTAATAGTGTGAAATGTCCAGTTTGTAGGTAAAACGTGATTACGTATCTAGTAATTCACAATAGATAGAACATATAACATAATTAAAATATACTGTTTATTAAATCAAAATCTAGTATGTAATTTGCTACGACATGAATATTTTGTGAATTGCACTGCAGCGATCTGTTTCAAAATTCAAATACTCCCTGATCACATCGGTGACGTAATTGTTGGCGTGACCACATCGCAACATAGGTCATAGACCTGGTTGGGTCAAGACAAAGACTTATAAAATTGGTATTTGCTGCTTCTCCGCTAACTACGCAGCATTAAGGAGTAAGAGCAAAGACTGGTTGACTCGAAATCAAAATAATATGTCCGAGAGAAGCGAATGTCATTATCATCTCGTCAAAATGTAAATTGTGAACGCCATAATATAGCTGCTCAATTGGCATTAAACAATATTCACTTACTTACACAGTTGTATGTTCTCTGTGGTATGACATAGGAGATATCCGCTTGTCCTTTTTACGTAGTCTATTCTAAATAAACGCTAGAAAATACCGAAGGGTCAATCGTTACTGGGGGAAATCCAGAGAAACTGGTTGTAATATATTGATTTGACATAAACAATGACATTGTGGTCAAGGACCTACCATTTCCCTTTTACGGGAATGCAGTTGTTTCTTTCACCCTTGCCAAAAAATATTTTTACTCAGATTATTATGTTTCTACCATTAACAAATCAGTAATTTTTCGGTAATTTTATAAAAAAAAAAATCCTCCCAAACATCAGCGCTAGATGTTTTTTTGTGTATTTTTTCAGAATTTTTTTTTTTTCAGAAAACAAAATATAGCCCCCCTTTATGAAGCCACATTAAATGATCGTTCTATTAATATTAACTATAACTCACAGTGATTATATGTTATTCAGCTATAAGACAGGGTATATAATGTGCCTGAGGGAATATAGATCCTAAGCCGGGAATGGCACATTATATACCCTATCTGATAGCTGATTAACAGATATATTACGGATTTAACCATTGTTTTTCTTAAATACAACATCCAACTGTATTAAATAAATTTGCCTCTTTTATTTTCATATTTCGTATCTCTAGGTGTCCGTTTCCGTACCTTTGACTCATTCTTCAATGACGTCAAAATATGTGTCGCGTCCTATTTCATGTAGGAAAATAAAGGAAAATAATGTACTAAATTTCGAAATCAATACAGTTTCATATGTAGTAAATTGTATAAACTTTATAAATATAACATTAACATATCACATAACAAAACAACGGGTTTGCGAAACAGTTTCAATAATTTATATGTAAACAACATGTAAATAAAACCTTGGTGTGGCCCCATGACGTCGAAAGTTTTCAAGGCTCAACGTTTTGTTTATTTGTTATGGTACAGCCGTGGAACATAGGAGTTTGCTGAATCGATCAGATATTTGTGACGGAATTAACCGTTGTAATATTGTTTTGTTCATGCAGCCGTTTTGAGTATGAAAGCAGCATTTAATTTGGTAAAAATACATGTATTATGATATTGATTCAGTGAAGCGTAAATATGTCTGTTTTTGTCAAACACTTTGTTATTGTTTTTTGGGGCCCAAATGAGGGAGACCGAAAACGTACATATATACCCCGTCTGTTTTCCGCATATATGCTGATATTCAGGGTTGAATAACCAATGAAAATATGTGTAGCAAACTAAATTCGTAATATAAGTATATATATATTATCATACACATGTATATCCTACTAAGTTGGAGATCTACATTATGTCGTTTACCAAGTTGACAGAATTCCCAGCTCAATTGTCCTTTATGTAGAAAAATTGAAAACGTTTGTACTAAATAATTATAAATACATTGTTATCACGTGACCATTAAGCTTTCCCTTACACAGTTTTGCTGATTTGGTGATATTTGGTCAGAATACATTACTTTCTGGAATTTTCAGGTAACGTACGTTGTAACTATGTCAAACATATATTATAATTGTTACATTTTCTCATTTAAGCCAGTCATCTGTTCAGTAATGTATGTAAACTGTAGTAATTCTATTTGTATTGATATGACCTCGTAGCTTCAGTACACTCTGGAATTTTATAATTTATATTCATCTATATTTACATGAATACTCTTAAAGGCCGTCGAACAGTTAACTCAAGACTCAAGTTTTTGCACAGACAAGCTAATTGTTTGTCTGAAGCATCAAGAAAAACACTTAGTATGGCTATAATTCAATACCACTTTAATTGCTCTTGTTCATCTTGGCATGAAGGTGTATGTATATCTCTCAGAAATAAACTTCAAGTGATGCAAAATAAAAACCGTCAGATTTGGTAAAAAACTGGGACCCATAACTAGAATTAATTACCCGGTATTTTCAGACGTTGGAATTCTTAATATTGAAAACAGAGTCTAACAACTTAGACTTAATCATGCACACAAATGTTTTATGACATGGGTCCTAAATATATGGGACAACATTTCAGTGAAGCGAGAAATGTACATCATCACTCAACAATAGGTAAACATTATAATGTTGTGATGCCAAATGTAAATGGGATGAGTAGTACAACTTTTTATTTTAGCGCTATTAAGGACATGAACTCCCTTCCAATTCCACGTAAAAGTACTAAAATCTTCTAGTCGTTCAAATCCGATGTAAAAGAATATATTCGTAACCGATGTAGGGATGCATATTCAAATGATTTTTGCTTCTAATGAATGTCCAAAAGAGTTAATTAGTTTTTAAAGCACGTTTTATATGATAACATTTTAAGTCACCTCTTAGTCCTTCCAAAGTCAATGTCTAGTCAAACGATTTTAATATTATTTATATTACTTAAATAATAGGACCCCATTGAAAATAAGCTTAGTAAGTTTTATGGGTTATCCTAGGTTTAATATCAACATTTTTAATTTGTCTTGTTTGGGGGTTTTAAATAGATTTTTAAAATTCCAATTTTAGATTAACATGGGTGTAGCTTCTATGTATTATTGCATATTTTAAATTTTATTATTTTATATGTATATTTGCATATTTGCATATTGTATGTTGATTACCTACCTACCTACATACCTAACTACCTACCTACCTGATCATTTTTCTCCTGTTCAAAATATAATTAATGATAAAAAAAATCAAGAGTTTACTTATAATGACGAGGCAAAAATGTTATTTACTAAACAAGTACTTTAGTTTTATATCTAAACTGGCAAATGCGGCCCTCCCCTATATAGAATTGAAAACCAATTATAATATATCTGATTTTAATGTAAGTGTCGAAGACATTTCTGACTTAATTCAAATTCTTCATCCAAATAAGGCATCGGGACCGGATGTCATCAGCTACAAAATGTTAAAGTTATGTCCAAATAAAATAGCATTGCCTTTGCAAATAATATTCAACAAATCTCTCCAACAAAGTAAATATCCGACGAACTGGAAACAGGCTGATGTCATTGCAGTATTTAAAAAGGGGGATTCTTCATTGCCGTCTAATTACAGACCTATATCACTTATCAACTGTGTTGGGAAAATATTGGAGAGTGATATGCAAACATGTTTATAACTATCTTCACCAAAATAAACTTATATATGACTATCAATCCGGTTTTCTTCCCAGGTATTCAACAGTACATCAATTACTAAAAAAATATAATAACATTTTAAATTTATTGGAGAATAAGGAAGTAAATTGTTTGTATTTTGTGACTTTTCTAAAGCATTCGATAAAGTTTGGCACCAAGGTCTTTTACATAAACTGAAAGCATATGGGCTAACTGGATATTTGATTGATTTTTTAATAGTTATTTAAAAGGTAGATGACAAAAAGTTGCTATTAAAAATAATTCTTCAGCATATTGTGACATATCTGCAGGAGTCGCACAAATCTCAGCCCTTGGCCCTCTCTTATTTAGTATCTATATCAATGATACTGCTGGCAAATTTGCTTCATTGAGCAGACTATTTGCAGATGACACTTTGGTCGGATATTCAAATCAGAATAGCATACTGTTGAACAAATATTATTGATCATGGTTTGAATGAAATCGACATATGGTCAAAAAAGTGGCTTATGTCATTTAATCCTGACAAAGCAGAAATCGCGATTTTCTCTAATCGTAGCATTCCAGAACATCTTGATTTCTCTTTTAATGGAAAATCAGTGCCCTTTATTACTTCCCATAAACACCTAGGTGTTACATTTAGTAACTATGCTAAGTAAAATAACCATGTTGATAATATTCAGAGTAGTGTAGCTAAGCATTTGAATATTCTACGTAGATTGACATACCGTCTTAACCGAACTAATTTAGATAAACTATATATTGTGTATATTAGACCACTTTTTGAATATGCCTGTGAACTATGGGATAACTGTGGGATTGGACATTCACAAAAACTGGAACAACTTCAACTGGAAACTGCCAGAATTGTTACAGGCTTATCTATTTTCACAAAAACTGAAATTTGATATATAGAGAAAGGTTGGGAATTACTATCTGAGAGACGGAAGAGAAGGAAACTTCAACTTGTTTATAATATAGTTAATAAACCTTTATCTTTGTACATTGATTCCCTCCACTAAGCAACGTACATCAGTGTATCCATTGAGAAATGGGAATGATATTATTTTACCTTTCTGTAAACTAGATATTCTTTTATCCCCTCCACGATAAAAATGTGGAATAGTTTAAATAACACTATTCGTAATATTGCCACCTTATCAAAATTTAAATCAGAATTAAAGAAAATTGATGAAGCTGAAAATCATGCTGTTCCAAAACATTATTGTTATGGTCCTCGGAAATTGAATATTATTTTAACCCAGAGAAGAAGTTCAGCTTCGTTTTGAAATTATGATTTATTTCGAGCAGGAATTGTATATGATCCATCTTGTCGATGTGGTGCTGTCCTTGAAAATTTAAACATTTCTTTTTGGGTTGTCCAATATACTTACAAGCCAGAACTACATTGATAGATGATCTCAACATGGTTACAACCTGCTATGCTCTAGATATCAAATTTCTGAAATGTGGCAATGTAAATTTAACTTATGAACAGAATGGTATTATATTTAAATATATGTTTTTATTATATTAAATGTTCAAAAAGATTCCTTATCGTATAACCGGAATTGAATTGGGTGAACAGGCACATCATATGAATCCATCTTAATGTTATTGTTTCTTCTGTTTGTTAATATTCATCATTGATTTGTTATTAGTGCTATATAGAGTTATTGCATGCCTTTTATGTACTTATTCAATCAAATAAGTCAGTTGTTGAGTACCCTATTTTAACTGTAGTTACTCTATTTTTATTGATATGACCCCATAGCTTCAGTACACTACCCCGTACATTACACTTACTACACAAACATTGGTATTTATTAAACTAGAATTTTACAATTATTATTCATTTACATTTAAATATGATGAAGGGTCGTCGAACAGGATCAAATCATAGGGTAATTTAGTGTAGTGTTTTGTACGGAGATACAAGTACATTCGAACCAGTTGTGTTAAACGATAGGACCAAAATATATTGATATTTATCTGCAAACCAGATGAGCGATACAGACTCCAAGGGGCCTCTGATTTCAATTATGGGCACCAACTTACTAAAATAAAAGTTGAAAGTGCAAAAATGGAATGTCACCTGACATATTCTAAGCAGATATAATTCTAATAACAACGCAGATATGTAATTTAATACACACGACGCGTTTCTGGAATAACTTTCATCAGGACCCGTTGTTCAAAACATTGGATAAATTTATCCACTGGATGAATCATCTATCCAGTGGACAACTTCTGTCCACTGGATAAATGTGGTTGTTCAAAAGTTATCCACTGGACAAATATGCTTTATCCTGGACAACTTTTGTCCAGTCTAACTTGGTGCGGATAAAGTTTTAACCAGTGGAAAAATATGATCGCAAATTGAAATTACATTCGATATTTTTTGTCTTCATGAAATTTTCCTCTATTCCATTTCAAAAATAGCTTTTCCCCTTTTTGGAAATAGATTACACATAACATAAACTAAGATAAATATACAGATTTTAAAAATAGATGTAAATAAATAAAGCACACCATCAGAAATGATTTCGAAATCAATTTGTTGCGCAATGCAAGTAAATTACATAGAGGTGTAATTGAGGGCACTGGTGGGTTATTTTGGTTTTTCGTGATCGTGGATTTTTCTTCCCCAATACTTTGTGTTGGTTTTTATGTGGCGTGAATTGTTTTCAGTCAAATTTATTTTACATTCTTTTTATTATTGTGAACCTTTTATTTTTCAATGTGGTCTTCTGTGTTTGTTCTTTGTTGTTTTTTCTCTCTCAACTCTATGTTGTCAACGTTAATTGACATATCCACCGTTCAATTGTTGACAAAACAAACCGGACTAGTGAGGATGTAGAAAGGGAAAAGCATATCTTATCAATTACATTGGGTTACATATTTTTGTGAAATGTGATCAGAAGAATTTATTTACCGTGCTTTTAATACAATAAAAAATACTTTGATGAACCGTGACGAGCACCCCCCTTTTCTTTGTTCACAAGTGGAAGAATTTGTGACATTTGTGATGGAAATTGTTTACTAGATCTGTTTGTTGTTTTGGATTCAGATTTGTAACAGGTTTAAATTGATAATTCTTGTTGTGTTGGAGTTAAATATTATTTATTTTATTTGTTTTGACAACAGTATGAAAAAGTTCATTCAGTGTACATGCGTAGATTTCTGTGAAAATATCCGATCCCAAGACATGAACGTTAAAAGTCCCAAGATCCAATCAACATATTTTGGAAACCGTGATATGGGAGTATCGCGTAGTCCCAAAAAAATATCATTTATTTCAGGCCAGCCCACTTCTTTCAGAACACAATTTGGATTGTATTGTTGTAAGATTCCATTACACTACATCATTAAGTATAATAATTGAACTGGCTCATAATAAAATATTTCAAATGTTTTGTAAAATTGTGTTTTTCGTAAAATACATATATCTTTATATTTTTTTCTACATACAAAAATAAATTCCGAATTATTCTACAAAACATGAATGACAAAATGGCACACCCTTTAATTACTCTTGCCCTTGCCTCAATATCGGTAAATAGTTTAAGAAAGAAATGAAGTCACTAGCATCAATTTATTAGAAAACAATTCACTTTGGATTCCAGTGGACAACCTTATACAGTCGATAACTTTATCCAGTATTTTGAACAACCAGACCCTGGTACGTTCAAAGTCAAATGATTGGAAGCCAAATAACTTAAAAGTTTTGGAAGCAAAAATACGACATGGCAAAAAAAACGGAGGTGGAGAACCTTAGTTGAATAATACATATATATTTAGGAAACAGTAAATACATATATTTGATAAAGCATGTCAGTACCGAAGCACAGACTACTGGGCGGATGATACCTTCGGGGATTAATAACATACCAGTAAAGGTTGCAATTTAAAAGAAAATCTTATTTCAAAATCATGCACTTAAGCTATTAACAATAATGGTAAATACAATTAAAATGACTGATGACAATTAATAATTTGGTTGGTTTAGTGTATGGTGATTAACGCCACTTTCAACAATATTTCAATTAATACAAACAATATATTACAGGATATCAGCATCATGTCAAGTTCTCCATCTTTCTGTGGTATATGTGATATCCGCCATATTTCTAAACCATCAGAAGTTTGGTGTCCAGATTGTGAAGAAGGACTATGTGCAGAATGCATTGAATATCACAGTTCAGTGAAGCCGTCACGAGGTCATGCCACGATACCTATAGAGGAGTATCAGAAGTTGCCGTCGTATGTATTGGAAATTAAAGAACATTGCAATGAACACCACGAAAAGTTCAAATTATACTGCAAGCATCATGGGTGTCCGTGTTGTGGAATTTGTATGGTGGAGTCCCATATGGACTGTTTAGATGTAACTATTCTTGAGAATACAGTTAAAGATATGAAGTCATCAGCCATATTTAATGAGATCGAAGAATTGATTAACGAGATGACTGAAGCGATTGGTAAAATAAGACAAAACAGAGAGACCAACTCAAGTGCTGTTAGAGAACAGAAAATAATAGTTGAGAATGAAATACAGGAACTGAGGGCAAAAATCAATAATCACCTTGACAAGTTACAAGAAGATCTTATGAAAGTATTAACTGAAGTAGAACAAAATGTAACCGATGAAACACGTGACCTAATGGTATCCTTAGACGAGAAACAGAAAGAACTGTCCAAATACCAGACAAATATAATCAACATTAAAAAGTATGCATCAGACCTGCAAACATATATTGCCGTAAAGCAAATAGAAAAAGACGTAGAAACTCATGACACGTGCTTACAATCAATAGTCAATAGCGATAGTCTAAATCAAACAACGCTATCATACAATATAGACGCAGGTATGAGGACTATAACCACCAGCATTCAAAAGTTTGGTGATGTAGTTATTGAATCAAAGCCTTGTGTGTTAACCTTTGTTAGAAAAAAAGATAAGCAAGCCCAAATAATGGTAGCTGACATATCACCGCCTATTTCAGTAGAAAATATGCAGCTAAAGCTGAAACAAAAGATAAACATCAAAGGGAAATGTATCAGAGGATGCTCTTTACTTCCAGATGGTAGAATGGTCTTGTCCTGTTACAATACTAACACTGTCAGTTTTACCAGCAAAGAAGGAGTAGAATTATTCCAGATAGAAAAAGATAAAACAGGATCCGCTACTTATGATGCAGTTTATAGTAAAGATACCAATATCGTTGCTGTATCATCTGGAAGTGGAGATAGCAGATGCATAGCTATGATAGACGTAGAAAGTCAGAAAGTCATGACAACTATCTCCATGGATACGAAAAGTTATGGCATGGCGTTTAAGGGTAGAACAATATATTACTCTTCCTTGGATGAAGGACTAAAGATGTTAAATCTGAGCGATGAATCTGTAAGTTATTTAATCAACAGTAATATGTCAGGAGTTTATTACGTAGCTACAATTGGAGACAAACTTTACTACACAAACGCTTCCAGACATACCGTGACATGTTGTGATTTGCATGGTACAACACAATGGGAATTCAAAGATACGAGTGTTCTAAAGGGTCCACGTGGTATCTCTGTAGATAATGATGGGAACGTATATGTCGTCGGTGGTGGCTCTAACAATGTTGTGGTTATCTCTCCTGATGGACAACGTCATAGACAAGTATTATCTGCCGGGGATGGTCTAGTGAACCCAAGGGTACTTGATTATGACAAAGCTACCAATATATTATTAGTTGTAAATGGAAGTGAATCTGCTTTTCTGTTTGAAGTTACAAGGAGAGAGTAGAGGAACAGTAAAACCTTAGACACTTTCTTTTTTTAAATATTTGTATTTTAATATAATAAGTCCAACATTCTCCTACCACTTATAATTTGATAATAATTTGTATACTTGTAGTATGTTATTTGTAATGATTATTATATAAATTTATCAGAAAAAGATATCGTACAGACGAGTAGTAATCTACATATTAGAAAGTTCACTACGAGAAAGGGAACAGCTCCGTGTCTTCGAATATATGACAGAAAAGTGTAAACAGTGATGGTCATCAGCTCCACCAATATCAACAAAACGAACAATCACCTCTCATCTTAATTGAACTTGCCGAACACAAAACGACCACGACATATTAAGCTGAAAGTTCAGGTCCTTGCTTCGGACAGGTACAGACATTTGGTGGAATTAATTTTGTTAATTTAATAGGATCCCACTCATTCCCTTTGATAACTGGATCCCCAACGACAATGCATATATCAAGTATTGATTTGTTTTCATTTATCTGTTAATAAGGCAGTAGGTAAACACGTTAGCTTTTGTGCGTTCGATTTATACCTGTGGCAAGTTGTACTTGTATGTCTTGATATAGTAAAGTGCATAGGGTATTAACAGCACTTCCGGCTTCCTCTGCCAATCAATAGCTGACCTCCAATGTATAGCTGCAATATTGTTGAAATTGGAGTACGGGTGGACATTTGGATAATGACATGCTAAAACAAAGGGGAGATAATAAAACAGTAATAGGGTTGACAACAGGCAAAAGATACTTCAGCGATAGCCAACTTCAAATTTCGTAATCCTCTTTAGGCGAAACTGAGAGATTGTTCATTGCATTTTAGAAATAACCCCCAACCAACCATCCACTCGACAATTGTCTCCTTCATACCACGAAGAACACATGTTAATTCGCATAGAAAACAACCTTTGAATAACATCTAACGTAAAAAGTATATGATTATTTTGAGAAGAGTTTGACGATACCAACGGGGTAATCAGAATACGTAAATCAAAAAAGGACATACAACCCTACTGCCAAAAGGACAAACAGCGATCTACAAAGCACTTCACAGAAAATTACAGATCGGATAACACGAATGCCACTAACATGGAGGTGAACTCGGGTGCTCCGGAAGGGTAAGCAGTTCCTGCTCAATTAGTGATATACATCGTGTTGCTCTAAAACGAGAAAATCATCTGAAATTGAAATCGTGCTGGACACCAGTATCAGTAAATAAAATACAAATACCATTAATAAAACATGAACTCCCGAAAAACAAGGGTTAAAGACGAACCGAACATCGTGTTATGCGGAAATCGTAGCGTACATCACAGCACAAATCTTAACACAGGGAAATATGTAATTGACAACATCAGCAACAATTACAAAACGTATGCATGTACATAACAGGGGCGCTCTCAGGTGCTCCAGAGAGGTGAGCATTTCCTGTTATACTAGTGGCAACCGTCATGTTACCCAAGTTACAAACCCCATGATAAGTCATGCATGTGGAAAGGACCAGGAGGAGTCTACGACTTTTGGAACATATCCGTGGTCATTTATGAGACAGACATTTCATCAAGCAATGGTGGTGACCGTAATACTTTCGAAGTGATGACTTGAGCTTAACCAATAGGAACCATTGATTATGTGACGTTCTTTTTAACAACATCTCTCTATCAAGGACATTGCGATTGGAACCACAAGCTCTGGCATATCGCATGAACTGAGATATACATACTCTATATGAAAGTTCTACTGGAATGGTGCTAAATATAAATGGAAAGTTCACAGTAGGAAGATTGAAATTATCTCTTGTTTTGCAAAGTTACGTTCTTAACCTGCACTCACTGTCAATTTCGAGGTGTACGGTCAAGGTATCAAGCACAGTTAGCTGTGGTATCCTTTATCCCAAGCTCAATGGTGTATATGCGATCAACAAAATCATCAAACTTAGAATTACTTAGTGAAAGGACATCATCTATATAGCGGAACGTGAAATTAAAGGATCGATCGGACTATCTTCCTTTCGTTTTCCTTGAGAAGCCATTGCATGAAGTCTGCTGATACGAATAAAGGAACAAGTCAGCTAGAAGAGGAGCACAGTTTGTTCCCATTGACATGCCGACTGCATGTTGCAAAACACGTCCATCAAGCAAAA
Organism: Bathymodiolus septemdierum; assembly: GCA_963383655.1. Lineage (NCBI taxonomy): Eukaryota > Metazoa > Mollusca > Bivalvia > Mytilida > Modiolidae > Bathymodiolus > Bathymodiolus septemdierum. The sequence goes on from OY726527.1 coordinate 50,820,169, forward strand.
CAAATATGTTGTTAATAAAATATTCGAGAATTATGATGATATCAGTTGCAGACAACTTTTTGTCAGAATCAGAGTGGCTAAGAAAACGATTTGTCCCTTCCAAGACAAGGTAGTTGTATCTACGTTGGTCATTCTTTTTTAATGAAACACGGTTGGAATAATTCTTTTAATTTGTTTTTTAGCTTTGAGTCCGGATAATTGGGCAGAGGGTAGAGAAGTCAAGTCTTTAGGATTTGAGCGTACTTGAGGAAGAAGAGTTTGAAGATACCAAAGGGGTAATCATAATCCATAAACCGAAGAAGTACAGACAACACAATGGCCAAAAGAAAAAGGACAAAGGAACAAACAACGATCTACAAAGTACTACACATAAAGCTAAATATCGAGTAACACGAACCCCACTAAATACTAGGGTGAACTCAAATGCTCCAGAAGGGTAGTCAGTTCCTGCTGCACTAGTGGTGAAGGCTATACCAGAAACGTGATGTGCTCACTAAATTATATATCTACGTTTTTACAACATTTTTAATACGAGCATTGGAATAGTTACCAGTATACAGACTACACGCTACATGTAAATGTGGACAGTACCCAATCGTCAATGTGACAAGCTACATACATGCAAAATGTTAATAATCCTAGAGTCGTGTCTGTCTATCTGCATGAAAACCATTTAATCTTAGTATTTAGAAATGTATGGATAGTGACTCAATTAAGTTTGTTCTTTATAAATGCTATGTAATCGCCATGGTCATAGTAAATTGTTCAGCAGACACACAGTAATTGTATAATATATACAATAAGTTACATTGTTGTTAACTGGATCAGTTCTGTGATATTTTATAGGTGCTATATATCATACTAAGATGAAACCGTATAAGTGATGTAATGGTTAGTGTGCTCGCTACGAGTACATCGTGGGATCGAGCTCCTGTCAGGTCAAGCCAAAGAATATACAATTTGTATTTGTTTCTTCTCCGCTAAGCCTGCAACATTAAAGGGAAAGAACAAAGATTGGCTGAGTCGAAAACAGGATAATATGTCCGAGTGGGACGACATGTCTGTCCGCGGACTGTTGTTTCAGTGGACTAGCACTATAAGTCCATCTGAGCGTGTTGGTCTATCATCATCTCATTGAAAATTAATATATATTTGAAAAATTGCTGAGTTGGCGTTAAACAACAATCACTCACTAACACAAAAATTTACAAGTTGATTGCTATAAACTCAATTCATTCAATAAATTTTAAATGGCAGCTTCTTGTGGAATTAACTAATGCCTATAATTGGATATATGTGTTTTTCATGCGATGTGATATTCAATAGATTTGAAGTTAAATACAGGTGCTAGTAAAACAAGAGGCTTAAACAAGATATCCAAAATCGGCTAAGGTTATCAGGTGTCCGCGGGAGATTGGTCTTAGTTTTGATCAATTGCATTATTTAGCTGCATATCGTGCTAAAGTTGGCATCAAACACCGATCAATCAATCAATCAATCAATCAATCAATCAATCAATCAATCATTCAATCAATCAAGTAAGCAAGCACACAAGTAGGCAAGCAATTGGTAGAAAGAGTTTGTACTCTCATTGGGAGTTGTCAGATGTTTGATTTTTCCGGATATATCAATAGATTGGAAAGTTAAATACTTCAAATGTATTCAGATGCTAGAAGACTAATGAGCCTATGCAAGATAACCAAAATCGGTTAAGGTTATTTGTATCTGAGGGAGATTGGCCTTAATTATAATAAATTACATTATCATGTCTCCATTTATCAGTGGGAGGGCTGATATATGTATTAGGATTTATGTACCCATAGTGGATTTCAACATGAGTTGATTGTATGTGTAACATGAGAAGTCTAGGAAGAGGCACATGAGTTCACCCCGGTTGCTTGGTGGATTGTGTTATTCACCTTTTTAGTTTTCTCCGTTGCGTTGGATTTTTGTTGTCTATGTCTTGTGTGTCCAATATTGTCTGTATCCCTAGATGGTCTATTCTTGATCGCCCCTTCTGTTTTCTCTAGATGGTCCATTATTGATCGCCTCTTCTGTTTTCTCTAGATGGTCCATTATTGATCGCCCCTTCTGTTTTCTCTAGATGGTCCATTCTAGATCGCCCCTTCTGTTTTCTCTAGCGTTTGTTTATCTGTAAAGATTTGTCAAAATAAATCCGTAAACTGCAGTTAAATCGCAGCCCATTACCATATAAAATGTCCGGTTTACTGTTTCATAATTAATTTACACTCTTCTTAGAAACGCATTCAATCACATACCACTGGCTTCAGTCTGGTCTAAACAAAGACAAGTTTGTCTTCATATTGTATATGGATTTCCATAGTAACGGAATACAAAACAAAACAGAGAAAATATGGACCTATAAAAAAAAATCAGTAACATATTTACCGACAAAAAGTAATGTTGACCCATTTGATGTGTTACTGTCCATTGTTCTTTTGTGGCTAATATTGCCTGTGTCTCTGGGTTGTTCAATCTCGATTGCCCCTTCGGTTTTCTCTAGCGATGTAAGTAGGAATAAATCCGTAACCTACATCATTAAATCGAAGCCCATTGCCATATTAAATGTCCGTACCATATAAAATGTCCGTACCATATAAATTGTCCGCACCATATAAAATGTCCGGTGTACTGTTCCATAGTGAATTACCACTCTTATTAGATACAATTCAACCGCATTCCACTGGCCTCAGTCTAGTCTAAGCAATGCAAATGTTGTCTTCATTTTGTATATTCATTTCCACAGTAACGGAATATGAAAAAACCCAGAAAATCTGATATTATAAGCAAAAAAATTTAAAACAGCAACATATTTACCGAAAAAAATAATGTTGACCCATTTTATGTGTTATTGCAGTCAAGGTTCCAAAATATCACATCTGGTCAGAATTTTCATTGATGAAGCAAAGCCGATAGCACATATGTGATAACAATCACAATATTCCTATACAAGTGAATGATACAATAAGGAACTCGTATGAATAACCCTGCATTGAAACACAAAACACGTAATTATAACACAAGTACACACAATCAATGACAGAGGCTGACTGTCTAATACAATGTTGTTAATTGGCTAAATGTCATTCAGGGAAGATTTGAAAAGAAAATAACGTTGTACTAACATCGTACTATCATTAGAATATACACCGTAGCTCGTTCATAGCTTATCACCGAGTTTGCAACAAGAGTAACGCGACCGGTGCTATATGAGGAGCAGGAAGTATTCACCCTTCCGGAGCACCTAAGTTCACCCACGGCTATTAGTGTGGTTCGTGTTGCTCTATCTGTAGTTTCCTGTGTAATGCTTAGTAGAACGTTGTTTGTCCTTTTGTCCTTTTTCTTTTGGTCATTGTGTTGTCTGTCCTTCTTTGATTTACGGTTTCTGATTACCCATTTGATCTCTGAAATAAATCTGAAATAAAACGAAAATCAGGAACATATCTACCGAGACATATATTGTTGACCCATTTCATTTGTTATTCAGTCATGGTTCTAAAATATCACATCCTGTCAGAATTTTCATTGATGAAGCAAAACCGATAGCACATATGTTAAAAAAATCACAATAGTCTTATACAAGTGAATTAAACAATAATAAACTCGTATGAATAACCCTGCATTGAAACACAAAACACGTAATTCTAACACTAGTGTAACACGATAATCAATGGCAAAGGCTGGGTGTCTAATACAATGGTGTTAATTGGTTGAAAGACATTCAGGAAAGATCTGAACATAATATAACATTGCACTAAGGTCTTAGTATCATTAAAATATACACCTGACCACATTCATGATTTATCACCAGGTTTGTAACAAGAGTAACTCGACAAGTGCCATGTGTGGAGCAGGAACTGCTTACACCTAGGGTCAACCCCGATTTTTAGTGGGGTTTCTGTTGCTCGATCTTTATTTTTCTGTGCAATGTTTTGTAGATAATTGTTTGTCCTTTTGTCCTTTTTCTTTTGGTTATTGTGTTGTCTGTCCTTCTTTGATTTACGGCTTCTGATTACCCCTTTGCCATCTTCAAAATTGTCTTGATACACGATAGTTTGCATCAGGTTACAATATTCAAAATATTATATACTCTTAGAATAATAACACTCGGAAGTACTTTTTATTATAAAGTACCAATCGTTGTGGATTTCGTGGTTCAAGAAGTCAACGAATTTAATACTGCAAGAAATTATAACTTACCTGAACTCAGATGCTCCAGAAGGTTAAGCAGTTCCTGGTCTACTAATGACACGCGTGGATTATCTTTATTTTTCAATATCACATTTTTTTGATGATTTCGGAATTTTCGAATTTTAAAAAAAGTTTTAGGAAAGCAAAGGGGGTAATGTGAAGCCCTAATCCGAAGATGTACAGATAATACTCTAGCCAAAAGAAAAACAACACAAAGACAACAACGGGCTATTAGCCTACTTGAGCATCTTCAGCCCAGTAGCCAGTGGTTCGACACTGACAAGGCTTATGAGATATGTTTTGTATTACAATTAACAGTCACTAAATGATATGCTTATTATTAAAACTAAGGTGCTCCTCCCTCAAGCATAGCTGACCATGACCGATTACGACAATCCAGTTTAGGTCATTTGATTTGCTGTCTCTCAAAGAACTTCAAGCTATTTGGATTTCTATTTTTTTTCATTATGAGTGTACCTGATGAAGGTTATTTCAAAGATATGACGTGTACTCTAAACATATAATTAGATATATATGTTTTTATATAGCATCAACCTTTAGAACAACATTAGTATCCATCATATGTTGGTGAATTTGTTTGCATGTTATATTTTTTTTTGCTTTGTATCTGTTTACAATATGGGTAAATGACAATACAGTTTGTACAGTCAACCTATGTGTAAAAGGCACCAAAGGGAACCTAAAATGTACCCTTTATGAGCAGTGTTGTCCTTTATATACAGGGTAAACTTATATGCCCTATTCATTAAAGAAAAAGATGAGGCTGCCCTTTATAGGAAGGGATTTGTTATATAGAGGTGCCCTCTAAGTCAGGTTTGACTGTATTTAGAAATCCACCTATTAATTAAAATTGAATTGGTATCATTCTCAAACGATTCAATAATGTGAGGATCGACATTTCATAAATAACATCATGATTTTTCTTGTAATTTTTAACGATGGTAAGCCATTCTTCATGTGTGACCTATCACCATGTTTGTACCTAGAGTAAAATGACAGATGCCACTAGTGGAACAGGAAATGCTTACCATTCCGGATCACCTAAGTACATCCCAGTTTTTAGTGGGGTTCGTGTTGCTCGATCTGTAGTTTTCTGTGTTTTTTTTACCATTGTGTTGTCTGTCCTTCTTCGATTTACGAATTCTGATTACCCCTTTTGTATCTTCAAACTTTTCTCAAGACGTGTTTATTCCAAAGACAACGTATGCTAAAATTTCAAAACTGGACATTTTTTATTTCAGTAGGATGGTATAGCGTATGGTCATCTTGACTGAATATCTCTTCACGTTATTACATTGTGTTGTGCTGTCTATGACGTCGTGTTCTGCTAATAGAAAATCAACCGTACACAATGATGACCTGTCATTTCAGTCGCCGTTGTTATTTATTCAAACTGATGTTAGTAATTACATATGATGTTTGTCTTAATACAAAGGACAGTTAGCTGGTATGATCAAAAGGAAGTACAATGTACAGCCAACTGGTTATGTATTTATTTCTTTATATCAACGACGGTATAATTTGCATCAATAAAAACGTAGATATCTGAATTAATCAACGTTGGTAAATATTTTGTTTGCATTTTATTATAATTGAAGGTCGCTATTTAAACACAAAATGTCTGAATTGTTTAATATATTGTGAAGAGCCTATATTCGTAGATCAGTTTATTGTTGTTTGATGGTGTTTAACGCCACTATCAACAATATTTCAGCTATATCGTGGGGGTCGGTTTTATTGGTAGAGGAAACCGGATGACCGGAGAAGACCACCGACCTGCTGCAGGTCACTGACAAACTTTATCACATAATGTTGTACACCTCGCTCTGATCAAGATTCGAACGCACAACATTAGTGGTGATAGACACTGATTGCATAGGTAGTTGTAAATCCAACTACCGTACTTTCTCACATTTCTAACAATCCTCCATCAAGGGGTAATCCATGTCAGCCGGATGTGCTGGGCAGCCCTATGGTTGAGCCCTCTGTATACAGAAGTTTATGAATGTAAAGGATAAAGAGTGATAATCAACTATTGCACCATTAACAACAAATTGTTGAGGATAACATGACCACGTGATGTAATGTTTAGGAAATCTATTTATTGTCTTCAGACAGGCATACAATTATGACGGTGTTAAACCGGTTAATGAGATCCTAACCCTCATCTCATGATAATTAGATCTCCAACGGTAATACAGATAAAGCTAATTTTCTTCGCCAATATCAATATCTCATCGAAATGAATTTGCACTCAATATGATATAGTTGTTTGCATAGGCTTCCATGTTATGACGTTACATAACACTATAATTTCATTTACAATTTAACATTATTTTAGATTTCACAATAAAGTAAATTTTGTGACACATTGTTTTTATTCACACCAATATATCTATTAACAATACAATATGTATACATATTAGTCCATCAGCCAAGTCTGAAAAAGTCTCTAATAAGGGAACGACCATTTAACTTGAAGGGGGGATTTGTTTTTTTTCTAAACAAATATCCTGATTCCCTATGTTGCTGAAAAAAATATTCTGATTTTGGTGGAGGAAAAAAAATATTCTAACTCTTGTGTTGTCCAAAGTTTGTGTGATACCCCTATAGACCGCATTTTTGTTGCATGAAATTAAAGCTTGATATTTAAATTGTCTTTTCCATGTGTTGTACTAAAATTAAAAACACGGAAAAAGTATAAATTCAGTTTTGTTCTACCTACCCGTGTGTTTACGTTCAATAGTAGTAGTGTTCAATAGTTTGTATTAAGGTTTCATACACATGACCGCTTTGATGTTCAACGTTGGATTATATATATTTGGTAAAAGTATAAATATTCGCCATATCCTTTGAAAATAGTGCGTTTTCATAAGAGATATACGTTCTCAGACATGTAGTAATGTTTGTGCTTAAAAATAGCATGTGTTTTAACTATTACACACATGACTACTCGGGATCAATCGTAAAACATATCAAATGATCACCAATACATCATGCTCGATTTAATCGTTACATTTAAGTATTTTTTATATCTATTAATTATTCCAAAACGCGCTTTTTACAGAATATAACAATTTAGCTAAATATTTTTCGGATTTTCGAGATATTATCGCTACGGTTTCATAATACAAATTGATTGTGATTTTCTTTGGCTTTCTGGGCATTTTGTGTCGATTTGTTGGTTTTGTACAACAAATATTTTTCATTTTGTCAACTAGATAAAAAATTTTGATCATTAACGACATAATGTAATCAATTAGTGAATTGACTGTATTGGGTCTGTTTGACTTTGCTTTAGTTGGGGTGCGTTTGATTTGCATTTTCTCATTTCAATTTTCTTATTGATCATTGATGTCAGTAGACTAGTTTTATTGGTTGTATTGTTATTTTTGATATCTTTACACTTGTTTCCATTATTGTTGCACATTTTGTTTATTGACTTGTCACGTGATTGTCATTATATTATGCATTTTGAGGTTAATTTTAAAGCTTTTGCATTTGTTAACTGTGTTCCTGTTCAATTGGGAATGCGCTTTTCGTCATATATTTTCATAATTACTTTTTGATGGTATTTTGTCATTTTGGAGGGTGTGTTGTTGTCTATATTTTTAATGTTTTTTTTACCTTGTTGTTAGATTTGAAGTTTTTCGGATTTTTTTCTTGTTGGTACATTTTGTATATTTTTGATTAATATATATTACATACTTTGTTATCTTTGTCTCTATAGCGTATTAATTTGATCAAAATGAGCTACAGTGAACTTACACAAAATCAAAAGAAAAGGCAAATGTGAAACAGATAAACTGGAAAGAGTGTCTGTGTCACAGTACTGGTAAACTGGCGATCTGTCAATTTTCTTCTAGTAGACTTGGGAGAAGCTTAGAAAAGCAGCCGTAATAAGAAATGACCTTGTTCACAATCTTCTAACGCACTACTGGAGTGTCTGTCCAAGGGTTGGGTACCACATGCGATGATATCAAACTTGCACCAACAAGCGTAATCTGAAGTATCCACTAAAACGCATAATGGGCTACAATATCAAAGTACCAGTCACAGGTAAACCAGCCAAATTACCTAGAACATATCACTCTTAAAAATGTGTTATTTGCTTAGAAGACTTACTGATCCCGGGAACAGTTACGCCAATGCTTGACCAAAGATGGCGTTTCCTCGTTGAAGAGAGCTGCGAAAAATAATCGCCGTTTTTGCGTGAAAAGATTGGAATCGAGTTATGTATTTTATATCATAAAACATGCTTAAAAAAAGGGCGTCTTTACAACGTTAATGAGAACATGCAAAATATATCAGGTAATGGGGGATCAGTAATATTTAACAGATTTTTTGATATTTTGGCTTCCGAAATTGAAACAAATGTTTTAAAAGCATTGAAAGCGGTAACTATGTCTGAGCTTTAGTCTCGGCTTCGTCAGCTTCTTAGTGAAAAAGGCATTGGGGCCTCAAATTACTAGTCCTTGCATTTTCAAAAAAGGTTCGAAAAGCCCATCAGAAACAAACTTTCATTTTGGCGGTCAAATAATAACAGTTCATAATCAAATGTAATTTTTATGTGATGACGTTCCTAAAAGGCAGATCATTAGAATTCATCAATCAGAACAAATATAACGATTTGGAAGTGTCAGATCTCTCAACCGAAGACGTAAAGTTGATGGGATACCCAGACATGTGTATTATACAGCACAAACTATCCATAGATTGTCCTTGTCAGAAGCTAAGTCGTCAGTTCCATAGCCCCGATTGGTAGCTTCATCAATGAGAAATCTGTGATCAAACCGAATTTGTTGTATAACTTGATTGCCTGGGTTCTGACTGAGGACCAATCAGCTCGACCCATTTCAAACATAAAGGTTGAAATGTCAGAGGGAATCAATAGACGTGTTGGATCATTTGCACATGACATCATATACGATGTCACTCGTGGTAAAGTGGAACACCCCGAAACGTGTAGGTCTGGTTGTACTGTTTAAAAGCTTTACTGGTTCAGCCGATCTAGGTAAGATTTGCAAAACACTTTGTAGAGGTAGTTGATATGTTTGACATTGCAAACGGCCTCCTCCTTGATGTGGAAAATGTCATATGCGCTGTCTACTCTTTCCCGTTAATTGGTGAAAGTAATGAGGTACGATTCCTTTTGGTTTGTAAATCAAAAAACATCCAGTGTCATCAGCTACCACCAACAAAAGACGCTCTGCAAAAGCGCATGCTGAGATCAAATCGTGACGGTCAGTTTTAGTGGTAGAGGAAACCGGAGTACCCGGAGAAAATCAACAACCTGTTGTATATCGCTGACAGACTATCACATAATGTTATATTGAGTAGCATCCGATGGTTAAGTAGGAACAATCATATATACAGTGAATACACCTCTCAATGAGCGGGATGCGAACTCAAATATTTAGTGGTGATAGTCACTGATTGCATAGGTAAATCAAACTGCCATACGATCTATAAGAATATATGAGAAACACAACGATTTAGCAATCTTTATATGTCACAGTTATCTTTCTTTCTACAGATTATCTCATTTAGGAGATAACTGTAATGTATTTGAACAGTTCACGGCATCAGTTGGAGATTTGATGGTTGCAAATTATGCTTACTCGCGACGCGATAGCAGATCCAGTAAGCGGATATTTGTGATCATTACATCGACAATTGATGCCGTGAAATTTTCAAATGCAATACAGTTATCTCCATTCTAATGTAATCATGTGAATAGATGTGAATTGCCACATTATTGACAAGATAACGTAAGCGGTAATCGACTAAAATTCTAAAAATATCTCATGATATTTCAACCTTGAAATTGATACCTTGAAAATTACAGCATTGTCCAATCACAAACCAGGAATGTTCCACAACTACATTAGAATGTATAATATAGCGTGGTATGATAATTGTGTTGATTTTTGAAGGTCGTATTAAAATAGACAAAATGTACATTATATCAACAAAAAACAACAAAAATCAAACTAACAAGCAAAAGTTGCTGTTTAGAAAGAGTTTGAAGAGAGCAAAGGGGTAATCAGAATCAGTGAATCGAAGTAGGACAGACAAAACAATGACCCAAAAACATTACAAAATTACAAGCAAAGATCTAAAATACATACACATAAAGCTAAAGATCAAGTAACACGAACCCCACTAGCTACACCCGCTGTGTTAATCTAGTTACAAACCAGATGATAAGTTATGAATCTGCAAAGGACCGGGACGTGTTTACGACAAGTGGAACATATCCGTCATCTTTTTTAACACATGTATTCCATAGCGGTGAACCAAGTCATGGTGGCGACCGTAAAACTTTTGACGTGATGACTACACCTTAACCAAGAGGAACCAATGGTTTAGTAGCTTCCTTGTTTGCAACAACCCTCTGTCATGGACATCCTGATAGGAACCACAAGCTGCACTGGAATATCGTATCAACTGAGAGATAATATGGAAAGAGGTTTCGTGGAGTATTTGGCAGACCCAGCACTAGAACGCTGTTTGAAGGTACACTTGTGTAATTTAGGAATTCCAAAGGCACATAAAACACACCAATGATTGTCCAGGATTTCCTCTTTCGTAAGCGTTGTTGGGGTATATATAGGGTTGCCAAGTGCAGTTAGTTCACACGACTGGTGACTGAAATACGTTCAAACGATTGGAAAGCCAAATATCATGTTCTAAAAAGTCGTTGAGAGCAAGTAAAACAATGGATCTAAAGTAGACGTCCAACACAATCATAGATATTTAATTGAATCTAGTGCAGCGGGCACAATGGTCAAATATTATATATGTCTGAGGGAGATAGACCTTTGTTCTTTGTAAGAAGAGTTTGAAGATACCAAAGGGGCAAACATAATCCGTATATCGAAGAAGAACAGACAACAAGATGTCCAAAAAGAAAAAGAACAAAAGGACAAACAACGATCTACAAAACATACATATAAAGCAAAAGATCGAGTAACACTGTCCCCACTAAAAACCGGGGGTGAACTCAGGTGCTTCGGAATGGTAAGCAGTTCCTGCTCCACTAATGACACCCGTCCTGTTAATATGGTTACAAATCTGGTAATAAGTCGTGAATGAGGAATTATGTTATTAAGGAACTGCAAATTTTAAACATAAATATATATGTATGTTTAATCAAACATGTCAGTGCGGAAGCCCTGGCTACTGGGATGATGATACCACCAGGGACTATTAGTCCGTCCATTTGTGATTGGTAGGACAAATTGTCAATTTGATTCATTCATGTCCAATAAAAAGAATATATAAATGTAGAAATGATAGAATTGACGATATATTCGAATGTCTTTCTTCTTTCTGCTAGATATAATATAATCAACATGCTGGGTGGTTTAGTTTGGTTTATCCTGCTTAACGCCAATTTCAACAATAGTAGATAATATTTATCATCAACAGGGATTTGCATAAGGTTAGGATTATTTGTTTAACGCCACTTTCAACAATATTTCAGCTATATCGTGGCGGTCATTTTTATTGGTGCGGGAAACCTGTCGCAAGTCACTGACAACATTTGTCACAAAATGTTGTATCCAGTACACCTTGCCATGAACGGGGTTCAAGCTCACAACTTTAGTGGTAATATCTAATCAACAGGAGAAAAGAGTAACGATCAACTGCAGGGTAGGAGACGTTTCACATAATTAGTTGGTATGAGTTATGCCCATAGATAAAATGTACCAAAGTATATAAAAGCACTGTTTCTTTGATTTAATTTCTGTCTAAGTGTATAATGTAAAATTGGATTGTCAACCATTTCAATTACGTCCATATTCTTTCTTACTAATAAATGTCAGGCGCAATCATAACGGTATTTATCAGATTACCTCACCCCGTGTTTTGTTTTCATGCTGATTACCCCGAATCTGGGCAATACAATTATATATAGCAAATATCATCCTATTACAAGCTGTTCCTTTACTGTAAGTTGTGTCTAAATGTAATTTTGGATAGTCACCCCTGTTTATTTTCATCAATATCCTTTCTTTCTAATAGGGTTGGGTTGTTGATGTTTTCTATTACTCTCTGCAAGTTTTATTAAGCTTACTAACTTGATAACCATGATTATTGTGGGAGAAAATACCAGACAGATATTTTGAACTAACCATAGATTAACCACCGGCTGTCATGTGTAGTGAACTAACCATAGATTAACCACAGGCTGCCATGTGTAGTGAACTGACAATAGATTCACCACAGGCTGTCATGTGTAGTGAACTAACCATAGATTAACCACAGGCTGTCATGTGTAGTGAACTAACAATAGATTCACCACAGGCTGTCATGTGTAGTGAACTAACCATAGATTAACCACAGGCTGTCATGTGTAGTGAACTAACAATAGATTAACCACAGGCTGTCATGTGTAGTGAGCTAACCATAGATTAACCACCGGCTGTCATGTGTAGTGAACTAACCATAGATTAACCACAGGCTGTCATGTGTAGTGAACTAACCATAGATTAACCACAGACTGTCAGGTGTAGTGAACTAACCATAGATTAACCACAGGCTGTCATGTGTAGTGAACTAACCATAGATTAACCACAGGCTGTCGTGTGTAGTGAACTAACCATAGATTAACCACAGGCTGTCATGTGTAGTAAGCTAACCATAGATTAACCACAGGCTGTCATGTGTAGTGAACTAACCATAGATTAACCACAGGCTGTCATGTGTAGTGAACTAACCATAGATTAACCACAGGCTGTCATGTGTAGTAAGCTAACCATAGATTAACCACAGGCTGTCATGTGTAGTGAACTAACCATAGATTAACCACAGACTGTCAGGTGTAGTGAACTAATCATAGATTAACCACAGGCTGTCATGTGTAGTGAACTAACCATAGATTAACCACAGGCTGTCATGTGTAGTGAACTAACCATAGATTAACCATAGGCTGCCAAGTGTAATGAACTAACCATAGATTAACCACAGGCTGTCATGTGTAGTGAACTAACCATAGATTAACCACAGGCTGTCATGTGTAGTGAACTAACCATATATTAACCAGATGCTGTCATGTGTAGTGAACTAACCATAGATTAACCACAGGCAGTCATGTGTAGTAAGCTAACCATAGATTAACCAGAGGCTGTCATGTGTAGTGAACTAACCATAGATTAACCACAGGCTGTCATGTGTAGGCTCTTTGGTTTACTTGCTTCCAAATATTTTCAAGTTGTTTTGCTATTCTATACACCGCAGTTCACTGTATGTTGATTATCTTTCATGAAATCCTCTGTTTCTTGTGAGTTTCTTTGTTTGCAAAATGCTTACGATTTAGGACCCGAACATTCAAATTTGAAAAGAGGGTGTGTATTTCCCCCCGAGCCATAATTCCTTTCACTTGAAACAAAAATGAGATGATATTTATTTTTACATTAAAAATGAGAATTGTATTTTTCTTCAATGTCACAATAATTTCTGGTTGAAAACAGTATCGTCTGATTAATTATATTTTGCATGATTCAGGTCAATTATCATTGTTCTGTCAAATTTAGGGACATTTGTTTTCTTCAAAAGAATAATCTGGTCGTATCCTTACCGAGTACTAGTTCCGCATGTTTCTTTACAGCTTTCCACCAAGCATATTTAAATCAATGGGAAAAGTCAATCCAAATTTCTTTATTTTAGAACTTAACGTAATCTATATTCCCTGATTCAGAAAGATAAAGACTAAGAAGGAAATTACTTTCACGACATGCAATTTTACCATCTGTTACAAAGTCACGTGTTATCTAACTACTCGTTTGTTTGATTGATTGGTTGTTGGTTTCTTGACGTCGAGTGGCATGTATGTCATACATATTTAAGACGATAATAGTTTATGCATATTCAAGACAATAATAGTTCATGCATTTTCAAGACGAGAATATTTTCAACATTTTGTTCAGGTTTGTCTTATTGTTTGCTTATTATATATATTCTCATGGCATATATAATTATCAAACAGGGGGTGGTATTACAATAACCAGTTTATCCCTAGTCACATTATGTCAGGACCTGAATTTCAAATTCATAATCTGTTACAAATGTTACGAATTGTCTAACTATCATCTTGTTTGATTGATGGATGGATGGATGGATGGATGGATGGATGGATGGATGGATGGATGGATGGATGGATGGATGGATGGATGGATGGATGGATGGATGGATGGATGGATGGATGGATGGATGGATGGATGGATGGATGGATGGATGGATGGATGGATGGATGGATGGATGGATGGATGGATGGATGGATGGATGGATGGATGGATGAATGGATGGATGGATGGATGGATTGGTTGATTGCTGGTTTCTTGACGTCCAGTGGCATATAGTTTATACATATTCAGGAAGAGAACATGCTCAACAATATACAAGAAGAGTTTGAAGATATCAAAGGGACAACCAGAATATGTAAATCGACGACAGATAACACAATGGCAACAGAAAATAGATAAAAAGACAAACAATGATCTACAAAACATTACACATCAAACTAAAGATGGAGTAACACGAACTAACCTCCTCCTAATATGGTCCATGGTCAGGCTTTCCAGGGTTGTAATATAAGCGGACAAACAACTAATGATAGAGCATCTCCTACCCGTCACCGGTGACGTGCTAGGCAGAAATTGACGTCATAGAATACCGAAAGGTCAATCGAAAAATGGACAACACAGAGAAACTGGCAACATAAGGTACCCAAGACGGCGAAAAACAAGTCAGAAATACAACACAATATGCTTTAGACACCACTATGCGCAAACAAGCACAAATAACGTATACAAGACACGAACTGTTGATTACGTCCTCGTACCCGCCTTCTCTACTCTTCATACTGTTTTAGAATACACGAATACACACATTTGTTGACATGTGACTTCGACAATGAAGCTTCATCAGTCATCAGTCAATGAAGCGCCAACCATTCAACCACACCCACTTCTGGGAACTATTTTCGAACGTTATGTAAAAAAAATGAATTGTGACTACACACAATAACAAGTCACAAAATGTTGTATATTTAAACAATTAATACTAATTTCAATTGTATTTAATAATCATGGTAAAAATGTAATGATTAGCATTGAATGCGCTTTTTGTAGTTATATATGATTGTAAAAGCGTAGATAGAAGTACATTCTGTATATGAAGTCTACCGCGCTTCAAACACAATGTAATCATGTCAACGCGTTCACACACCTATGAAACCAACAACGATTGGATTAAATTATTACTGTTCCAAAAAGTGTATTTAAAATAGACCAAGTCGCAGCTATCTGCATATCAGGAGCACAATTACATACCATGCTCATATAACAACGAATCAAGTAGAACACCATATATACTACATCAATTTATCATACATATCAGACGGGGCATATCTTAAAAAGACAAATTATTGTTTTAATTAAGACACTATGTTTTCACATATGACTCTCGGAGTGATGACACTTCAATACATTTTAGGTTCAATTCAAAATGGTAGACGCTAATTTATTGGCTTTGGGTTACATTACCTTTAAAAATAGGTATCCTATGGTTACGTAGTACGAATCACAAATACAGCGAATATATATTCATATTCCATCAGTCCATGAAAATTAATACCAACAAAGGTAAATAAAAAAACACAATACACAAAAACACAGTACACAGTAAGCACAAACACAGTGCACAAATATACAGTACACACATATAGCAGTGCACAAATTACAGAGTACACAACAATACAGTACACAAAAACACAGTACACAAATGCACAGTACACAAAAACACAGTACACAAATGCACAGTACACAGATAACATAGTGAACACAAAATACAATACACAAAAAGCACAGTATACAAAACCAAAAAAACACTGTACACAAAAACATAGTAAACAAGACCAAAGTACAAAAATAACACAGTACACAAGAAAACACATTACACAAAAACACAGTCCACAAAAACATACTGCACAAAAAAAAACTGTACACAAAAGCACAGTACACAAATACACAACTCCCATCTAAGTGGGGACGCAAATGTGTATTTTATGTTTGAAAGAGTGTTATATACAAGAGTGATCGCTTGTGATCTAGTACAAGGTAAGAGCTTCCGAGTCTGTGCATTATCGTTTGTTTTATTGGTGGAAGCTCACACTATCCATTCAAATGTCCATCACCGCAATCAGGCACAACTTACCTACATGACTATATATACATATTGTACTGAACGTAAAATTATAATAACTGTTGTGAAATACTGTTCATCGGACATTAAAAAAATGACGAAGATGAAGAGAATCAGAATAACTTGCAGATGCATAAAATAGTATACCCTTGAACTGTAATATACCATACATTGTCTTACTTGGGAGAGTGGTGGGATGTTTGTATTTAAAAAAAATAAAATTAATTCCCCGAAATGACGAATATGTCTTTTTCTCAATAGTTTAATTAGCATAGGGAGAAAGGGAGACGTGTGCAGTAGAAACTGCTTACCCTTCCGGGGCGCGAGGGTTTACCTCCGGTCTTAGTGATGTTTGTGTTGCTCGATCTTTAGTTTTCTGTGTAATGTTTTGTAGATCGTTGTTTGTCCTTTTGTACTTTCTCTTTTGGCCATTGTATTGTGTGTCCTTCTTCGATTGATGGCTTCTGCTTATCCCTTTGGTATCTTCAAACTCTTCTTATAAGCATTGTTGTCTTTTTCAGACAGGATAAACAAACTTCTAACTTCCAATGCGAAAATAGTGGGGTTAGGGTTATGGTGCTTAGCGACACTTTCAAAAATATTTCAGCTATATCATGGCGGTCAGTTTTATTGGTGGAGGAAACCGAAGTACTCGTAGAAAACCACCACCTGCCCCAAGTCATTGACAAACTTTATCACATCGGGTACATCTCGCCATGATCGGGATTCGAACTCACAACTTTAGTGGCGATAGGCACTGGTTGCACAGGTAGTTATAGATCCAACTACTCTACGATCACGATCATGACGGCCCCCGATCATAGTGTGGTGACTTAGCATAATCCTATGTGCTTGGATCGGAATGAAATAATTAGCCGTTGCATAAACTCACCTACACATTCTCTAATGAGGAAAGATTACATGCATGCATGTAGTTGTCATAGAGCGATGTCCTAATTAAACATCAGTTGATTACACCGTAATTACATGTCAGTCCAACACATAGCCAAAAAGATACAATTACAATGGCGAAAACAACGTCCCAATTTAAAACATGTTCTGACAAGCGGACGGAATAATACAGCTTATAAAATGACTAATTATGACTGCGTAGATTTTCAATTCAAAAAGATACAACCAGTTGAGAAGACAACATTCCGATTTAAAACATGTTCTGCCAGGCGTAATAATGTAGTTAAAAACTGTTTTATTATGTATAGCTGTACAAGACAAAACGACAGAACTAGTTGAGAAGACACCATTCCGATTTAAAACATATTCTGCCAGGCGTAATAATGTAGCTAAAAAATTGTGTAAATATGTTTAGGTTTACATGATGAAAAAAAGAAACCTTGAGAAGGCAGCGTTCCCATTTAAAACATGTTTTGTCACGCGTAATGATGTAGCTAAAAACAAATTCTAAATATGTTTAGCTTTACAAGATGAAAAGATAAAGTCCGTTGAAAAGACAACGTTCCGATTTAAAACATGTTATGTCACGCGGAATAATGTACCTAAATAAATTATCTAACTACGTATAGCTTTACCAGACAAAATGATATAACCAGTTGAGAAGACAATGTTCCGATTTAAAACATTTTCTGTCACGCGGAATAATGTAGCTGATACAAATTGTGTAATTATGGATAGCTTAAGATAAAAAGATAGAATATATCAGTTGAGAATGCAACGTTCCTATTTAAGACATATTCAATCGTGGTAATAATACAGCTAAAAACCATCTAACTATGCATAGCTTTGGACTTGGTTGAGAAGACAATGTTCGTTCCGATTTAATACATTCTCTGTCACTTTAATGCAACTTACAAAAAACCTTGTCCATTTTTTTTATTATTGAAAACATACAAAGCACAGGCGCTAAATAGACGAATATGGAAAAAAAAGGGATCATTAATTTTTTAATTTAGTTATTGCGTTTCAAGAACACAGATGACAAGGACATCTAAAGGATCCTTTGCTTATTACAGTGTGTTTAATATTTATTATTGATTTGTAGACAATACTCAGTGGTATCATTTGTCTGACACATGAAAGTCGGCTATGGAGACGTTC
This sequence comes from Bathymodiolus septemdierum, assembly GCA_963383655.1. NCBI lineage: Eukaryota > Metazoa > Mollusca > Bivalvia > Mytilida > Modiolidae > Bathymodiolus > Bathymodiolus septemdierum. Next base: position 50,838,685 of record OY726527.1, read on the forward strand.
CTTGTTAGATTTACACAGAAGAAAAAACAAAAATAAACAAGATCGAAAAAAGGAGAGGTCAATGCCCAATCTCAATCGAGCGACCAATAAGGCGATGTGCCTCCCCCCCCCCCCCCCCCCCCCAAAAAAAAAATTTAATAAGCGTGAAACGTACCTTTAAACATTTCTAGCGACCAATAACAAATATATTCCTGTAAATGCATACTCAACACATTGAATAGACATCTGGACTTACAGGAAATTTTTCTGGAGCACCCACACACACAAATATAAAGTTGACATATGACACTGTAGATCTGAGGCGCAGAATCCTCAGAAGCACTTAGGCAAGTAAAAGACCAGGGCATTACATTTGATGTTCTATTTCACATGTCCAGTCAAACATAAAATACTTCTTATTGTTTTTTTAAATGGTATTGGTTCTTTATAAAAGGTGTGTGTTACAATTTCCCCCATGACAAATTAACAGATGAAGTTCAGGAAGATGGTGTAATTAGGATGTCATGTCTGAGAACCTAAAAATCAATTCCACTGGAAATAAAAGAAAGGGTACCCATCAGAGGGCTATGTGAAAAAATACGAAAGTATAAGGTTAAGTCAGACATTTGTCATGGACTTTCATGGGTTATCATTGGTTGAAAATTATCAACATTTAATTAAATGGCATGAAAATTTCATTTATTAATTAAATTTTAAGTTTGTTTTGTTTGATGGATTAGAAATGTTTAACTACTAGAGTTGATTGTTAATATATTTTTAATCTAGATGTATTTTACCTTTTACCTTTCACCTATGCTTCTTATTTTCTTCTTATAATCTTCAATAATGTAAAGAATGTTCTTCCAATAATTGAGAACAAAAACACATACTATCATGCTATTCTTTAAGACAAGATTAACAATAGGAAAGGGGTAATCAGAAGTCGTAAGTCAAAGAGGAACAGACAATACACTCGCCGAATGTTTGAAGATACAATAGGGATAATCTGAAGCCGTAAATAAAAGAAGGACAAACAATGCACTCGCCAAATGTTTGAAAATACAATAGGGATAATCTGAAGCCGTAAATAAAAGAATGACAGACTATGCAATGGCCAAAAGAACATGCATTGAGTTACGACAAATTACACAGAAAACTAAATATTTAGCAACACGAACGAACAGGGGTTCCACGGAGGAAGGACATTCAGATTCTTACCTTATTTCAATATGGTTAAATACTTTAATTTAATACAAAATATTTGCACAAAATATATAAAGATCGAAATAGAAATTAATTCCAAAATAACTAGGTATATCGTTATTAATAACACGACGAACGCCACTAGTGGTGCAGGAACTGCTTACCTTCAGGAGCACCAGGGGTCAACCCCGGTTTTTAGTGGGGTTCTTGGTACTCAATCTTGTATGTGTAAATTTTGTAGATCGTCGTTTGTCCTTCTGTCAACACGACCGGTGCCATGTGTGGAACAGGAACTGTTATCATATCGGAGCACCCGAGTTCAACCCTAGTGCTTAGTGTGGTTCGTGTTGCTTTATCTGTAGTTTTCTATATAATGTATGGTATATAGATGTATGTACTTTTTCTTCTAGCCATTGTGTTGTCTGTCCTTCGATTTACGGATGCTGATGACCCCTTTGGTATTTTCTAACTCTTCTTCTATAACTGTACAAACTCGACTAAATATAAATACCACTCAAGTCAACGCATTGTTGGAATTATTATGATGACCGTTATTAACCGACATTATTGCATCCAATATCAGCCTCGGAAAATTGTAACATTACAATACCATGATAATAGAGATACTTTGTTTCTGACACATATTGACAGCGGGTTCCTGTATTATTTTCTAGATGAACAGTTCCGTTCTAGACACATATTGACGGCCGGTTCCTGTTTTATTTTTTAAATGAACGCTTCCGTTCGAGAAACATATTGACCGCTGGTACCTGTATTATTTTCTAGACGAACAGTTCCGTTCTAGACACATATTGACCACGGTTCCTGTATTATTTTCTACAAGGACGGTTCCGTTCTAGACACATATTGACCGCGGGTTCCTGTAATATTTTCTAGATGAACGTTCTGTTGTAGACACAATTGATTAAAAGCACAATATGATAGCAGAACGGAAATATTTTGTAAAACAGACAATCCTTGTATCATTACATGACATAAATTCTTTCAAAAGGCGGTAATTTCTCTTTAAAAAATCAAGCAGGCCTTGTATTTTGAGATATTTTCTACAGATAATATGATAAAATATAAGGGGAGGGGTTTTGGTGTCGTCGTCATTTGGTAGTTGGATTAACTACCTGTGCAATCAGTGCATATCACCACTAAAGTGCAGTTTCGAATCTCACTCGATACAACATTATATGATAAAGTTTGTCAGTGACTTGCGATATTTCGGGTCACATTTCAATAACAACCAGCTGAAATCGATTTAGACTTGTACTTGGTAACACGTGCTCTGCAAAAAGCAGCAAAAAATGACACAAGCTTCTAGTATGAGAACAGATGCTCCGAAATAAACCAGGAAGAAAACACTATACGAGAACATGTGCTCCGGGAAAAAACCCGAGCGCAAAAGGTCCAAACGTCCAGTAAGAGAACAGGCACTCCAAAAACAAAACAAAAACAAACAAAGGTGTGCACTATTCAATCTTCCGGTATGAGAACAAGGGCTTAAGCAAAAACAAATCAAAACCCAGAGAAATCGATGTAACTTTACAGTATTGGTTCATTTGTATGCACTAGTGATACACAAAATGCCAGTGGAAATGTCTATTATCTGATTAACTGATAGGGATAATATACGACGTAATAATGTCATAGAAGTGTTTATTATGATATGTTGACAAGAAGATCAACCATCCATAATACTACACTACGATACATTACATCGACTATTCCTGTACACTGTATGGGTTAGGGTTATGATATTTAACGCCACTTTCAATAATATTTCAATTATATCATGGCAGTCAGATTTATTGGTGGAGGAAACTGGTGACTAATGTTGTATCGACTACACCTTGATGTGAGCGGGATTCGAACTCACAACGTCAGTGGTGATATGCACTGATTGTATAGGTAGCTGTAAATCCAATTACCATAAAACCACGACCACGACGGTCCTTGTAGGTTGTATGTAATTATATTCACCATGACTGGAGTAGCGTTTATAAGATTACAGCGTTATGACACTCGGAGTCAGATAATGGACTGCTTATGTTAATAGAACTAGGTCGTCGACATACATCGTATACTATTGCATGTTTCATTGCTCAGATTACATCTCGTTGTGTGCTGTGTATTTCACAAAGGAACTAAACACCTTTCATTTCTAACAATATTTCAGTTTTATTTTGGTGGTCAGCAGGGCCGACCTAAGGAAGTGCGGGACCCAATGCTGTAAAACATGCACTGTGTTGGTGTGTGCCGTGAGTAGATAAATCCAGCGTGGGGCATCTTACGCGCGGGGTTGAATTGGGATGAATGGATCCAAATAGCTTAAGGTCGATCATGGATGTTAGTTTTATTGGTGGAGGAAACCGCAGTTCCCGGCGAAAACCACCGACCTATCGCAACTGTCTGAACAACTTTACCATATAATGTTTTATCGAGTGGCCTCTAGCCATGATCGTGATTCGAGCTCACAACTTTTAAATGACTTATTACCAAAGCGGTAACCAGAAGCCGTAATTCGAAGAAGGGCATGCAATACAATGGCAACAGGAAATAGGACAAAAAGGGCAAACAGCGATCTACAAAGCACTTCCCCTAAGTCTAAAGACTGAGCAGCACGAACCTCTAAAATTACGGTGGTTAACTCGTGTGCTCTGGAAGGGTCAGCAAACCCCTACCCATTAATGACACCCATCGTGGTAAGCTTGTTAAAAATCTGGCAAAGATCTTTCTGAAAGCTCACACTCACGGCTCAAATAAATCATAAAAGTATGTCTGCGTTCCTTCTATATCAAATACAACTTGCAGCAGTCCCCAAAAATTCTGACAAGAAAATGATGGACAACAATTCAAGCAATGTCATCCAAACGAATAACCATCGTTAATGTTGAGAAAAAGTCAAACAAGAGAAAAGAAAAATAACAACATTTATTTAAGCTAGCTATATACATTCAGGAATAAGCTTGTAATGTGATAAAATATAGACTTTGACTATGACTTTGTCAATGAGGTTAAAAACAAACGAAAAACACTATACATCAATTTTAGATTAAGAGGACTCATGCTGTCCTATCTTCGGTGTCTGTTTGTGGGTACGTAGTGACCTCCAACTCATATTGTGTTGTGTTTTTGTTTGTCTTCGTCTTTTGTACCCAATGTTGCCAGTTTCTCTGGATGATCCATTTTTGATTTCCCCTTCGGTATTCTCCAACGTGTATTCAAATATGATATTACTGATTTAATGATTAACAATAACAATCATCAATGTAACGAGATGACTCAGTTAGCTGTAACATGATTCATACTGTAAATATTGGTGAAAGAGACTGCTCAACAGTATGGCTGTTCTAAATTGATAAAAACAACTGAATAGCAACTTCATGAGTAGATATAAATTTAATGCGCATGACGCGTTTCTGGAATTATCTTCATGAGTTACGATCAATATCGAAATATTGGACAGCCATGTAATTTAAAAGTGTTTAGGAGCAGTACACCACAGTGTCTAATCAGAATAGCCAAACATCTGTTAAGTTCACCTATTCGTGATGGAGGAGAACCTTAATTTTGATTAATAATTACATTATTTAGGAACTGTAAATTTCAATAACAAATACCGGATATATCTAAGAAGACTGTCTATGTAGAAGCACTGATTACTGGGCGGATGATATCATCGGGAAGTAATAGTTCATCAGCAGTGGATTAAGCTTCACTTATTCGTTTGTTTTACTAGTATCAACAAACCAAAAACATAAACATATCTAATGAGTGAACAATAAACGTAGGTAACCATCGCATGTCACATAGTTTTGATTTACAAATTTCTTCACAATTTTAAATATATCATTTTTGTTGATCTGTAACGTTCTTTTTCATATGTTAGTCTTAAACGCTCTGTCGAAAAGAAATGTTAGCAATTTACATTTTCAACCCATGCTGTTTTTTGTATTAACCATTTCTGTATACTTCATTGCATCAAGTTATATGGGGTAAACATTGTGTCGGGCGGAAATCGAGCCTCTAAATTTAACGTTATTACTTACTGACCGCATACTAGATAAATGATAGTAAATCAATACGTTCTATATGTATTGTCGTGGAAGATCCAGTTATCAGGAGATGAGGGTTGGGACCCCATTAACAGGTTTAACGCCGCCACATTTGTGTGCCTGTCCCATGCCAGGATCTGGATTTCCAACATCATATGGCGTGGTCTTGTCTTGTGCTCAGTGAGTTCTGTTCAGATGAGAGGTGGTTGTTCGTGTTGTTGTTATTGGTGGAATTGATTGCCATCAATGCTTAAACTCTCCTTTCATACATTTAAGAACATCGTGGTGGTTTAAATTCGCAAAGAAGTGTCTAATAGGTAGTTTCACCAGAATTTTTTCGTTATAATCACCAGTAAAAATATCACAACAGAAACGTACTACAAGCATAGACAATTATTTTAAAATTATAAGTGGTAGGGGAATGCTTGACTACAAATAATTCACTAAAATAGTGTTTAATGTTCTACTTCTCCTCTACTCTCTCCTTGTAACATCAAACAGGAAAGCAGTACGTTCTTCATTTACAACTAATAATCTATTGGTAGATTTGTCATATTCAAGTACACGTGGGTTTTTCAGACCATCCTTGGAAGACAATAGTTGTATATGACGTTGTCCATCTGGGGAAATAACCAGGACGTTGTTTGATTTATATCCGACGACATACACGTTCCCATCATTGTCTACAGTGATACCATATGGCATCTGTAGAAAATGTCCACCATTGAATTTCCATAGTGTTGTACCATGTAAATCACAACAGGTCACTGTATGATTTGCATAGTTTGTGTAGTAAAGTTTGTCTTCAGATGTAGCTATGTAAAAAACGAAATTCATATCACTGTTGATGATATCACTTACGGATTTATCACTAAGATTTAACATCTTTAGTCCTTTTCCCGATGCCCAATAATATATTGTTCCACCCTTAATCGCCATACCAACAATGCTCGTATCCATGGAGATAGATGTCTGAACTTCGTTGTTGACTATATCTGTTATAGTTATACATTTATTATATCCAAATCCAGATGATACAGCAACGCTATTGTTATCTTTAATATAAACTGCATCATAAGCATGTGATCCTGTTTTATCTTTACTTATCTGGAATGAATCTACTCCTTCTCTATTGATAAAACTGATAGTATCAGAACAGGACAATACCATTCTACCATCTGGAAGAAAAGAGCATCCTCTGATACTTCTCACCTTGATCGTTATCTTGTGCTTCAGATTCAGTTGTATATTGTCAACTGACATAGGTGATGATAGGTCAGCTACCATCATCTGGGCTTGCTTATCTTTTTTTCTAGCAAAGGTCAACTCACAAGGCTTTGATTCCACAACTACTTCACCAAACCTTTGAATGCTGGTGGTTATAGTCTTCAGACCTGCCTCTAACCTGTATGATAGTCTTGCTTGACTTAAACTATCGCTGTTGACAAGTACTTGTAAACACGTGTCGTGTGTTTCTACTTCTTTCTCTATTTGTTTTACGGCCAAATATGTTTGTATGTCTGATGCATACCTTTTTATGTTGACTACATTTGTCTGGTATTCGGTCAGTTCTTTCTGTTTCTCGTCTAAGGATACCATTAGATCACGTGCTTCATCGGTTATCTGTTTTTCTGTTTCAGTCAATTTCTTCATCAAGCCTTCTTGTAATTTGTCAAGATGAGTGTTGATCTTTGCCCTCCGTTCCCGTATTTCATTCTCAACTATTATTTTCTGTTCTCTAACACCACTTGAGTTGATCTCTCTGTTTTGTCTAATTTTACCAATGATTTCAATCATCTCGTTAATCAATTGTTCGATCTCATTAAATATGTCTGATGTCTTCACATCTTTAACTATGTTCTCAAGAATAGCAACCTCCAGACAATTTATATGAGTCTCCACCATACAAATTCCACAACACGGACATTCATGCTGCTTGCAGTATACAGTGAACTTTTCGTGGTGTTCGCTGCAATGTTCTTTGATTTCCAACACATACGACGGTAACTTTTGGTATTCGGATATATGTACGGTTGTATGAGTTCGGCAAGGTTTCGCTAAGCTGTGATGGTCTAGGCATTCTGTGCAAAGTCCTTCATCACATTATGGACACCAAACTTCTGATGGTTTAGAAATATTGCGGATATCACATATACCACAGAAAGATGGAGAACTTGACATGATGTTGATATCCTGTAATATATTGATTGTATTAATATGTACATTAACATTAAGTAATGATCATCAGTCATTTTAATTGTATTTGCAATTAATGTTAATATCTTAAAGTCATGATTGCGTACTATTTTCACCACCATTTCGTCACCTATCTATCACAGTTGAATGAGAGTTAGACATAGTATTAGACATTAAGACATACTGTATTACAAAGACATTTGAAAAAAAAACATTGAAAAGAAGACAAACACACATTCCTATTCTGCATGTTATGTGTCTGAATAAATCTTGTTCCTTTAAAATACTATATTCTAAATTAAAACTTCGTGATTTGTAACAGAATGTGAAGTTGCTTTTTTTTAAGAATTGTATATAATATATGTCGACATTACAGTTAATAGCTTAATTTCTTCATTTTGAATTTACATTTTATTTTCTATTGCAATAACTTAGCTGGTGGACTATTAGTCCCCGGGGTAGCATCCTTTAGTAGTCAGTGCTTTGGATGGATTGATACCTCTGCTGATAGACTGTTAGTACCCGAGGGTGTCATCCACCCAGTAGTGAATGTTTCGGTACTCACATGGGTCATTAGATATATTCATATTTATTATTGAAATAATCCTAAATAATGTATAAAGTCCCCTCTCAGTCATATGTGACCTTAGCTGATTAGTGACTATCATGTTTAGGACGTTTGGTTATATTGTTCCCAAACACTCCTTGGTATTCCTGGTCCTAAAGCATTTAAATTATTGTGGCTTCCAATCATTTGACTTTGAGCGTACCTGATGAAGTGTTTTCTAGAAATGTACCGTGCGTACAAAATCCGATATCTACGTTTTTATTCTACACCTGTGTGATACTCTGAAATCTTATTTTAATAATTTGGCGTCCAAAATTGAAACCAGAAGTACCTAGTAATCGACATAGGTCACCTGCTTTGCAAATATATATTTATATATGTAGGTTCTATTGTTTTAACAATCGGATCAAGGGGCCGTCGTGGTCATGATCGCATACTAGTTAGATTTACAGCTACCTATGCAATCAGTGTTATCACCAACAACGCTAATGCCAATGTGTTCTTGATACAACATTATGTAATAAAGTTTGTCAGTGCCGTGTGGCAGGTCTGTGGTTTTATCTGTGAACTGACCGCAACTGTATAACTGAAATATTGTTGAAAGTGGCGTTAAGCACCATCAGACTATCCATAGCCCCTCGATTGGATCAAATGTCCTTTTATCTAAATACAATTATTTTATAGATATATGACAACACTGATATTCAGAAAGTAGTTAGTTTCATTCCTGTTGGAGTTTTTGGCTTCTATTTCGATAATCGGTGGGGCCAAGACCCTCATAATACAATTTTGTTTGAACATTCTGCATATTAACATTGTACCATTAACAGAAAGGTAGAGCAAATGAATATCGATTTGTTCATAGTAGGAACATAAACAGTACTGTTTTGGTGTTTCCTCTCCGATCCGAACTATTTTATTTTATTCAATTTCATCAAACTGGAAATTGCTTTGCCCCCTGACCGTCAATTTAGATGTCGAATCAGAATGAAATCAGGAAACTTTCGTGGATTACTCATAGAACATTCCTGCAAAGTCCAGTACATTGTGTTTATTTGGAAACTGCTGTATGAAGTCTGCCTCGTACAAATAAAGGAACAAATGGGCGATAACCCATTGGATATCCCTTTTCAAATGTCCAGAGATCTTACCACCTACCATAAATAGAGAAAGTGTCAGACTCCTGTGGTCAAACGACCTGCTGTAGTAGCCACGCCACACTAAGAAGGGTTTTAATATATCAAAGAGGTAATCAAAATCCGTAAGTCGAAGAAGGACAGACAACAGAATGGATAAAAGAAAAAGGACAAACAACGATCCATGAAATACTACACTAAATTAGCATGTGACTTCACACTGTTCGACGGCACCTGTAAAATTCCAGTTTTATAAATACCAGTGTTTGTTTAGTTTGTGTAGTGTACTGAAGCTACGGGGTCATATCAATAAAAAATGGAAGTAATGCGGTTTAAATAGATTTCTGAACAACTGACTTATTTAAATGAGCAAAATATGACAAATATAATATATGTTTGATATAATTACAACATAAAATACCTGAAAATACTGTTTTCTGACGAAATATCACCAAATCAGGAAAACTGTGTAAGAGAAAGCTAAATGGTCATGTGATATACCTGTTGTACGCAACATATATTTATTTCTAGATAAGAATGTATTTATAATTATTATGAGGTTAACAGGTTTTAAATTGTTCAATATAAAGGACAATTCAGTCGGAAACTTGATTAAGCAAGTCATGTAGATCTCTCCCATTTAGTAGGATAAACATGTACCTGCTAATACATACACTTGTCGAAATGAGTTATGATTTATGTTAATGGTACGACCATTAAATTTAGCTTCAAAAAGGGAGGGCTATATATATATATGTTTTTTTAACTTGTCGCCAAATTTCATAGAAAAAATTGACCTGCAAGATAAAAAACATATAGACCTGTTGTTTTCAAAGGAAATTATTTTGATAAAATTACGGAAAAATACTGATTTTTAATATAAAACAGGATTATAATCTGAGTGTTGTTGCGCATAAAAATATGTTCTGGCTAGGAAGAGAAAAAAACACAAGCCCTTCCCCTAAAAACTAAATGGTCTACCCTTGACTACAATGTCATTTTTTATGTAAAATTAATATGCTACAGACTTTGAAATTAAAGAACTATCCATGCCTAACAACCACAAGAATAGAAAAATAAAGATAACATATAGATTTATTAAACATGTTAAAAAAACAAAAATATAGCATTATATCAACAACACAAGATAACATACTAGTACATTTTATATTAAGTACAGTCATGTCGAAAAATCACGTTTTCCTCGAATGATGACATTAGGAAACACGACTTTCTTTGTTAGAAAACATCTTTATATCTCCCTATTGCTCGGGAAATAAGTGTGTACTACATCTGCCTGGAGCATTCATTATTACCCGGTATGTAATCGGGTTTTATCATATATGCAACCCCCCCAAAAAAAAACACAACGTTACTATATCTCGGGGTTAATCATGCAGACAAAAAGGAAAAAAAGTATGCAACATTTTTTTGACCGCCAAACGGCACATATTCCTAGTCATTTGTGACAGAGGTATTCTGAATTAATCAAGTCATGATGACGAAGTAAATCTTTCTCAAAAGATAACTAGTTCTCATCATGATACAAAACATATATATGAATACTAGCTCTCCTAGCGTTAAAGAACAATTGAGGGTGGCGAAGGTAAAACTTCCGAAGACATTGATGCAACTGTCATTATACAGAACCGTGTAATTCAGTGAAGTATTCGACAAAAAAACATATTTGATAAGTTAAGATTTGAATTCTAAAATGAAAAATAGTATTCAGTAAATTTAAGAAGAGTTTGAAGATACCAAAGGAGTAATCATAATTCGTAAGAAAGAAAAAAGAACTGAAGATGAAACAATGATCTACAAAACACTACACAGAAAAACTAAATATCGAGCAAGAGAAACCCCACTAAAACCCGGGGGTGAACTCATGTGCTTCACTAGTAAGATCTATCCTGTTACTCTAGTTGCAAAGCGGGTGATAATTCATGAATGAGGAAAGGACCTACAAGTCATAACCTCTCACTGTTAACACTTGTGTAGATAGTAGATATATTTTACACCTAAATATATTCTACCTTTACCTCATTAATTGAAGAAAACAATGAAAATACGTTTTTCTACTTTCATAACTTGGAACTAGGTTTTTGATTGAAATTACTATGAAATGATAAATCTTGAACTATTTAATTCAAACGAATTTTTAGCAAGATTCTGCATGCATAGCGTATATTTATTTTTAAGCCGAAGTCGTCTGCAAACGAGAAGAAGAAAGTTGTAAGCATAACACGTCACGTGATAATACAGTGTATTGTACCCTCTATTTACACTTTTGTAATTGAAATATCCTTGCTCCCTGACAAAATAGATCTTTAATAACTTAAGGATAATTGATCAGACATGTTTTGTATACAAGATTTAATATATAATGTTCTATTGAGTGAAATAATATAATCAGATGGGATTGTAAAGAACTTTCTTTTATGGTTTAAAATTGCATACACAGATCTTCTTTTTCAAACAAACACAAACAAACAAACAAACCCGAACAATATATAAAGCAAATTGGCTAAATACACAATAAATGACCACTGGTACTATCTATTTGATACTCAATGCTAAGTACATTTTATGCATGGCGAAACAATTTTCGTGAATATCGTGGGTAAATTATGGTGCAAGGTTAAAAACCTTTAATATAGTGTTCTTTCGAAATTGAGCATAACTGATGAAGGTTACTCCAACAACGCGTCGTTTTGAGTTTTGACTTCCGCGTTGTCCGTAACGATATCTTCACTATAAACGATATGCGATTCGTCTTTACCTCAAGTTGTTTGTAGGAGGACTTTTCACGTTATTGTGTTTCTTTGCATATTGTGTTGTGTTTTTCTTAGTTTTATGTGCACTATGCTGCTAATTTATCTGAATTTTCCATTTTTGATTGCCCCTTCAGTATCCTCTAACGTTTATTTACAATAATGTAAATGTAAAAAATCAAACAAAGCAAACAAACAAACAAACAAACAAACAAACAAACAAAAAAACAACAAAAAACAAAAACCAAACCCGAACAATGTATAAAGCCAATTGGCTGAATACACAATAAAAGACTCCTGGTACTATCTATTTTATACTTAATGCTAAGGACATTTTATGCATGGCGAAACAATTTTCGTGAATATCGTGGGTAAATTATGGCGCAAGGTTAAGAATCTTTAATATAGTGTTCTTTCGAAATTTATTATTTCTGTGTAGTATTTTGCAAATGAGTATTTGTTATGTTGTCCTTCTTTAGCCAGTGTATTAACTGTTCTTCTACTATTTACTACTTCTGACTACCATTGTGATATCTTCGAACTTTTCTTCTGTCTTTGATAGCTGAACTCATTAATCATGTCAAAACACCGACATTAATAACCCATACTACCAGCAGGCTTATCGACTCAGTGATAATAATCAAAACGAAGATGTCAAATTCATTGCTCAGGACACGTTATTGGAATAACCTTCATCAGATACGCTCAGGCAAAAGATTGGAAAGTCAAATAATCGAAGGCCTTCAACAGGACAGTTAAAATCCATTAATGTCACCTACAGGACAGTTAACATCCACTAATGTCACCTACAGGACAGATAACATCCATTAATGTCACCTACAGGACAGATAACATCCAATAATGTCACCTACAGGACAGTTAACATCCACTAATGTCACCTACAGGACAGATAAAATTCACTACTGTCACCTACAGGACAGTTAAAATCCACTACTGTCACCTACAGGACAGTTAAAATCCACTACTGTCACCTACAGGACAGTTAAAATCCACTAATGTCACCAACAGGACAGTTAAATTCCACTAAAGTCACCTACAGGAGAGTTAAATTCCACAAATGTCACCAACAGGACAGATAAAATCCACTAATGTCACCTATGCCCTGGATACAGGACAGTTAAAATCCACTAATGTCACCCTGGAGAGGATAACCTTAATTTTATTGATGATTACATTATTTAGGAGCTGTAAATTTACATAATAAATATTTTTTTATAAACCATGTTAGTGCCGAATCACTCACTACTCGGCGGATGATACCCTTGAGGACAAATAGTCCACTAGTAGAGGTATCTATCGAGCCAAAGCACTGACTACTGGGCGGATAATACACTTGAGGACAAACAGTCCACTAGTAGAGGTATCTATCGAGCCAAAGCACTGACTACTGGGCGGATGATACCCTTGAGTACAAACAGTCCACTAGTAGAGGTATCTATCGAGCCAAAGCACTGACTACTGGGCGGATGATACCCTTGAGGACAAACAGTCCACTAGTAGAGGTATCTATCGAGCCAAAGCACTGACTACTGGGCGGATGATACCCTTGAGGACAAACAGTCCACTAGTAGAGGTATCTATCGAGCCAAAGCACTGACTACTGGGCGGATGATACCCTTGAGGACAAACAGTCCACTAGTAGAGGTATCTATCGAGCCAAAGCACTGACTACTGGGCGGATGATACCCTTGAGGACAAACAGTCCACTAGTAGAGGTATCTATCGAGCCAAAGCACTGACTACTGAGCGGATGATACCCTTGAGGACAAACAGTCCACTAGTAGAGGTATCTATCGAGCCAACGCACTGACTAATGGGCGGATGATACACTTGAGGACAAATAGTTCAGCAGTAGAGGTATCGATCCAGACAAAGCACTGTCTGCTGAGGTATTGCAATCGAAAAGAACAAGTTAATTCAAAATCATGAATTTAAGCTATAAGCTGTAATGCCGAAATATGTTATTTAAAATTTACTTTAATAGACTTAGCATTCTCTTACATATCATGACGGTTATTCCTTAAGGATATAGTATTGCATAGGAACAAGATTTATTCAGACACATAATCAACAGAAAAGGAATGTGTATGTGTCTTCTTTTCAATTTCTTTTTTTTCTTCAAATGCCTTTGTCATACAGTAAGATATAGAATGTCTATATCGCATTTAATTGTGATGGATGGGTGACGAAATGGTGTTGAAACCACTACAAAACTTAGACTAATTACAGTTTTTATGCTACGTTATAAGACATAAATAAGAATGTAAACGACTGTTGTCTGGCTACCAACACTTATTAAGGATTTACAGTGTCAATGCTATTGTAACAATGTTACAGACTTAGAGTAATAATCTGTCTGTAAGGTCGGTCATGTGTACATTATGTCAAATTATGGCCAAATCATTACATGTTTTTTTCCTGCGTATTTTCAATTTTCTAAAGTTTATGGAATCTGGTTTGATAGCTTAATTTGTTTTCTTTCAATTGGAATGGTGATAATGGGATAATAACGTATATATCTAATTCTGTGCGATCCTATGATTGAGGGTGGAGAACCTTAGTTTTTTATAATAATAACATAATTAAGTAACTCCAAATGAGCACTAAATTCGAATTTTCTGAATAAATTTTATGAACTATTGAAAAAAAAAATTCTTATTGCTGAAAATAAATGATTGAAGATACAAAAGTAGTAATCAACAGCCGTACGTCGAAGAAGGACAAACAATACAATGACCAAAAGAAAAGGCACAAAACAATGATATGCCCGCCATTGGACAGAAAACTAAATATTTATAACCAGAGTTAATATTTTTTGGACAAAATTAGAGATAAAATGGCCTTTTACAAAAATCCCAGCCAATATTATGTGTATATTGACAGGATAATCGCTACCATTGTTGAACAAAAGATTTGAAAACGATATTTATTATGTTTGTCACGAACTAAGCAAATAACAAAGCTATAAACAGCAAATAGATAGGTCAACATTGATACTACAAGCCTGGGAGGCGGCCATCTTATTTGAAAATACATAAATCAAGTTAATGTGTACCTATCATATCGTCAGAAATAATATTATGCAGGACAGTATCCAAGCAAAATGTCAGATATAATTTTATGCGGGACAGTTTCCTAGACAAAACTACCTTAAGCTTGACATTCAGACAGTATATGACTGCTTTATTGAAATTGTTATCAAATATTCAGCTCTGATTTAATAATTCATTTTTAATTCACTATGTGCACACCATTTATTGAATTAAGTATGTTTATGATAGGCATTAATATTATAAAACTAATAAACCAGATATAAAAAGACACCAAAGAGGATGTTATTTCAAACGGAAAAAACATGTTATCAGAAAAGTTCCAATATCTAACATAATTATTTATTTTCATTGTATATTAAGTTGTGTGTTAAACGTCAATTTGCAACATTTCTTCGCTGTATCGTTACCGTTAGTGTTCTTATTTATTTGTGTATACTGAAGTCACACACAATTTTCATATAAAGTGATGCTCGTGTCTAGTGGAGCAAGGAGTATCCGTATCTTCAGAATATAAGATTTTAAGAGAGTTGGTGTTGCTTTATTTTCAGTGTATATTCTTTCGGCCATTGTATTGTTTTGTGCTTTTTCTGTCGGCAATTGCACATGTTTGTCCTTCGCTTTACAGCATATGCCTACTCCCTTTGGAATCGTCAAATTTTCCAGTTAACTAGTTTAAACTAAATTAATTTAGCTAATTTTAAATTCCAGTTTCTTGTGGAATTAACTAATTCCTCTAATTACATACATATGTGACATGATATTCAATAGATTGGTTGTTTTTTTTAAGTTTTCAACAATATTTCAGCTATTTCCTGGCGGTCAGTTTTATCAGTGGAGGAAACCGGAGTACCCGGAGAAAACCACCGACTTGTTGCAAGTCACTGACAACATTTATCACATACTGTTGTATCGAGTGGGATTCAGACAAGGTACACTCGATACAAAATTATGTGATCAAGTTTGTTAGTGACTTACGGCAGGTCGTCGTTTTTTCCGGGTATATCAATAAATTGGAAAGTTATATACTTTAAATGTATTCAGATGCTAGAAGACTAATGGGCCTAAGCAAGATAGCCAAAATCGGTTAGGGTTATCTGTATCTGAGGGAGATTGGCCTTAGTTCTGATAAATTATATTATCATGTCTCCAAGTGATAGATAGCCTAGGTGTCTAAGTTAACATACAATTTGTTCACGCCACGACCTAGCTGAAATATTGCTGAAGTTGGCGTTAATCAATCCATCAATCTAGTGGCAGACAGGATTTGCACACTCGATGTGAGTTGTCAGATTATAATGCAGAACGAATTGTGGACCATAGTGGGTAACGTGTTTGGAGAGTGATATGATCCCTGTACGCTAACTAACAATTGTATATTTCGAAAAAAAGTAGATAGATTGTAGCCGTTACAAAAGACGTAATTTTGTGTAGTAAACACGCTCTCCATAATTTATCAACGCTAAGGTTCATCTCCCTCAGAAATAGTTAACAATAGCAGAATCCTGTTGTGTTCCTTTGGTTGTAATGTACCCATCACGTTTAGATTATTTTTCTTTCCAATCTTTAGATTTTGATCGTACATGAAGAAGGTTTTTACCTGAAGAAGGTTTTTACCTTAAGAAGATTTTCCCAGAAAGGTGGTTGTGCGCACTAAAATTTAACCCTAGTTTGATAATAATTATATTATTTAGTAACTGTTAATGTCAATAATAAATATATCAAATAAACCATGTCAGCACAACCGGCTACGATCACATATGCCTGAGGGAGGAGAACCTTAGTTTTAGTAATACTATTTTTGTAGCGCGAGTGACGTTGCGTGTACTCTCAAAATAAAGCTAATCATGTGAAGCCAAATAATGTATTTACTTAATGGTTACACTGTCGAGAAAGTTCAACTGATTGGTAGCCTCGACACGCGATATTATAAATATTTTGTATTGATATTTCAGAAAACGAACTCGATAATTTCACACGATACATTAAATATATCATATAATGGTTTCGTAATATTTACACTGTTCTGTGTATATATAGTAAGAGTTAAGCTCATCTCTGTAGCGATGCATAATCGTCCTGCTCTATGACTCGCGTCTGTCTATATAGATATTACAAAATGTATTTATACTGATGATTATAGCACATGCTAAGCTATTTTCCACAAGTTTATCTTTCAGTTATGAGAAACTATCTAATATATTTACCTATGTATCAGAACCTCGGTGGTACGCAATCTTTAAAAGCAAATACAAATAATGGATGCAATCTTCCTGATTAGGATAACCCGACTTTTATATGCTTACATTAAGATGTACCGATGGTATTTAGAATAATAAATAGACTAAATATGCATCATCAGTAATATATATAGGGCGCCATCATGGCTGTAGTCATATGGTAGTTGGATTTACAACTACATGTGCAATTAGTGCACATGACCTCTAAAGTTGTGAGTTCGAACCCCGTCAATGGCGAGGTGCACTTGATTCAACATAATGTGATAAAGTTTGTCAGTGACTTGCGACAGATAGGTGGTTTTCTCCGTCTCCTCCGGTTTCCTCTACAAACAAAATTGACTGCCACGATAAAACTGAAACAATACAGAATGTGGCGTTAAGCACCACAATATTACTAGTAAATTTAAATAGGATATATTAAAGATGGACGGTATGTTATTAATCAATTTTAAGATTGATGCTGTCGGTAGGTCATTGGTATATCGAATACCAAAGTCCTAATATCTGAAATCTTTGTTAATTGACCGTTAATTTGCAGGAGTTAGTTCCCTTTAAGGCGGCAAAAGGATCCCCTTTCATTGAAAATTAAACGAAAATAACATATAGTTGATGCCATAATCTCTTCAAACTGTTAACATTGTTACGAGATTTAAATTTTCTATTTACTATAAAATTGTCCTCTGATGTTTTACATGCTTCAAATATCTACAAATATTTAGAAAATTATACTAAAATTCGTTGTCTTGTCCTTTTCTCTAGCTAGAACATACGTGATCAATGACAAAGGTTGGGTGTCTAATAAAATTATGTTAATTAGCTGAAAGTTATTCAGGAAAGGTTTGAAAAGAATATAATGTTGCACTAACATCGAATTATCATTAGAATATGACAACATGACAACATTCATGACTTGTACACCTTAGTCCGTTCATAGCTTATCTCTTGAGTTTGTAGCAAGAGTAACACGACCGGTGCCATATCAATTGCATGCCACTAACTTCAGTCCACTCCAAGCAAATCTTGTCTTCACTTTGTATATTCATTTCCATAGTAACGGAATGTGAAAAAACTCAGAGAAAATACAAAATAAATAGAAATCAACAACTTATTAACCGACAAATATAGTGTTGACCTATTTTATGTGTTATTTCAGTCAATGTTCTCAAATGTCACATCTTGTCAGCATTTTCATTGATGAGTAAAATCGATAGTACATCCGTTATAAAAATCACAATACTCTTATACAAGTGAATAATACAATAAGGAACTCGTATGAATAATGCTACATTGAAACTCTAAGCACGTAATTCTAACACTAGTACCAGCGCGATCAATGACAAAGGCTGACTGTCTAATACAATGGTGTTAATTGGCTGAAAGACATTCAGGAAAGATTTGAAAAGATAATAACGTTAACGTTACACTTACATTGTAGTATCATTAGAATATACACATGGCCCCATTCATGACCTATCACCGAGTCTGTAGCAAGTGTAAGACAATCGGTGCCATGTGTGGAGCAGGAACTGTAACCTTTCCGGAGCACCTAAGTTCACCCCCGGTTTTATGTGGGGTTCGTGCTACTCGATCTGTAGTTTTATGTGTATGCTTTGTGATGTCCGTTACGATTTCCACATAAAAAACGATGTTTGGTTCGCCTTTCACTCCAGTTGTTTGTAGGAGGGCTCATTTCCTATTTACGTTATTTGTGTTTGTTTGTGTATATTGGTGTCCGTATATCTTAGAAGATCGCCAAAAGAAAAAGTACAAAAGAACAAACAACGACCTACAAAACATACACATAAAACAAAAGATCGAGTAACACGAACCCCCCTAAAGCCCCGGAGTGAACTCAGGTGCTCCTGAAGGGTAAGCAGTTCCTTCTCCACTAATGATACCTGTCGTGTTAATCTAGTTATAAACCCAGGGATAAGTCATGATAAAATAGATCGTTAACGTTACACTTACATTGTAGTATCATTAGAATATACACATGGCCCCATTCATGAATATCACCGAGTCTGTAGCAAGAGTAAGACAATCGGTGCCATGTGTGGAGCAGGAACTGTAACCTTTCCGGAGCACCTAAGTTCACCCCCGGTTTTATGTGGGGTTCGTGTTGCTCGATCTGTAGTTTTATGTGTATTCTTTGTAGATCGTTGTTTATCCTTACCATTGTGTTGTTTGTCCTTCTTTGATTTGATTGACGGGTTCTGATTACCCCTTCAAACATTTCTTGATAGAACAGATAGTTTACATCAGGTTACAATATCACAAATAAATGTAATTAGTGTTATTTAGTCATGGACGTGATAAAGCATTTCCAGTGCCCGATTCAAGTAGAGCAACAGAAAGAAACGGTAACAATATCGCCGCTAGCGCCATTGGTGACGCCAATGAAAAGCGAATAGAACAACGCTTGTGTCAACGATGAGTGCAACTAGTGGAGCACCTGAGTTCACCCCCGGTTTTTAGTGGGATTACTCGATCTTTTCTTTATTTATATGTGTTGTAGATCTGTGTTTGTCCTTTTGTACTTGTCTTTGTCCATTGTGTTGTCTGGTCTTCTTTGATATACGGATTCTGATTCTGATTCTGATTCTGATTCTGATTCTGATTCTGTTTCTGATTACCTTTTTGGTATCTTCATACTGTTATTGTTTCAACAATGTTCATGACATTTGACACAATATACGTACATTGTCGTTAAATGTGAAATTATTTTCCACTCGCTGCCAAACATGTTAAGAGATTTTCACCAAAGGCTCACTTTTATACCTGTTTCTAAGCCTAGTACAAAATGATTTTTATATTTTCCGACAATGTACGTATATTGTATGAATAAGTACTTGTGGCATATTGATTCATTTTAAAGTACGGGGTTGGACGACATTACAGTGTTTGTCAAAGATGCAGATACAGTTCTAACAAAGCCAATCAACTATATTGTAAACTATTCTAGAACGAGTCAAGCGTTTTTTCATCAATAATAACAGATGTTGACAATTATAGACCAGGAATAATAATGCGTATTATATATTGTTTTTTGTTTGTTTGATGGTGTTTAACGCCCATTTCAACAATATTTCAGTTATGTCGTGGCGGTCATGATTCAAACTCACAACTTTAGTGGTAATAGACACTGATTACATAAGTATTACTATACAACCGCGACAATGACGGCCATTGTGTACAATATGCTTAAATGACAATAAAGTTTGTATTTAGAAATCTGCCGACGTATTAAAAAGGAATTGCAATTTATCATTCTCAAAAGATGGAAAAATGTTGGGGTCGACATCTTTTCTCTTAAGAAATAACATTATATTTCAAATTGAGCACATTTTTGTAATTTTTAAAGTTGATAAATCTTTTGCAGAAATGTAAGATTTTCTTTATAATAAGTAGAAATCACGATGCTCGCGTGAAATCTAGAATAGAATGGATTAATATAACGTTTCATAATAAATATGACATAATCTAAAAATTACAGCACTCTGATTGGACGAATCTGGAGAACGAGTACCGTCTCAATGACCACATATTTCATATGCTCCGTGTGTCGTAAGAACATTCCCGTCCTTTCTTCAAACATGACTTATCGCCAGATTTGTAACTAGAGTAACACGACGGATGCCACTATTGTAGCACGAAATGCTTATCATTCCGGAGCACCTGAGTCCACCTCCAGAATTTAGGGGGATTCGTGTTGATCGATCTTTGGTTTTCTGCTTAGTGTTTAGCTGATCGTTGTTCGTCCTTCCTCTTTTGATCATTGCTTTGTCTGTACCTTCTTCGATTTACGGAAAGGCCCGGGTGGCTCAATTGGTCAGGTAGTTGGACTATCTAACAACTCATACAAGCCTATCACCAATGCGGCATGGGTTCGCGCCTGGTTTTGTAAATTATAAAAAGGGTGCACTCGACTCACACCTGCAAGTGATAAAGTCGGTCGGTGGTTCTCCCAGGGTACACCGACTTCTTCCACCACTAAAACTGATCGCTATGATATAGCTGAAATATTGCTGAAAGTGGCATTAAACCCAATAAATAAGCAATCGATTTACGGATTCTACTTACCACTTTGGTATCTTCAAGCTTTTCTTATGACAAGTTTGATTCCAAGTACAACGTATATGAAAATAAATCTGAAAACTAGACATTCTTTATTTCAGCGGGATGGTATAATGTATGGTTACCTTGACTGAATATCTCTTCACGTTATTGCATTGTGTTGTGCTGTCTATAACGTCGTGTCCTGCTAATAGAAAATCAACCGTACACAATGACAACCTGTCATTTCAGTCGCCGTTGTTATGTATCCCAGCTGGTAAAAGTAATTACAGATGGACAGTCTGCTGGTAGGATCAAAATGAGACACAGAGTTTTGTCAACTGTGTATTTCTGTCTTCCTTTATATTAGCGGAGGTATAATTTGCATCAATAAAACATATCTAAATTAATCAATGTTGGTAAATATTTTGCTTGCATTGGTTTTATGCTTGAAGGTTGTTATTTAAAAACAGACTGTCTTACTTGTTTTATATATTGTGATCAATATAAACTAATGTCACCACCTGAATGCATAGTTAAGCATATCCGTCTTTTTTCAGCCAATTAAAACCCTTTGCTTGCTTGCTCCTAAAAACTTTGACATTATCTATTTCTCAAATCCTATATGATGTTGACCGACCCTGATGAATGTTGTGCCAGAACCATTGCTACTCTAGATAACCATATGGTTAGGAAATTATACTTGTATTGATTGATTGATTGATTGATTGATTATTTACTACTTAGTTTCATGTGAAACCTACTTGTTGAAGATGGTCAGTATATAAAAGAAATAGATGGGCATGTCTTAAGGAAATATTAGAGAAAACCGAAGGAGACAAGCATCAGACACTGCCAAGGTTTTCTACATAAGACACAATGACAGCCTGTCATTTCAGTCGCCGTTATTATTTATCCAAGCTAGTACTGGTAATTACAGACGATGTTTTTCCTAATTCAAAGGACAGTCTGCTGGTAGGATCATAAGGAGACACTGTGTTCTGTCAAATGATTATTTCTTTATATCTTTATATTAACAACGGTATAATTTATATCAATGAAACACGTAGATATCTTGATTAATCAACGTTGGTAAATATGATAAATATTGTGCTTGCATTTTTTTTATCCTTGAAGGTCGCTATTTAAAAACAAACTCTCTTATTTTATATGTTCCACTTGTCGTAAACACTTCTCGGTCCTTTCCTCATTCATGACTTATCACCGGGTGTGTAACTAAATTAACACGATGGGTGCCACTAGTGGATCAGGAACAGTTTACCCTTCCAGAGCACCTGAGTTTACCTCTGTGCTTAGTGGGGCTCGTGTTACTTGATCTTTAGTTTTATATGTATGTTTTGTAGATCGTTGTTTGTCTTTTTGCACTTTTTATGTTGGCCATTGTGTTGCCTGTTTCTCTTCCATTTGCGGATTCTATTTACCCCTCTGGTATCTTCAAACTCTGCTTAATTGTTTGCATATATTGGGAATAACTAATATTTGTAGATCAGTATGTAAAAGTAGATGTGTATATCTTAAAAACGTTAGAAAAACTGAAGAAGCAATCACGAATGGACAATCTGAACTAAATGAAACAAATAGGGAAATTAGCATTCAGTTAATATTAGACCTAAATGAGTTAGAGAAGGACAATGCAATTCTCAGAAAGAAATTAGCACTCACTAAAACAGAAGACGATTATTGAAAAAAAGGTACTACGCTAGAAAACATAGAAGTTTGACAAAACTATTAAGGGCCCTGGTGGCTCAATTAGTTAGGAGCCCCGGGTGGCTCAATAAGTTAGGGAGCCCGGGTGGCTCAATAAGTTAGGGGGCCCTGGTGGCTCAATGCGTTAGGGAGCCCGGGTGGCTCAATAAGTTAGGGGGCCCGGGTGGCTCAATAAGTTAGGGAGCCCGGGTGGCTCAATAAGTTAGGGGGCCCGGGTGGCTCAATGAGTTAGGGGGCCCGGGTGGCTCAATGAGTTAGGGAGCCCGGGTGGCTCAATAAGTTAGGAGGCCCGGGTGGCTCAATAAGTTAGGGGGCCCGGGTGGCTCAATGAGTTAGGGAGCCCGGGTGGCTCAATAAGTTAGGAGCCCCGGGTGGCTCAATAAGTTAGGGGGCCCGGGTGGCTCAATGAGTTAGGGAGCCCGGGTGGCTCAATAAGTTAGGAGCCCCGGGTGGCTCAATAAGTTAGGGGGCCCGGGTGGCTCAATGAGTTAGGAGACCCGGGTGGCTCAATAAGTTAGGAGCCCCGGGTGGCTCAATGAGTTAGGGGCGGGTGGCTCAATGTGTTAGTTAGTTGGATTAACTAACAACTCATACAAGCCTATCACCAATACGGCGTGGGTTTGCGCCTGGTTTTGTAAATTACAAAACGGGCGCACTCGACTCACACCTGCAAGTGATAAAGTCGGTCGGTGGTTCTCCCCGGGTACACCGACTTCTTCCACCACTAAAACTGGTCCCTATGATATAGCTGAAATATTGCTGAAAGTGGCTTTAAATAAAATAAATAATCAATCGATTTACGGATTGTACTTACCACTTTGGTATCTTCAAGCTTTTCTTATGACAAGTTTGATTCCAAGTACAACGTATATGAAAATAAATCTTAAAACTAGACATTCTTTATTTCAGCGGGATGGTATAATGTATGGTTACCTTGACTGAATATCTCTTCACGTTATTGCATTGTGTTGTGCTGTCTATAACGTCGTGTCCTGCTAATAGAAAATCAACCGTACACAATGACAACCTGTCATTTCAGTCGCCGTTGTTATTTATCCTAGCTGGTAAAAGTCATTACAGATGGACAGTCTGCTGGTAGGATCAAAATGAGACACAGAGTTCTGTCAACTGTTTATTTCTGTCTTTCTTTATATTAGCGAAGGTATAATTTGCATCAATAAAAGATATCTAAATTAATCAATGTTGGTAAATATTTTGCTTGCATTGGTTTTATGCTTGAAGGTCGATATTTAAAAACAGACTGTCTTACTTGTTTTATATATTGTGATCAATATAAACTAATGTCACCAGCTGAATGCATAGTTAAGCACATTCGTCTTTTTTCAGCCAATTAAAACCCTTTGCTTGCTTGCTCCTAAATACTTTGACATTATCTATTTCTCAAATCCTATATGATGTTGACCGACCCGGATGAATGTTATGCCAGAACCATTGGTACTCTAGATAACCATATGGTTACGACATTATACTTATATTGATTGATTGATTGATTAATTGATAGATTATTTACTACTTAGTTTCATGTGAAACCTACTTGTTGAAGATGGTCAGTATATAAAAGAAATAGATGGGAATGTCTTAAGAAAATATTAGAGAAAACCGAAGGAGACAAGCATCAGAGAAGGCCAATGCAATTCTCAGAAAGAAATTAGCACTCACTAAGACAGAGGACGATTATCTAAAAAAGGACTACGCTGAAAAACATAGAAGTTTGACAAAACTATTAAGGAGCCCGGGTGGCTCAATGAGTTAGGAGCCCCTGGTGGCTCAATGGGTTAGGAGGGCCCGGGTCGCTAAATGAGTTAGGGGGCGGGTGGCTCAATGAGTTAGTTAGTTGGATTAACAAACAACTCATACAAGCCTATCGTTAATACGGCGTGGGTTCGCGCCCGGCTTTGTAAATTACAAAAAAGTGTGCACTCGACTCACACCCGCAAGTGATAAAGCTTACCAGTTGCTTGCCTATGGTCGGTGGTTCTCTCCGGGTACTCCGGCTTCTTCCACCACTACAACTGGTCGTCATGATATAGCTGGAATATTGTTGAAAGTGGAGTTAAACACAATAATCAATCAATCAATCAATCAATCAGTGAAACTATTAAATGAGCAAAAAAGAAATAATAACAAATATTACAAATCTAAACAACTCAGTAAATTAAACAATCGTATACTGGAAGACTAAAACAAACAATTTTAGGTCAGTCATTTATATATTAAACCAACAAACCATATCTAATGAGACAACACACGCAAATGAGATTAACAAATTGAAGTCCAGAGTCAATCAGTTGCAGGAAGAGAAAAAAATTAGTGGACAAGGATTGGCTAAGAAAAAATGAATACGACATTTACTTGACAGTATCAGCCAAGAATAGAAAATACAGCCATTTTTATATTTGATTTATTGCAAAACCATATTCCCTTTGATCGAGTTGATATGACAGAGTTCATAAAAAAGATTATGTAGATGATGTAAATATTAGGTCGGGAACTCTTAGTCAAATAACCCTAAAAGTTGCATATTTGGATTTCGTGTGCAAAGATCTTTACAACAATATATATGACTTGAGGGTATTACAGTGTCTAAGCCGAGCCCTGAATAAACCGGAATCCTGTATAAACCTAACCTTAAATGAAGTTCAGATGTAGAACATATTTATCAATTTAACCTATCTAAGCTGAACACCTGTCTATTCCTAACACAAAACTTGATCCCAAGGAGAAGTAAGTTAAGTTGAAGAAATGCACTAAGTTTGAAACGGTACTTCAGAAAAGTTTTGTCTTAACCGAAATTCGAGTAAACCAGGCTTGACCTAACGAGATTCAAGAGTATAAAAAAAATCTGAATAGATTCGCTTCCTTTACAAAAGACCACATGCTACCATAAAAAATGAATGACAACATCAACATGGAAAGTACAATAACAGGATCAATCTATATATATCTGATTCCAATGCAGATACATCATCGTCCATTATCCAGACAGTATCACAGGGAAGGATGGATTAATGTTACAGAAAATCATCAATAGCAATTGTCTGTTTTCACAAATCTGTTATAATTGATAAGTGAATCCATTTAATGTGATTGTGAGAAATATGAGATAACGTGATATTACATAGTACAATGTTCTCGTGTAAGGGGAGATAATACTGTAATTAATATCTTGTAAGGGGAGACAATAATGTAATTATTGATGTCTAGCCGTCAACAAGTATTGCGGATTACTCAATGTCAGCGCTGATAATGATATAACCAGATGTTAATTGTCACCGTCAAAGTCTTGAATAAATATAAATTACAATTTAGCTTTCATCTTTGACATCGTGGCTAGATAATTGATATGAACACGATAACATTGTCTAATAGATTAGCATGCCGTTTTTGTTTTCTTTTAACTGCTGCTAGTATGCAAGACTCGAAAGGAATAAAGAGAAAGCTTAACCTGTGAATATCAATAAACGTTAGAAAGAAAACGAAGGTAAAATGGACAGTCTAGAGAACCTGGTAACGTTAGGCATACAAGACGTAGGGTGAAGACAGACACAATAATAGACAGATTAGAGAACCTGGTAACGTTAGGCACATAGGATGTAGAGCGAAGACAGACACAATAATAGACAGATTAGAGAAACCGGTAACATTAGGCATACAAGACGTAGGGTGAAGACAAAGACAATGCAGAAAACTAAAAAGATGAACAACCCAAACCTCACCAAAAACTGGAGTGAACTCAGGTGCTAGCGAAGAGTAAACAGTTTCTGTCCCTTATGAGACACCCACCATGTGACTCACATAGTTAACACGTGTTGAACACCACTATGCACAAGCAATCACAAATGACATAAATATGACATATCTCTCTGACAAAATAACTGGGGGTAAAAACGAACCGACCATTGTCTGTATCCGGAACCGTAAGGGACATCACAACTTGGAACTAAAAACGTAACGAAATATTATACGACAGGACACCACAATATGCCAAATAAAGCACAATGAGTCATGAACCATCCTAGAAACAACTGTGGGTAGAGACGAACAGAACATTATTTGTATTCGGAAATCGAAATGGACATCACAACACGGAACTTAGAAAGTAGAAACATACAATGGACAAACTGTACAACACCAACCCTACAACTTCAAACCAGGGGCGACCTCAAGAGACACAGACAGCATCAGGCAAAAGACACAAAACCAGGGGCGATCTCAAGAAACATAGAAAACATTAGGCACAAGACACAAAATCAGGGGAGACCTCAAGAGAAACAAACAACATTAGGCACAAGACCCAAAATCAGGGGCGACCTCAAGAGACACAGATAACATTAGGCACAAGACACAAAACCAGGGGCGACCTCAAGAGACACAGACAACATTAGACACAAGACACAAAACCAGAGGCAACCTCAAGAGACACAGACAACATTAGGCATAAGACACAAAATCAGGGGCGACCTCAAGAGACATAAACAAAATTAGGCACAAGACACAAAACAAGGGGCGACCTCAAGAGACACAGACAACATTAGGTACAAGACCCAAAATCAGGGGCGACCTCAAGAGACACAAACAAAATTAGGCACATGAAACAAAACCAGGGGCGACCGCAAGAGACACAGACAACATTAGGCACAAGACACAAAACCAGGGGCGACCTAAAAAGACACAGACAACATTAGGTACAAGACACAAAACCAGGGGTGACCTCAAGAGACACAGACAACATTAGGCACAAGACACAAAGTCAGAGGCAACCTCAAGAGACGCAGACAACATTAGGCATAAGATCCAAAATCAGGGGCGACCTCAAGAGACACAAATAAAATTAGGCACAAGACACAAAACCAGAGGCGACCTCAAAAGACACAGACAACATTAGGTACAAGACACAAAACCAGGGGTGACCTCAAGAGAAACAGACAACATTAGGCACAAGACACAAAACCAGGGGCGGCCTCAAGAGACACAGACAACATTAGGCACAAGACTCAAAGTCAGGAGCGACCTCAAGAGACACAGAAAACATTAGGCACAAGACACAAAACCAGGGGCGACCTCAAGAGACACATACAACATTAGGCACAAGACACAAAACCAGAGGCGACCTCAAGAGACACAGACAACATTAGGCACAAGACACAAAACTAGGGGCTACCTCAAGAGACACAAACAACATTAGACACAAGACACAAAACCAGGGGCGACCTCAAGAGACACAGACAACATTAGGCACAAGACACAAAGTCAGAGGCAACCTCAAGAGACGCAGACAACATTAGGCATAAGATCCAAAATCAGGGGCGACCTCAAGAGACACAAACAACATTAGGCACAAGACACAAAACCAGAGGCGACCTCAAGAGACACAGACAACATTAAGCACAAGACCCAAAATCAGGGGCGACCTCAAGAGACACAAACAAAATTAGGCACAAGACACAAAACCAGGGGCGACCTCAAAAGACACAGACAACATTAGGTACAAGACACAAAACCAGGGATGACCTCAAGAGAAACAGACAACATTAGGCAAAAGACACAAAACCAGGGGCGGCCTCAAGAGACACAGACAACATTAGGCACAAGACTCAAAATCAGGAGCGACCGCAAGAGACACAGAAAACATTAGGCACAAGACACAAAACCAGGGGCGACCTCAAGAGACACATACAACATTAGGCACAAGACACAAAACCAGAGGCGACCTCAAGAGACACAGACAACATTAGGCACAAGACACAAAACTAGGGGCCACCTCAAGAGACACAGACAACATTAGACAAAAGACACAAAACCAGGGGCGACCTCAAGAGACACAGACAACATTAGGCACAAGACCCAAAATCAGGGGCGACCTCAAGAGACACAAACAACATTAGGCACAAGACACAAAACCAGGGGCAACCGCAAGAGACACAGTAACATTAGGCACAAGACACAAAACCAGAGCCGACCTCAAGAGACACAGACAACATTAGGCACAAGACACAAAATCAGAGGCAACCTCAAGAGACACAGACAACATTAGGCATAAGATCCAAAATCAGGGGCGACCTCAAGAGACACAAACAACATTAGGCACAAGACACAAAACCAGAGGCGACCTCAAGAGACACAGACAACAATAGGCACAAGACCCAAAATCAGGGGCGTCCTCAAGAGACACAAACAAAATTAGGCACAAGACACAAAACCAGGGGCGACCTCAAGAGACACAGACAACATTAGACACAACGCACAAAACCAGGGGCGACCTCAAGAGACACAGACAACATTAGGCACAAGACACAAAACCAGGGGCGGCCTCAAGAGACACAGACAACATTAGGCACAAGACTCAAAATCAGGGGCGACCGCAAGAGACACAGAAAACATTAGGCACAAGACACAAAACCAGGGACGACCTCAAGAGACACATACAACATTAGGCACAAGACACAAAACCAGAGGCGACCTCAAGAGACACAGACAACATTAGGCACAAGACACAAAACCAGGGGCCACCTCAAGAGACACAGACAACATTAGACACAAGACACAAAACCAGGGGCGACCTCAAGAGACACAGACAACATTAGGCGCAAGACCCAAAATCAGGGGCGACCTCAAGAGACACAAACAACATTAGGCACAAGACACAAAACCAGGGGCGACCTCAAGAGACACACACAACATTAGACACAACACACAAAACCAGGGGCGACCTCAAGAGACACAGACAACATTAGGCACAAGACACAAAACCAGGGGCAGCCTCAAGAGACACAGACAACATTAGGCACAAGACTCAAAATCAGGGGCGACCGCAAGAGACACAGACAACAAAAGGAACAAGACACAAAACCAGGGGCGACCGCAAGAGACACAGTAAACATTAGGCACAAGACACAAAACCAGAGGCGACCTCAAGAGACACAGACAACATTAGGCACAAGACACAAAACCAGGGGCGGCCTCAAGAGACACAGACAACATTAAGCACAAGACACAAAACCAGGGGCGACCTCAAGAGACAAAGATAACATTATAGCTCACTAAATTATGTAAACAAATCGTACTTTGTGACGATGGCAGTACATAGTGCATTGTCTCTCGTTCAGTTTGTTTGCTGAATTTTTATTTTTCTTCTTTTATTTATATTTGTTTTAGTATTTTTTGTGTTTGTCCCTGAACCCAAAATCTGTAGCTATAGCGCATTAGGATACACAATAAACAGGCAATAAAATAATAAACAAAAACACCAAATGTAAAGAGCTTAGACATAATTACTAACTGTCTCAGGGAGTTACTAAAAATACCATTAAGAAGACCACGTGATGTATTAAATCTTATGTATACAGGATATTAAATGTTTACGATGTTAAATGTAATTGTTTATTGATACCAGATAAAATGAAAAACAAAGCAAAAAATACCACACTGGCTAAGTATATGTTATCTGGATGTGAATTGATTGATACCGAAAATATCAGCCTGCCGAGCCAGAATATGAAGTTTGCTGAGCTAAGAGAACGAGTCACAAACTTCATATTCTGTCGAGCAGGCTGATAATTTTCAGTATCAATCATATTCACATTCAGATGACATATTTATCATCATTAAATCAACCATAAACACGGATACATCTATATTTGTATTTTCGCGGGAAAAATTACACGATTCAAAATATTCAAAATACGCTTTCCTAAAACCGCAGTTCATAAGTAGTTTGCAAATGCACCATTGATTTTTTTAGGTTTATATAAATGTTAAGATTGTTGCATTTTTCTTTTAATTGTGATATTCATTGGGTTTTTTTTAAATACAAACATCAAATTCACCCATTTGCATTAAAGGTTTTGTTTACCAATGCCGTTCGGTTTAGAAAACATGAATGTCACAACCTTCCATATGACGTAAAAAATAATGACGTCTCAGCAGAGGTTATCAAGAATTGTATAAAGTACATTTTTGTAGGACGATGTTTGTTGATATTTCTAACACGACAGTTCCTAATTTGATATATGTTTAAAAAAATAATGTTAACTAGTTAATGGTGTCGATGAATTCTGTTTATCTTTGCCATCTTCACAGGAATTATCGTTTAAATGTTAGGAGAATTTGGTGATAACTCCTGCTGACTGTTGATAAGTTCTGCTCAGCTCACGCTGACTTTGATACGAATTTTGCTTATGGAGCCAGCAGATAGATATAGCCGGAGGGAAGGATGATAAACCGCAATATCACACTGGTTAAACAGTTCACAACTCCAATCGAAACAAAATAGGTACCTCTATCACATGAACATGAATGCTCTCTATCACATGTACATGAAGGCTCTCTATCACATGTACATGGAGGCTCTCTATCACATGTACATGAATGCTCTCTATCACATGTACATGGAGGCTCTCTATCACATGTACATGGAGGCTCTATATCACATGTACATGAAGGCTCTCTATCACATGTACATGAAGGCTCTATATCACATGTACATGAATGCTCTCTATCACATGTACATGAATGCTCTCTATCACATGCACATGAAGGCTCTATATCACATGTACATGAATGCTCTCTATCAAATGTACATGGAGGCTCTCTATCACATGTACATGGAGGCTCTATATCACATGTACATGAATGCTCTCTATCACATGTACATGGAGGCTCTCTATCACATGTACATGAATGCTCTCTATCACATGTACATGGAGGCTCTCTATCACATGTACATGGAGGCTCTATATCACATGTACATGGAGGCTCTATATCACATGTACATGAAGGCTCTCTATCACATGTACATGAATGCTCTCTATCACATGTACATGAATGCTCTCTATCACATGCACATGAAGGCTCTATATCACATGTAAATGAATGCTCTCTATCACATGTACATGGAGGCTCTCTATCACATGTACATGGAGGCTCTATATCACATGTACATGAAGGCCCTCTATCACATGTACATGAACGCTCTATATCACATGTACATGAAGGCTCTCTATCACATGCACATGAAGGCTCTATATCACATGTACATGAAGGCTCTATATCACATGTACATGAAGGCTCTATATCACATGCATATGAATGCTCTCTATCACATGCACATGAAGGCTCTATATCACATGTACATAAAGGCTCTCTATCATATGTACATGAATGCTCTCTATCACCTGTACATGCATGCTCTCTGTCAAATGTACATGAAGGCTCTCTATCACATGTACATGAATGCTCTCTATCACATGTACATGAAGATTCTCTATCACATGTGCATGAAGATTCTCTATCACATGTACATGAATGCTCTCTATCACATGTACAGGCATGCTCTCTATCACATGTATATGAATGCTCTCTATCACATGTACATGCATGCTCTCTATCACATGTACATGACGACTCTCTATCACATGTACATGAAGGCTCTCTATCACATGTACATGAAGGCTCTCTATCACATGTACATGAATGCTCTCTATCACATGTACATGAATGCTCTCTATCACATGCACATGAAGGCTCTATATCACATGTAAATGAATGCTCTCTATCACATGTACATGGAGGCTCTCTATCACATGTACATGGAGGCTCTATATCACATGTACATGAAGGCCCTCTATCACATGTACATGAACACTCTATATCACATGTACATGAAGGCTCTCTATCACATGCACATGAAGGCTCTATATTACATGTACATGAAGACTCTCTATCACATGTACATGAATGCTCTCTATCACATGTACAGGCATGCTCTCTATCACATGTATATGAATGCTCTCTATCACATGTACATGCATGCTCTCTATCACATGTACATGACGACTCTCTATCACATGTACATGAAGGCTCTCTATCACATGTACATGAAGGCTCTCTATCACATGCACACGAAGGCTCTATATCACATCTACATGAAGGCTCTCTATCACATGTACATGAATGCTCTCTATCACATGTACATGCCTGCTCTCTATCAAATGTACATGAAGGCTCTCTATCACATGTACATGAATGCTCTCTATCACATGTACATGAAGACTCTCTATCATATGTGCATGCATGCTCTCAATCACATGTACATGAATTCTCTCTATTACATGTACATGAATGCTCTCTATCACATGCACATGAAGGCTCTATATCACATGTACATGAAGGCTCTCTATCACATGTACATGAATGCTCTCTATCACATGTACATGACTGCTCTCTATCACATGTACAGGCATGCTCTCTATCACATGTACATGAATGCTCTCTATCGCATGTACATGCATGCTCTGTATCACATGTACATGACGACTCCCTATCACATGTACATGAAGGCTCTCTATCACATGTACATGAAGGCTCTATCACATGTACATGCATGCTCTATCACATGTACATGAAGGCTCTCTATCACATGTACATGAATACTCTCTATCACATGCATATGAACACTCTCTATCACATGTGCATGCATGCTCTCAATCACATGTACATGAATGCTCTCTATCACATGTACATGCATGCTCTCTATCACATGTGCATGCATGCTCTCAATCACATGTACATGAATGCTCTCTATCACATGTACATGCATGCTCTCTATCACATGTACATGAATGCTCTCTATCACAAGTACATGAAGACTCTCTATCACATGTACATGAAGACTCTCTATCACATGTACATGAATGCTCTCTATCACAAGTACATGAAGACTCTCTATCACATGTACATGAATGCTCTCTATCAGATGTACATGAATACTCTCTATCACATCTACATGAAGGCTCACTTCTCTGTCTTGGTACCTCTATCACGTGTACATGAAGGCTCTCTTCTCTGACTTGGTACCTCTATCACATGTACATGAAGGCTCACCTCTCTGTCTTGGTACCTCGATCATATGTACATGAAGTCTCACTTCTCTGGTTTGGTACCTCTATCACATGTACATAAAGGCTCACTTCTCTGTCTTGGTACCTCTATCACATGTACATGAAAGCTCTCTTCTCTGTCTTGGTACCTCTATCACATGTACATGAAAGCTCTCTTCTCTGGCTTGGTACCTCTATCACATGTATATGAAGGCTCACTTCTCTGACTTGGTACCTCTATCACATGTATATGAAAGCTCACTTCTCTGTCTTGGTACCTCGATCACATGTACATGAAGTCTTACTTCTCTGGTTTGGTACCTCTATCACATGTACATGAAGTCTCACTGCTCTGGCTTGGTACCTCTATCACATGTACATGAAGGCTCACTTATCTGGCTTAATACCTCTATCACATCTACATGAAATCTCACTTCTCTGGCTTGGTACCTCTATCACATGTATATGAAGGCTCACTTCTCTGGCTTGGTACCTATATCACATGTATATGAAGGCTCACTTCTTTGACTTGGTACCTCTATCACATGTATATGAAAGCTCACTTCTCTGACTTGGTACCTCTATCACATGTATATGAAGGCTCACTTCTCTGACTTGGTACCTCTATCACATGTATATGAAAGCTCACTTCTCTGACTTGGTACCTCTATCACATGTATATGAAGGTTCACTTCTCTGACTTGGTACCTCTATCACATGTACATGAAGGCTCACTTCTCTGACTTGGTACCTCTATCACATGTACATGAAGGCTCTCTTCTCTGACTTGGTACCTCTATCACATGTACATGAAGGCTCACTTCTCTGACTTGGTACCTCTATCACATGTATATGAAGGTTCACTTCTCTGACTTGGTACCTCTATCACATGTACATGAAGGCTCACTTCTCTGACTTGGTACCTCTATCACATGTACATAAAGGCTCACTTCTCTGTCTTGGTACCTCTATCACATGTACATGAAGGCTCTCTTCTCTGGCTTGGTACCTCTATCACATGTACATAAAGGCTCACTTCTCTGTCTTGGTACCTCTATCACATGTACATGAAGGCTCACTTCTCTGGCTTGGTACCTCTATCACATGTACATGAAGGCTCACTTCTCTGTCTTGGTACCTCTATCACATGTACATGAAGGCTCTCTTCTCTGGCTTGGTACCTCTATCACATGTACATAAAGGCTCACTTCTCTGTCTTGGTACCTCTATCACATGTACATGAAGGCTCTCTTCTCTGGCTTGGTACCTCTATCACATGTACATAAAGGCTCACTTCTCTGGTTTGGTACCTCTATCACATGTACATGAAGGCTCTCTTCTCTGGCTTGGTACCTCTATCACATGTACATGAATGCTCACTTCTCTGGTTTGGTTTCTCTATCAGATGTACATGAATACTCTCTATCACATGTACATGAAGGCTCACTTCTCTGTCTTGGTACCTCTATCACATGTACATGAAGTCTTACTTCTCTGGCTTGGTACCTCTATCACATGTACATGAAGTCTCACTGCTCTGGCTTGGTACCTCTATCACATGTACATGAAGGCTCTCTTCTCTGGCTTGGTACCTCTATCACATGTACATGAAGGCTCTCTTCTCTGGCTTGGTACCTCTATCACATGTACATGAAGTCTCACTGCTCTGGCTTGGTACCTCTATCACATGTACATGAAGGCTCACTTATCTGGCTTAATATCTCTATCACATGTACATGAAGGCTCACATCTCTGGTTTGTTACCTCTGTCACATGTACATGAAGGCTCTCTACCACATGTACATGAAGGCTCTCTATCACATCTACATGAAATCTCACTTCTCTGGCTTGGTACCTCTATCACATGTATATGAAGGCTCACTTCTCTGGCTTGGTACCTCTATCACATGTATATGAAGGCTCACTTCTCTGACTTGGTACTTCTATCACATGTATATGAAAGCTCACTTCTCTGACTTGGTACCTCTATCACATGTATATGAAGGCTCACTTCTCTGACTTGGTACCTCTATCACATGTATATGAAAGCTCACTTCTCTGACTTGGTACCTCTATCACATGTATATGAAGGCTCACTTCTCTGACTTGGTACCTCTATCACATGTACATGAAGGCTCACTTCTCTGACTTGGTACCTCTATCACGTGTACATGAAGGCTCACTTCTCTGGCTTGGTATCTCTACCACATGTACATGAAAGCTCTCTATCACATGTACATGAAGGCTCACATCTCTGACTTGGTACCTCTATCACATGTATATGAAAGCTCACTTCTCTGACTTGGTACCTCTATCACATGTACATTAAGGCTCACTTCTCTGACTTGGTACCTCTATCACATGTATATGAAGGCTCACTTCTCTGGCTTGGTATCTCTACCACATGTACATGAACGCTCTCTATCACATATACATGAAGGTTCACATCTCTGACTTGTTACCTCTATCACATGTATATGAAGGCTCACTTCTCTGACTTGGTACCTCTATCACATGTATATGAAGGCTCACTTCTCTGACCTGGTACCTCTATCACATGTACATGAAGGCTCACTTCTCTGCCTTGGTATCTTTTTCACATGTACATGAAGGCTCACTTCTCTGACCTGGTACCTCTATCACATGTACATGAAGGCTCTCTTCTCTGGCTTGGTACCTCTATCACATGTACATGAAGGCTGACCTCTCTGTCTTGGTACCTCGATCACATGTACATGAAGTCTTACTTCTCTGGTTTGGTACCTCTATCACATGTATATGAAGTCTCACTGCTCTGGCTTGGTACCTCTATCACATGTACATGAAGGCTCACATCTCTGGTGTGTTACCTCTGTCACATGTACATGAAGGCTCTCTACCACATGTACATGAAGGCTCTCTATCACATTTACATGAAATCTCACTTCTCTGGCTTGGTACCTCTATCACATGTATATAAAGGCTCACTTCTCTGACTTGGTACCTCTATCACATGTATATGAAGGCTCACTTCTCTGACTTTGTACCTCTATCACATGTATATGAAACCTCACTTCTCTGACTTGGTACCTCTATCACATGTATATGAAGGCTCACTTCTCTGACTTGGTACCTCTATCACATGTACATGAAGGATCACTTCTCTGACTTGGTACCTCTATCACATGTACATGAAGGCTCACTTCTCTGGCTTGGTACCTCTATCACAAGTATATGAAGGCTCCCTTCTCTGATTTGGTACCTCTATCACATGTATATGAAGGCTCACTTCTCTGATTTGGTACCTCTATCACATGTACATGAAGGCTGACCTCTCTGTCTTGTTACCTCGATCACATGTACATGAAGTCTTACTTCTCTGGTTTGGTACCTCTATCACATGTACATGAAGTCTCACTGCTCTGGCTTGGTACCTCTATCACATGTACATGAAGGCTCACTTATCTGGCTTAATACCTCTATCACATCTACATGAAATCTCACTTCTCTGACTTGGTACCTCTATCACGTGTACATGAAGGCTCACTTCTCTGACTTGGTACCTCTATCGCATGTACATGAAGGCTCACTTCTCTGACTTGGTACCTCTATCACATGTACATGAAGGCTCACTTCTCTGACTTGGTACCTCTATCACGTGTACATGAAGGCTCACTTCTCTGGCTTGGTATCTCTACCACATGTACATGAAAGCTCTCTATCACATGTACATGAAGGCTCACATCTCTGACTTGGTACCTCTATCACATGTATATGAAAGCTCACTTCTCTGACTTGGTACCTCTATCACATGTATATGAAGGCTCACTTCTCTGGCTTGGTATCTCTACCACATGTACATGAACGCTCTCTATCACATATACATGAAGGTTCACATCTCTGACTTGTTACCTCTATCACATGTATATGAAGGCTCACTTCTCTGACTTGGTACCTCTATCACATGTATATGAAGGCTCACTTCTCTGACCTGGTACCTCTATCACATGTACATGAAGGCTCACTTCTCTGCCTTGGTATCTTTTTCACATGTACATGAAGGCTCACTTCTCTGACCTGGTACCTCTATCACATGTACTTGAAGGCTCTCTTCTCTGGCTTGGTACCTCTATCACATGTACATGAAGGCTGACCTCTCTGTCTTGGTACCTCGATCACATGTACATGAAGTCTTACTTCTCTGGTTTGGTACCTCTATCACATGTACATGAAGTCTCACTGCTCTGGCTTGGTACCTCTATCACATGTACATGAAGGCTCACTTATCTGCCTTAATACCTCTATCACATGTACATGAAGGCTCACATCTCTGGTTTGTTACCTCTGTCACATGTACATGAAGGCTCTCTACCACATGTACATGAAGGCTCTCTATCACATGTACATGAAATCTCACTTCTCTGGCTTGGTACCTCTATTACATGTATATAAAGGCTCACTTCTCTGACTTGGTACCTCTATCACATGTATATGAAGGCTCACTTCTCTGACTTGGTACCTCTATCACATATATATGACACCTCACTTCTCTGACTTGGTACCTCTATCACATGTATATGAAGGCTCACTTCTCTGACTTGGTACCTCTATCACATGTACATGAAGGATCACTTCTCTGACTTGGTACCTCTATCACATGTACATGAAGGCTCACTTCTCTGGCTTGGTACCTCTATCACATGTATATGAAGGCTCCCTTCTCTGATTTGGTACCTCTATCACATGTATATGAAGGCTCATTTCTCTGACTTGGTACCTCTATCACATGTATATGAAAGCTTACTTCTCTGACTTGGTACCTCTATCACATGTATATGAAGGCTCACTTCTCTGACTTGGTACCTCTATCGCATGTACATGAAGGCTCACTTCTCTGACTTGGTACCTCTATCACATGTACATGAAGGCTCACTTCTCTGGCTTTGTATCTCTACCACATGTACATGAACGCTCTCTATCACATGTACATGAAGGCTCACATCTCTGGCTTGGTATCTCTACCACATGTACATGAAGGTTCTCTATCACATGTACATGAAGGCTCACTTCTCTGACTTGGTACCTCTATCACATTTACATGAAGGCTCACTTCTCTGGCTTGTTATCTCTACCACATGTACATGAAGGCTCTCTATCACATGTAGATGA
This sequence comes from Bathymodiolus septemdierum, assembly GCA_963383655.1. Lineage (NCBI taxonomy): Eukaryota > Metazoa > Mollusca > Bivalvia > Mytilida > Modiolidae > Bathymodiolus > Bathymodiolus septemdierum. The sequence continues at coordinate 50,877,740 of OY726527.1, forward strand.
AGGCTTACTTCTCTGCCTTGGTATCTTTTTCACATGTACATGAAGGCTCACTTCTCTGACATGGTACAGACACTTTAGTCAATGGTAGTGGTCTTAAGACTCGTTTGAAGATACCAAATCAGAATCCGTAAATCGAAGAAGTTCGGAGATGTCTACCCGCGGACTGTTGTTTCAGGGAGCTAGCACTATGAATATGTAAAAGCGTGTTGGTCTAGCAGAAAGCGGTCATCATCGCATCAACATGAACCTTTACTCGCCATGCTATAGCTATCGTAACTTTAAACAACAATCAATCATTCATTCACTCATGACGTCACATTCCTAGCACTTGAAGTGCAACTTACAGCAGAGCAGATCACAATGAATAATAGTTAATACAATATGCTTAACAACATAATAATTGTATTTATTCTAAATTTGTGCTTGTTTTAATTCTAATCAAGAGTTCAAGCTTCTCTTGACGTACCCTGTTACACGCCGATGATCATCCAGGGAATTAATCAGCTGGCACAAATTTAAATACATAATATCATAATTTCTAAGAACTATTTATTTTCTTTTTCATAGGACATAAAAAACTGTAATTTCTTCTATGATCTTATATATCATCAATTTTTTTATTGAATTCATATATACAAGTTGTATAACCATAATAGTTAATACAATGTAGTTGTCGTGCTAGTATAGTAGTATGGTACATATGCAGTCAGTGCCTATCATCACTAAAGTGATAAATTCGAATCCCGATACATGTGGGTGGTTTTACCGGGTACTCCGGTTTCCTCCACCAATAAAACTGATAACCACAATATTGCTGAACTATTGTTGAAAGTGGCGCTAAACACCATCACCCCAAACATAACCCACAAGGAGAAGTGGTGATGGTGCATAGGTTCGACAACAATTTCAGCTGGAGAGTACCTTTGTAAGTTGGAATAACTTGTGTCCGATCCAAATGTTATATAGTTAACAAAAAAAAATACGTTTAATCTAATCTAACAATTTCCACTGATTCCACATTTGTGTTCAATTAGAACAGTAGCTGCAAGTTTTCTATTCCGCGGAAGAAGCAAGTATCCTCCTATCACGAGTCTCTCAATTTCATCCAGACCAATAAGACCTAGATATTGTTTGTGTTACATCCCTCAAATTACCACACCACCATATTGTAATGGATTTTACCACACGACTGAAAACCTGTGTCACATCACCATGTTCCTCAGTTCTGTTTGGACTAACATAAATTTGATTTGTCTTGACAATGCAAAAATCTTCTGAAAGGAAACATTATGTGGGGTTTTTTTTCTGACATTCCATTCATAATCAACTAATTTCCCGCTAAGTGTCCACAAATAAGAAACAAATTTAAAGAAAAACATATATATTCACTTTTACTAAGAAAAAAACATTAGGCACAAGACACAAAACAACGGGCGACCTCAAGAGACACAGAAAACATTAGGCACAAGACACAAAACCAGAGGCGACCTCAAGAGACACAGACAACATTAGGCACAAGACACAAAATCAGGGGCGACCTCAAGAGACACAAACAACATTAGGCACAAGACACAAAACCAGGGGCGACCGCAGGAGACACAGACAACATTAGGCACAAGACACAAAACCAGAGGCGACCTCAAGAAACAAAGACAACATTAGGCACAAGACACAAAACCAGGGGCGGCCTCAAGAGACACAGACAACATTAGGCACAAGACACAAAGCCAGGGGCGACCGCAAGAGACACAGTAAACATTAGGCACAAGACACAAAACCAGGGGCGACCTCAAGAGACACAGACAACATTATAGCTCACTAAATTATGTATAAAAATCGTACTTTGTGACGATGGCCGTACATAGTACATTGTCTCTCGTTCAGTTTGTTTGCTGAATGTTTATTTTTCTTCTTTTATTCATATTTGTTTTAGTATTTTTTTGGTTTGTCCCTTAACCCAAAATCTGTAGTTATAACGCATTAGGATACACAATAAACAGGCAATAAAATAATAAACAAAAACACCAAATGTAAAGAGCTTAGACATAATTACTAACTGTCTCAGGGAGTTACTAAAAATACCATTAAGAAAACCACGTGATGTATTAAATCTTATGTATACAGGATATTAAATGTTTACGATGTTAAATGTAATTGTTTATTAATACCAGATAAAATGAAAAACAAAACAAAAAATACCACACTGGCTAAGTATATGTTATCTGGATGTGAATTGATTGATACCGAAAATATCAGCCTGCCGAGCCAGAATATGAAGTTTGTTGAGCGAAGAGAACGAGTCACAAACTTCATATTCTGTCGAGCAGGCTGATATTTTTCAGTATCAATCATATTCACATTCAAATGACATATTTATCATCATTAAATCAACCATAAACACGGATACATCTATATTTGTATTTTCGCGGGAAAAATTACACGATTCAAAATATTCAAAATACGCTTCCCTAAAACCGCAGTTCATAAGTAGTTTGCAAATGCACCATTCATTTTTTTAGGTTTATATAAATGTTAAGATTGTTCCATTTTTCTTTTAATTGTGATATGCATTGTGGTTTTTTTTAAATACAAACATCAAATTCACCCATTTGCATTAAAGGTTTTGTTTACCAATGCCGTTCCGGTTTAGAAAACAAGAATGTCACAACCTTCCTTATGACGTAAAAAATTATGACGTCTCAGCAGAGGTTATCAAGAATTGCATAAAGTACATTTTTGTAGGACGATGTTTGTTGATATTTCTAACACGACAGTTCCTAATTTGATATATGTTTAAAAAAATAATGTTAACTAGCTAATGGTGTCGATGAATTCTGTTTATCTTTGCCATCTTCACAGGAATTATCGTTTAAATGTTAGGAGAATTTGGTGATAACTCCTGCTGACTGTTGATAAGTTCTGCTCAGCTCACGTGGACTTTGATACGAATTTTGCTTATGGAGCCAGCAGATAGATATAGCCGGAGGGAAGGATGATAAACCGCAATATCACACTGGTTAAACAGTTCACAACTCCAATCGAAACAAAATAGGTACCTCTGTCACATGAACATGAATGCTCTCTATCACATGTTCATGAATGCTCTCTATCAGATGTACATGAAGGCTCTATAGCACATGCACATGAATGCTCTCTATCACATGTACATGAATGCTCTCTATCACATGTACATGCATGCTCTCTATCACATGTACATGACGACTCCCTATCACATGTACATGAAGGCTCTCTATCACATGTACATGAAGGCTCTATCACATGTACATGCATGCTCTATCACATGTACATGAAGGCTCTCTATCACATGTACATGAATACTCTCTATCACATGTATATGAAGACTCTCTATCACATGTGCATGCATGCTCTCAATCACATGTACATGAATACTATATATCACATGTACATGAATGCTCTATATCACATGTATATGAAGACTCTCTATCACATGTACATGAAGACTCTCTATCACATGTACATGAATGCTCTCTATCACATGTACATGCATACTATCTATCACATGTACATGAATGCTCTCTATCACATGTACATGCATGCTCTCCATCACATGTACATGAAGACTCTATATCACATGCAAATGAAGGCTCTCTATCACATGTACATGCATGCTCTATCGCATGTACATGAATGCTCTCTATCACATGTACATACATGCTCTCTATCACATGTACATGAATGATCTCTATCACATGTACATACATGCTCTCTATCACATGTACATGAAGGCTCTCTATCACATGTACATACATGCTCTCTACCACATGTACATGAAGACTCTCTATCACATGTACATGAATGCTCTCTATCACATGTACATGAATGCTCTCTATCACATGTACATACATGCTCTCTATCACATGTACATGAAGGCTATCTACCACATGTACATGCATACTCTCTATCATATGTACATGAAGGCTCTCTATCACATGTACATGAAGACTCTCTATCACATGTACATGAAGGCTATCTACCACATGTACATGCATGCTCTCTATCACATGTACATGAAGGCTCTCTATCACATGTACATGAATGCTCACTTCTCTGGCTTGGTATCTCTATCACATGTACATGAAGGCTCACTTCTCTGACCTGGTACCTCTATCACATGTACATGAAGGCTCACTTCTTTGTCATGGTACCTCTATCACATGTACATGAAGGTTCACCTGTCTGTCTTGGTACCTCGATCACATGTACATGAAGTCTCACTTCTCTGGTTTGGTATCTCTATCACATGTACATGAAGTCTCACTGCTCTGACTTGGTACCTCTATCACATGTACATGAAGGCTCACTTCTCTGGCTTGGTACCTTTATCACATGTACATGAAGGCTCACGTCTCTGGCTTGCTACCTCTATCACATGTACATTAAGGCTCTCTACCACATGTACATGAAGGCTCTCTATCACATGTACATGAAGTCTCACTTCTTTGGCATGGTACCTCTATCACATGTATATGAAGGCTCACTTCTCTGACTTGGTACCTCTATCACATGTAGATGACGGCCCACTTCTCTGACTTGGTACCTCTATCACATGTAGATGACGGCCCACTTCTCTGACTTGGTACCTCTATCACATGTAGATGACGGCCCACTTCTCTGACTTGGTACCTCTATCACATGTACATGAAGGCTCACTTCTCTCGCTTGGTATCTCTATCACTTGTAGATGAAGGCTTACTTCTCTGCCTTGGTATCTTTTTCACATGTACATGAAGGCTCACTTCTCTGACTTGGTACCTCTATCACATGTACATGAAGGCTCACTTATCTGGCTTGGTACCTCTATCACATGTAGATGAAGGCTTACTTCTCTGCCTTGGTATCTTTTTCACATGTACATGAAGGCTCACTTCTCTGACATGGTACAGACACTTTAGCCAATGGTAGTGGGCTTAAGACTCGTTTGAAGATACCAAATCAGAATCCGTAAATCGAAGAAGTTCGGAGATGTCTACCCGCGGACTGTTGTTTCAGGGAGCTAGCACTATGAATATGTAAAAGCGTGTTGGTCTAGCAGAAAGCGGTCATCATCGCATCTACATGAACCTGTACTCGCCATGCAATAGCTATCGTAGCTTTAAGCAACAATCAATCACTCATTCACTCATGACGTCACATTCCTAGCACTTGAAGTGCAACTTACAGCAGAGCAGATCACAATGAATAATAGTTAATACAATATTTTTAACAACATAATAATTTTATTTATTCTAAATTTGTGCTTGTTATAATTCTAATCAAGAGTCCAAGCTTCTCTTGGCGTACCCTGTTACACGCCGATGATCATCCAGGGAATTAATCAGCTGGTACAAATTTAAATACATAATATCATAATTTCTAAGAACTATTTATTTTCTTTTTCATAGGATATAAAACTGTTATTTCTTCTATGATCTTATATATCATCAATTTTTTTATTGAATTCATATATACAAGTTGTATAACCATAATAGTTAATACAATGTAGTTGTCGTGCTAGTATAGTAGTATGGTACATATGCAGTCAGTGCCTATCATCACTAAAGTGATAAATTCGAATCCCGATACATGTGGGTGGTTTTTACCGGGTACTCCGGTTTCCTCCACCAATAAAACTGATAACCACAATATTGCTGAGCTATTGTTGAAAGTGGCGCTAAACACCATCACCCCAAACATAACCCACAAGGAGAAGTGGTGATGGTGCATAGGTTCGACAACAATTTCAACTGCAGAGTACCTTTGTAAGTTGGAATAACTTGTGTCCGATCCAAATGTTATATAGTTAACAAAAAAAATACGTTTAATCTAATCTAACAATTTCCACCGATTGCACATTTGTGTTCAATTAGAACAGTAGCTGCAAGTTTTCTATTCCGCGGAAGAAGCAAGTATCCTCCTATCACGAGTCTCTCAATTTCATCCAGACCAATAAGACCTAGATATTGTTTGTGTTACATCCCTCGAATTACCACACCACCATATTGTAATGGATTTTACCACACGACTGAAAACCTGTGTCACATCACCATGTCCTCAGTTCTGTTTGGACTAACATAAGTTTGATTTGTCTTGACAATGCAAAAATCTTCTGAAAGGAAACATTATGTGGGTTTTTTTTTCTGACATTCCATTCATAATCAACTAATTTCCTGCTAAGTGTCCACAAATAAGAAACAAATTTAAAGAAAAACATATATATTCACTTTTACTAAGAAAAAAACATTAGGCACAAGACACAAAACAACGGGCGACCTCAAGAGACACAGACAACATTAGGCACAAGACACAAAACCAGAGGCGACCTCAAGAAGCACAGACAACATTAGGCACAAGACACAAAATCAGGAGCGACCTCAAGAGACACAAACAACATTAGGCACAAGACACAAAACCAGGGGCGACCGCAGGAGACACAGACAACATTAGGCACAAGACACAAAACCAGGGGCGACCTCAAGAAACAAAGACAACATTAGGCACAAGACACAAAACCAGGGGCGGCTTCAAGAGACACAGACAACATTAGGCACAAGACCCAAAGCCAGAGGCGACCGCAAGAGACACAGTAAACATTAGGCACAAGACACAAAACCAGGGGCGACCTCAAGAGACAAAGACAACATTATAGCTCACTAAATTATGTAAACAAATCGTACTTTGTGACGATGAGTGTACATAGTGCATTGTCTCTCGTTCAGTTTGTTTGCTGAATTTTTATTTTTCTTCTTTTATTTATATTTGTTTTAGTATTTTTTTGGTTTGTCCCTGAACTCAAAATCTGTAGCTATAACGCATTAGGATAAACAATAAACAGGCAATAAAATAATAAACAAAAACACCAAATGTAAAGAGTTTAGACATAATTACTAACTGTCTCAGGGAGTTACTAAAAATACCATTAAGAAGACCACGTGATGTATTAAATCTTATGTATACAGGATATTAAATGTTTACGATGTTAAATGTAATTGTTTATTAATACCAGATAAAATGAAAAACAAAACAAAAAATATCACACTGGCTAAGTATATGTTATCTGGATGTGAATTGATTGATACCGAAAATATCAGCCTGCCGAGCCAGAATATGAAGTTTGTTGAGCGAAGAGAACGAGTCACAAACTTCATATTCTGTCGAGCAGGCTGATATTTTTCAGTATCAATCATATTCACATTCAAATGACATATTTATCATCATTAAATCAACCATAAACACGGATACATCTATATTTGTATTTTCGCGGGAAAAATTACACGATTCAAAATATTCAAAATACGCTTCCCTAAAACCGCAGTTCATAAGTAGTTTGCAAATGCACCATTGATTTTTTTAGGTTTATATAAATGTTAAGATTGTTGCATTTTTCTTTTAATTGTGATATTCATTGTTGTTTTTTTTTAATACAAACATCAAATTCACCCATTTGCATTAAAGGTTTTGTTTACCAATGCCGTTCCGGTTTAGAAAACATAAATGTCACAACCTTCCTTATGACGTAAAAAATTATGACGTCTCAGCAGTGGTTATCAAGAATTGTATAAAGTACATTTTTGTAGGACGATGTTTGTTGATATTTCTAATACGACAGTTCCTAATTTGATATATGTTTAAAAAAATAATGTTAACTAGCTAATGGTGTCGATGAATTCTGTTTATCTTTGCCATCTTCACAGGAATTATCGTTTAAATGTTAGGAGAATTTGGTGATAACTCCTGCTGACTGTTGATAAGTTCTGCTCAGCTCACTCGGACTTTGATACGAATTTTGCTTATGGAGCCAGCAGATAGATATAGCCGGAGGGAAGGATGATAAACCGCAATATCACACTGGTTAAACAGTTCACAACTCCAATCGAAACAAAATAGGTACCTCTATCACATGAACATGAATGCTCTCTATCACATGTACATGAAGGGTCTCTATCACATGTACATGAAGGCTCTATATCACATGCACATGAATGTTCTCTATCACATGTGCATGCATGCTCTCTATCACATGTACATGAATGTTCTCTATCACATGTACATGCTTGCTCTCTATCACATGTACATGAAGACCCTATATCACATGTACATGAAGACCCTATATCACATGTACATGAAGGCTTTCTATCACATGTACATGCATGCTCTATCACATGTACATGAATGCTCTCTATCACATGTACATGAATGCTCTCTATCACATGTACATGCATGCTCTCCATCACATGTACATGACGACTCCCTATCACATGTACACGAAGACTCTCTATCACATGTACATGAAGACTCTCTATCACATGTACATGAATGCTCTCTATTACGTGTACATGCATGCTCTCCATCACATGTACATGAAGACTCTCTATCACATGTACATGAATGCTATCTATCACATGCACATGCATACTCTCTATCACATGTACATACATGCTCTCTATCACATGTACATGAATGATCTCTATCACATGCACATACATGCTCTCTATCACATGTACATGAAGACTCTCTATCACATGTACATGAAGACTCTCTATCACATGTACATGAAGGCTCACTTCTCTGGCTTGGTACCTCTATCACATGTACATGAAGGCTCACTTCTCTGTCTTGGTACCTCGAGCACATGTACATGAAGTCTCACTTCTCTGGTTTTGTACCTCTATCACATGTACATGAAGTCTCACTGCTCTGGCTTGGTACCTCTATCACATATACATGAAGGCTCACTTATCTGGCTTGGTACCTCTATCACATGTACATGAAGGCTCACATCTCTGGCTTGATACCTCTATCACATGTATATTAAGGCTCTCTACCACATGTACATGAAGGCTCTCTATCACATGTACATGAAGTCTCACTTCTCTGGCTTGGTACCTCTATCACATGTATATGAAGGCTCACTTCTCTGACTTGGTACCTCTATCACATGTACATAAAGGCTCACTTCTCTGACTTGGTACCTCTATCACATGTACATGAAGGCTTACTTCTCTGCCTTGGTATCTTTTCCACATGTACATGAAGGCTCACTTCTCTGACATGGTACAGACACTTTAGTCAATGGTAGTTGGCTTAAGACTCGTTTGAAGATACCAAATCAGAATCCGTAAATCGAAGTAGTTCGGAGATGTCTACCCGCGGACTGTTGTTTCAGGGAGCTAGCACTATGAATATGTAAAAGCGTGTTGGTGTAGCAGAAAGCGGTCATCATCGCATCTACATGAACCTGTACTCGCCATGCAATAGCTATCGTAGCTTTAAACAACAATCAATCACTCATTCACTCATGACGTCACATTCCTAGCACTTGAAGTGCAACTTACAGCAGAGCAGATCACAATGAATAATAGTTAATACAATATTTTTAACAACATAATAATTTAATTTATTCTGAATTCTTGCTTGTTATAATTCTAATCAAGAGTCCAAGTTTCTCTTGATGTACCCTGTTACACGCCGATGACCATCCAGGGAATTAATCAGCTGGTACAAATTTAAATACATAATATCATAATTTCTAAGAACTATTTATTTTCTTTTTCATAGGATAAAAAAAACTGTTATTTCTTCTATGATCTTATATATCATCAATTTTTTTATTGAATTCATATATACAAGTTGTATAACCATAATAGTTAATACAATGTAGTTGTCGTGATAGTATAGTAGTATGGTACATATGCAGTCAGTGCCTATCATCACTAAAGTGATAAATTCGAATCCCGATACATGTGGGTGGTTTTTAACGGGTACTCCGGTTTCCTCCACCAATAAAACTGATAACCACAATATTGCTGAACTATTGTTGAAAGTGGCGCTAAACACCATCACCCCAAACATAACCCACAAGGAGAAGTGGTGATGGTGCATAGGTTCGACAACAATTTCAACTGGAGAGTACCTTTGTAAGTTGGAATAACTTGTGTCCGATCCAAATGTTATATAGTTAACAAAAAAAATACGTTTAATCTAATCTAACAATTTCCACTGATTGCACATTTGTGTTCAATTAGAACAGTAGCTGCAAGTTTTCTATTCCGCGGAAGAAGCAAGTATCCTCCTATCACGAGTCTCTCAATTTCATCCAGACCAATAAGACCTAGATATTGTTTGTGTTACATCCCTCAAATTACCACACCACCATATTGTAATGGATTTTACCACACGACTGAAAACCTGTGTCACATCACCATGTTCCTCAGTTCTGTTTGGACTAACATAAGTTTGATTTGTCTTGACAATGCAAAAATCTTCTGAAAGGAAACATTATGTGGGGGGTTTTTTCTGACATTCCATTCGTAATCAACTAATTTCCCGCTAAGTGTCCACAAATAAGAAACAAATTTAAAGAAAAACATATATATTCACTTTTACTAAGAAAAACACATTAGGCACAAGACACAAAACAACGGACGACCTCAAGAGACACAGAAAATATTAGGCACAAGACACAAAACCAGAGGCGACCTCAAGAGACACAGACAACATTAGGCACAAGACACAAAATCAGGGGCGACCTCAAGAGACACGAACAACATTAGGCACAAGACACAAAACCAGGGGCGACCGCAGGAGACACAGACAACATTAGGCACAAGACACAAAACCAGGGGCGACCTCAAGAAACAAAGACAACATTAGGCACAAGACACAAAACCAGGGGCGGCTTCAAGAGACACAGACAACATTAGGCACAAGACACAACGCCAGGGGCGACCGCAAGAGACACAGTAAACATTAGGCACAAGACACAAAACCAGGGGCGACCTCAAGAGACACAGACAACATTATAGCTCACTAAATTATGTAAACAAATCGTACTTTGTGACGATGAGTGTACATAGTGCATTGTCTCTCGTTCAGTTTGTTTGCTCAATTTTTTTTTTTCTTCTTTTATTTATATTTGTTTTAGTATTTTTTTGGTTTGTCCCTGAACCCAAAATCTGTAGCTATAACCCATTAGGATACACAATAAACAGGCAATAAAATAATAAACAAAAACACCAAATGTAAAGAGCTTAGACATAATTAAATCGTATGTATACAGGATATTAAATGTTTACGATGTTAAATGTAATTGTTTATTAATACCAGATAAAATGAAAAACAAAACAAAAAATACTACACTGGCTAAGTATATGTTATCTGGATGTGAATTGATTGATACCGAAAATATCAGCCTGCCGAGCCAGAATATGAAGTTTGTTGAGCGAAGAGAACGAGTCACAAACTTCATATTCTGTCGAGCAGGCTGATATTTTTCAGTATCAATCATATTCACATTCAGATGACATATTTATCATCATTAAATCAACCATAAACACGGATACATCTATATTTGTATTTTCGCGGGAAAAATTACACGATTCAAAATATTCAAAATACGCTTCCCTAAAACCGCAGTTCATAAGTAGTTTGCAAATGCACCATTGATTTTTTTAGGTTTATATAAATGTTAAGATTGTTGCATTTTTCTTTTAATTGTGATATTCATTGTTTTTTTTTTTTTAATACAAACATCAAATTCACCCATTTGCATTAAAGGTTTTGTTTACCAATGCCGTTCCGGTTTAGAAAACATGAATGTCACAACCTTCCTTATGACGTAAAAAAATATGACGTCTCAGCAGAGGTTATCAAGAATTGCATAAAGTACATTTTTGTAGGACGATGTTTGTTGATATTTCTAACAAGACAGTTGCTAATTTGATATATGTTTAAAAAAATAATGTTAACTAGCTAATGGTGTCGATGAATTCTGTTTATCTTTGCCATCTTCACAGGAATTATCGTTTAAATGTTAGGAGAATTTGGTGATAACTCCTGCTGACTGTTGATAAGTTCTGCTCAGCTCACGCGGACTTTGATACGAATTTTGCTTATGGAGCCAGCAGATAGATATAGCCGGAGGGAAGGATGATAAACCGCAATATCACACTGGTTAAACAGTTCACAACTCCAATCGAAACAAAATAGGTACCTCTGTCACATGAACATGAATGCTCTCTATCACATGTACATGGAGGCTCTCTATCACATGTACATGGAGGCTCTATATCACATGCACATGAAGGCTCTATATCACATGTACATGGAGGCTCTATATCACATGCACATGAATGCTCTCTATCACATGTACATGGAGGCTCTATATCACATGCACATGAAGGCTCTCTATCACATGTACATGAAGGCTCTATATCACATGCACATGAATGCTCTCTATCACATGTACATGGAGGCTCTATATCACATGCACATGAAGGCTCTCTATCACATGTACATGAATGCTCTCTATCACATGTTCATGAAGGCTCTCTATCACATGTACATGAATGCTCTCTATCACATGTACATGGAGGCTCTATATCACATGCACATGAAGGCTCTCTATCACATGTACATGAATGCTCTCTATCACATGTACATGGAGGCTCTATATCACATGCACATGAAGGCTCTATAGCACATGCACATGAATGCTCTCTATCACATGTACATGAATGCTCTCTGTCACATGTACATGAATGCTCTCTATCACATGTTCATGAAGGCTCTCTATCACATGTACATGAAGTTTCTATAGCACATGCACATGAATGCTCTCTATCACATGTACATGAAGGCTCTCTATCACATGCAGATGAAGGCTCTCTTTCACATGAACATGAAGGCTCTCTATCACATGTACATGAAGGCTCTCTATCACATATACATGAAGGCTCTATAGCACATGTACATGAATGCTCTCTGTCACATGTACATGAATGCTCTCTATCACATGTTCATGAAGGCTCTCTATCACATGCAGATGAAGGCTCTCTATCACATGTACATGAATGCTCTCTATCACATATACATGAAGGCTCTATAGCACATGCACATGAATGCTCTCTATCACATGTACATGAATGCTCTCTGTCACATGTACATGAATGCTCTCTATCACATGTTCATGAAGGCTCTCTATCACATGCAGATGAAGGCTCTCTATCACATGTACATGAATGCTCTCTATCACATGTGCATGAAGGCTCTCTATCACATGTTCATGAAGGCTCTCTATCACATGTACATGAAGTTTCTATAGCACATGCACATGAATGCTCTCTATCACATGTACATGAAGGCTCTCTATCACATGCAGATGAAGGCTCTCTATCACATGTACATGAATGCTCTCTATCACATGTGCATGAAGGCTCTCTATCACATGCACATGAAGGCTCTATTTCACATGTACATGAAGGCTCCCTATCACATGTACATGAATGCTCTCTATCACATGTACATGCATCCTCTCTATCAAATGTACATGAAGGCTCTCTATCACATGTACATGAAGACTCTCTATCACATGTACATGAAGACTCTCTATTACATGTACATGAATGCTCTCTATCACATGTACATGCATGCTCTCTATCACATGTACATGACGACTCCCTATCACATGTACATGAAGGCTCTCTATCACATGTACATGAAGGCTCTATCACATGTACATGCATGCTCTATCACATGTACATGAAGGCTCTCTATCACATGTACATGAATACTCTCTATCACATGTATATGAAGACTGTCTATCACATGTGCATGCATGCTCTCAATCACATGTACATGAATACTATCTATCACATGTACATGAATGCTCTATATCACATGTATATGAAGACTCTCTATCACATGTACATGAAGACTCTCTATCACATGTACATGAATGCTCTCTATCACATGTACATGCATACTATCTATCACATGTGCATGAATGCTCTCTATCACATGTACATGCCTGCTCTCTATCACATGCAAATGAAGGCTCTCTATCACATGTACATGCATGCTCTCTATCACATGTACATGAAGACTCTCTATCACATGTACATGAATGCTATCTATCACATGCACATGCATGCTCTCTATCACATGTACATACATGCTCTCTATCACATGTACACGAAGACTCTCTATCACATGTACATGAATGCTCTCTATCACATGTACATGAATGCTCTCTATCACATGTACATGCATGCTCTCTATCACATGTACATGAAGGCTCTCTATCACATGTACATGCATACTATCTATCACATGTACATGAAGGCTCTCTACCACATGTACATGAATGCTCTCTATCACATGTACATGAAGGCTCTCTACCACATGTACATGAAGGCTCTCTACCACATGTACATACATGCTCTCTATCACATGTACACGAAGACTCTCTATCACATGTACATGAATGCTCTCTATCACATGTACATGAATGCTCTCTATCACATGTACATGCATGCTCTCTATCACATGTACATGAAGGCTCTCTACCACATGTACATGAATGCTCTCTATCACATGTACATGAATGCTCTCTATCACATGTACATGAAGGCTCTCTATCACATGTACATGAAGGCTCTCTATCACATGTACATGCATACTCTCTATCACATATACATGAAGGCTCTCTACCACATGTATATGCATGCTCTCTATCATATGTACATGAAGGCTCTCTACCACATGTATATGCATGCTCTCTATCACATGTACATGAAGGCTCTCTACCACATGTATATGCATGCTCTCTATCACATGTACATGAAGGCTCTCTACCACATGTACATACATGCTCTCTATCACATGTACACGAAGACTCTCTATCACATGTACATGAATGCTCTCTATCACATGTACATGAATGCTCTCTATCACATGTACATGCATGCTCTCTATCACATGTACATGCATGCTCTCTATCACATGTACATACATGCTCTCTATCACATGTACATGAAGGCTCTCTATCACATGTACATGAAGGCTCTCTATCACATGTACATGAATGCTCTCTATCACATGTACATGAAGGCTCTCTACCACATGTACATGCATGCTCTCTATCACATGTACATACATGCTCTCTATCACATGTACATGAAGGCTCTCTATCACATGTACATGAAGGCTCTCTATCACATGTACATGCATGCTCTCTATCACATGTACATGAAGACTCTCTATCACATGTACATGAAGGCTCTCTACCACATGTATATGCATGCTCTCTATCATATGTACATGAAGGCTCTCTATCACATGTACATGAAGGCTCACTTCTTTGTCATGGTACCTCTATCACATGTACATGAAGGCTCACCTCTCTGTCTTGGTACCTCGATCACATGTACATGAAGTCTCACTTCTCTGGTTTGGTACCTCTATCACATGTACATGAAGTCTCACTGCTCTGGCTTGGTACCTCTATCACATGTACATGAAGGCTCACGTCTCTGGCTTGTTACCTCAATCACATGTACATTAAGGCTCTCTACCACATGTACATGAAGGCTCTCTATCACATGTACATGAAGTCTCACTTCTTTGGCATGGTACCTCTATCACATGTATATGAAGGCTCACTTCTCTGACTTGGTACATCTATCACATGTAGATGAAGGCCCACTTCTCTGGCTTGGTATCTCTATCACTTGTAGACTCGTTTGAAGATACCAAATCAGGATCCGTAAATCGAAGAAGTTCGGAGATGTCTACCCGCGGACTGTTGTTTCAGAGAGCTAGCACTATGAATATGTAAAAGCATGTTGGTCTAGCAGAAAGCGGTCATCATCGCATCTACATGAACCTGTACTCGCCATGCAATAGCTATCGTAGCTTTAAGCAACAATCAATCACTCATTCACTCATGACGTCACATTCCTAGCACTTGAAGTGCAACTTACAGCAGAGCAGATCACAATGAATAATAGTTAATACAATATTTTTAACAACATAATAATTTTATTTATTCTAAATTTGTGCTTGTTATAATTCTAATCAAGAGTCCAAGCTTCTCTTGGCGTACCCTGTTACACGCCGATGATCATCCAGGGAATTAATCAGCTGGTACAAACTTAAATACATAATATCATAATTTTTAAGAACTATTTATTTTCTTTTTCATAGGATATAAAAAACTGTTATTTCTTCTATGATCTTATATATCATCAATTTGTTTATTGAATTCATATATACAAGTTGTATAACCATAATAGTTAATACAATGTAGTTGTCGTGCTAGTATAGTAGTATGGTACATATGCAGTCAGTGCCTATCATCACTAAAGTGATAAATTCGAATCCCGATACATGTGGGTGGTTTTTAACGGGTACTCCGGTTTCCTCCATCAATAAAACTGATAACCACAATATTGCTGAACTATTGTTGAAAGTGGCGCTAAACACCATCACCCCAAACCTAACCCACAAGGAGAAGTGGTGATGGTGCATAGGTTCGACAACAATTTCAACTGGAGAGTACCTTTGTAAGTTGGAATAACTTGTGTCCGATCCAAATGTTATATAGTTAACAAAAAAAATACGTTTAATCTAATCTAACAATTTCCACTGATTGCACATTTGTGTTCAATTAGAACAGTAGCTGCAAGTTTTCTATTCCGCGGAAGAAGCAAGTATCCTCCTATCACGAGTCTCTCAATTTCATCCAGACCAATAAGACCTAGATATTGTTTGTGTTACATCCCTCAAATTACCCCACCACCATATTGTAATGGATTTTACCACACGACTGAAATCCTGTGTCACATCACCATGTTCCTCAGTTCTGTTTGGACTAACATAAGTTTGATTTGTCTTGACAATGCAAAAATCTTCTGAAAGGAAACATTATGTGGGGTTGTTTTTTTCTGACATTCCATTCATAATCAACTAATTTCCCGCTAAGTGTCCACAAATAAGAAACAAATTTAAAGAAAAACATATATATTCACTTTTACTAAGGAAAAAACAGTATAGACGTTACCAATATCTATGACGTAAATACAGTACTTAGTCCTTCGAACCGATCAACACAAGGACAAGTAAAACTAATTAGTTCCTATATGTCACGTGATATATCGGATGACAGGAAATCGTTAATTCGTTTTTTTCTTGTTGATTTTCCGTTGTGAATCATTTAAATGGTTTCTATGCTGTGTCTTTATATGCAATGTCATAAATTTGTGTTATAGATGGTTAGATATTGACCTTGAACCCTTAGAGTAATTGGGGGTTTATAGTCTATTTCAGTAATCGGTAAGCTACATGAACACTGAAGGATGGGTAGTTAGTATTTTGGTGTTTAAGGCCACTTTCAACAATATTTCAGTTATATCGTGGAGGTGAGTTTTATTGATGAAGGAAACCGGAGTACCCGGAGTCAACCACCGACCTGTCGAAAGTGACTGACAAAAGTTATCATATATATATAATGTTGTATCGAGTGCACCTCGCCTGATTGAAATTATCTAGTGGTGATAGGTACTTATTACATAGATAGTTATAAATCCAACTACCATACAATCACGACCAGGACGACCCCAGGATAGATAGTTCATGTAGTCAAGTGACTATAGTACAGTTCTGTAACTCTTATGCTACTAATATGTCGTGACTACCAGACTTCATTTGAGAGGAAAGAGCGGGCAGTTATATTGAACTGAACGCAAACACACCTTGACTTTGACTAGGTGTCGTCTAGAAAAAAAAACATTAACATTTTAAGATGGCATCGAGACAGTAACCTACAATAGAAGTGCTAAATTATGCTTGTTGTAAGCTATCAATAACCGCCATCCCGCCTACCATCCCCCCCCCCCAACTCCGTCATCGTAGTCACTATCAGGGGCGCAGCTGCCTAAGGCTCAAGAAGGGACGTGCCAATACATAAAGTTGACATTTTTTTTTACATAAATCAATTCTTCACTTTCCTACTAGAATACGCATGTAAATATGTTCCGTCTAATATTAAATTAATGTACAGATTTTTTTTTTCTATAATAACATAATACTTTATTGTTTGACTCGCCTGTTAACAAAACACATAATTAGATGCCCAGGTAAGCAAGAATAATCTAAGGTTCCCTGTTTTACAATAGATCTCTTATCCAGGGTTAATAAGAGATTTATTAGAGTCCACATGATCCCATTTCAAAAATACAACTAAATTTATCAATAATAAAATCAACATGTATGTCAATCTATATCGGCATTTTATGATAGCTTCAACATAATTTTTTATAACAATTACATACATGTACAGATTTGAATATGATAAGGAGTGTCTCAAGGACAAAAGGACAAACAACGATCTACTAAACACTACACAGAAAACTATAGATCGAGCAAGGCGAACGGGACTCAAGTGCCCCGGAAGGGTAGACAGTTCCTGCTCAACTAGTGACACCCTTATAAGATACACAATGTTACTCAGTGTCAAGTGTGATAAAGGTCTTGTCGGTGATAGAGGAGAGACAAACATCTACGTAGTGTCAAGTCCGATAAAGGTCTTGTCGGTGATAGAGGAGAGACAAACATCTACGTAGTGTCAAGTCCGATAAAGGTCTTGTCGGTGATTCAGGAGAGACAAACATCTACGTAGTGGCAAGTCTAATAAAGGTCTTGTCGGTGATTCAGGAGAGACAAACATCTACGTAGTGTCAAGTCTGAAAAAGATCTTGTCGGTGATTGAGGAGAGACAAACATCTACGTAGTGTCAAGTTCTATAAAGGTCTTGTCGGTGATAGAGGAGAGACAAATATCTACGTAGTGTCAAGTTCGATAAAGGTCTTGTCGGTGATTGAGGAGAGACAAACATCTATGTAGTGTCAAGTCTGAAAAAGGTCTTGTCGGTGATTGAGGAGAGACAAACATCTACGTAGTATCAAGTCTGAAAAAGGTCTTGTCGGTGATAGAGGAAAGACAAAAATCTACGTGAAAAGGAAAAGCTCCATTGCCTATTGAGGAATGGATATTTAGTGGGGTTCGTCATATTCGACTCTTAGTTTTGTTTTGTAGATCGTTGTTTGTTCTTTTGTCCTTTTTCTTTTGTCTTCGATTGGCGGATTCTGATTACGCCTTTGATATCTGTAAACTCTTCTTGTAAAGGTTAACCAGTTCGTGATAACGACCGTATATAATTGTAATAGCAATATCAGTCTGTTTATCCGTCTTAAGTCTACAAGAACTAACTATTGTAATAATTGATATTATAGCTTCCTGTGTGTATGATAATATACCTTTAACATCTAAAGAATAGTTTAAAGAAAATAGTCTAAAGAAAAGATAACAGGTGCACGCACTGGAAACGACACTTTTACAAATCCATGCATATTTGAGATCTGACAGATAAAAAGGATTTCTATATGACGTTAGCCATTATCATTGATGCTAAGCCTTTTTTGCATGAACCTTTTAAATTAGATGGACATCTGTATGAATTTTATTCTTTATCAATTGTTTTTAACTACTGGTATTCCTTGCACGAAAAACAAAAAATACCACACTATCAGAACATTTCTAAAATCCACTCGTAAAGTTGTAGAAATAAAGGCAATAAAAAGTGGCAGCGTTAAACCTTTTTTTTTAATTTGTTGTTAAAATATACTTCATTCTCTGTACCCAATACTGTCCAAAGTATATATTTTATCAGATTGTTTGACTGTACTTTCGGTTCGTTTTTACTTCCAATTGTTTGTAGGAGGGCTCATGTCTTATTTACTATATGTGTGCTTGTTCGCGTAAAGTGGTGTCCACCACATATTGTGTTTTGTTTTTTGTTTGTTTTTTTTATTCTTCGTCGTTGTTAGTTTCTTTGGATTGTCCATTCTTGATTGCCCCTACCAGGGGCGGATCCAGGATTTCAAGTTAGGGGGGGGGGGGCGCACTTTAAAAAATTGCGCCGAGCGGAGGGAAGCGCGAAATTTGTTGGGGTATTTCGTGTGAAAAATCACGAATTTACGTCAAAAAATCATATTTTTTTCCAATTTTAGGGGGGGGCGCCGGGTGCGCCTCCCCCTGGATCCGCCCCTGCCTACGGTATTATCTAACGTTGTAATTCTTACCAATTCACTCATTTGTATAAATTCCCGCCTTCTGCAAATGTTACAATATTAAAATACAAGACACGTAATCCCCATATCGTATTAATCATAATAAGTGTCTTATCAAACCATAGTTATACGATGAAAGAACACATTCTGTAGCAAAATAGATATTTTAAAGAAACCAATTTACCTTGGTTAAGTGACATTGTATCATTATTAGAAATCTTCTGATTTATAAAATAGACAGTTAGTGTCGAGATAGGGACGTGATTAACGTTATTCATGTGAAAATGTAAACTACAGATAAACAACTTCTACAAATTAAATCTTGAAAATAATTAAAAAGGCACGAATTCTGAAAAATAATATATCTCTCCTGACCTTTAAAACCAACAGATTGGTTATAATAGCAAAAATAAATGTAGATTCTGGCCTTTAAAACAACAGCCTGACTATAAGCATATAATCTCAATTGTTATTCTATTGTGATAATTTACAATATAGTTTCAGTAAGGTATATATCAAATGAGTAAGATGGAGAATTAAAAACATCGAACTACAGTCAAACTTGCCAAGGCAGTCACCTCTATTAAGCAGTCACCTGTATTTAAAGGTCACTGTTTTCTTGACCCGTTATAGAACATTTCATATGAATTGAACCTCTTTTATAAAGTCACCTGTTTTAAAAGACCACTTTTTCTTTGACCTCTAAGATGACCTCTTAATACAGGTTTGACTGTATATCATATAAGAAAGATGAAGAATAAAAAAAAACTGATTGATAGCAATGTTATTTTTATAAGAACACTTATGAAAAAAGGAACATAATACGACATATATATTTGTTAAGGTTTCTTTACGGTCATGACTGGTTAGCGAATTATCGTTAAATGACAAGCAGGACATTGATATGTATGTTTGTTTTCAAGATGAAATACGAACCTCACTCTGCTGACGTAAAAGCTAATCCTAAAAGACTGCGTTGTTCTTAGGTTAAATACGTCACTACTAAGTGATTAACGATGTTTTTTTACAACGAGAGGACTGTTCTCAGTCATCTCTCATCGAAGGACGAAGCCCTGATATAAGAGATGATTGAGAAGCGTCCTCGAGTTTCAGAAAACATCTTTAATTATTTTATCGCTATTTTGTATTCATAATTCTAATATGACGTCCTTCAACCGCTTTGAGTCCAAACCTGTGGTAAAAATAATATTAATCTATGACCGATTAAATTTATGACGTCATCGACAATTTATAGCGATATGTTACCAATTTTTACATATTAAAATCGAAATAATTCACGGAAGCCATATGTATATATTGTTTTTACCACGGGTAGGCCTTTATGTCAGCTTTTTACCACTCGCTTTCGCTCGGGGTAAAACTTCGTGACATAAAAGCCTACCATGAATTATTTCTTAATTAAATAAAAAAAAATTGAGATGCTGACATTTTTTTAAACACAATATTTGATATCGTTAATCACTTAATTATCAAGAATTTGGTAATGTGACGTCATTATAACGTCATATTAGAAAACAAGGTAATACTACGTGCGTCCTTGACAACGCTTAGCGATTAGCGATAATTGGAATCATCGCATGCGCTTACCTGATATGAAATATATCGGTTTTAAACATCAAAGGGAAAATAAACAAAATAGCGATAAAAACATGCTACGGTCGTCATCACTAACGGGTTATCTGTTACGAAATATTCATTTTTCAAATAACAATGCATTCGTTCCCTGTTATGTAGATTTTATATTGTCACGTCCATTGACGTTTATGTTTTGAATTTAATCAATACAATTAGATCGCTATCCCTTGATTATCACCCTTTTGATATATTTAACAACAGGAAGTGAACTGTATTTACAATAAGGTTCCCAAAGCTCAACAGTTAGCATGTGACTGACAAGGGGTACCAGAAAACTCTATACTTCAGTCAGTGACAGTATATAACAAAACTTTATCGAGTTAATGCAATTTGCCTGCTCAAATAGAACCAGTGCTGGATAAGAAGAGCTTGATGATACCAAAGGAGTCAAGTAAACTATGCAAAATTAAACACAACGGAAAACTTTACTAGGTTCTCCTCCCTCGAGCATATAAACGCTGGAGAATACCGAAGGGCAATCAAAAATGGACAATCCAAAGAAACTGGCAAGAAGAGTTTGAAGATACCAAAGGGGCAATCAGAATCCGTATATCGAAGAAGAACAGACAACACAATGACCAAAAGAAGAGGAACAGACAACACAATGGCCAAAAGAAAAAGTACAAAAGGACAAAGAACGATTTACAAAACATACATATAAAACTAAAGATCGAGTTACACGAACCCCACTAAAAAACCTACAAATTATGGTTGATTTGTTTTGCAATAATGGATTTCTTAGAGCAATATCGGATGAGAAGTCAACTTTGAGAAAATAATATCAACAGTAGTATTTTTACTGAGGATTTGACAATCTGACGGAAGTGGCGTCAATATAACGTCACATTACTACACACAAAGATAATTTTTATATCGGTTGTATTTTAAGAATAGATATTATCGTGTTTAAAAATCAAAGGGAACATTTACCAATCTTCGTTAACTGTATTTAACTGCTTTTTATGCTTAAATGACACATAATTTAATTAATTAAAAAAACAAGTCGTAGAATGGAAAATTCCAGACTATGCAGATGCTTCTTGACAAACGCTCAACGATAACACAGTGAAATGATTGAATATTTGGCGCTTAACCCCAAAGTGAGCACATTTTCAATTATATAATGGCGACAACAGGTAATATATTTATCGGATGACGATATCAGTTTGGTATATGTGCAAACTGGATATTTGGATCTTCTTGTGTGTGTGTTAAACAACAGTCAACAGGTAGACATTTAGTGCCACTCGGACACACTATCCTTACTTCGGAACTCCTCGGACACACTATCCTTACTTCGGAACTCGTGACAAACAGTGTTGCTCTTACTCCTTTAGCAACAAATATCTAGTTTATAGTTGATGGGTTGCCTAGCAACAAATATTTAGTTTATAGTTGATGGGTTGCCTAGCAATACATATCTAGTTGATAGTTGATGGGTTGCCTAGGCCGGCGAAAGAGGCTAGTACGCTAGCTTGTTTGAATTTTGGACATCACATTGTCTGTCCGTCGAATTACGGTTACCACTTTAGAATCAACGAATATAATAAAATACACAAGGGGCAATATAGGGTGGGTGATATTAGAATTAAAGTGATAATAAAATTATGACAAATATTTGTAGACTTCCTGTCATTAGATATTGTAAAAAAATAGATATCGAGTTGAAATATACAACTCAATGTGATATTGGGTTAGAGTTTAGGATGTTGTAACGCCAGTTTCGACAATATTTCAATTATATGGTGGTTGTCAGTTTTATTGTTAGGGGAAACCGGATTACCCGGAGAAAATGACCGACCTGCCGCAAGTCTCTGACAAACTTTATAGCATAATGTTTGATCGAGTACACCTCGCCTGAACGGAATTTGAACTTATGAAGTTAGTGGTGGTGATAGGCACTGATTGTATAGGTAGTCATAAATCCAACTACCATACGAACACGACCATGACGGCCCCTAGATGCAATATATGAATACTGCTTATACAGATGTATACACATAGTTGCTTTCTTTCTATTGACTGATGCCCTTACATGTGTTCTCTGACATAGCTTCATATTAACCTCACGTGATCTCGCATATTCGACACAGAGGGAAAAATTGAAATTAATGCATTTCTTGTAAATAAACGTTAGAGAATACCGATATCAGGTTAATTGGTCAAAATGTATTTCTTCTCTGTTGATGGGTCGAACTGTATTTGTGTTGTGTTTGTAAACATTTACAAAGACTTTTACATTACTTTGTTTTCCAATCTTTATACTATTAGCGAATCTCACCTTATCAAAGTTATTTGAGAAATGCGTCATATTCGTTAACTCAGATATCTAGTTTTGTTTTCCAAATGTCTATATAGATGTGTTAGTATGATAGCTGTACGATATATTTTTTACAAATATCCATCATATGTTCAACCTGTCTACTGAAAATATACTAATAAGCTTTAACGACAATCTAATACATTTTTGGCGTGATTCTGTCACGTGACATCTTGATACAAAATTCTTCTTTTTCAAAAAACTTACCATAAGAGCATAAACGTCAAAATTAGCTATTAAAAACATAAATCAATGTTATAAAACGAATAATAATTATATCCACTGGGATATATATATTTTTTTTAAATAGTGTTTTGTGGTCACATAGGACATATGAAATGGTCATTAGAAAATCACCTTTTTAAATAACCGTAATCTTAAGAAGGGTTTTAAGATACCAAAGGGAGGTAATCATAATCCGTAATTCGAAGGACAGACAACATAATGGCCAAAACAAACAGGTCAAAAGGACAAACAACGATCTACAAAACATTCATATAAAACTAAAGATCGAGTAACACTAACCCCACTCAAGACCGGAGTGTACTCAGGTGCTCCGGAAGGGTGTGAACTAAGCGTGTTTTTTTAATCAGTATCTCAATTGGACTAAGCGGAAAATTGTAACCTTATTAAAACTAAACCAATAATCTTTCCGGTGGTATGCGATACACGGCGAAAATTGAGCACACGCGACGTGTTTCTGGAATAACCTTCATCAAGCATGCTCAAAGCCAAAACATTTGAACTAAACAGGACAGCAAGAAATCGGTTAAGGTCACGTATGCCTGCATACACCTACCTCGAGGCGGTGTTCAAGTGTGAACAAGCCGTGTTGTAAAAGTGAAAAAAATAAGTTAACAGGTCGTGTGTGTGTTTCATTTTAAAATTCATAAGCAGATTTATACAATCTTATAGATCTCCACCCGTATGCTAAATCATACACACTGTGCACCTACGTATACATTATTTTAGAGTGACATGTCATTTTATACGTGTTTTGATTGGTTTAAAAAGTTGAGGTTATTTTCCAATGTACAGAATCTGAAAATAGATGTCGTTCTCAAGGCGTTGCGTGCCGTTGTCATCAGGTGATTTTCTCTAAATGAGGCACCTTTGGGTTTATGCATTTATTAAAGTTACGATTCTCTGTGTATTGGTTTTGTTTGCCACGTGTTAATGCTTACATGAAACACATGTTGTATGTAAACAATATCGATTTGTAAACTTTTCATTAGACATTTAAATTGTCGCATCAGTTGACAATACTATTCTCAACTATTTCGTGCTAGTAATACTGGCGGTTTGTTAGTATTAGGTATCTTGTCATTCTAGGTTCGCTTTCTGTGCAGCAAGGTTCTCAAGTAGTCCACCCGCCCGCCCACATTTTTGATTTATCAGATTTTTTTTTATTTTCTCAAAGAATGTTTTGTTTTATGTTCATTCTTTGCAATTATTTTGAAATAGTATTTGCGACATTTTTGTAACAGTATAATTTTCTTTTGTAGACTGGCTTTGAATTGTATATATAATTGATGCCTGCAACGGCCATTCAGACGACAGCTTACTCATGAAGTTTGTTTTTCTTTTTATTTGAATAAAGAGA
Source organism: Bathymodiolus septemdierum (assembly GCA_963383655.1). NCBI lineage: Eukaryota > Metazoa > Mollusca > Bivalvia > Mytilida > Modiolidae > Bathymodiolus > Bathymodiolus septemdierum. The sequence continues at coordinate 50,903,244 of OY726527.1, forward strand.
GCTTTGCTGCACACTGTCTGACGAACTGTTCCCATAAACAGGTGTTGAGTTTTATTTAGTAAATAATTTATGTTCGTCTGAGTTCTACGAATTAGAAAATAAATTTAAATTTATTTCCGATTATTTGCCTTATTTTGAAAAAATAAATATATTTTTCAATATCATACCAAAAAAAGTTTGAATTAATTTATAAGAATTGATCGAAATTATTTGTTCGGTTCATTCGAAATACGCGGGTTACACGCTATGTACAACCTGATTGAGGTTATTTCTTCATGAACCGAAAAAAAATTGCGATCGAACCTTAAATACATCGGATACACTGTTTGAGGCGTAAAGGGTAAAGATAGACATGCCGTTTGAATGGTTCGACTTAATTAGTTTTCAAATATATGATTGGATGGTAAATGTTCCTCTTCAATATACCTGTATATATAGGTGATGATTTTTAAGCTATAATATATCAATATGTCATATTTCTATAACCCGACGTAGCTTCTTTATTTACAAGAAAAAGAAAAAGTCTTCTATATTTATGGTATTATTCAACACGATAAGGTTTTAAGAAGAGGTCGAAGATACCAAAGGTGTAATCAGAATCCGTAAATCGAAGGACAGACAACACAATGGCCAAAAGAAAAGGGACAAAAGGACAAACAATGCAACGATCTGCAAAACATTATACATAAAACTTAAGATCGAGCAACATGAACCACACTAAAACCCGGAGTTATCTATTATATGAATGGGTTACCAACAAACTGAATGATATATAAATGGGTATAATTTTCGGACTTCGATTTGGTATGATTTTCATGTCGAGGGAATACTTACATGGAGGTTTTTTTTGCAAACTCCAGCGACACCTCCATACTCACCTTTACCATAAGTGACAACACGGGAAGTTACTTCAAGAACAATTGAGTACGGTGGTGCCGTTGGAGTTTGAAAAACACCCCCCTTTCGTATAATCACTCAAAAGTTGCTCGTATTGTTACAGGACTAACATGCTATGCAAATTTGGATTCAGTATACAGGGAGACGGGGTGAGAGAAACTTAGAACTAGGCAAGATGTTTTGAAAATATGTGTGTTTTATAACTTAAATGTTCGTAAGTCTTTGATTCCTTCCTGTACACTTGTGTTGGTGAATCTAATAAATGTAATTTACGAAGTCTCCATAATATTAATTACGCTACAAATGGATTATCCATATCCTAACAATCATCCGCTACGTTCTAATTTTGAATGAATGCTGCAACATACATCTGTGTTAACTGTAAAAGGAAAACTCTATATGCATACCTTTAAGCATAAAATAACTCTTAATACATTGTTTTTGTTATACTACATTATCAAACAGACAAAATGAACTGTCAAATGTTATTGAAAAAAGCATGATCTTTCTCGTCTGGATTGGTATATCAACATAATACTGTAATCTGAATTAGTCAATTTACATGTACTGTAATAGGGGTTGGTAAATATGCATGCACTGTGATCTGGGCTAATGCACCATAACCTGGCTTTGTTAATTACCGTCCACTGTAAACGATTGGTAATCAACTAAACATTTGATTGTTCCGTGTTTCTATTTTAAATTCTAGGGAAAAACATTCTGGCTTGTTTAAATTACGGAGTTGTCTGCGTCAATTTATTTTTTTATCGTGCCAAAGGAATATTTTATTTCTTAAATTCTTAATTTTATTTTTTCCGTAAAAACTTTTATTGTGTGGTATTTACTGCAATGTAATATATTGCTAATGACGACGAACGTATGATTCTATGGTAAGACGAAAACATGATTAATTTGATGAATTCAGTCATCACTGTAAATGGTCACAATTTAATTATATTGATCGTGCAGCGATTACTGATGAAATAGATCCGACACAATAAATGCATTTTATCTTGCAATTGTGTGATTTTGAGTACTAATTAAAAGGGTTAAATAAATTAAAGGGTTAAATAAATAATTAAAAGGGTTAAATAAATTTCAGTGTTATTGAGTCATGGATCTAATAAAAAGAGTTTGAAGATACCAAAGGGAGGTAATCAGAATCCGTAAATTGTGAAAGGACAGACAACTCAATGATCAAAGGAAAAAGGACAAACAACGATCTACAAAACCATAAAACTAAAGATCGAGTAACACGAACCCTACTAAAACCGGGGGTCAACTCATGTGCCCCGGAAGTATTTCTGGCATCTGATTCATTTAGAGCGACAGAAAGAAACGATCAGCGCTGATGTCACATATGATGCCATTGAAAACGTTTAAAATGACGCTTGTTTCAGCTATTTACATATATTTTGGCAGTTGTTATTGACATTTTCATATTGCAGGATAACACAAGGCTCTCTTTTTAAATTTTATATCTTCCAACAATGTACGTATATTGTATATCTATCTGTACCTTATATTATGGTATATTGTGGTGATTTAGAGTTACAAATTAAATTTGTAAGTGAAGAAAATAGCAGATGACATAAGGAGTTAGAGTGGTTTCTAGTGGTGTACCTCTCTAATAATACCAAAGTATTACAGGGGTTCATAGTGGAAGTTGACCTTCTATTGTTGTGAACAGGATCGGTGGTGTAATGGTCAACGTGCTGGCCTCGAGTGTGCTAAATCATGGGTTTATAGTGGAAGTTGACCTTCTATTGTTGTGAACAGGATCGCTGGTGGAATGGTCAACGTGCTGGCCTCGAGTGTGCTAAATCATGGGTTTATAGTGGAAGTTGACCTTCTATTGTTGTGAACAGGATCGGTGGTGTAATGATCAACGTGCTGGCCTCGAGTGTGCTAAATCATGGGTTTATAGTAGAAGTTGACCTTCTATTGTTGTGAACAGGATCGGTGGTGTAATGGTCAACGTGCTGGCCTCGAGTGTGGTAGATCATGGGTGCGAGTCCCGATCTGGTATTTGTTGTGGAAGTTGACCTTCTATTGTTGTGAACTGGATCGGTGGTGTAATGGTCAACGTGCTGGCCTCGAGTGTGGTAGATCATGGGTTCGAGTTCCGATCTGGTATTTGTTGTGGAAGTTGACCTTCTATTGTTGTGAACAGGATCGGTGGTGTAATGGTCAACGTGCTGGCCTCGAGTGTGGTAGATCATGGGTTCGAGTCCCGATCTGGTATTTGTTGTGGAAGTTGACCTTCTATTGTTGTGAACTGGATCGGTGGTGTAATGGTCAACGTGCTGGCTTCGAGTGTGGTAGATCATGGGTTCGAGTCCCGATCTGGTATTTGTTGTGGAAGTCGACCTTCTATTGTTGTGAACCGGATCGGTGGTGTAATGGTCAACGTGCTGGCCTCGAGTGTGGTAGATCATGGGTTCGAGTCCCGATCTGGTATTTGTTATGGAAGTTGACCTTCTATTGTTGTGAACAGGATCGGTGGTGTAATGGTCAATGTGCTGGCCTCGAGTGTGGTAGATCATGGGTTCCAGTCCCGATCTGGTATTTGTTGTGGAAGTTGACCTTTTATTGTTGTGAACTGGATCTGTGGTGTAGCGGTCAACGTGCTGGCCTCGAGTGTGGTAGATCATGGGTTCGAGTCCCGATCTGGTATTTGTTGTGGAAGTTGACCTTCTATTGTTGTGAACTGGGTCGGTGGTGTAATGGTCAACGTTCTGGCCTCGAGTGTGGTAGATCATGGGTTCGAGTCCCGATCTGGTATTTGTTGTGGAAGTTGACCTTCTATTGTTGTGAACTGGATCGGTGGTGTAATGGTCAACGTGCTGGCCTCGAGTGTGGTAGATCATGGGTTCGAGTAACGGTCTAGTTAAACCAAAGACTATACAATTGGTATGTGTTTCTTCTCCACTAAGCACGCAGCATAAAGGAGTAAGAACAAAGACTGGTTGACTCGGAATCAGAATAATGAGTGGAGCGGCATGTCTACTCGGGAACTGCTGTCTCAATGATCTAACACTATGAAAATCATACTAAGCATGTTGGTCTATTACAAAGCAGACCTCATCATCATTTCATTCAAATTTAAATTGTTCCTTCCAGGATATAGCTGAAACATTGCTGATTTGGCGCTAAACAACAATCATTCTTCCGTAAATGGTCATTTTCGGGTTGAAACAACCGAGTTAAGACGAGTGCACGTGCACTCGTCTTTACTCGTTGTATCATCCAATCAGAACGCCTATAACAAGAAAAAAATCGTTTAAATATATATCCTAAGCCGGGAATGTCACATTATATACCCTGTCTGATAGCTGAATAACAGATATATTACGGATTTAACCATTGTTCTTTTTTTCAAATACAGATTCCAACCGTATTAAATATATTTGTGTCTTTTATTTTCATTTTTTCGTATTTCTAGATTAATAGATTCTTACACGAGTCTCTATTGAAGATATGGGATTTCTTTCACGGGTGTGATAAATTCCGTCTTTTCACAAGTGGAGCGTCAAAATATGTTTCACGTCATATTTCATGTATGGGGTGTCTCATGAAGGAAAATACTGCACTTTCAATAACATATTGGTGAGAAAAGCTCAAATATCAGTTGAAAGCTACTTAGTTTATCAATCGGTGTCACAAAAGTCAATTTTATGTGATGTGTATTTCATAACGCTCAATTTTATGATATTGATCTGATAATTTATGCAAATTAGTTACTGATCAATGGCGGGGGTCTCTAGGAGCTCGCGATAGTGAAAGTAGTTGGTTTACGAAGAAATAGGTACTTACATGCGTTGTTTGGAAAGCCCGGGTGATCATCCACTCGTGATAGACATTTTTGTTTCTTTTCGCACGTTTCGCTGCGCTCCACCCGCGAAAAGACATAAAATTTCTATCACTCGTGGAAGATCACCCGGTCTTTCCCAAGAACGTATGTAAGAACCTATTACTCACTCACTCACTAAACACAAACTACCATACAATAATCAACTAAACATTGTTGAACTGTAATGCAACCGTAAATATCTAATTCAGTGAGCACGATGTGTTTCTGGAATAACCTTCATCATGTAGGCTCAAAATCTAAAGATTTGAAAGTCAAATAATTTAAAGTTTTGGGAGCAATAACGCCAAAGGGTCTTAACCGGATATCTGCAATCGACCAAAGCATACGGATAAGTTTGAAAATTTTAGAAGGTTTTCAGCAAATTTTATAAATTAACGTTGGTTCGTGGTCATTTTGACAGTTATATTCCGTAACAAATTTCTAAATTTACTTGTTATTGCAAAACAAAAGGAAAATAAGTAATTATTTATATTTTTACCATCAATCACTCTTGCCTATTTGTCTGTTTGCTATGTTGTCATCACGTCGACTGACAACTCATCAATAATGTTTGTAATTCCTTAAGAAACACAGTAGAACATGACAGAAATCTCTGGAACTTCATAAAAGCAATAACTACCTCTATATGTTTTCTCCAACGCAGATGTTTTGCAGGATGTGATATCTCGTGTTATTTACGTCGTTGTATTTAGTTTTCTGCGTATTGTTTTGTAGATCATTATTTGCCCTTTAACCTTTGATTATTGTATTGTCTGACCTTCTTCGATTTACCCATTTACTACCTTAACTCTCTTCATTGGTGGGATTTTAAAGAAGGTGTGAACAAGCAAACACTATAGTTAATGTTAATCATAAAGCACACTCTTAAAGGTGTGAACAAGCTAACACTATTGTTAATGTTAATCATAAAGCACACTCTTAAAGGTGTTAACAAGCTAACACTATAGTTAATGTTAATCATAAAGCACACTCTTAAAGGTGTGAACAAGCTAACACTATTGTTAATGTTAATCATAAAGCACATTCTTAAAGGTGTGAACAAGCTAACACTATAATTAATGTTAATCATAAAGCACACTCTTAAAGGTGTGAACAAGCTAACACTATAGTTAATGTTAATCATAAAGCACACTCTTAAAGGTGTGAACAAGCTAACACTATAGTCAATGTTAATCATAAAGCACACTCTTAAAGGTGTTAACAAGCTAACACTATTGTTAATGTTAATCATAAAGCACACACTCTTAAAGGTGTGAACAAGCTAACACTATTGTTAATGTTAATCATAAAGCACACTCTTAAAGGTGTTAACAAGCTAACACTATAGTTAATGTTAATCATAAAGCACACTCTTAAAGGTGTGAACAAACTAACACTATTGTTAATGTTAATCATAAAGCACACTCTTAAAGATGTTAACAAGCTAACACTATAGTTAATGTTAATCATAAAGCACACTCTTAAAGATGTGAACAAGCTAACACTATAGTTAATGTTAATCATAAAGCACACTCTTAAAGGTGTGAACAAGCTAACACTATAGTCAATGTTAATCATAAAGCACACTCTTAAAGGTGTTAACAAGCTAACACTATTGTTAATGTTAATCATAAAGCACACACTCTTAAAGGTGTGAACAAGCTAACACTATTGTTAATGTTAATCATAAAGCACACTCTTAAAGGTGTTAACAAGCTAACACTATAGTTAATGTTAATCATAAAGCACACTCTTAAAGGTGTGAACAAACTAACATTATTGTTAATGTTAATCATAAAGCACACTCTTAAAGATGTTAACAAGCTAACACTATAGTTAATGTTAATCATAAAGCACACTCTTAAAGATGTGAACAAGCTAACACTATAGTTAATGTTAATCATAAAGCACACACTCTTAAAGGTGTGAACAAGCTAACACTATAGTTAATGTTAATCATAAAGCACACTCTTAAAGGTGTGAACAAGCTAACACTATTGTTAATGTTAATCATAAAGCACACTCTTAAAGGTGTGAACAAGCTAACACTATTGTTAATGTTAATCATAAAGCACATTCTTAAAGGTGTGAACAAGCTAACACTATAATTAATGTTAATCATAAAGCACACTCTTAAAGGTGTGAACAAGCTAACACTATAGTTAATGTTAATCATAAAGCACACTCTTAAAGGTGTGAACAAGCTAACACTATAGTCAATGTTAATCATAAAGCACACTCTTAAAGGTGTTAACAAGCTAACACTATTGTTAATGTTAATCATAAAGCACACACTCTTAAAGGTGTGAACAAGCTAACACTATTGTTAATGTTAATCATAAAGCACACTCTTAAAGGTGTTAACAAGCTAACACTATAGTTAATGTTAATCATAAAGCACACTCTTAAAGGTGTGAACAAGCTAACACTATTGTTAATGTTAATCATAAAGCACACTCTTAAAGATGTTAACAAGCTAACACTATAGTTAATGTTAATCATAAAGCACACTCTTAAAGATGTGAACAAGCTAACACTATAGTTAATGTTAATCATAAAGCACACTCTTAAAGGTGTGAACAAGCTAACACTATAGTTAATGTTAATCATAAAGCACACTCTTAAAGGTGTGAACAAGCTAACACTATAGTTAATGTTAATCGTAAAGCACACTCTTAAAGGTGTGAACAAGCTAACACTATTGTTAATGTTAATCATAAAGCACACTTTTAAAGGTGTTAACAAGCTAACACTATTGTTAATGTTAATCATAAAGCACACACTCTTAAAGGTGTGAACAAGCTAACACTATTGTTAATGTTAATCATAAAGCACACACTCTTAAAGGTGTGAACAAGCTAACACTATTGTTAATGTTAATCATAAAGCATACTCTTAAAGGTGTGAACAAGCTAACACTATAGTTAATGTTAATCATAAAGCACACTCTTAAAGGTGTTAACAAGCTAACACTATAGTCAATGTTAATCATAAAGCACACTCTTAAATATGTGAACAAGCTAACACTATAGTTAATGTTAATCATAAAGCACACTCTTAAAGGTGTGAACAAGCTAACACTATAGTTAATGTTAATCATAAAGCACACTCTTAAAGATGTGAACAAGCTAACACTATAGTTAATGTTAATCATAAAGCACACTCTTAAAGGTGTGAACAAGCTAACACTATAGTTAATGTTAATCATAAAGCACACTCTTAAAGGTGTGAACAAGCTAACATTATTGTTAATGTTAATCATAAAACACACTTTTAAAGGTGTTAACAAGCTAACACTATTGTTAATGTTAATCATAAAGCACACACTCTTAAAGGTGTGAACAAGCTAACACTATTGTTAATGTTAATCATAAAGCACACACTCTTAAAGGTGTGAACAAGCTAACACTATTGTTAATGTTAATCATAAAGCATACTCTTAAAGGTGTGAACAAGCTAACACTATAGTTAATGTTAATCATAAAGCACACTCTTAAAGGTGTTAACAAGCTAACACTATAGTCAATGTTAATCATAAAGCACACTCTTAAATATGTGAACAAGCTAACACTATAGTTAATGTTAATCATAAAGCACACTCTTAAAGGTGTGAACAAGCTAACACTATAGTTAATGTTAATCATAAAGCACACTCTTGAAGATGTGAACAAACTAACACTATAGTTAATGTTAATCATAAAGCACACTCTTAAAGGTGTGAACAAGCTAACACTATAGTTAATGTTAATCATAAAGCACACTCTTGAAGATGTGAACAAACTAACACTATTGTTAATGTTAATCATAAAGCACACTCTTAAAGGTGTTAACAAGCTAACACTATAGTCAATGTTAATCATAAAGCACACTCTTAAAGGTGTGAACAAGCTAACACTATTGTTAATGTTAATCATAAAGCATACTCTTAAAGGTGTAAACAAGCTAACACTATAGTCAATGTTAATCATAAAGCACACTCTTAAATATGTGAACAAGCTAACACTATAGTTAATGTTAATCATAAAGCACACTCTTAAAGGTGTGAACAAGCTAACACTATAGTTAATGTTAATCATAAAGCACACTCTTAAAGATGTGAACAAGCTAACACTATAGTTAATGTTAATCATAAAGCACACTCTTAAAGGTGTGAACAAGCTAACACTATAGTTAATGTTAATCATAAAGCACACTCTTAAAGGTGTGAACAAGCTAACATTATTGTTAATGTTAATCATAAAACACACTTTTAAAGGTGTTAACAAGCTAACACTATTGTTAATGTTAATCATAAAGCACACACTCTTAAAGGTGTGAACAAGCTAACACTATTGTTAATGTTAATCATAAAGCACACACTCTTAAAGGTGTGAACAAGCTAACACTATTGTTAATGTTAATCATAAAGCATACTCTTAAAGGTGTGAACAAGCTAACACTATAGTTAATGTTAATCATAAAGCACACTCTTAAAGGTGTTAACAAGCTAACACTATAGTCAATGTTAATCATAAAGCACACTCTTAAATATGTGAACAAGCTAACACTATAGTTAATGTTAATCATAAAGCACACTCTTAAAGGTGTGAACAAGCTAACACTATAGTTAATGTTAATCATAAAGCACACTCTTGAAGATGTGAACAAACTAACACTATAGTTAATGTTAATCATAAAGCACACTCTTAAAGGTGTGAACAAGCTAACACTATAGTTAATGTTAATCATAAAGCACACTCTTGAAGATGTGAACAAACTAACACTATTGTTAATGTTAATCATAAAGCACACTCTTAAAGGTGTTAACAAGCTAACACTATAGTCAATGTTAATCATAAAGCACACTCTTAAAGGTGTGAACAAGCTAACACTATTGTTAATGTTAATCATAAAGCATACTCTTAAAGGTGTAAACAAGCTAACACTATAGTTAATGTTAATCATAAAGCACACTCTTAAAGGTGTGAACAAGCTAACACTATAGTTAATGTTAATCATAAAGCACACTCTTAAAGGTGTGAACAAGCTAACACTATAGTTAATGTTAATCATAAAGCACACTCTTAAAGGTGTTAACAAGCTAACACTATAGTTAATGTTAATCATAAAGCACACTCTTAAAGGTGTGAACAAGCTAACACTATTGTTAATGTTAATCATAAAGCATACTCTTAAAGGTGTAAACAAGCTAACACTATAGTTAATGTTAATCATAAAGCACACTCTTAAAGGTGTGAACAAGCTAACACTATAGTTAATGTTAATCATAAAGCACACTCTTAAAGGTGTGAACAAGCTAACACTATAGTCAATGTTAATCATAAAGCACACTCTTAAAGGTGTTAACAAGCTAACACTATTGTTAATGTTAATCATAAAGCACACACTCTTAAAGGTGTGAACAAGCTAACACTATTGTTAATGTTAATCATAAAGCACACTCTTAAAGGTGTTAACAAGCTAACACTATAGTTAATGTTAATCATAAAGCACACTCTTAAAGGTGTGAACAAACTAACATTATTGTTAATGTTAATCATAAAGCACACTCTTAAAGATGTTAACAAGCTAACACTATAGTTAATGTTAATCATAAAGCACACTCTTAAAGATGTGAACAAGCTAACACTATAGTTAATGTTAATCATAAAGCACACACTCTTAAAGGTGTGAACAAGCTAACACTATAGTTAATGTTAATCATAAAGCACACTCTTAAAGGTGTGAACAAGCTAACACTATTGTTAATGTTAATCATAAAGCACACTCTTAAAGGTGTGAACAAGCTAACACTATTGTTAATGTTAATCATAAAGCACATTCTTAAAGGTGTGAACAAGCTAACACTATAATTAATGTTAATCATAAAGCACACTCTTAAAGGTGTGAACAAGCTAACACTATAGTTAATGTTAATCATAAAGCACACTCTTAAAGGTGTGAACAAGCTAACACTATAGTCAATGTTAATCATAAAGCACACTCTTAAAGGTGTTAACAAGCTAACACTATTGTTAATGTTAATCATAAAGCACACACTCTTAAAGGTGTGAACAAGCTAACACTATTGTTAATGTTAATCATAAAGCACACTCTTAAAGGTGTTAACAAGCTAACACTATAGTTAATGTTAATCATAAAGCACACTCTTAAAGGTGTGAACAAGCTAACACTATTGTTAATGTTAATCATAAAGCACACTCTTAAAGATGTTAACAAGCTAACACTATAGTTAATGTTAATCATAAAGCACACTCTTAAAGATGTGAACAAGCTAACACTATAATTAATGTTAATCATAAAGCACACTCTTAAAGGTGTGAACAAGCTAACACTATAGTTAATGTTAATCATAAAGCACACTCTTAAAGGTGTGAACAAGCTAACACTATAGTTAATGTTAATCGTAAAGCACACTCTTAAAGGTGTGAACAAGCTAACACTATTGTTAATGTTAATCATAAAGCACACTTTTAAAGGTGTTAACAAGCTAACACTATTGTTAATGTTAATCATAAAGCACACACTCTTAAAGGTGTGAACAAGCTAACACTATTGTTAATGTTAATCATAAAGCACACACTCTTAAAGGTGTGAACAAGCTAACACTATTGTTAATGTTAATCATAAAGCATACTCTTAAAGGTGTGAACAAGCTAACACTATAGTTAATGTTAATCATAAAGCACACTCTTAAAGGTGTTAACAAGCTAACACTGTAGTCAATGTTAATCATAAAGCACACTCTTAAATATGTGAACAAGCTAACACTATAGTTAATGTTAATCATAAAGCACACTCTTAAAGGTGTGAACAAGCTAACACTATAGTTAATGTTAATCATAAAGCACACTCTTAAAGATGTGAACAAGCTAACACTATAGTTAATGTTAATCATAAAGCACACTCTTAAAGGTGTGAACAAGCTAACACTATTGTTAATGTTAATCATAAAGCACACTTTTAAAGGTGTTAACAAGCTAACACTATTGTTAATGTTAATCATAAAGCACACACTCTTAAAGGTGTGAACAAGCTAACACTATTGTTAATGTTAATCATAAAGCACACACTCTTAAAGGTGTGAACAAGCTAACACTATTGTTAATGTTAATCATAAAGCACACACTCTTAAAGGTGTGAACAAGCTAACACTATTGTTAATGTTAATCATAAAGCATACTCTTAAAGGTGTGAACAAGCTAACACTATAGTTAATGTTAATCATAAAGCACACTCTTAAAGGTGTTAACAAGCTAACACTATAGTCAATGTTAATCATAAAGCACACTCTTAAATATGTGAACAAGCTAACACTATAGTTAATGTTAATCATAAAGCACACTCTTAAAGGTGTGAACAAGCTAACACTATAGTTAATGTTAATCATAAAGCACACTCTTGAAGATGTGAACAAACTAACACTATAGTTAATGTTAATCATAAAGCACACTCTTAAAGGTGTGAACAAGCTAACACTATAGTTAATGTTAATCATAAAGCACACTCTTGAAGATGTGAACAAACTAACACTATTGTTAATGTTAATCATAAAGCACACTCTTAAAGGTGTTAACAAGCTAACACTATAGTCAATGTTAATCATAAAGCACACTCTTAAAGGTGTGAACAAGCTAACACTATTGTTAATGTTAATCATAAAGCATACTCTTAAAGGTGTAAACAAGCTAACACTATAGTTAATGTTAATCATAAAGCACACTCTTAAAGGTGTGAACAAGCTAACACTATAGTTAATGTTAATCATAAAGCACACTCTTAAAGGTGTGAACAAGCTAACACTATAGTTAATGTTAATCATAAAGCACACTCTTAAAGGTGTTAACAAGCTAACACTATAGTTAATGTTAATCATAAAGCACACTCTTAAAGGTGTGAACAAGCTAACACTATTGTTAATGTTAATCATAAAGCATACTCTTAAAGGTGTAAACAAGCTAACACTATAGTTAATGTTAATCATAAAGCACACTCTTAAAGGTGTGAACAAGCTAACACTATAGTTAATGTTAATCATAAAGCACACTCTTAAAGGTGTGAACAAGCTAACACTATTGTTAATGTTAATCATAAAGCACACTCTTAAAGGTGTTAACAAGCTAACACTATAGTCAATGTTAATCATAAAGCACACTCTTAAAGGTGTGAACAAGCTAACACTATTGTTAATGTTAATCATAAAGCACACTCTTAAAGATGTGAACAAACTAACACTATTGTTAATGTTAATCATAAAGCACACTCTTAAAGGTGTTAACAAGCTAACACTATAGTCAATGTTAATCATAAAGCACACTCTTAAAGGTGTGAACAAGCTAACACTATTGTTAATGTTAATCATAAAGCATACTCTTAAAGGTGTAAACAAGCTAACACTATAGTTAATGTTAATCATAAAGCACACTCTTAAAGGTGTGAGCAAGCTAAAACTATAGTTAATGTTAATCATAAAGCACACTCTTAAAGGTGTGAACAAGCTAACACTATTGTTAATGTTAATCATAAAGCATACTCTTAAAGGTGTAAACAAGCTAACACTATAGTTAATGTTAATCATAAAGCACACTCTTAAAGGTGTGAACAAGCTAACACTATAGTTAATATTAATCATAAAGCACACTCTTAAAGGTGTGAACAAGCTAACACTATAGTTAATGTTAATCATAAAGCACACTCTTAAAGGTGTTAACAAGCTAACACTATAGTCAATGTTAATCATAAAGCACACTCTTAAATATGTGAACAAGCTAACACTATAGTTAATGTTAATCATAAAGCACACTCTTAAAGGTGTGAACAAGCTAACACTATAGTTAATGTTAATCATAAAGCACACTCTTGAAGATGTGAACAAACTAACACTATAGTTAATGTTAATCATAAAGCACACTCTTAAAGGTGTGAACAAGCTAACACTATAGTTAATGTTAATCATAAAGCACACTCTTAAAGGTGTGAACAAGCTAACACTATAGTTAATGCTAATCATAAAGCACACTCTTAAAGGTGTGAACAAGCTAACACTATAGTTAATGTTAATCATAAAGCACACTCTTGAAGATGTGAACAAACTAACACTATAGTTAATGTTAATCATAAAGCACACTCTTAAAGGTGTGAACAAGCTAACACTATAGTTAATGTCAATCATAAAGCATACTCTTAAAGATGTTAACAAGCTAACACTATAGTTAATGTTAATCATAAAGCACACTCTTAAAGGTGTTAACAAGCTAACACTATAGTTAATGTTAATCATAAAGCACACTCTTAAAGGTGTTAACAAGCTAACACTATAGTTAATGTTAATCATAAAGCACACTCTTAAAGGTGTTAACAAGCTAACACTATAGTTAATGTTAATCATAAAGCACACTCTTAAAGGTGTTAACAAGCTAACACTATAGTTAATGTTAATCATAAAGCACACTCTTAAAGGTGTGAACAAGCTAACACTATAGTTAATGTTAATCATAAAGCACACTCTTGAAGATGTTAACAAGCTAACACTATTGTTAATGTTAATCATAAAGCACACTCTTAAAGATGTTAACAAGCTAACACTATAGTTAATGTTAATCATAAAGCACACACTCTTAAAATTTTTACGATAAAAATGTAAATATTTAATTTACTGAGATTCCCCCGTTTCTGAAATAAACCTTCATCAGGTACACTTAAAGTCAAGAGATCAGAAAGAAAGACACATAATATAGAAGGCGATAAGTGTAAGAAAACCAAAGAGTCCTAAGCGGAATAGCAAATCAGCTGATAATGTGAAAATATTTTATTTATCAGTTCTCTATACTACTCATACATTTTTTTCGGAAGATGAAATACATGCCGATATAAGAATTAAAAAAAAATACTTTGATAAATACAATATGTCAATGCAATACATACAATTAATATGGTATTTTCCACTAGCTGGACATTTTGCTAGACGATATATTCGTCCTGCTGGGTGTGAGGGGTTTTCAGCCGACTACTAGCTTTCCTATATATATATATCTTTATTCTCATCACCATATGACATAAGTACAGAGAAGACATAGACACAACTATATACAATATGTACAATATATATATATATATATATACAATATTAGAACACAGGAAAACAGTTAGCCAGGAGTACACAGCCTTTCATGTATGACCCGACTACTAGCTTTCCAATGGGAACAAACTGTACAATTGTTTTACGGTCGTTACCACGACTTGATTAACCGTTACGGAATATCTGTTTTACAAATGACCAGGGATATGTTCCGGTTGTCATTATCATAATCCGGTCATTTCCTCCTTTATAAATTATCACCGGTTCTAATATGACGTCCCTCAAACGCTTTGAGTCCAAACCTGTGGTAAAAATAATATTAATCTATGACCGATTAAATTTATGACATCATCGACAATTTATAACGATATCTTACCAATTTTTACATGTTAGAATCGAAATAATTCATGGAAGCCATATGTATATAATGTTTTTACCACGGGTAGGCCTTTATGTCAGCTGTATACCCCTCACTAACGCTCGTGGTAAAACTTCATGACATAAAGGCCTACCCGTGGTAAAAATAATATATACATATGGCTTCCATGAATTATTTCTTAATTTTGTAACAAGAGTAACATCACGGGTGCCTCATGTGGAGAAGGAACTACCTACCTTTCCAGAGTACTTGAGTTCACCCCCGGTTATTAGTGGGGTTCGTATGACTCGATCTTCATTTTTCTGTGTAATGGTTTGTAGATCATTGTTTGTCATATTGTACTTTTTCTTTTGGCCATTGTATTATCTGTCTTTTTCTTTTGGCCATTGTATTATCTGTCTTTTTCTTTTGGCCATTGTATTATCTGTCTTTTTCTTTTGGCCATTGTATTGTCTGTCTTTTTCTTTTGGCCATTGTATTATCTGTCTTTTTCTTTTGGCCATTGTATTGTCTGTCTTTTTCTTTTGGCGATTGTATTGTCTGTCTTTTTCTTTTGGCCATTGTATTATCTGTCTTTTTCTTTTGGCCATTGTATTTTCTGTCTTTTTTCTTTTGGCCATTGTCTTGTCTGTCTTCCTCTTTTGGCCATTGTCTTGTCTGTCTTTTTTCTTTTGGTCATTGTTTTGGCTATCTTTTTCTTTTGGCCATTGTCTTGTCTGTCTTCCTCTTTTGGCCATTTTATTGTCTGTCTTTTTTCTTTTGGCCATTGTATTGTCTGTCTTCCTCTCTTGACCATTGTCTTGTCTGTCTTCCTCTTTTGGCCATTGTCTTGTCTGTCTTTTTTCTTTTGGCCATTGTATTATCTGTCTTTTTCTTTTGACCATTGTATTGTCTGTCTTCCTCTTTTGGTCATTGTCTTGTCTGTCTTTTTCTTTTGACCATTGTATTGTCTGTCTTCCTCTTTTGGTCATTGTCTTGTCTGTCTTTTTCTTTTGGCCATTGTATTGTCTGTCTTCATCTTTTGGCCATTGTATTATCTGTCTTTTTCTTTTGGCCATTGTATTATCTGTCTTTTTCTTTTGGCCATTGTATTATCTGTCTTTTTCTTTTGGCCATTGTATTGTCTGTCTTTTTCTTTTGGCCATTGTATTATCTGTCTTTTTCTTTTGGCCATTGTATTGTCTGTCTTTTTCTTTTGGCGATTGTATTGTCTGTCTTTTTCTTTTGGCCATTGTATTATCTGTCTTCTTCTTTTGGCCGTTGTATTTTCTGTCTTTTTTCTTTTGGCCATTGTCTTGTCTGTCTTCCTCTTTTGGCCATTGTCTTGTCTGTCTTTTTTCTTTTGGCCATTGTTTTGTCTATCTTTTTTCTTTTGACCATTGTCTTGTCTGTCTTCCTCTTTTGGCCATTTTATTGTCTGTCTTTTTTCTTTTGGCCATTGTATTGTCTGTCTTCCTCTTTTGACCATTGTCTTGTCTGTCTTTCTCTTTTGGCCATTGTCTTGTCTGTCTTTTTTCTTTTGGCCATTGTATTATCTGTCTTTTTCTTTTGACCATTGTATTGTCTGTCTTCCTCTTTTGGTCATTGTCTTGTCTGTCTTTTTTCTTTTGACCATTGTATTGTCTGTCTTCCTCTTTTGGTCATTGTCTTGTCTGTCTTTTTCTTTTGGCCATTGTATTATCTGTCTTTTTCTTTTGGCCATTGCATTGTCTGTCTTTTTCTTTTGGCCATTGTCTTGTCCGTCTTTTTCTTTTGGCCATTGTCTTGTCTGTCTTTTTTCTTTTGGCCATTGTCTTGTCTGTCTTCTTTTTTGGCCATTGTCTTGTGTCTTTTTCCTTTGGTCATTGTCTTGTCTGTCTTTTTCTTTTGACCATTGTATTGTCTGTCTTCATCTTTTGGTCATTGTCTTGTCTGTCTTTTTTCTTTTGGCCATTGTCTTGTCTGTCTTCCTCTTTTGGCCATTGTATTATCTGTCTTCCTCTTTTGGCCATTGTATTGTCTATCTTTTTCTTTTGGCCATTGTATTATCTGTCTTTTCCTTTTGGCCATTGTATTGTCTGTCTTTTTCTTTTGGCCATTGTCTTGTCTGTCTTTTTCTTTTGGCCATTGTCTTCTCTGTCTTTTTCTTTTGATCATTGTATTGTCTGTCTTTTTCTTTTGGCCATTGTATTATCTGTCTTTTTCTTTTGACCATTGTCTTGTCTGTCTTCCTCTTTTGACCATTGTATTGTCTGTCTTTTTCTTTTGGCCATTGTATTGTCTGTCTTCCTCTTTTGGCCATTGTATTGTCTGTCTTTTTCTTTTGGCCATTGTATTGTCTGTCTTTTTCTTTTGGCCATTGTATTATCTGTCTTTTTCTTTTGGCCATTGTATTGTCTGTCTTTTTCTTTTGGCGATTGTATTGTCTGTCTTTTTCTTTTGGCCATTGTATTATCTGTCTTTTTCTTTTGGCCATTGTATTTTCTGTCTTTTTTCTTTTGGCCATTGTCTTGTCTGTCTTCCTCTTTTGGCCATTGTCTTGTCTGTCTTTTTTCTTTTGGTCATTGTTTTGGCTATCTTTTTTCTTTTGGCCATTGTCTTGTCTGTCTTCCTCTTTTGGCCATTTTATTGTCTGTCTTTTTTCTTTTGGCCATTGTATTGTCTGTCTTCCTCTCTTGACCATTGTCTTGTCTGTCTTCCTCTTTTGGCCATTGTCTTGTCTGTCTTTTTTCTTTTGGCCATTGTATTATCTGTCTTTTTCTTTTGACCATTGTATTGTCTGTCTTCCTCTTTTGGTCA
Source organism: Bathymodiolus septemdierum (assembly GCA_963383655.1). Lineage (NCBI taxonomy): Eukaryota > Metazoa > Mollusca > Bivalvia > Mytilida > Modiolidae > Bathymodiolus > Bathymodiolus septemdierum. The sequence goes on from OY726527.1 coordinate 50,921,229, forward strand.
TTGTCTTGTCTGTCTTTTTCTTTTGACCATTGTATTGTCTGTCTTCCTCTTTTGGTCATTGTCTTGTCTGTCTTTTTCTTTTGGCCATTGTATTGTCTGTCTTCATCTTTTGGCCATTGTCTTGTCTGTCTTCCTCTTTTGGCCATTGTATTATCTGTCTTTTTCTTTTGGCCATTGTATTGTCTGTCTTTTTCTTTTGGCGATTGTATTGTCTGTCTTTTTCTTTTGGCCATTGTATTATCTGTCTTTTTCTTTTGGCCATTGTATTTTCTGTCTTTTTTCTTTTGGCCATTGTCTTGTCTGTCTTCCTCTTTTGGCCATTGTCTTGTCTGTCTTTTTTCTTTTGGTCATTGTTTTGTCTATCTTTTTTCTTTTGACCATTGTCTTGTCTGTCTTCCTCTTTTGGCCATTTTATTGTCTGTCTTTTTTCTTTTGGCCATTGTATTGTCTGTCTTCCTCTTTTGACCATTGTCTTGTCTGTCTTCCTCTTTTGGCCATTGTCTTGTCTGTCTTTTTTCTTTTGGCCATTGTATTATCTGTCTTTTTCTTTTGACCATTGTATTGTCTGTCTTCCTCTTTTGGTCATTGTCTTGTCTGTCTTTTTTCTTTTGACCATTGTATTGTCTGTCTTCCTCTTTTGGTCATTGTCTTGTCTGTCTTTTTCTTTTGGCCATTGTATTATCTGTCTTTTTCTTTTGGCCATTGCATTGTCTGTCTTTTTCTTTTGGCCATTGTCTTGTCCGTCTTTTTCTTTTGGCCATTGTCTTGTCTGTCTTTTTTCTTTTGGCCATTGTCTTGTCTGTCTTCTTTTTTGGGCATTGTCTTGTATGTCTTTTTCCTTTGGTCATTGTCTTGTCTGTCTTTTTCTTTTGACCATTATATTGTCTGTCTTCCTCTTTTGGTCATTTTCTTGTCTGTCTTTTTCTTTTGACCATTGTATTGTCTGTCTTCATCTTTTGGTCATTGTCTTGTCTGTCTTTTTTCTTTTGGCCATTGTCTTGTCTGTCTTCCTCTTTTGGCCATTGTATTATCTGTCTTCCTCTTTTGGCCATTGTATTGTCTATCTTTTTCTTTTGGCCATTGTATTATCTGTCTTTTCCTTTTGGCCATTGTATTGTCTGTCTTTTTCTTTTGGCCATTGTCTTGTATGTCTTTTTCTTTTGGCCATTGTCTTCTCTGTCTTTTTCTTTTGACCATTGTATTGTCTGTCTTTTTCTTTTGGCCATTGTATTATCTGTCTTTTTCTTTTGACCATTGTCTTGTCTGTCTTCCTCTTTTGACCATTGTATTGTCTGTCTTTTTCTTTTGGCCATTGTATTGTCTGTCTTCCTCTTTTGGCCATTGTATTGTCTGTCATTTTCTTTTGGCCATTGTATTATCTGTCTTTTTCCTTTGGTCATTGTATTATCTGTCTTTTTCTTTTGGCCATTATCTTGTCTGTCTTCCTCTTTTGGTCATTGTATTGTCTGTCTTCCTCTTTTGGCCATTGTATTGTCTGTCTTCCTCTTTTGGCCATTGTATTATCTGTCTTTTTCTTTTGATCATTGTATTGTCTGTCTTTTTCTTTTGGCCATTGTATTATCTGTCTTTTTCTTTTGACCATTGTCTTGTCTGTCTTTTTTCTTTTGGCCATTGTATTATCTGTCTTTTTCTTTTGACCATTGTATTGTCTGTCTTTTTCTTTTGGCCATTGTATTATCTGTCTTTTTCTTTTGACCATTGTCTTGTCTGTCTTCCTCTTTTGACCATTGTATTGTCTGTCTTCCTCTTTTGGCCATTGTATTGTCTGTCTTCCTCTTTTGGCCATTGTATTGTCTGTCATTTTCTTTTGGCCATTGTATTATCTGTCTTTTTCCTTTGGCCATTGTATTGTCTGTCTTTTTCTTTTGGCCATTGTCTTGTCTGTCTTCCTCTTTTGGCCATTGTATTGTCTGTCTTCCTCTTTTGGCCATTGTATTGTCTGTCTTCCTCTTTTGGCCATTGTATTATCTGTCTTTTTCTTTTGATCATTGTATTGTCTGTCTTTTTCTTTTGGCCATTGTATTATCTGTCTTTTTCTTTTGACCATTGTGTTGTCTGTCTTTTTTCTTTTGGCCATTGTATTATCTGTCTTTTTCTTTTGATCATTGTATTGTCTGTCTTCCTCTTTTGGCGATTGTATTGTCTGTCTTTTTTCTTTTGGCCATTGTATTATCTGTCTTTTTCTTTTGGCCATTGTCTTGTCTGTCTTTTTTCTTTTGGCCATTGTCTTGTCTGTCTTTTTCTTTTGACCATTGTATTGTCTGTCATTTTCTTTTGGCCATTGTATTATCTGTCTTTTTCTTTTGACCATTGTTTTGTCTGTCTTCCTCTTTTGACCATTGTATTGTCTGTCTTCCTCTTTTGGCCATTGTATTGTATGTCTTCCTCTTTTGGCCATTGTATTGTCTGTCATTTTCTTTTGGCCATTGTATTATCTGTCTTTTTCTTTTGATCATTGTATTGTCAGTCTTCCTCTTTTGGCGATTGTATTGTCTGTCTTTTTTCTTTTGGCCATTGTATTATCTGTCTTTTTCTTTTGGCCATTGTCTTGTCTGTCTTTTTCTTTTGGCCATTGTCTTGTCTGTCTTTTTTCTTTTGGCCATTGTCTTGTCTGTCTTTTTCTTTTGACCATTGTATTGTCTGTCATTTTCTTTTGGCCATTGTATTATATGTCTTTTTCTTTTGACCATTGTTTTGTCTGTCATCCTCTTTTGACCATTGTATTGTCTGTCTTCCTCTTTTGGCCATTGTATTGTCTGTCTTCCTCTTTTGGCCATTGTATTGTCTATCATTTTCTTTTGGCCATTGTATTATCTGTCTTTTTCTTTTGGCCATTGCATTATCTGTCTTTTTCTTTTGACCATTGTCTTGTCTGTCTTCCTCTTTTGACCATTGTATTGTCTGTCTTCCTCTTTTGGCCATTGTATTGTCTGTCTTCCTCTTTTGGCCATTGTATTGTCTGTCATTTTCTTTTGGCCATTGTATTATCTGTCTTTTTCCTTTGGCCATTGTATTGTCTGTCTTTTTCTTTTGGCCATTGTCTTGTCTGTCTTCCTCTTTTGGCCATTGTATTGTCTGTCTTCCTCTTTTGGCCATTGTATTGTCTGTCTTCCTCTTTTGGCCATTGTATTATCTGTCTTTTTCTTTTGATCATTGTATTGTCTGTCTTTTTCTTTTGGCCATTGTAGTATCTGTCTTTTTCTTTTGACCATTGTGTTGTCTGTCTTTTTTCTTTTGGCCATTGTATTATCTGTCTTTTTCTTTTGATCATTGTATTGTCTGTCTTCCTCTTTTGGCGATTGTATTGTCTGTCTTTTTTCTTTTGGCCATTGTATTATGTGTCTTTTTCTTTTGGCCATTGTCTTGTCTGTCTTTTTTCTTTTGGCCATTGTCTTGTCTGTCTTTTTCTTTTGACCATTATATTGTCTGTCATTTTCTTTTGGCCATTGTATTATCTGTCTTTTTCTTTTGACCATTGTTTTGTCCGTCTTCCTCTTTTGACCATTGTATTGTCTGTCTTCCTCTTTTGGCCATTGCATTGTCTGTCATTTTCTTTTGGCCATTGTATTATCTGTCTTTTTCTTTTGACCATTGTTTTATCTGTCATCCTCTTTTGACCATTGTATTGTCTGTCTTCCTCTTTTGGCCATTGTATTGTCTGTCTTCCTCTTTTGGCCATTGTATTGTCTGTCATTTTCTTTTGGCCATTGTATTATCTGTCTTTTTCCTTTGGCCATTGTATTGTCTGTCTTTTTCTTTTGGCCATTATCTTGTCTGTCTTCCTCTTTTGGCCATTGTATTTTCTGTCTTCCTCTTTTGGCCATTGTATTGTCTGTCTTCCTCTTTTGGCCATTGTATTATCTGTCTTTTTCTTTTGATCATTGCATTGTCTGTCTTTTTCTTTTGGCCATTGTATTATCTGTCTTTTTCTTTTGACCATTGTCTTGTCTGTCTTTTTTCTTTTGGCCATTGTATTATCTGTCTTTTTCTTTTGACCATTGTATTGTCTGTCTTTTTCTTTTGGCCATTGTATTATCTGTCTTTTTCTTTTGACCATTGTCTTGTCTGTCTTCCTCTTTTGACCATTGTATTGTCTGTCTTCCTCTTTTGGCCATTGTATTGTCTGTCATTTTCTTTTGGCCATTGTATTATCTGTCTTTTTCCTTTGGCCATTGTATTGTCTGTCTTTTTCTTTTGGCCATTGTCTTGTCTGTCTTCCTCTTTTGGCCATTGTATTGTCTGTCTTCCTCTTTTGGCCATTGCATTGTCTGTCTTCCTCTTTTGGCCATTGTATTATCTGTCTTTTTCTTTTGATCATTGTATTGTCTGTCTTTTTCTTTTGGCCATTATATTATCTGTCTTTTTCTTTTGACCATTGTCTTGTCTGTATTTTTTCTTTTGGCCATTGTATTATCTGTCTTTTTCTTTTGATCATTGTATTGTCTGTCTTCCTCTTTTGGCGATTGTTTTGTCTGTCTTTTTTCTTTTGGCCATTGTATTATCTGTCTTTTTCTTTTGACCATTGTCTTGTCTGTCTTTTTTCTTTTGGCCATTGTCTTGTCTGTCTTTTTCTTTTGACCATTGTATTGTCTGTCATTTTCTTTTGGCCATTGTATTATCTCTCTTTTTCTTTTGACCATTGTTTTGTCTGTCTTCCTCTTTTGACCATTGTTTTGTCTATCTTCCTCTTTTGGCCATTGTATTGTCTGTCTTCCTCTTTTGGCCATTGTATTGTCTGTCTTTTTCTTTTGGCCATTGTATTATCTGTCTTTTTCTTTTGGCCATTGTATTGTCTGTCTTTTTCTTTTGGCCATTGTATTATTTGTCTTTTTCTTTTGACCATTGTATTGTCTGTCTTTTTCTTTTGGCCATTGTATTATCTGTCTTTTTCTTTTGGCCATTGTATTGTCTGTCTTTTTCTTTTGGCCATTGTATTATCTGTCTTTTTCTTTTGGCCATTGTATTGTCTGTCTTTTTCTTTTGATCATTGTATTTTCTGTCTTTTTCTTTTGGCCATTGTCTTGTATGTCTTTTTCTTTTGGCCATTGTATTATCTGTCTTTTTCTTTTGACCATTGTATTTTCTGTCTTCCTCTTTTGACCATTATCTTGTCTGTCTTCCTCTTTTGGCCTTTGTATTATCTGTCTTTTTCTTTTGACCATTGCATTGTCTGTCTTCCTCTTTTGACCATTGTATTATCTGTCTTTTTCTTTTGACCATTGTCTTGTCTGTCTTCCTCTTTTGGCCATTTTCTTGTCTTTCTTTTTCTTTTGGCCATTGTATTATCTGTCTTTTTCTTTTGACCATTGCATTGTCTGTCTTCCTCTTTTGGCCATTGTCTTGTCTGTCTTCCTCTTTTGGTCATTGTATTATCTGTCTTTTTCTTTTGACCATTGTATTGTCTGTCTTCCTCTTTTGACCATTGTATTGTCTGTCTTCCTCTTTTGGCCATTGTAATGTCTGTCCTTTTCTTTTGGCCATTGTATTATCTGTCTTTTTCTTTTGACCATTGTATTATCTGTCTTTTTCCTTTGACCATTGTATTGTCTGTCTTCCTCTTTTGGCCATTGTATTATCTGTCTTCCTCTTTTGACCATTGTATTGTCTGTCTTCCTCTTTTGGCCATTGTAATGTCTGTCTTTTTCTTTTGGCCATTGTATTATCTGTCTTCCTATTTTGACCATTGTATTGTCTGTCTTCCTCTTTTGACCATTGTATTATCTGTCTTCCTCTTTTGGCCATTATATTATCTGTCTTCCTCTTTTGACCATTGTATTGTCTGTCTTCCTCTTTTGGCCATTGTATTATCTGTCTTTTTCTTTTGGCCATTGTATTATCTGTCTTCCTCTTTTGACCATTGTATTGTCTGTCTTCCTCTTTTGGCCATTGTATTATCTGTCTTTTACTTTTGGCCATTGTATTGTCTGTCTTCCTCTTTTGGCCATTGTATTATCTGTCTTCCTCTTTTGGCCATTGTGTTATCTGTCTTTTACTTTTTACCATTGTATTGTCTGTCTTCCTCTTTTGGCCATTGTATTATCTGTCTTCCTCTTTTGACCATTGTATTGTCTGTCTTCCTCTTTTGGCCATTGTATTATCTGTCTTTTACTTTTGGCCATTGTATTGTCTGTCTTTTTCTCTTGGCCATTGTATTGTCTGTCTTTTTCTTTTGACCATTGTATTGTCTGTCTTCCTCTTTTGGCCATTGTATTGTCTGTCTTTTTGATTTGGCCATTGTATTGTCTGTCTTCCTCTTTTGGCCATTGTATTATCTGTCTTTTTCTTTTGGCCATTGTATTGTCTGTCTTTCTCTTTTGACCATTGTATTGTCTGTCTTCCACTTTTGGCCATTGTATTATCTGTCTTTTTCTTTTGGCCATTGTATTGTCTGTCTTCCTCTTTTGACCATTGTATTGTCTGTCTTCCTCTTTTGGCCATTGTATTATCTGTCTTTTTCGTTTGGCCATTGTATTGTCTGTCTTCCTCTTTTGACCATTGTATTGTTTGTCTTCCTCTTTTGGCCATTGTCTTGTCTGTCTTCCTCTTTTGGCCATTGTATTGTCTGTCTTTTTCTTTTGGCCATTGTCTTGTCTGTCCTTCGCGTTACGACTTCTGATTAACCCTTTGGTATTTTTAAGTTTTTCATACACCAATGCTTATCATTTGCTTTGTAATTTTATGTATTTTCCAAGGATTTGACAAATTGTGGAAAAAAACCACACCAAAACTGTAATCCCTAGAACGTATCCCGCAATGCTGACAATAACTAAATGAACAGACGATTTTTGTTTGATAATCATATTTTCATTAGACTTAACAGCATGCTCATATATAGTAAAGATATATAGAATCTAACACCGGAGGGAGTACAAGATAGGGAAGTCTTACCCAAGGGTGTCGGAGATTTCCCTATCCTTGTACTTTTTCCGGTGTTTGATTTTATTTCTCACTATACACCTAATTGCTTTGTTTACATTCCATTGAGCGTTTTCCCGCAATTTTTTTTTCCATTGCTGAAGTAAATATTCGATTTATCCATATGCATCCGTGTCTTGGCAGTATTTTGAATGCATTTTTTGTAGTTTTATAGGCGTGTATGTTATAGAGCAATGTACTTCAAATGACAGAGTGAAAATTAACAGTAAGAAAACAGAAATCATTCGAATGACAACAAAGCTAAAAAATAAACCACTAAAACTCTTCAAGGAAACTATAAGGGAAAAACATCCTTAAAGCACTTAGGTATAGAACGACAGAAGAACAACAGACCGGATATAGAAAAACGAATCTCTATAGCAAGGGAAACTATGTATTCACTCATGGGAGCAGGTCTACATGGAATCAGTGGAATAAATCCACTGATAGCCTGGATATTATGGTGAACATTCGTTGTACCAAGAATGCTCTATGGAATTGAAACACTGAAGATAACAACAACAGATATATACAAACTCGAGCAATTCTAGAAAAAGACCCTTAAACAGTTGTTAGGCTTGCCACAACAAACAGCTGATCCATCAATCTACATCTTGCTAGCAGCCGAGTATATCGAGCAAATTATACATAAGGCAATTATTGGATTGTTTCTACGGATATTGAAAGATCCAGATTCAGTCGAGTACCAACTGGCTTTACGACAATTAGCAATCAAAGACTGTGACTCTAATAGCTGGTTTATAACAGTGAATGTAATCAAAGACTGTGTCTCTAATAGCTGGTTTATAACAGTGAATGTAATCAAAGACTGTGTCTCTAATAGCTGGTTTATAACAGTGAATGTAATCAAAGACTGTGACTCTAATAGCTGGTTTATAACAGTGAATGCAATTTTACTCTCATATGAATTGCCATCTGCTCATCAGATTTCATTAAATCCTAAGGAAAATTGGAAGCATATAACGCATACAAAAATTGACAACTTCTGGAAAAACAAGTGGTCAGAAGATGCAAAAACAAAGTCAACGTTAAGTTATATGGAAACAGATACATGGAAATATAAACAACCAAATTTGTGTTGGAGCAGTGTCAGAGACAACAAACGAGACGTCAACAAATGGGAGTAGTAAAATCACGAGTTTTGACAGGAACATACAAAACCCAATATATCATCAGCCGGTATGAAAAATCTACCACATCGTCGATATGTCGATTATGCCAAAAGGACACGGAGGACTATATGCATTTTCTTCTTAAATGCGAGACACTGTCGACAATAAGAAATAATCATCTGGTAAGATTAGCTTTATATCTTGAGAAAATACAAGTAAACACAGATTACTTAGTTAATTCTGAGAAAGACTTACTACAACTGATAATTGACTGCAGTGCAAGTAATCTGATTGGCTCTCAATATAGGAAAGATGTTCACACGGTCTGCAGAGATATGGTAAATGCTCTGCATGTGAAAAGAGCAGAACTACTCTTAAAGTAAAGAGTTGCTGTCAGTCATGTTTTTATATTTTTATATTTTTATAATACCAGTGATAAGAGCGTTATTTTTAATCTTTATGATACCCTATTATAATGATTTTTATCCTTTTAGTAAATCTAGGATTTTTAAGATTAAATATTTGTAATCCATGCCAGTTCAACCGTGTACAGTGTAAATACATGGTATAGTTTATTTTACCTTTTAAACCAAATCGTTATAATTTTGAATGTTTGGTTATAATTATTTTAACGCGTACGTCAGCTTATATTTGACGGTGACCCTTCATATAGGTGGATATTCCAGAACAAAACAGTATAGGCGTGTAATAGCGTGACCAAGGCACATTGTTTGTATGAAGCGCGCTAAACTACAAAAAAGTGCATTCAATTCTTATAATTACATCTAATTCACACCAAAATTTAATATAGTTGAATTTTCCGGTGTGAATTTTATTTGTGTTAGATTATTTGCTGTTGGAAATTACTACACCATTGATTGCTTACATCTGACGTCGTCATGGAGAAACGGCAGGTTCGGGTTTGAGTTTTATTGGAATGTAAAGCATCTCTTTTATAATCATGTGACCACTTCATAACCAATCATATTGTAACATTTCAATGAAAAACGGAAGTAATGTAATTATAATAAAAACAATGTTTTTAATAAATATATTATAAATGTTTACTAAAACAGCGATCAATACCTGTAAAAAAAATAGAATTTGAATTTGGTCAAAGGGAGGTAATTTCTTTCTTTACGTTAATTACAAACAAGGGAGAGCACTCTATTATTTACTCAAAGTAAACAAACATTGATTGGCGAAAAAAAGAGTCAAACACTGTGACAGGTGCACGATAGTTAAATCGTTAGCTAGCAGAATAGTATACATAAGTTAGTTTTAAAATACTTATGTAGTAGAAACGTGGTTTTATTGATGAGAATTAAGTTTGAACCGTGACGAAGTGATATGAAAAGATTTTCCGGGAAAAAGTGGGTGATTTTTTTCTTGTCTTGTATGGAGGGAGGGGGGGTACAAGACAAGAATATCTTCCACCGCTAAAAATAGGAACTGGCTTATCTTTTCAGTGAGTAAAAAATATCATTCCTTATTGATTGTTTTCTACCATCTGGTGAAATAAATAGAAAATACTTTTTTTCAATAATAAAAACCTCCATTTAACACAAATTTATACATGTTAATGAATATCTTTCAATCTGTGTAAAGATTTTTCATATCATTTTCACCATTTATCAATATTTTTTTCATAGGTTTTTAACTTTTTGTGAGCATTTAATCATATTTATGTTGTCAAAAAAATTTTTAATATGATTGAAATTGCAAAATATTTGTTCATCTGTAATTTACTAACGAGATAATTTATTTGTTATACATTGCATTGTTATCTAGGAATCAAAATCAGCCATTTATGCTAGTTTAATTTTTTCATTGAAATTTTCTGTAGAATCTAGATGTATAATGATGAAATGTATTAAATCTTATTGTCAGATTAGTATCGTGGCATGTAGAGCCAAAGTATTAATCACAAAAACAATCGTGTAGTAATTGATTCAATATTGCGAATTTCAAAAAGATAAAATTGAAGGATTAGACTGCTTAAGTAAGTTTTGAGGTACCTAGGGGATAACCGCAAGCTGTGAATATAAGGACAACAAACAATGGTCCTCAAAATGATATACGGGAAACTAGTGATTGAGCAACATGAAATTGACTAAAACCGGGATGCTCATGAAGGATAATATGTTCCTCCTTCACCCGTGGCACCAGATACTCATGTTAAAAGGACTCAGATGGCTCAGTTAGGTAGTTGGATTACCTAACAACTCATGCAAGCCAACACGGTATGGGTTCTCGCCTGGCTTTGTAAATTACAAAAAAGGGTGCACTCGACTCACAGCTGTAATTGATAAAGTTTACCAGTTGCTTGTCCATGGTCGGTGGTTCTCTCCGGCTTCTTCCAGCACTATAACTGGTCGCCATGATATAGCTGAAATATTGCTGAAAGTGGCGTTAAAGCACAATATATTAAAAAACAAAAAACACAAAAACTCATGTTAAGCTCACTAACATGTCATACTCAGAGCTACGTCAAAAACGTGTAAAGATAGATAGCATTGTGATGTTGACAAAATGCTGTGCACATCTGTGACGTAGATATTCCGTAACATTTTCTTTGATGATTGATTGATTGATTGATTGATTGATTGATTGATTGATTGATTGATTGATTGATTTATTGATTGATTGATTGATTGATTGATTGATTGATTGATTGATTGATTGATTGATTGATTGATTGATTGATTGATTGATTGATGTTTAACTTCAACTTCAGCAATATTTCAGCTATATCGTGGCGTCATTTTCTTGTAAATTCACTGTTGGTTCTAAGGCAATGCAATGTTTCTTATCCCCAACTTATCCCTAAAGGAAATAAATAACATATTTGTTGCACCATCAATCATTCTATTTCCTTTGCTTGTTATTTTGTCATCAATGATATATGCAGTTCTTGTAGAAACAAACAGAAAAGAATTATTATTGGTTCAATTATGTTAATAACCTCCGCATCTTGTTTTGAAAAACAACATGATATACAGTAAAATGTCGTTGTATCGAAGAACCATTTATTTTATTTGGAAATGATCGAGTATTCGAGTTTTCATTGCTAGATCTACCAGAACATATGTTTACCTCGGGGCTATGGTGCTTAGCGCCACTTTCAACAATATTTCAGTTAATCAAGGAGGTCAGTTTTATAGATAGTACCCGGAGAAAACCACCGACCTGTGGCAAGTCACTGACAAACTTTATCACATAGTGTTGTATCCAGTGGGATTATATCTTATTGCTTTAGTGAATATAAGCACTGATTGCACCGGTAGTTGTAAATCCAATTACAATACGATTACAACCACGACATGCCCTATAGTTTAATCATAGTATCAGTAGAATATATATCAAAATGCAAGGCCTGCTTGATTTTATTATCAAAGAGAAATTGCCGCCATCTAAAGGAAAGTATGTCATATAATGATACAAGGATTGTCTGTTTTACAAAATACTTCCGTCAACTTCTGCTATCATAATGTGTTTTTAACCAATTGTGTCTAGAACGGAACCGTTCATCTGGAAAATCATACAGGAATTCGTGGTCAATATATGTTTAGGACGGAACCGTTCATCTAGAAAATAATACAGGAACCGGCGGTCAATATGTGTCAGAAACAAAGTCTCCCCATTATCATGGTATTGTACTGTTACAATTATACGAGGTTGATATCGGATGAGATAATAATGAAAATCCCGGTCAATAGCGGTCATTAGAACAATTCTAATATTGCGTTGACTTTGTATGACGTTGGCATTGACTGGTATTTAAATGTTGCTGAGTTTGTACAAATATAAGGATGACACGAGGAAGAGTTTGAGGATACTAAAGGGATAATCATAATCCGTAAATCGAAGGTCAGACAACGCAATTCCAACAATGCGTTGACTTTGAATGACGTTGGCCTTGGATGGTACTTATATTCAACAGAGTCTGTAAGGATATAAGGATGATATTAATAGTGATATGCCATTTAGGAAGTAATTCCTATACTCGGCAACAGCATAAATTTTATTCTGTGTGCAATGTACTTCAAGTCGATTTTTAAACTATTTAAAAATGAATTTCTATTTCTGTCTTTATATATGTATACACCTCGACATGAGCAGGATTCGAACTCACAACTTTAGTGGTGATACACACTGATTTCACATGTAGTTTTAAATCCAACTATCCGGACCACGACGTCCCCTGTTTAGTTCGAATTAGGCATGTAATAAAATTAAGAAAATAAATGGAACGATCAAATTAACAACGTTTTGAATGTAGATGATTGTTTTTGCAACGGACGAAATAAAAATGGAAACAAAGAATAGCAATACTGTAAGAACCGTTCCAAAATCCATTCGGAAAATCGTAGAATAGAGACAAAATCAATGCCCTCAACATACACATACATGAACTCTCACATTGCTGGCTTGGTGTACACACCTCAATACTTCACTCTTAGTAAAATGATTCAGTCATACAAGTGTTTTCCACATGTGAGTAAAAACCCTGACATATAACAGGGCGAACTGTGTTGTTAAATAAAAACGGAGATATCTAATTTACTGCGATAACGTTCTACTGAATTGAATTTTAAAGGAACAGAACACAATAAGCTTTGCGACCCGGGGACTGGAGAGCCAAGAAAGGGCCCCGTGAATCTCCAAAGGGCCCCAATAGCCTTGGTCATATTATATATTTCTATTTTATTTTTATTTTATTATTTCAACTCAAATCTTCAATTTTGAGAGAAGTCTCATTTGTCACCGGAGCCCTAAAGCCGTTTTGTTGCGCGTTGCAAAATATCTTTTGGAGGCCCTGCTGACATACAATCATTCATTAAGTATACAAAATAATTATTTTACTTTGCAAAATTTTAATCTCTGTAAAGTATTTTCCAGAATAAAAACCGATATCAAAGGTTTGACACTGCATGTCATCAAATGCTCAGATAATTAGACTTGACATGTGAAGTCGTATTTCACTATATCTTTACTAAGAGGAGATTTGATTTGATTTGATTTATTGTGCTTAACATAGCTTTCAGCAATATTATAGCTATATCATGGCGACCAGTTTTAGTGGTGGAAGAAGTTGGAGTACCCGGAGAGAACCACCGATCATGGGCAAGCAGCTGGTAAACTTTATCATTTGGGGCTGTGAGTCGAATGCACCCTTTTTGTAATTGACAAAATCAGGCACGAATTCACGCCGTATTGTTGATAGGCTTGTATGAGTTGTTAGGTAATCCAACTACCTAACTCATTAAGCCACCGGGGCCCTTACTAAGAGGAGAGGTATGGCTACATAGTTATACTCGTCACTTTTATTTACGTCCATGTACCAAGCTAGGAAAATGAGAGGTTATGTATGTGTGTGTTAGACGTATCAATTTGTGTGTTAGACATATCAATTTGTGTGTTAGACGTATCAATTTGTGTGTTAGACATATCAATTTGTGTGTTAGACGTATCAATTTGTGTGTTAGACGTATCAATTTTGCCTCATTTTACGATTTTTCGATTAGATTGTGTAACTGTTCAGATAATGCGTTATTTGTTGTTATTATTTTATTGAACTGTTCAGATAATGTGATATTTGTTGTTATTATTTTATTGAACTGTTCAGATAATGTGATATTTGTTGTTATTATTTGATTGAACTGTTCAGATAATGTGATATTTGTTGTTATTATTTTATTGATATATTTTCCTAATGATTAAATATGTTTTTTTTCTTATCAATTTATAGCAGTATTTAATATATTATATATATATATAAACAGGCAAGATGTCTCTCATAAATTGTAATAGGAATGTAATGTACTAGTTTTTGCCTTTGTTTCTGGGTGGATACCTTTTAATATGTTTCTGTCAAATCTGCTCATTATATGCGTTTTCAGTAAAAATAAACCTTGCCATACGATTTCTGGTTTTTTTCATAGATAAAACTGTAAATCACTTTGTACTCGATAATATGAGACAGGCAACCTGTTTGAAGGACGAAGTCCTAAAATTTCAATAATACAATGATCCGTACAAGTTATTATCTTTTATTTTGAATGAATTGTGTAGCCGATTTGCTATGGCTGTTCCGTTCATTTTACCTACGCCACTCTTCCGTCGAGTGTTTCGTAGAAAGATATTTTGTTATCAGGATTTTATTTCAAGTTTATTTCGATTTTGCATAGAGTAAATAATTAAAGAATTGGGAATTTTTCATTGAAATATATTTCTTTTGCGTTTCTAAATATCAATTGATCTATTTTTTTTAAACTTCCGGTGAACAGATATTTGGCTATCAATATAGAAAGGAGGAAACATCGCACAGATTACCGTTAAAAGGACTTCGTCCTTTATCAATAAGAAATATTTAAGATACCAAAATGTTCATGGTATACATGATCGCTCACTTTCCTGGCTTCATACATGTACTTCAATACACAATGAGTGATCATAATCTCCGAAACAATGAAAACTATACAACACCAAGAAGTAGACTCAGAATGTCTTTGACATCCTTTATACCATCTACTGTTTCATTATGGAACAATTTAGATCTAAATGTTAGAAATATCCCAAATATATCATGTTTTAAATCTAGAATTAAAGAAAAAACTGTTAAATCTCCGGAGTATTATGGTGAAGGGTCCAGAAAACTAAGCATACTCCATGCTAGACTACGACATCAATGTAGCTCATTGAATTCTGATTTATATCGCATAAGCATTACAAATGACCCCAAATGGCATTGTGGTGCACCATATGAAGATTCAATTCATTTTCTAATGGAATGTCCATTATACCAAAATGAGAGATATTGTCTTTTTAGAAATCAACAAAAATATAGAAACATTACTCTTTGGAAACGATGAAATTAGTATAAACGAAAATTATAATATCTTCAATAAAGTTCGAGCATATATTAGACAAACAAAAAGATTAAAATCAGTGGTCGGTCATCTGGTCTACATCAACATCAATTTATTTCCCATGTTTCACTATATTGTGTTAAATATTATTTATATTTGTGTATGTGCTATTTTTGTTGACATTATTATATGTGTATTATTTGTAGGGAGAGGACAGTCCATAAGTTGTGATAACTTTTTGTCCAATCCCAATGCTGTTTTATTTGCAATAAAATAATATTAAATATTAAATTAATGACGGGGTCAAACTAGGCCCTAAACCCCTCTTAAGATGATGTAGTGATGTATACAAGAGCTTTCTATATGGGCGTAAGATGGACATTTATGATTTTCGCTATGAATCTCATATGAAACTACAACTTTTCTAAATAGTATTGTGAAACCGATTCATGTTCGATTATGATTATTTTTATCAACAATATCAGAATTAAATGTATAATTACAACAAACTATAACAAAAAAATGGACACTACACAAGATATGCACAAAACTTAATTAATTTCTTCAAAAGCTCAATATAATGATGTTACTTTGTCAACAAATATGCTTAAGTCGTGAAGATTTGAAAACCTACTTCTGAATATATTTGAAGATAACTGCCGTAAGAAAAGCTTTAAGATACAGTACAGTCAGAGACATAGAGTGATAAATCACTGTGATTGACGTATCACTCTTCTTAGTAATACTGATATATCTTTTGGTCTGTTCAATTTATTTGCTCACTTTCTTGTGCCTTTTTGGGTTATAGCAAGTAACACTCTAAATACAAAATAAATTTTGAAGATATATTACTAAACAGAAAAAAAGATATTTCATTATCACTGAGACGAGTGATACGTCTATCACCATGATCTATCATGGTATGTCTCTAACTGTACTGTATCATAGGGGTAATCAGACACCTTAAATCGAAAGACAGACGATTCAATGGGCAAAGAAACGGAAAAGGGAACAGACAATGATCTACAAAACACTACAAATAAAACTAGGAAAACTAAATATTGAACACAACGAACCCCACCAAAAACCGTGAGTGCACTCATGTGCTCCTGCAGGGTTAGCAGTTCCTGCTCCACTATTGACATCCCAACCGTAGAATTACTATTAAACGGGACCAACGTCATCTTGATATGGAAATCGTGTTAGATACCAGTATATGTAAATAAATACAAATAACATTAGGAAAATACGACTTCCTACAAAGCAAATGGGAGTAGAGACGAACAGGAACTCAGAACTTACATCCCAAAACAGAACAACAAACGATAACATGTAATAATACAGAACTCAGAACTTACATCTCAAAACAGAACAACAATCGATAACATGTAATAATACAGAACTCAGAACTTACATCTCAAAACAGAACAACAATCGATAACATGTAATAATACAGAACTCAGAACTTACATCTCAAAACAGAACAACAATCGATAACATGTAATAATACAGAACTCAGAACTTACATCCCAAAACAGAACAACAATCGATATCATGTAATAATACAGAACTCAGAACTTACATCCCAATACAGAACAACAATCGATAACATGTAATAATACAGAACTCAGAACTTACATCCCAAAACAGAACAACAAATGATAACATGTAATAATACAGAACTCAGAACTTACATCCCAAAACAGAACAACAATCGATAACATGTAATAATACAGAACTCAGAACTTACATCCCAAAACAGAACAACAAATGATAACATGTAATAATACAGAACTCAGAACTTACATCCCAAAACAGAACAACAAACGATAACATGTAATAATACAGAACTCAGAACTTACATCCCAAAACAGAACAACAATCGATAACATGTAATAATACAGAACTCAGAACTTACATCCCAAAACAGAACAACAATCGATAACATGTAATAATACAGAACTCAGAACTTACATCCCAAAACAGAACAACAATCGATAACATGTAATAATACAGAACTCAGAACTTACATCCCAAAACAGAACAACAAACGATAACATGTAATAATACAGAACTCAAAACTTACATCCCAAAACAGAACAACAATCGATAACATGTTATAATACAGAACTCAGAACTTACATCCCAAAACAGAACAACAATCGATAACATGTAATAATACAGAACTCAGAACTTACATCCCAAAACAGAACAACAAACGATAACATGTAATAATACAGAACTCAAAACTTACATCCCAAAACAGAACAACAATCGATAACATGTAATAATACAGAACTCAGAACTTACATCCCAAAACAGAACAACAATCGATAACATGTAATAATACAGAACTCAGAACTTACATCCCAAAACAGAACAACAATCGATAACATGTAATAATACAGAACTCAGAACTTACATCCCAAAACAGAACAACAATCGATAACATGTAATAATACAGAACTCAGAACTTACATCCCAAAACAGAACAACAAATGATAACATGTAATAATACAGAACTCAGAACTTACATCCCAAAACAGAACAACAATCGATAACATGTAATAATACAGAACTCAGAACTTACATCCCAAAACAGAACAACAATCGATAACATGTAATAATACAGAACTCAGAACTTACATCCCAAAACAGAACAACAAATGATAACATGTAATAATACAGAACTCAGAACTTACATCCCAAAACAGAACAACAATCGATAACATGTAATAATACAGAACTCAGAACTTACATCCCAAAACAGAACAACAAATGATAACATGTAATAATACAGAACTCAGAACTTACATCCAAAACAGAACAACAAACGATAACATGTAATAATACAGAACTCAGAACTTACATCTCAAAACAGAACAACAATCGATAACATGTAATAATACAGAACTCAGAACTTACATCCCAAAACAGAACAACAATCGATAACATGTAATAATACAGAACTCAGAACTTACATCCCAAAACAGAACAACAAATGATAACATGTAATAATACAGAACTCAGAACTTACATCCCAAAACAGAACAACAAATGATAACATGTAATAATACAGAACTCAGAACTTACATCCCAAAACAGAACAACAAATGATAACATGTAATAATACAGAACTCAGAACTTACATCCCAAAACAGAACAACAATCAATAACATGTAATAATACAGAACTCAGAACTTACATCCCAAAACAGAACAACAAACGATAACATGTAATAATACAGAACTCAGAACTTACATCCCAAAACAGAACAACAATCGATAACATGTAATAATACAGAACTCAGAACTTACATCCCAAAACAGAACAACAATCAATAACATGTAATAATACAGAACTCAGAACTTACATCCCAAAACAGAACAACAAACGATAACATGTAATAATACAGAACTCAGAACTTACATCCCAAAACAGAACAACAATCGATAACATGTAATAATACAGAACTCAGAACTTACATCCCAAAACAGAACAACAAATGATAACATGTAATAATACAGAACTCAGAACTTACATCCCAAAACAGAACAACAATCGATAACATGTAATAATACAGAACTCAGAACTTACATCCCAAAACAGAACAACAAATGATAACATGTAATAATACAGAACTCAGAACTTACATCCCAAAACAGAACAACAATCAATAACATGTAATAATACAGAACTCAGAACTTACATCCCAAAACAGAACAACAAACGATAACATGTAATAATACAGAACTCAGAACTTACATCCCAAAACAGAACAACAATCGATAACATGTAATAATACAGAACTCAGAACTTACATCCCAAAACAGAACAACAAATGATAACATGTAATAATACAGAACTCAGAACTTACATCCCAAAACAGAACAACAATCGATAACATGTAATAATACAGAACTCAGAACTTACATCCCAAAACAGAACAACAAATGATAACATGTAATAATACAGAACTCAGAACTTACATCAGATAGAACTTACAGAAGACACCAAAGGGGTAATCAGAATCTGTATATCGAAGAACAAACAACACAATGGCCAAAAGAAAAAAGTACAAAAGGACAAACAACGATATACAAAACAGTACACATAAAACTAAAGATCGAGTAACACGAACCCCACTTAAAACCGGGGTGAATTCAGGTGCTCCGGAAGAGTAGGCAGTTCCTGCTCCGCTAGTGGCACCCTTCGTTTTAATCTAGTGACAAACCCGGTAATAAATCATATATGGGGAACGGACCAGGAAGTGCTTGCGACAAGTGGAACATATAAAGAAAAACATGTGGCCAAAATAAAAAATAAAAAAGGACAAGCTAAAATCAGCGTCACAGAAAAGTAATTATAAACAAACAATAACTCATCCAAAACCGAAAGTGAATTGGGGTCCTCCGCAAGGGTAGTGAGTTCCTGCATCATATTCGGCACCCGATGACACTTTAGATATGACTACATAAAAACACGCTAATTATATATTTGAAAATGGTGAGCAATATAATGCACACGTTTGTGTTTTTAGTAAATCCTACCGGTCGTAAGATGGACGTAGAAACCATTGTTAATGTAGTTTTAAGGTTCCGAAATGAAAAGGAATATGTATTTATGTCTTGTTTTGGGCGGAGTCTCGCTTATGGTGAATTGTCTAGAACAGTAGTAATTATCATAATTCAAAGTAGAGAAGTCGTACATTCCACTGCATATACAGCAAACGATGATATTGGCTCACAAGGGACCGTCGTGGCCGAGATCGTATGGTAGTTGGATTTACAACGATCTATGCAATTAGTGCCTATCGCCACTGATATGGTGAGGTCGAATATCGTGGCGAGGTGTACGACATTATGTGATAAAGTTTATCTGGGTACTCCGCTTTCCTCCACCAATAAAACTGACCGCCACGATATAGCTGAAATATTAGTGAAAGTGGCGTTAAACATCATAAATCTAACCTTAACCCTTTTACCTAGCAAACATGTGTTTTTAATAAAAAAAAACATAAATAAAAAACAAAAAAACACAAGTTATAGTATCACGGATGATTTGTTACTAAAATTAAAAATAACTTACTCATTCGAGAGCACCTGAGTTCAAAACATGGGTTTTTGGTGGATCCTTGATTCCCCCTCATTTTTTTTAAATAACTTTTTGTTCTATGTCTTGTGTATAATGTTGACTATCTCTGGATTGTTCATATCTTCGGTATTCTCTAACGTGTATTTACGTTGAATTGGTGACTAATATTTGTTTCTTTGATAGCCCCCAGGATTTAGGTTAAAAGCCTTTTGGAATGTTTAGCTCCAGTTGTATGTAGAAAGGTGCATGTCTTATTTACGTTATTTGTGGATGTTTCCGCATAGCGGTGTCCAACGAATATTGTGTTGTGTCTTTGCTTTGGTTTTATTCGTCTTGTTGCCAGTTTCTCTGGATTGTCTATTTTTGATTGCCCCTTCAGTATTCGCCTACGTTTATTGACTTACAATATCAGTTTGTTATTGTTTTACCTGCTAAGATTAGATCTGTTCGAGTAGTTTTCATGTTGATATATAACAAACCAGACAACAATACAAGAAAATTTCTATTTGAAATGGAGAAACTCATATCTGCTTCCCCCCCCCCCCCTCGAAATGAAAACGGGTATTGAAAACAGTGATATAATATGATTTACCGCTGATATTCATTTAATGTCAAACAGATGTATATGATTGTTTTGCTTGAAAGATAATTGCTTTTCTCACTACTTAAAGAAATGGAGAAAAAATCACCGAGACAGTGTTATTATAAAATTGCTTTTAATCATTTCCCTCCGTCCTGTGAAATAGTTGTATGATATCTCCATACGTCACTCACTGATAATACAAAAAAGTGAAATTAACTCAAATAATGTGGCTGTTCTCTCGCCCACGTGAAAAACGGTCGTCTAGAGTAATTAAAAACTAAATTACAATGGAAATGATCGCCATTGTTTATCACATTTTCTCGTTTCCTCTGATATGGACAACTTCCGTTTCCGTTTAAGCTGAATGTGTGTCAGCCATGTGCATGACAGGTTTATTAACAATAAACAATAATCCATGTAGGAAATATATTTTTCTTCTAAATGACTTCTGAAATACATTAATTATTTTATACCGTAATCTGTCTTATTGTTAATTAATTTATATAAACGCTAGAGAAAACCGAAGTGGCAATCAAGAACTGTAACTCTAGAGAACATTGGGTACACAAGACACAGGACGAAGACAAACAAAGCTAAAAACCGCAACGCAGAAATAAAAAAGATGAGTAACACGAACCCCACCAAAAACCGAGGGTGAACCCATATGCTCGCGAAGTGTATCTGAAATATCGGAAGCTAATGCATGATTTTGTATTAGGTCAAGCATTATGTATTTGTTGAGTCTATTGATTAAGATATCAAGTGGTGTAGAGTAACCTCCCCTCTTGAACATTATTAATATAATAAAGGGCGTGATTTGATTGTAATTTTGAAGTCGATGTGCTTTAAGTGTTAATTATAAGTTAGGACAAAACGCATAAACGAATGATTATGCGAATAGATTATACATTTTCCTGCCTCTTTGTCCAAGTGTGGTAGACCGTGGGTTCGAGCTCCGATCCACTCAAAGCACGCAGCATTCAGGAAAAAGAACAAAGACTGCTTAGCTCGGAATCCAAAATTGTGCCCGAGTGAGGCGACATGTCTGTCCGCGGCATGTTGCTTCAGTGAGCTAGCACTATAAAAATCCAAACAAGCGTGTTGATCTAGTACAAAGTGGACATTATCATCATCTCATTATAAAAAAACTTGTTCTCGCAAAGATATAGCTGAAAAATAATTGGGTTGGCGTGAAACAACAATCACTCTCACTCACGCATAATGTTAATTGAATCATCTGACGTCATACAACAACCAATCAGGTGATTTCCATGTCATTTTCATTTCAAATATTTTATTGATAAATCAATAGGATTGGATAACAGGCTATGCCTATACAAATCCTCTCCAACAACAAGATGGAACAATTAGAACACAATTTACATCAGACATGGAGCAATCTACCCATCATGTATACATGCAATTCATCTTAATTATCAAGCATAAACACATGTATATTAATAGCAGAATCATACAAACAAAACAAAAAAGATTTTTCCCTTTCTTTTTTTCTTTTTTTTGTGTCGATCTTGTTGTGAGTACGTGATTGTTTTTAACACCGAATGCAACTGACCTTACTAGTGACAAGTAAAAACGAATAATTTGTATTTTGTTGCTTATTAACTGCAAACTTGCATGATTCTTTGTCCGTAATTAACGCGACTAAAAGCAGATTCACAGAAAATAAGAAATAAATGCATTGTTGTACTGATTTAATGACGATTCGGCAAACCCTGTAAACAATTCCGTTAATTAATAAGATGGCGTCCATTTCTTGATCGATCTCAAACACTATCATGGTGTGAACAGAGATGATAATGATGCCAACATTGCACTAGATCAACAGGCTTAGTTCGAATTTTATAATACTAACTCATTCAAACAAGTTCCGTGTGTAGACATGTCGCTCCACTTGGACACATCATCCAGATTACGGGCCAACCAGTCTTTCACATTAATGCTGCCTGCTTAGTGGAGAAGCAACTCATACCAATGTCATAGTCTTTTCTTTAACCCGACCACGTGGATCGACCCAAGATGTATGTATTCGAGGTTCGCTGGGTATTTTCTCATGTTTAAATGATGGTAATACATATAATGCAACTTCTGCGCCACAATGATTAAATATAGTATGTATAGTGTTCAAGAGCTTTTGTAAACTACGCTGCTCGGAAATAACCCACGAAAATGAGCGGTCATGAATATGTGAGTCGATATTGCCCCTATTTCTACAATTTTCGATTACATTTTGGAATTGTTCAAGGATTATTGTATTTTGTTTTTGTTTTTCATTTTATCATAATATGCGCTACTGTACATTCTGTTACTGAACGTGTTATTATAATATGCGCTACTGTACATGCTGTTAATGAACGTGTTATTATAATATGCGTTACTGTACATTCTCTTAATGAACGTGTTATTATAATATGCGTTACTGTACATTCTGTTAATGAACGTGTTATTATAATATGCGCTACTGTACATTCTGTTAATGAACGTGTTATTATAATATGCGCTACTGTACATTCTGTTAATGAACGTGTAATTATAATATGCACTACTGTACATTCTGTTAATGAACCTGTTATTATAATATGCGTTACTGTACATTCTGTTAATGAACGTGTTATTACAATATGCGCTACTGTACATTCTGTTAATGAACCTGCTATTATAATATGCGTTACTGTACATTCTGTTAATGAACGTGTAATTATAATATGCGCTACTGTACATTATGTTAATGAACGTGTTATTATAGTATGCGCTACTGTATATTCTGTTAATGAACCTGTTATTATAATATGCGCTACTGTACATTCTGCTAATGAACCTGTTATTATAATATGCGCTAATGTACATTCTGTTAATGAACATGTAATTATAATATGCACTACCGTGCGTTCTATTAATGAACCTGTTATTATAATATGCGTCACTGTACATTCTGTTAATGAACGTGTTATTATAATATGCGCTACTGTACATTCTGTTAATGAACGTGTTATTATAATATGCGCTACTGTACATTCTGTTAATGAACGTGTAATTATAATATGCGCTACTGTGCATTCTGTTAATGAACGTGTTATTCTAATATGCGCTACTGTACATTATGTTAATGAACGTGTTATTATAATATGCGCTACTGTACATTCTGTTAATGAACGTGTAATTATAATATGCACTACTGTACATTCTGTTAATGAACGTGTTATTATAATATGCGCTACTGTACATTCTGTTAATACACGTGTTATTATAATATGCGCTACTGTACATTCTGTTAATGAACGTGTAATTATAATATGCACTACTGTACATTCTGTTGATGAACGTGTTATTATAATATACGTTACTGGAAATTCTGTTGATGAACCTGTTATTATAAAATGCGTTACTGTACATTCTGTTAATGAACGTGTAATTATAATATGCACTACTGTACATTCTGTTAATGAACGTGTTATTATAATATGCGTTACTGTACATTCTGTTAATGAACGTGTTATTATAATATGCGCTACTGTACATTCTGTTAATGAACGTGTTATTATAATATGCGCTACTGTACATTCTGTTAATGAACGTGTTATTATAATATGCGCTACTGTACATTCTGTTACTGAACGTGTTATTATAATATGCGCTACTGTGCATTCTGTTAATGAACGTGTTATTATAATATGCGCTACTGTGCATTCTGTTAATGAACGTGTTATTATAATATGCGCTACTGTGCATTCTGTTAATGGACCTGTTATTATAATATGCGCTACTGTACATTCTGCTAATGAACCTGTTATTATAATATACACTACTGTACATTCTGTTAATCAACGTGTTATTATAATATGCACTACTGTACATTCTGTTAATGAACGTGTTATTATAATATGCGCTACTGTACATTCTGTTAATAAACGTGTTGTTATAATATGCACTACTGTACATTCTGTTTATGAACGTGTAATTATAATATGCACTACTTTACATTCTGTTGATGAAGGTGTTATTATAATATACGTTACTGGAAATTCTGTTGATGAGCATGTTATTATAAAATGCGTTACTGTACATTCTGTTAATGAACGTGTTATTATAATATGCGCTACTGTGCATTCTGTTAATGAATGTGTTATTATAATATGCGCTACTGTACATTCTGTTAATGAACGTGTAATTATAATATGCACTACTGTACATTCTGTTAATGAACGTGTTATTATAATATGCGCTACTGTACATTATGTTAATGAACGTGTTATTATAATATGCGCTACTGTACATTCTCTTAATGAACGTTTTATCATAATATGCGCTACTGTACATTCTGTTAATGAACGTGTTATTATAATATGCACTACTGTACATTCTGTTAATGAATCTGTTATTATAATATGTGTTACTGTACATTCTGTTAATGAACGTGTTATTATAATATGCGCTAATGTACATTCTGTTAATGAGCGTGTTATTATAATATACGTTACAGGAAATTCTGTTAATAAACGTGTTATTATGATATGCGCTACTGTACATTCTGTTAATGAACGTGTTATTTTAATATGCACTACTGTACATTCTGTTGATGAACGTGTTATTAAAATATACGTTACTAGACATTATGTTAATGAACGTGTAATTCTAATATGCGGTACTGTACATTCTGTTAATGAACGTGTTGTAATAATATGCACTACTGTACATTCTTTTAATGAACGTGTAATTATAATATGCACTACTGTACATTCTGTTGATGAACGTGTTATTATAATATACGCTACTGGAACTTCTGTTGATGAACCTGTTATTATAAAATGCGTTACTGTACATTCTGTTAATGAACGTGTTATTATAATATGCACTACTGTACATTCTGTTAATGAACGTGTAATTATAATATGCACTACTGTACATTCTGTTGATGAACGTGTTATTATAATATACGTTACTGGAAATTCTGTTGATGAACCTGTTATTATAAAATACATTACTGTACATTCTGTTAATGAACGTGTTATTATAATATGCGCTACTGTGCATTCTGTTAATGAACGTGTTATTATAATATGCGCTTCTGTACATTCTGTTAATGAACGTGTAATTATAATATGCACTACTGTACATTCTGTTAATGAACGTGTTATTATATTATGCGCTAATGTACATTATGTTAATGAACGTGTTATTATAATATGCGCTACTGTGCATTCTGTTTATGAACGTGTTATTATAATATGCGCTACTGTACATTCTGTTAATGAACGTGTTATTATAATATGCGCTACTGTACATTCTGTTAATGAACGTGTTATTATAATATGCACTACTGTACATTCTGTTAATGAACGTGCTATTATAATATGCGCTACTGTACATTCTGTTAATAAACGTGATATTATAATATGCGCTACTGTACATTCTTTAAATGAACGTGTTATTTTAATATGCACTATTGTACATTCTGTTGATGAACGTGTTATTATAATATACGTTACTAGACATTATGTTACTGAACGTGTTATTATAATATGCGCTACTGTACATTCTGTTAATGAACGTGTTATTATAACATGCACTACTGTACATTCTGTTAATGAACGTGTAATTATAATATGCACTACTGTGCATTCTGTTTATGAACGTGTTATTATAATATACGTTACTGGAAATTCTGTTGATGAACCTGTTATTATAAAATGCGTTACTGTACATTCTGTTAATGGACGTGTTATTATAATATGCGCTACTGTGCATTCCGTTAATGAACGTGTTATTATAATATGCGCTCCTGTACATTCTGTTAATGAACGTGTAATTATAATATGCACTACTGTGCATTCTCTGAATGAACGTGTTATTATAATATGCGCTACTGTACATTATGTTAAAGAACGTGTTATTATGATATGCGCTACTGTACATTCTGTAAATGAACGTCTTATTATAATATGCACTACTGTACATTCTGTTAATGAACGTGTTATTTTAATATGCACTACTGTACATTCTGTTGATGAACGTGTTATTATAATATACGTTACTAGACATTATGTTAATGAACGTGTAACTATAATATGCGCTACTGTACATTCTGTTAATGAACGTGTTGTTATTATATGCATTACTGTACATTCTGTTTATGAACGTGTAATTATAATATGCACTACTGTACATTCTGTTGATGAACGTGTTATTATAATATACGTTACTGGAAATTCTGTTGATGAACCTGTTATTATAATATGCGTTGCTGTACATTCTGTTAATGAACGTGTTATTATAATATGCGCTACTGTGCATTCTGTTAATGAACGTGTTATTTTAATATGCACTACTGTACATTCTGTTAATGAACGTGTTATTATAATATGCGCTACTGTACATTATGTTAAAGAACGTGTTATTCTAATATGCGCTACTGTACATTCTGTAAATGAACGTGTTATTATAATATGCACTACTGTACATTCTGTTAATGAACGTGTTATTTTAATATGCACTACTGTACATTCTGTTGATGAACGTGTTATTATAATATACGTTACTAGACATTATGTTAATGAACGTGTAACTATAATATGCGCTACTGTACATTCTGTTAATGAACGTGTTGTTATTATATGCACTACTGTATATTCTGTTTATGAACGTGTAATTATAATATGCACTACTGTACATTCTGTTGATGAACGTGTTATTATAATATACGTTACTGGAAATTCTGTTGATGAACCTGTTATTATAATATGCGTTACTGTACATTCTGCTAATGAACGTGTTATTATAATATCCGCTACTGTGCATTCTGTTAATGGACGTGTTATTATAATATGCGCTACTGTACATTCTGTTAATGAACGTGTTATTATAATATGCGCTACTGTACATTCTGTTAATGAACTTGTAATTATAATATGCACTACTGTACATTATGTTAATGAACGTGTTATTATAATATGCGCTACTGTACATTCTGTTAATAAACGTGTTGTTATAATATGCACTACTGTACATTCTGTTTATGAACGTGTTATTATAATATGCACTACTGTACATTCTGTTGATGAACGTGTTATTATAATATACGTTGCTGGAAATTCTGTTGATGAACATGTTATTATAAAATGCGTTACTGTACATTCTGTTAATGAACGTGTTATTATAATATGCGCTACTGTGCATTCTGTTAATGAATGTGTTATTATAATATGCGCTACTGTACATTCTCTTAATGAACGTGTAATTATAATATGCACTACTGTACATTCTGTTAATGAACGTGTTATTATAATATGCGTACTGTACATTATGTTAATGAACGTGTTATTATAATATGCGTTACTGTACATTCTCTAAATGAACGTCTTATCATAATATGCGCTACTGTACATTCTGTTAATGAACGTGTTATTATAATATGCACTACTGTACATTCTGTTAATGAATCTGTTATTATAATATGTGTTACTGTACATTCTGTTAATGAACGTGTTATTATAATATGCGCTACTGTACATTCTGTTAATGAACGTGTTATTATAATATACGTTACAGGAAATTCTGTTAATAAACGTGTTATTATGATATGCGCTACTGTACACTCTGTTAATGAACGTGTTATTTTAATATGCACTACTGTACATTCTGTTTATGAACGTGTTATTATAATATACGTTACTAGACATTATGTTAATGAACGTGTAATTCTAATATGCGGTACTGTACATTCTGTTAATGAACGTGTTGTAATAATATGCACTACTGTACATTCTGTTAATGAACGTGTAATTATAATATGCACTACTGTACATTCTGTTGATGAACGTGTTATTATAATATGCACTACTGTGCATTCTCTGAATGAACGTGTTATTATAATATGCGCTACTGTACATTATGTTAAAGAACGTGTTATTATGATATGCGCTACTGTACATTCTGTAAATGAACGTCTTATTATAATATGCACTACTGTACATTCTGTTAATGAACGTGTTATTTTAATATGCACTACTGTACATTCTGTTGATGAACGTGTTATTATAATATACGTTACTAGACATTATGTTAATGAACGTGTAACTATAATATGCGCTACTGTACATTCTGTAAATGAACGTCTTATTATAATATGCACTACTGTACATTCTGTTAATGAACGTGTTATTTTAATATGCACTACTGTACATTCTGTTGATGAACGTGTTATTATAATATACGTTACTAGACATTATGTTAATGAACGTGTAACTATAATATGCACTACTGTACATTCTGTTAATGAACGTGTTGTTATTATATGCACTACTGTATATTCTGTTTATGAACGTGTAATTATAATATGCACTGCTGTACATTCTGTTGATGAACGTGTTATTATAATATACGTTACTGGAAATTCTGTTGATGAACCTGTTATTATAATATGCGTTACTGTACATTCTGCTAATGAACGTGTTATTATAATATCCGCTACTGTACATTCTGTTAATGAGCGTGTTATTATAATATGCGCTACTGTGCATTCTGTTAATGGACGTGTTATTATAATATGCGCTACTGTACATTCTGTTAATGAACGTGTTATTATAATATGCGCTACTGTACATTCTGTTAATGAACGTGTAATTATAATATGCACTACTGTACATTATGTTAATGAACGTGTTATTATAATATGTGCTACTGTACATTCTGTTAATAAACGTGTTGTTATAATATGCACTACTGTACATTCTGTTTATGAACGTGTAATTATAATATGCACTACTGTGCATTCTGTTGATGAACGTGTTATTATAATATACGTTACTGGAAATTCTGTTGATGAACATGTTATTATAAAATGCGTTACTGTACATTCTGTTAATGAACGTGTTATTATAATATGCGCTACTGTGCATTCTGTTAATGAATGTGTTATTATAATATGCGCTACTGTACATTCTGTTAATGAACGTGTAATTATAATATGCACTACTGTACATTCTGTTAATGAACGTGTTATTATAATATGCGCTACTGTACATTATGTTAATGAACGTGTTATTATAATATGCGTTACTGTACATTCTCTAAATGAACGTCTTATCATAATATGCGCTACTGTACATTCTGTTAATGAACGTGTTATTATAATATGCACTACTGTACATTCTGTTAATGAATCTGTTATTATAATATGTGTTACTGTACATTCTGTTAATGAACGTGTTATTATAATATGCGCTACTGTACATTCTGTTAATGAACGTGTTATTATAATATACGTTACAGGAAATTCTGTTAATAAACGTGTTATTATGATATGCGCTACTGTACATTCTGTTAATGAACGTGTTATTTTAATATGCACTACTGTACATTCTGTTTATGAACGTGTTATTATATTATACGTTACTAGACATTATGTTAATGAACGTGTAATTCTAATATGCGGTACTGTACATTCTGTTAATGAACGTGTTGTAATAATATGCACTACTGTACATTCTGTTAATGAACGTGTAATTATAATATGCACTACTGTACATTCTGTTAATGAACGTGTTATTATAATATGCGCTACTGTGCATTCCGTTAATGAACGTGTTATTATAATATGCGCTACTGTACATTCTGTTAATGAACGTGTAATTATAATATGCACTACTGTACATTCTGTTAATGAACGTGTTATTATAATATGCGCTACTGTACATTCTGTTAATGAACGTGTTATTATAATATGCACTACTGTACATTCTGTTAATGAATCTGTTATTATAATATGTGTTACTGTACATTCTGTTAATGAACGTGTTATTATAATATGCGCTACTGTACATTCTGTTAATGAACGTGTTATTATAATATACGTTACAGGAAATTCTGTTAATAAACGTGTTATTATGATATGCGCTACTGTACATTCTGTTAATGAACGTGTTATTTTAATATGCACTACTGTACATTCTGTTTATGAACGTGTTATTATAATATACGTTACTAGACATTATGTTAATGAACGTGTAATTCTAATATGCGGTACTGTACATTCTGTTAATGAACGTGTTGTAATAATATGCACTACTGTACATTCTGTTAATGAACGTGTAATTATAATATGCACTACTGTACATTCTGTTGATGAACGTGTTATTATAATATACGCTACTGGAACTTCTGTTGATGAACCTGTTATTATAAAATGCGTTACTGTACATTCTGTTAATGAACGTGTTATTATAATATGCACTACTGTACATTCTGTTAATGAACGTGTAATTATAATATGCACTACTGTACATTCTGTTGATGAACGTGTTATTATAATATACGTTACTGGAAATTCTGTTGATGAACCTGTTATTATAAAATACATTACTGTACATTCTGTTAATGAACGTGTTATTATAATATGCGCTACTGTGCATTCTGTTAATGAACGTGTTATTATAATATGCGCTACTGTACATTCTGTTAATGAACGTGTAATTATAATATGCACTACTGTACATTCTGTTAATGAACGTGTTATTATAATATGCGCTACTGTACATTATGTTAATGAACGTGTTATTATAATATGCGCTACTGTGCATTCTGTTAATGAACGTGTTATTATAATATGCGCTACTGTACATTATGTTAAAGAACGTGTTATTCTAATATGCGCTACTGTACATTCTGTAAATGAACGTGTTATTATAATATGCACTACTGTACATTCTGTTAATGAACGTGTTATTTTAATATGCACTACTGTACATTCTGTTGATGAACGTGTTATTATAATATACGTTACTAGACATTATGTTAATGAACGTGTAACTATAATATGCGCTACTGTACATTCTGTTAATGAACGTGTTGTTATTATATGCACTACTGTATATTCTGTTTATGAACGTGTAATTATAATATGCACTGCTGTACATTCTGTTGATGAACGTGTTATTATAATATACGTTACTGGAAATTCTGTTGATGAACCTGTTATTATAATATGCGTTACTGTACATTCTGCTAATGAACGTGTTATTATAATATCCGCTACTGTACATTCTGTTAATGAGCGTGTTATTATAATATGCGCTATTGTGCATTCTGTTAATGGACGTGTTATTATAATATGCGCTACTGTACATTCTGTTAATGAACGTGTTATTATAATATGCGCTACTGTACATTCTGTTAATGAACGTGTAATTATAATATGCACTACTGTACATTATGTTAATGAACGTGTTATTATAATATGCGCTACTGTACATTCTGTTAATAAACGTGTTGTTATAATATGCACTACTGTACATTCTGTTTATGAACGTGTAATTATAATATGCACTACTGTGCATTCTGTTGATGAACGTGTTATTATAATATACGTTACTGGAAATTCTGTTGATGAACATGTTATTATAAAATGCGTTACTGTACATTCTGTTAATGAACGTGTTATTATAATATGCGCTACTGTGCATTCTGTTAATGAATGTGTTATTATAATATGCGCTACTGTACATTCTGTTAATGAACGTGTAATTATAATATGCACTACTGTACATTCTGTTAATGAACGTGTTATTATAATATGCGCTACTGTACATTATGTTAATGAACGTGTTATTATAATATGCGTTACTGTACATTCTCTAAATGAACGTCTTATCATAATATGCGCTACTGTACATTCTGTTAATGAACGTGTTATTATAATATGCACTACTGTACATTCTGTTAATGAATCTGTTATTATAATATGTGTTACTGTACATTCTGTTAATGAACGTGTTATTATAATATGCGCTACTGTACATTCTGTTAATGAACGTGTTATTATAATATACGTTACAGGAAATTCTGTTAATAAACGTGTTATTATGATATGCGCTACTGTACCTTCTGTTAATGAACGTGTTATTTTAATATGCACTACTGTACATTCTGTTTATGAACGTGTTATTATATTATACGTTACTAGACATTATGTTAATGAACGTGTAATTCTAATATGCGGTACTGTACATTCTGTTAATGAACGTGTTGTAATAATATGCACTACTGTACATTCTGTTAATGAACGTGTAATTATAATATGCACTACTGTACATTCTGTTAATGAACGTGTTATTATAATATGCGCTACTGTGCATTCCGTTAATGAACGTGTTATTATAATATGCGCTACTGTACATTCTGTTAATGAACGTGTAATTATAATATGCACTACTGTACATTCTGTTAATGAACGTGTTATTATAATATGCGCTACTGTACATTCTGTTAATGAACCTGTTATTATAATATGCACTACTGTACATTCTGTTAATGAATCTGTTATTATAATATGTGTTACTGTACATTCTGTTAATGAACGTGTTATTATGATATGCGCTACTGTACATTCTGTTAATGAACGTGTTATTATAATATACGTTACAGGAAATTCTGTTAATAAACGTGTTATTATGATATGCGCTACTGTACATTCTGTTAATGAACGTGTTATTTTAATATGCACTACTGTACATTCTGTTTATGAACGTGTTATTATAATATACGTTACTAGACATTATGTTAATGAACGTGTAATTCTAATATGCGGTACTGTACATTCTGTTAATGAACGTGTTGTAATAATATGCACTACTGTACATTCTGTTAATGAACGTGTAATTATAATATGCACTACTGTACATTCTGTTGATGAACGTGTTATTATAATATACGCTACTGGAACTTCTGTTGATGAACCTGTTATTATAAAATGCGTTACTGTACATTCTGTTAATGAACGTGTTATTATAATATGCACTACTGTACATTCTGTTAATGAACGTGTAATTATAATATGCACTACTGTACATTCTGTTGATGAACGTGTTATTATAATATACGTTACTGGAAATTCTGTTGATGAACCTGTTATTATAAAATACATTACTGTACATTCTGTTAATGAACGTGTTATTATAATATGCGCTACTGTGCATTCTGTTAATGAACGTGTTATTATAATATGCGCTACTGTACATTCTGTTAATGAACGTGTAATTATAATATGCACTACTGTACATTCTGTTAATGAACGTGTTATTATAATATGCGCTACTGTACATTATGTTAATGAACGTGTTATTATAATATGCGCTACTGTGAATTCTGTTAATGAACGTGTTATTATAATATGCGCTACTGTACATTCTGTTAATGAACGTGTTATTATAATATGCACTACTGTACATTCTGTTAATGAACGTGCTATTATAATATGCGCTACTGTACATTCTGTTAATAAACGTGATATTATAATATGCGCTACTGTACATTCTTTTAATGAACGTGTTATTTTAATATGCACTACTGTACATTCTGTTGATGAACGTGTTATCATAATATACGTTACTAGACATTATGTTAATGAACGTGTTATTATAATATGCGCTACTGTACATTCTGTTAATGAACGTGTAATTATAATATGCACTACTGTGCATTCTGTTTATGAACGTGTTATTATAATATACGTTACTGGAAATTCTGTTGATGAACCTGTTATTATAAAATGCGTTACTGTACATTCTGTTAATGAACGTGTTATTATAATATGCGCTACTGTGCATTCCGTTAATGAACGTGTTATTATAATATGCGCTCCTGTACATTCTGTTAATGAACGTGTAATTATAATATGCACTACTGTGCATTCTCTTAATGAACGTGTTATTATAATATGCGCTACTGTACATTATGTTAAAGAACGTGTTATTATGATATGCGCTACTGTACATTCAGTAAATGAACGTCTTATTATAATATGCACTACTGTACATTCTGTTAATGAACGTGTTATTTTAATATGCACTACTGTACATTCTGTTGATGAACGTGTTATTATAATATACGTTACTAGACATTATGTTAATGAACGTGTAACTATAATATGCGCTACTGTACATTCTGTTAATGAACGTGTTGTTATTATATGCATTACTGTATATTCTGTTTATGAACGTGTAATTATAATATGCACTACTGTACATTCTGTTGATGAACGTGTTATTATAATATACGTTACTGGAAATTCTGTTGATGAACCTGTTATTATAATATGCGTTACTGTACATTCTGTTAATGAACGTGTTATTATAATATGCGCTAC
Source organism: Bathymodiolus septemdierum (assembly GCA_963383655.1). Taxonomy (NCBI): domain Eukaryota; kingdom Metazoa; phylum Mollusca; class Bivalvia; order Mytilida; family Modiolidae; genus Bathymodiolus; species Bathymodiolus septemdierum. Next base: position 50,956,002 of record OY726527.1, read on the forward strand.
TGTGCATTCTGTTAATGAACGTGTTATTTTAATATGCACTACTGTACATTCTGTTAATGAACGTGTTATTATAATATGCGCTACTGTACATTATGTTAAAGAACGTGTTATTCTAATATGCGCTACTGTACATTCTGTAAATGAACGTGTTATTATAATATGCGCTACTGTACATTATGTTAAAGAACGTGTTATTATGATATGCGCTACTGTACATTCTGTAAATGAACGTGTTATTATAATATGCACTACTGTACATTCTGTTAATGAACGTGTTATTTTAATATGCACTACTGTACATTCTGTTGATGAACGTGTTATTATAATATACGTTACTAGACATTATGTTAATGAACGTGTAACTATAATATGCGCTACTGTACATTCTGTTAATGAACGTGTTGTTATTATATGCATTACTGTACATTCTGTTTAAGAACGTGTAATTATAATATGCACTACTGTACATTCTGTTGATGAACGTGTTATTATAATATACGTTACTGGAAATTCTGTTGATGAACCTGTTATTATAATATGCGTTACTGTACATTCTGTTAATGAACGTGTTATTATTATATGCGCTACTGTGCATTCTGTTAATGAACGTGTTATTTTAATATGCACTACTGTACATTCTGTTAATGAACGTGTTATTATAATATGCGCTACTGTACATTATGTTAATGAACGTGTTATTCTAATATGCGCTACTGTACATTCTGTTAATGAACGTGTTATTTTAATATGCACTACTGTACATTCTGTTGATGAACGTGTTATTTTAATATGCACTACTGTACATTCTGTTAATGAACGTGTTATTATAATATGCGCTACTGTACATTATGTTAATGAACGTGTTATTATAATATGCGCTACTGTACATTATGTTAATGAACGTGTTATTCTAATATGCACTACTGTACATTCTGTTAATGAACGTGTTATTTTAATATGCACTACTGTGCATTCTGTTGATGAACGTGTTATTATAATATACGTTACTAGACATTATGTTAATGAACGTGTAACTATAATATGCGCTACTGTACATTCTGTTAATGAACGTGTTGTTATTATATGCACTACTGTATATTCTGTTTATGAACGTGTAATTATAATATGCACTACTGTACATTCTGTTGATGAACGTGTTATTATAATATACGTTACTGGAAATTCTGTTGATGAACCTGTTATTATAATATGCGTTACTGTACATTCTGCTAATGAACGTGTTATTATAATATCCGCTACTGTACATTCTGTTAATGAGCGTGTTATTATAATATGCGCTACTGTGCATTCTGTTAATGGACGTGTTATTATAATATGCGCTACTGTACATTCTGTTAATGAACGTGTTATTATAATATGCGCTACTGTACATTATGTTAATGAACGTGTAATTATAATATGCACTATTGTACATTCTGTTAATGAACGTGTTATTATAATATGCGCTACTGTACATTCTGTTAATGAACGTGTTGTTATAATATACGTTATTAGACATTATGTTAATGAACGTGTTATTATAATATGCACTACTGTGCATTCTCTTAATGAACGTGTTATTATAATATGCGCTACTGTACATTATGTTAAAGAACGTGTTATTATGATATGCGCTACTGTACATTCAGTAAATGAACGTCTTATTATAATATGCACTACTGTACATTCTGTTAATGAACGTGTTGTTATAATATACGTTATTAGACATTATGTTAATGAACGTGTTATTATAATATGTGCTACTGTACATTCTGTTAATGAACGTGTTATTATAATATACGTTACTGGACATTCTGTTAATGAACGTGTTATTTCTCTCACAGTTCAGAAAAAAAAATGATCTGAATAGCAGTATGTTTTACTGAGCAAATAATACACTTACCACACCACTAATTGTAAGCACATCAGATAACACGTGAATATATGTTTGTCTCTCCGTACTGACATGGTCTCCTAGCCGGCAATCAATTTGAAACTCAGAACGATAAAGCGAAGCATGGTGTTTATATATAATCATATTAGGATATTATGTTGTGTTTGGCAATCCTGATTCTGAATTTTGCAAAAGGATGGGAGTGGTATTTAAAAGATTCACATGGCGTAGATTATATCTTATTGATTGCTTGGCTTGTGGTTACTTTCCGGCCAGCAGTACTTTTTGAACCATATTCAGAATAAAAATATATTCACACTGTCGGGGAACAGTTCCAAATTCCAGAAAAAGTACATAGAGAGAGGCTAAATCGAAACCCCATGCACATATTTAGGGGATTCCGGCTTCTTCCACTACTAAAACTGGTCGCCATGATATAGCTGAAATATTGCTGAAAGTGGCGTTAAGCACAATAAATCAAATCGAATCGTTGGGTTCCTAGGGGATTTTATATCTTGTGGTGACATCAGTGGGGGCGTATTCAATGCATTGTTTTTAAGTATACATTTATAAGGATATACAGATTGACAATAACAAATTGCTGACAGGTTTACCGGACAACAACCTTGAAAACTGCAGCTTATAAATCTTATGTCTTACAAAGCATAATGAAAACAACACTGCTGCTGTATAGTTCATGTCTATGTTGTAGTTCATTTTTGTGATAGTATATAATCTTCTCAGTGGAAGATATATTTATATATTCGTAAAAACATTATTTGGCAGGAAGATGGACCTCCCTGGCCAACGGGGCCCTGTGCTTAAGCACACCTAAGCACAATGGTAAATCCGGCGCTGAATGTAATGCTTCCTTCCGGATTTTGGCCGAAATCGTTTTTGGTCTTAGATATACAATAACAAAAACATGTCGTCTGACAGATTTGCAAGTATTGAGTATAATATAATAAATAAAAAAAAAACAAAAAAAAACCAAATAGTTCATGGCACTACAGGCCAAATGGCAGTTTACGTACCGATCTTTCACCCACAAAATAGTATATTAACCTCAGCTTCGCTTCGGTCCATATCATATTTTGTGGGTGACATCCCGGTCCATAAGCTTTCATATGGCCCTTAGTGTCATGAACTATTTGTTAATTATAGCTATGTCATCCGATATGTAATTGTCACCAGGGCATTAACAGCTTTCACACCGCCACATATGTGTGCCTGTTCCAAGCCAGGACACGGATTTTAACGTCATATACCGTGGTCAATTTGGTATGTGTAATGATTTGTTGTGAGAGTTGGTTGTTCATTTTGTTGATATTAGTTGAATTGTTGACCCGCATCAATGTTTAAACTTTCTTTTCATAAAATATGTGAACATAAGCCATTAATAAACGAGTCAGCCTTTGGTGAGCTTTTGTGGTCGTTCACTTTCACCGCAACTGCAAATAACTTTTGTCTGTCTTGCAACGTCAAAATGTTCAGAGTATCTTCCACCTTTGACAATGGGAAAAGTTTGAAGATACCAAAGAGGTGACCAGAAGCCGTATATCGAAAAGGAACACACAATACAATTAGTAATGACCAAAATAGGACAAAACCGAGAGGTGACCTCTGGAAGGGTTAGTAGCTCCTGCTCTACATGTAGCACCCGTCGTGTTACTGTTAAACGAATGAAGGGTGTCTCCTTTCCCGTTCGATCTACGTGATCAGGTGCGTATAAACATAGGGTTCACGTAACCCATTAATACTTTTGAAAAGGAAATGATTGCAAGATATATACTCGTTGCAGATCCAGTTATCAATATGGAGTGTGGGGGTCCAATAACAGATTTAACCCCGCCATATTTTGTTGTGCTATCCTAAGCCAGGACAAGGATTTCCAACGTCATATTTCGTGGTCCTTTTTGCGTTTGTTGAGTTCTTTTAAGGTGAATTTTGTTTTGATGATATTGGTGGAGTTAATGGCCATCACTGTTTCAGCTTTTTTATTAACACGACGGGTGCCACTACTGGAGCAGGATCTGCCTACCCTTCCGGAGCACATGAGTTCACCCCGGTGTTTAGTGAAGTTTGTGTTACTCGATCTGTAGTTGTATATGTATGTTTTGTAGATCGTTGTTTGTCCTTTTGCACTTTTTCTTTTGGCCATTGTGTTGTCTGTTCTTTTTCGATTTACGGATTCTGATTACCCTTTTGGTATCTTTAAACTCGTATTAGCAGTGGTGTCTACGTACATCTTAGTATTTATTGAAAATACAAACGTAGGCATTATATTTCTCACCATTCTCAAATATATAATTAGCGTGTATTTCTGCAGTCATGTCTAATGTGTCATCGGGTGCCGAATATGCTGCAGGAACTCCTTACCCGTGCGGAGGACCCGAATTCGCCTTCGGTTTTGGATGAGTTATTGCTTGTTTATAATTACTTTTCTGTGACGCAGATTTTAGCTTGTCCCTTTTTTATATTTTGCTCACGTGTTTTTCTTTACAATTTCTTTGCATCATGCACAGTCAAACCTGTATTAAGAGGTCACTTTTGTGAAACAGACAAAGTGACCTTATAAGACATGTGACCTCTAAAATGATGTTCAATTCATATCAATTTGTTTATGACAGGACAAGAAAAATATGACCTTTTAATACAGATGACTGCTTAATAGAGGTGATCACATGGGCAGGGTTGATTGTATTGATTTCCAACTGCCCCTATTATGAAGCCAATATGGACTATTTCTAATATCGGAACCATATTATCTAAGTACTCATTGCTCACCAAACAGTAGCTGATTCCCAGACCAACAAAAAAACAGTAAACAAGACACCTCTATTAACCAGTCACATGTATTAAATTGTTTTGAAAGAACAACTTTTTCCTATCCTGTGATAGAAAATTTCATATGAATTGAACCTATTTTAAGAAGTCACCTGTCTTATAAGCCCACTTTGTCATTGTTCCAAAAGTGACCACTTAATACAGGTTTGAATGTGTCTGCAATATCCGATCGACTCTGACAATTGAGTGGAGAATTTTCAAAGATGATCAAATCTGCATGGGCAAATGCTGTTCATTTTCTACACGTGAAAGAAAACACAGTTTAAAAAAGGAGGTTGTATTGTTATATAACAGAGTCAGTGAGTGAATGATTTTTGCTTAGCGCCAATTCAGCAATTTTTCAGCTATAGTATGGCGAGAACAAGTTAATTTTCAATGAGATGATGATGAAGTCCGTTTTGTACTAGAGGAGCACGCTACGTTGGATTTTATTTATAGTGCTAACTCACTGAAACAACTGTCGAGCGTAGACTCGGACACATTATTCTGATTCCGAATCTTTGATCTTTCTCCTTAATGCTGCATGCTTATCGGAAAAAGCAACAGATGCCAATTTTGTAGTCTTTGGTTTGACCCGCGTGCGGCTCCAACCCACGATCTACCACCCTCGAGACGTGCACGATAACCATTATACCACCTATATGGTTTACACAAGATTAAAAAAACTAGAATGGTTATGTCACTCCTCGAGCATCAATCAATCAGTAACTGTCCTGTTAATGTAATGGAAACATATTAGAGGAAGCTAAATGTTTAATCAAATTAAGATTTCATGACCATAATAATTACTATGATCGTTATTTATGTGTTTAGTTATTAAATTGCTGCATATATTTAATAGACAGGTTGATAGACTGGTGGTGGTAATGGCAATGACGGATGCAATTAATCAAATATTTACCTGCACTTTTGTAAGGATCGTTGACCTCAGATTTGTGATTTTCTGTATTTTCAACGAATACACATGTTACTAAGGAGAACACGTTTTCACCATGCAACGTCATTTCCTGAAATGGTAATAATCTGGACACGAAGTCTTAAACTGTTCGTGTACAAGCTTTGTAAACATATTCGAATATTTACTTTATATACTGGAGACTGTTTCGAGCACGACTGCGAAAATTGTGCTTTATAGCCATACAACTTTCGACTCGTACTTGAAAAACGGTCATTCAGAACACATTATTCAGTATACACAGAGTTGTGATAAGACGAATGTATTATGTGTTTGAAACTCGTATGAGTGGTATGACTGTAAATGGGTTCCCCTTAGTTTTACGATGGAACTTAATAAGTTCATCCTGCTACCCGCATGTTAGACTCTCCTACATAAACAATAGCTTGATAGAAGTGGTCTTTCTACCCGCACGTTAGACTCTCCTACATAAACAATAGGCTGCGCCTCAGGCCAATACAGCAGGCATCGGACCTATAACTATGCCAATATGAAAAACATCACGTAATAATACTATAGTATTTAAATCGTTGTTGTAATACATTGTGCCTAGTCTGAATTGATATCTAATGCAATATGATATTTCCAATCATAGCATATGCTATATATATATTCCATTAAAATACAAGGTAAGAACTAAAGTATGGTCAGGGGTGAAACTAATTACGTGTTTGTGGACATGCTACATCACCATGTCATTCTTCTCCCTTTATCTGACACTTTTAATGGTGATTATCTCATATTTATTTTGACAATGCCTAGGTCCTTTAATTCAGAATTTTTAATGAACATTGCGCTTTTTCTGATGAATCAGCACATTAACAATATAATATCCCAAATTTTAATAATATACATTTCCACAATATTCAATAATTCACAATGTCAACAAAGGAAGTCACACAAAAAAGGAATTATGACGCCATTTGTAGTCACGTTAACCTCATGAACTCTTCTCTTGTTCTTGTAACAGACATACTTTGATGTCGCTCTCTTGAAAATATTCTTTTAAGTTCAAACCGGAAGGATCTTCCAGACAAGATATAAATGAAGAAATTTACGCCATAGTTACAAAAGGAGATCACGGAAACAAACTGTTGTATTGGGTAGAGTGTAAACACCATGTCTACATATTTATTTTCAAGTGCAACTCTCCATATAAATGATAAAACCACCAGAGGGAGCATGGTGATGAGATATGTGAACGAGATCGCTAGTAACATCCAGGTCGTTTTGTGAGATCTCTGCGCAGCACGTGATCTAGAGTTTCCTGCCGCCTTGCGCACACGGTGTATCTGATAAATCACTAAACTGTTACATACCAGAACTATTATAAAGGGTAATCCTAAAACAAGTGTTAACTGGTAAAAATAGATGTGTAGGTTAATGTATTCAAAATGTGTCCACGTGTCTCCTTGACAAATACCATGTATGTTCTTCACCATGATAAACCGGAAGATCTGTGTTAAACACAGCAGAATAAAGGTCGATATTATTGTAACTATCGCACCTGTTTGTGTTCGCAACAACGTTTTTCTAAACGGTAAACACATCGCTATAACTCGTTCTGCTGCCATGCCAACAATCAACCACGACGACATAAGATAACACACGTGTTCATAGAAGCTGTAAATTTGACACGATAGGTCGCTGTACTGTGTGAAGACCCCATTTTCCTTTTTGTCTACTAAAATTTCATGAATTAGCATTGTCTGGCGATTGATTAGGCACAAACTGTCAAAAACTGCTAACGCACACAGGAAGTGACTATATGATTTCTTTCGGAGTGATTTTGTCTTCATCAATAAAAACGACATAATGTTCCCGCCAATACCAACAAGAACGATAACTGGTGTAATTATCTGTTGTGTCCACCATCCCCAACGTTCTGGTTCTCGTCCTGAAATGAAATAAAAAACAAAATTACCATACAGTCGAACAATTCTAAAATCTTATAAGAAAATCGTAAAATCAGAGCCAAAAGCGATACCCTTAACACACATGTACATAACCACTCATGTTCCTGACGGCTTGGTAGAGGCAACACACATGTCCATAACTACTCATGTTCCTGACGGCTTGGTAGAGGCAACACACATGTACATAACCACTCATGTTCCTGGCGTTTGGTAGAGACAACACAAATGTACATAACCACTAATGTTCCTGGCGGCTTGGTAGAGGCAACACACATGTCCATAACCACTCATGTTCCTGACGGCTTGGTAGAGACAACACACATGTACATAACCACTCATGTTCCTGACGGCTTGGTAGAGGCAACACACATGTACATAACCACTCATGTTCCTGACGGTTTGGTAGAGACAACACACATGTACATAACCACTCATGTTCCTGACGGCTTGGTAGAGGCAACACACATGTACATAACCACTCATGTTCCTGGCGTTTGGTAGAGACAACACAAATGTACATAACCACTCATGTTCCTGACGGCTTGGTAGAGGAAACACACATGTACATAACCACTCATGTTCCTGGCGGCTTGGTAGAGGCAACACACATGTACATAACCACTCATGTTCCTGACGGCTTGGTAGAGGCAACACACATGTACATAACCACTTATGTTCCTGACGGTTTGGTAGAGGCAACACACATGTACATAACCACTCATGTTCCTGGCGTTTGGTAGAGGCAACACACATGTACATAACCACTCATGTTCCTGGCGGCTTGGTAGATGCAACACACATGTACATAACCACTCATGTTCCTGACGGCTTGGTAGAGGCAACACACATGTACATAACCACTCATGTTCCTGGCGTTTGGTAGAGGCAACACACATGTACATAACCACTCATGTTCCTGGCGGCTTGGTAGATGCAACACACATGTACATAACCACTAATGTTCCTGGCGGCTTGGTAGAGGAAACACACATGTACATCACCACTCATGTTACTGGGGGCTTGGTAGAGGCACTTCGATACAAATTCGATAAAATGACGTGGTAATGATGATATGATAACGAATGTAATAAAAGAAACGTGGATACATGTATCTAATTTAGTGCTTACCACGCTCAAAGGCAACAGTTTGGAAAGCCAACTAATATAAGAGTCTTTAGAAGCAACATATCCAAAGGGCCTGATCAGGGTAGATAAAACTTGTGTATGCTATCTGTGCATGATGGAGTTTCTAATATACAGTAAAACCTGTTTAAACTGAACCCTTAATAAACCAGAATCAAGTATAAACCTGAACCATGAATAAACTGAACCCTGAATAAACCAGAATCAAGTATAAGCCAGAACCATGAATAAACTGAACCCTGAATAAACCAGAATCAAGTATAAGCCAGAACCATGAATAAACTGAACCCTGAATAAACCACAATCAAGTATAAACCAGAACCATGAATAAACTGAACCCTGAATAAATCAGAATCAAGTATAAGCCAGAACCATGAATAAACTGGACCCTGAATAAACCAGAATCAAGTATAAGCCAGAACCATGAATAAACTGAACCCTGAATAAACCAGAATCCTGTATAAACCAAATCCAGGTATAAACTGAACCCTGAATGAACCAGAATCCTGTATAAACCATAACACTGTATAAACCTAACTTTCCGAAAGCTCCAATATAGAAAACAATTGCTAATTTAACCTGTATGAACCAAACTCCGTTCTACTCCGAACACAAAAGTTAGTTTCACGAAGGTTCAGTTTAGACAGGTTTAACAGTAATACTGATGGTTCCATAATCCATGCTTGACACGTTATTATTGTTATCATGGACACTTTAAGTTTTAAATGAAATAATTTACCAGTAATGATAACGGATAAGACAATAATAGTAATATATATGTGTCATACACGTAACTATAAAATCTATTGAAATAAATGTCAAGATTGAAGTAATGAAATATGACCTATTTCCTAAGCTGTGAAAGATTTCCATCTAACGACATACGTAAATAGGTTCATCACCTTTGGTTGCAAACAAACGTTAGAGAATATCGAAAGCGCAATCAAAAATGGACAATCCAGAAAAAAACAGGATACATAAGACACAAGTCAACTTAAAGAAGTCTCGAAGGACCAACAATCCATCCCAAGTCAAACTTTATCATCTTTATCATATCTACTTGTATGGGGGTTTATCCATGGAAATCGAAACAGTTGAGGTGAGAGTTGACTGTTGATATTGGTTGCATTGATGACCATCACTTATTTTGTTCATAATATGTCTACAGCCTCAATTCAGCGCCAAGAAGAGCTTAAAGATACCAAAGGGAGGTAATCAGAATCCGTAAATCTAAGAAGGACGGAAAACACAATGGCCAAAAAAAAAAGGACAAAAGGACAAACAATGATCTACAAAACACTACACAGAAAATTAGAAGATCAAGCAACACGAACCGGGATGAACTTAGGTGCTCCTGAAGGGTAAGTACTTCCTAACTCACTAGTGACACCCGTCGTGATTTATTGTCTGTAAGTGTGTCATCGTCGTAAATATAGTGGTAATACTGCTCATTTGATGTTAAAATTAAAATAATATCGTATCATGTTACGCTTAGTCTACTTGCATTTCAATAAATTCGTATTGTTATACAATGTAGGATAAGAGTTGCATGTATATGGTGAATACATCTCCAGCTTTAAACAAGAGTAAGCTATGTCGCCTATGCATGGCGAGATGTGTCTGGTACCACTTTGCGCATTTTAATTGATTAATAACCTGCTATATCATTCACCGGATTTTAGATAAAACATAATGTAACATGAACAGTTTATTCACCAGAATCACCCAGGTTTTTATTGGCGTTCGTGTTGCTCAATGTTTAGCATTGTGTGTAATGTTTTGTAGATCATTGTTTGATCTTTTTGTACTCTTTATTTTGTCCTTTGCATTGAGTGTCCGTCTTCCATTCTCGGATTCTGATGATTTCTTGCGTATCTTCAAACTGTTTTTCTCTAATCTATACCACGAATATTTTTGACTGACATGATATAACTACTATTTTGTTAAATGCAGCGCTTAAGCATGGACTATTTAATTTTCCGTACCATAGTCAGTCATTTGATACTGATTATGTCCCTTAGTTAAGATCAAAGGTAAGATGTATATATCACCGATAAAATATTCATAGTTCTAAGATTTAAAAATAATGACATACTCCATTAGCTTTAACCGTTACACTATACGATTATTGCCTTCATGTGAGGTGTTGACAACTTCATGTTCACTTCATGTAAGGTATTAACTGTTTTATTATACCAAAACTACTCTAAGATGTTAATAACGTGAATGTTTTTTATCGGAAGACGACAAAATAATTTCAGGTGCAGAAAATACAAAGACGTAAAGAGTAAATTTACAGTTCATGTGTTTCTAATCTTACATTTACTTACCTGTTTCTAATCTTACATTTACTTACCCGTTTCCAATCTTACATTTACTTACCTGTTTCTAATCTTACATTTACTTACCCGTTTTCAATCTTACATTTACTTACCTGTTTCTAATCTTACATTTACTTACCTGTTTCTAATCTTACATTTACTGACCTGTTTCTAATCTTACATTTACTTACCTATGCCATACAACGTGGCGTTCGTGTCGTTATACTCCATTATACTCCTCACAACCTAAAAAAGTGAAGTTAACACATGAATGTACTGTATGTAGTAAAACAATCTACTTACAGGGTAGTATGAGTGCGAGTATTGACTTAACGACCAGATTTGAATTGACAGCTATTTCATGGCTAGAAAAAGTTACTTTTCGACGTGGTAGCCAGCTTTGAACGATATCTGATTTACAACCTAAGAAATGAATTTAACACATGAATGTATTGTAGGTCATAAAATAAACTAATTGCAACCGACTGATTAATGGTTATTAGCGACAAGAGTTTAAATTAGCAGCTATTTCATGGCTAGAGCAAATTGCCTTTCGATGGAGACGCTGGCTCTTGGTGTGAAACCTATGATTAATTTCTTTAAGGTTTTCTACTAAATTTGTGTTTTTTCGAGCCTACCTGGCCATTTTATCTTAAGTTTAACCTTTCAAAGACCATACATTTTCTGAAACGTCCATGATTCCTCTACGATCTGTCAAAATATCAGGCCATGTTTAAAGTCTTACAGTGAAATGTCAGGCTATGGAAAATACCTACTCTAAAAATAGCTCTGTCATCCCCCAGAAATTCCCTATTTATAGGTCATGCATCAAATCCTCCATATCCATATTAAAATACAACTAAATCAATCAAATTTGGGCTCAAAATAATCCTTATACATTTAACTTCAATTATCAATTTAATTATTCCATTCCATTCAGTATTTGTCACAATACAACAAAGTGAAAGGAACTTTTTTCTTTAAAAGGGACTACTTTTATATATGTTCTTAGCTCTGATTGGTTGAATTACTGGTTTGACACCTTTTATCTATACCTGAACTGATTTGCTATAGTGCTACTTTTAGTTCACTGAAAAAACAGTTTCTGTTTTAGACAGATATTACGTTATTTATCCTGCAATTGGATTATTATTAATGATAATACTTTTCACATTAGCCTAATAAAGCTATTAAACCACACCCCTTACAGACAAGTGACAGTGAACTTTACATTGTTAATGAAATGCAAAAAAATGTAAAAATTAAAATAATAATAAAAAAAAATATATATATATATATATATAAAACTGGTTCACAATATTGTGCAAAACAATGCGCTTTACGCTTCATTTTAATTCACAAGTAATAAATAGTGTTTGTTCTGTAAATACGTCGTTGATTAATAATTTCCTATTTTCTTTGATGAGTGGGTATTGTTAAATAAAGACCGTGTCACACATGCATTACTACGCATACCGATGAGGTATCCATGGAGTTTCCGTTATCTTTTTTTCATTATTATAGTAAATAGGATTTGTTTGCACATTTTATTACAGGTAATACACCAATATTGTATACATAGCTTTCCATGCGCACACATTATTCCGACACTGATTCGGAACAATATACTCCTCATGAACTACATATTATTATTGACAAGAAATGCAAGATCAGAAATATATATTGCATCAATATCTTATAATTTATTTTTGCTTTTGTTATTAACGTAGAAAGACATGTAGATATCTAACTTGAAGGGGGCCCAGGTGGCTCAATGAGTTAGGGGGGCCCGGGTGGTTCAATGAGTTAGGGGGCCCGGGTGGCTTAATGAGTTAGGGGGGCCCGGTGGCTTAATGAGTTAGGGGGCCCGGGTGGCTCAATGAGTTAGGGGGGCCCGGGTGGCTCAATGAGTTAGGAGGGCCCGGGTGGCTCAATGAGTTAGGGGACCCGGGTGGCTCAATGAGTTAGGGGGGCCCGGGTGGCTCAATGAGTTACGGGGCCCGGGTGGCTTAATGAGTTAGGGGGCCCGGTGGCTTAATGAGTTAGGGGGCCCGGGTGGCTCAATGAGTTAGGGGGGCCCGGGTGGCTCAATGAGTTAGGGGGGCCCGGGTGGCTCAATGAGTTAGGGGACCCGGGTGGCTCAATGAGTTAGGGGGGCCCGGGTGGCTCAATGAGTTAGGGGGCCCGGGTGGCTCAATCAGTTAGGAGGGCCCGGGTGGCTCAATGAGTTAGGGGGCCCGGGTGGCTCAATGAGTTAGGGGGCCCGGGTGGCACAATGAGTTAGGTCGTTGGATCTAATAGCTCATATAAACCTATCATCAAATACAGCGTGGGTGCACAAAGAAAGGTGCACTCGATTCGCAGCCGCAAGTGATCAAGCTTACCAGTTGCTTGCCCATGGTCGGTGGTTCTCTGCGGGTACTCCGGCTTCCCCCACCAAAAAAACTGGTCGCCATGATATGGCTGAAATGTTCCTGAAAGTGGCGTTAAAACACCAAAATATCAATCAATCAATCAATCAACTAACTTAATGGAAACGGAGAATTAATAGAACAAATTTCTCCAGGTACGCTCATAGTCAATAGGATTGGCATACATAATAATTTAAATGTCTTTCAGTAAACTAAAGGGCCCAAACAAGATAGCAAACATCGGTTGAGGTCCTCAATGTCTGAGACCTAAACAGGATAGTAAACATCAGTTGAGGTCGTCTATGTCTGAGACCTAAACAGGATAGTAAACATCGGTTGAGGACGTCTATGTCTGAGGCCTAAACAGGAGAGCAATCATCGGTTGAGGTCGTCTATGTCTGAGGCCTAAACAGGATAGTAAACATCAGTTGAGGTCGTCTATGTCTGAGGCCTAAAAAGGAGAGCAAACATCGGTTTATGTCGTCTATGTCTGAGGCCTAAACAGGATAGCAAACATCGGTTGAGGTTGTCTATGTCTGAGGCCTAAACAGGATAGCAAACATCGGTTGAGGTAGGCTATGTCTGAGGCCTAAATAGCATAGCAAACATCGGTTGAGGTCGTCTATGTCTGAGGCCTAAACAGGATAGCAAACATCGGCTTAGGTCGTCTATGTCTGAGGCCTAAACAGGATAGCAAACATCGGTTGAGGTCGTCTATATCTGAGGTCTAAACAGGATAGCAAACATCGGTCGAGGACGTCTATGTCTGAGGCCTAAACAGGAGAGCAATCATCGGTTGAGGTCGTCTATGTCTGAGGCCTAAACAGGTAAGCAAACATCGGTTGAGGACGTCTATGTCTGAGGCCTAAACAGGAGAGCAATCATCGGTTGAGGTCGTCTATGTCTGAGGCCTAAACAGGATAGTAAACATCAGATGTGGTTGTCTATGTCTGAGGCCTAAACAGGATAGTAAAAATCGGTTGAGGTCGTCTATGTCTGAGGACTAAACAGGATAGTAAACACCGGTTGAGGCCGTCTATGTCTGAGGCCTAAACAGGATAGTAAACATCGGTTGAGGCCGTCTATGTCTGAGATCTAAGCAGGATAGTAAACATCGGTTGAGGTCGTCTATGTCTGAGGCCTAAACAGGAGAGCAAACATCGGTTGAGGTCGTCTATGTCTAAGGCCTAAACAGTATAGCCAACATCGGTTGAGGTCGTCTATGTCTGAAGCCTAAACAGGATAGGAAACATCGGTTGAGGTCGTCTATGTCTGAGGCCTAAACAGGATAGTAAACATCAGTTGAGGTCGTCTATGTCTGAGGCCTAAACAGGATAGCAAACATCGGTTGAGGTCGTCTATGTCTGAGGCCTAAACAGGATAGCAAACATCGGTTGAGGTCGGCTATGTCTGAGGCCTAAATAGGATAGCAAACATCGGTTGAGGTCGTCTATGTCTGAGGCCTAAACAGGATAGCAAACATCGGCTTAGGTCGTCTATGTCTGAGGCCTAAACAGGATAGCAAACATCGGTTGAGGGTGTCTATGTCTGAGGCCTAAACAGGATAGCAAACATCGGTTGAGGTCGTCTATGTCTGAGGCCTAAACAGGTTAGCAAACATCGGTTGAGGTCGCCTATGTCTGAGGCCTAAACAGGATAGCAAACATCGGTTGAAGTCGTCTATATCTGAGGTCTAAACAGGATAGCAAACATCGGTCAAGGACGTCTATGTCTGAAGCCTAAACAGGAGAGCAATCATCGGTTGAGGTCGTCTATGTCTGAGGCCTAAACAGGATAGCAAACATCGGTTGAGGACGTCTATGTCTGAGGCCTAAACAGGAGAGCAAACATCGGTTGAGGTCGTCTATGTCTGTGGCCTAAACAGGATAGTAAAAATCGGTTGAGGTCGTTTATGTCTGGGGCCTAAACAGGATAGCACACATCGGTTGAGGTCGTCTATGTCTGAGATCTAAACAGGATAGTAAACATCGGTTGAGGTCGTCTATGTCTGAGGCCTAAACAGGATAGCATACATCGGTTGAGGTCGTCTATGTCTGAGGCTTAAACAGGATAGCAAACATCGGTTGAGGTCGTCTATGTCTGAGGCCTAAACAGGATAGCAAACATCGGTTGAGGTCGTCTATGTCTGAGGTCTAAACAGGATAGCAAACATTGGTTGAGGTCATCTATGTCTGAGGCCTAAACAGGATAGCAAACATCGGTTGAGGTCGTCTATGTCTGAGGCCTAAACAGGATAGCAAACATCGGCTTAGGTCGTCTATGTCTGAGGCCTAAACAGGATAGCAAACATCGGTTGAGGTCGTCTATATCTGAGGTCTAAACAGGATAGCAAACATCGGTCGAGGACGTCTATGTCTGAGGCCTAAACAGGAGAGCAATCATCGGTTGAGGACGTCTATGTCTGAGGCCTAAACAGGGTAGCAAACATCGGTTGAGGACATCTATGTCTGAGGCCTAAACAGGAGAGCATTCATCGGTTGAGGTCGTCTATGTCTGAGGCCTAAACAGGATAGTAAACATCAGTTGTGGTTGTCTATGTCTGAGGCCTAAACAGGATAGTAAAAATCGGTTGAGGTCGTCTATTTCTGAGGCCTAAACAGGATGTAAACATCGGTTGAGGCCGTCTATGTCTGAGGCCTAAACAGGATAGTAAACATCGGTTGAGGCCGTCTATGTCTGAGACCTAAGCAGGATAGTAAACATCGGTTGAGGTCGTCTATGTCTGAGGCCAAAACAGGAGAGCAAACATCGGTTGAGGTCGTCTATGTCTAAGGCCTAAACAGTATAGCCAACATCGGTTGAGGTCGTCTATGTCTGAGGCCTAAACAGGATAGGAAACATCGGTTGAGGTCGTCTATGTCTGAGGCCTAAACAGGATAGTAAACATCAGTTGAGGTCGTCTATGTCTGAGGCCTAAACAGGATAGCAAACATCGGTTGAGGTCGTCTATGTCTGAGGCCTAAACAGGATAGCAAACATCGGTTGAGGTCGGCTATGTCTGAGGCCTAAATAGGATAGCAAACATCGGTTGAGGTCGTCTATGTCTGAGGCCTAAACAGGATAGCAAACATCGGCTTAGGTCGTCTATGTCTGAGGCCTAAACAGGATAGCAAACATCGGTTGAGGGTGTCTATGTCTGAGGCCTAAACAGGATAGCAAACATCGGTTGAGGTCATCTATGTCTGAGGCCTAAACAGGATAGCAAACATCGGTTGAGGTCGTCTATGTCTGAGGCCTAAACAGGATAGCGAACATCGGTTGAAGTCGTCTATATCTGAGGTCTAAACAGGATAGCAAACATCGGTCAAGGACGTCTATGTCTGAAGCCTAAACAGGAGAGCAATCATCGGTTGAGGTCGTCTATGTCTGAGGCCTAAACAGGATAGCAAACATCGGTTGAGGACGTCTATGTCTGAGGCCTAAACAGGAGAGCAAACATCGGTTGAGGTCGTCTATGTCTGTGACCTAAACAGGATAGTAAAAATCGGTTGAGGTCGTTTATGTCTGGGGCCTAAACAGGATAGCACACATCGGTTGAGGTCGTCTATGTCTGAGATCTAAACAGGATAGTAAACATCGGTTGAGGTCGTCTATGTCTGAAGTCTAAACAGGATAGCAGACATCGGTTGAGGTCGTCTATGTCTGAGGCTTAAACAGGATAGCAAACATCGGTTGAGGTCGTCTATGTCTGAGGCCTAAACAGGATAGCAAACATCGGTTGAGGTCGTCTATGTCTGAGGTCTAAACAGGATAGCAAACATTGATTGAGGTCATCTATGTCTGAGGCCTAAACAGGATAGCAAACATCGGTTGAGGTCGTCTATGTCTGAGGCCTAAACAGGATAGCAAACATCGGCTTAGGTCGTCTATGTCTGAGGCCTAAACAGGATAGCAAGCATCGGTTGAGGTCGTCTATATCTGAGGTCTAATCAGGATAGCAAACATCGGTCGAGGACGTCTATGTCTGAGGCCTAAACAGGAGAGCAATCATCGGTTGAGGACGTCTATGTCTGAGGCCTAAACAGGATAGCAAACATCGGTTGAGGACGTCTATGTCTGAGGCCTAAACAGGAGAGCATTCATCGGTTGAGGTCGTCTATGTCTGAGGCCTAAACAGGATAGTAAACATCAGTTGTGGTTGTCTATGTCTGAGGCCTAAACAGGATAGTAAAAATCGGTTGAGGTCGTCTCTGTCTGAGGCCTAAACAGGATGTAAACATCGGTTGAGGCCGTCTATGTCTGAGGCCTAAACATGATAGTAAACATCGGTTGAGGCCGTCTATGTCTGAGACCTAAGCAGGATAGTAAACATCGGTTGAGGTCGTCTATGTCTGAGGCCTAAACAGGAGAGCAAACATCGGTTGAGGTCGTCTATGTCTAAGGCCTAAACAGTATAGTCAACATCGGTTGAGGTCGTCTATGTCTGAGGCCTAAACAGGATAGCAAACATCGGTTGAAGTCGTCTATGTCTGAGGCCTAAACAGGATAGTAAACATCAGTTGAGGTCGTCTATGTCTGAGGCCTAAACAGGATAGCAAACATCGGTTGAGGTCGTCTATGTCTGAGGCCTAAACAGGATAGCAAACATCGGTTGAGGTCGGCTATGTCCGAGGCCTAAATATGATAGCAAACATCGGTTGAGGTCGTCTATGTCTGAGGCCTAAACAGGATAGCAAACATCGGCTTAGGTCGTCTATGTCTGAGGCCTAAACAGGATAGCAAACATCGGTTGAGGGCGTCTATGTCTGAGGCCTAAACAGGATAGCAAACATCGGTCGAGGATGTCTATGTCTGAGGCATAAACAGGAGAGCAATCATCGGTTGAGGTCGTCTATGTCTGAGGCCTAAACAGGATAGCAAACATCGGTTGAGGACGTCTATGTCTGAGGCCTAAACAGGAGAGCAAACATCGGTTGAAGTCGTCTATGTCTGAGGCCTAAACAGGATAGCAAACATCGGTTGAGGTCGTCAATGTCTGAGGCCTAAACAGGATAGTAAAAATCGGTTGACGTCGTTTATGTCTGGGGCCTAAACAGGATAGCACACATCGGTTGAGGTCGTCTATGTCTGAGGTCTAAACAGGATAGCAAACATCGGTTGAGGTCGTCTATGTCTGAGGCCTAAACAGGATAGCAAACATCGGTTGAGGTCATCTATTTCTGAGGCCTAAACAGGATAGCAAACATCGGGTTAGTTCATCTATGTCTGAGGCCTAAACAGGATAGCAAACATCGGCTTAGATCGTCTATGTCTGAGGCCTAAACAGGATAGCAAACATCGGTTGAGATCGTTTATGTCTGAGGCCTAAACAGGATAGTAAACATAGGCTGTGGTCGTCTATGTCTGAGGCCTAAACAGGATAGTAAACATCGGTTCTGGTCGTCTATGTCTGAGGCCTAAACAGGATAGTAAAATTCGGTTGAGGTCGTCCATTTCTGAGGCCTCAACAGGATAGCACACATCGGTTGAGGTCGTCTATGTCTGAGACCTAAACGGATAGTAAACATCGGTTCAGGTCGTCTATGTCTGAGGCCTAAACAGGATAGCAAACATCGGTTGAGGGCGTCTATGTCTGAGGCTTAAACAGGATAGCAAACATCGGTTGAGTTCGTCTATGTCTGAGGCCTAAACAGGATAGCAAACATCGGTTGAGGTCGTCTATGTCTGAGGCCTAAACAGGATAGCAAACATCGGTTGAGGGCGACTATGTCTGAGGCCTAAACAGGATAGCAAACATCGGTCGAGGACGTCTATGTCTGAGACCTAAACAGGATAGCAAACATCGGTTGGGGGCGTTTATGTCTGAGGCCTAAACAGGATAGCAAACATCGGTTGAGGGCGACTATGTCTGAGGCCTAAACAGGATAGCAAACATCGGTTGAGGTCGTCTATGTCTGAGGCCTAAACAGGATAGCAAACATCGGTTGAGGTCGTCAATGTCTGAGGCCTAAACAGGATAGTAAACATAGGTTGTGGTCGTCTATGTCTGAGACCTAAACAGGATAGTAAACATCGGTTGAGGTCGTCTATGTCTGAGACCTAAACAGGATAGCAAACATCGGTTGATATCGTCTATGTCTAAGGCCTAAACAAGATAGCCAACATCGGTTGAGTTCATCTATGTCTGAGGCCTAAACAGGATAGCAAACATCGGTTGAGGGCGTCTATGTCTGAGGCCTAAACAGGATAGCAAACATCGGTTGAGGTCGTCTATGTCTGAGGCCTAAACAGGATAGCAAACATCGGTTGAGGTCGTCTATGTCTGAGGCCTAAACAGGAGAGCAAACATCGGTTGATGTCGTCTATGTCTGAGGCCTAAACAGGATAGCAAACATCGGTTGAGTTCGTCTATGTCTGAGGCCTAAACAGGATAGCAACCATCGGTTGAGGTCGTCTATGTCTGAGGCCTAAACAGGATAGCAAACATCGGTTGAGGTCGTCTAAGTCTGAGGCCTAAACAGGATAGCAAACATCGGTTGAGGTCGTCTAAGTCTGAGGCCTAAACAGGATAGCAAACATCGGTTGAGGTCGTCTAAGTCTGAGGCCTAAACAAGATAGCAAACATCGGTTGAGGTCGTCTATGTCTGAGGGCTAAACAGGATAGCAAACATCGGTTGAGGTCGTCTATGTCTGAGGCCTAAACAGGATAGCAAACATCGGTTGAGGTCGTCTAAGTCTGAAGCCTAAACAGGATAGCAACCATCGGTTGAGGTCGTCTATGTTTGAGGCCTAAACAGGATAGCAAACATCGGTTGAGGTCGTCTATGTCTGAGGCCTAAACAGGAGAGCAAACATCGGTTGAGGTCGTCTATGTCTGAGGCCTAAACAGGATACCAAACATCGGTTGAGTTCGTCTATGTCTGAGGCCTAAACAGGATAGCAACCATCGGTTGAGGTCGTCTATGTCTGAGGCCTAAACAGAATAGCAACCATCGGTTGAGGTCGTCTATGTCTGAGGCCTAAACAGGATAGCAAACATCGGTTGAGGTCGTCTATGTCTGAGGACTAAACAAGAGAGCAAACATCGGTTGAGGTCGTCTATGTCTGAGGCCTAAACAGGATACCAAACATCGGTTGAGTTCGTCTATGTCTGAGGCCTAAACAGGATAGCAACCATCGGTTGAGGTCGTCTATGTCTGAGGCCTAAACAGAATAGCAACCATCGGTTGAGGTCGTCTATGTCTGAGGCCTAAACAGGATAGCAAACATCGGTTGAGGTCGTTTATGTCTGAGGCCTAAACAGGATAGCAAACATCGGTTGAGGTCGTCTATGTCTGAGCAAGATTGACTTTAGTTTTAATAAGTTACATTCTTAAGGAATTATATATATATCTAGTAAAGCAATGCAATGTATGGATCCATAATACTAACTTGACCCCACTTTTTATAGAAATGGCTGTGCGAAGCCTAGAAAGTGAGAGGTACTGATTTTGTCCTTTTCTGCGATTTTTTTTATTGGAGTTTGAAACTGTTTCGGGATTTTTAATGGATTTTTAACATGTTCCGGAAGTGTGATATCTTTTTTTTTTAGTTTTTTATTTTAATTAAGAAATAATTCATGGAAGCCATATGTATATATTGTTTTTACCACGGGTAGGCCTATATGTCACGAAATCTGTGTGGCAAAAGTGCAAATTTAGTGTTTTTAAGACTGAAATAAAAGGGGTTTTATGATGTAGTTGTTACCATAGCAACCAAAGTCAATACATGCGTTCTTTTATTATTTTTATGAGTTTTCCATCAAAATGCAACATATGAACCATATAAACTCCAATTTTGCAACTATCAATAAATCACCTACTGCATGATCCTTAGGTGGAGCCATACTTAAGTGATTAACGATATAAAATATTAATTGTGTTTAAAAAAATGTCAGCATCTCAATTTTTTTTTATTTGATTAAGAAATAATTCATAGAGCGACAGCGAGGGGTAAAAAGCTGACATAAAGGCCTACCCGTGGTAAACACAATATATACATATGGCTTCCATGCATTATTTCGATTCTAATATGTAAAAATTGGTAAAAATATCGTTATAAATTGTCGATGACGTCATAAATTTAATCGGTCATAGATTAATATTATGTTTACCACAGGTTTGGACTCAAAGCGTTTGAAGGACTTCATATTAGAATTCAATGTTTACTTCCGTAGAACTATGACCGTGTAAATTACGAATTCGATATTAAACAAAGCGAATCTATTTTGTCATGACGTGTGTCATATATTACAACAAATAGAAAACTATTTTAAACAATTCCTCTTGTATATGTAATCAATCTCTACTTCCCGCCTTTCGTTCATATCAAAATGTCGGACATGTATTTTTTGAATACATTATGTTTACTTAACAGCCATCAAATATCTAAATAATGTTTCATATCCTTTGAATAAAACTCCAATAATTTAGATACTGTTTACATTACAAAGACCATGGAAACCGGCATGTGTTACAAATATTTTGCAACATTTTCCATCATTTCTTATGACACTTTAAAAAAATAGATAGCATTAGTTGGATTCTGAGACTATGTATTTCCTGTCAATTTAAGTCCTTACAGAGAATGGGTATTAAATCTTGAATAATTATTCTATTAAACTAGTACGTATTTAAATATCAATTGATTTATAGTTTTTTGGGATAGTTTTTGGGTTTATTTTCAAGTTATCGAAAATGTTTTTTTCCACCGAACTCCTTTCATCCGTAGGTTAAATATAGAATGATAGCGGTTTTTTTTTTATTGTCGATTTAAATGTTTTTATCTAAAATCACGACAGTTCATTATACTGAGCCTAGGTCAATTCGAGGGAAAAGTACAAATACGGAAAATGAAATAAATGAGGAATATCAATGGCAGGAAATGAAACAAAGTGACACACAAAACAATCATGTGACAATAAAATTGGTGGGAACGGTTAAGGTTATGGTGTTTAACGCCACTTTCAACAATATTTCAGAGTTATATCGTGGCGCTCAGCTTTATTGGTGAGGAAACCGGTAAACCCGTTGAAAATCACCGACCTGTCGCAAGTCACTGACAAACTTGATCACATGATGTTGTATCGAGTATACCTTGTAATGAGTGGGACTCGAAAAGTAAACTATATATACATCAGAATACAAATTGAAGGATAAGTCAAACATGGCACATGAGACCAAGTAGGATTAGAATTAGCTGAACAAATAAGACCATGCAACTCTGTAAATCAATTATTGGTAAATACAAACTATGCGACTGCAAGACAAGTTTGAAGATACCAAAGAGGTAATCAGAAGCCATAAATCTAAGAAGGATAGACACTACAATGGCCAGAAGAAAAAAAGACAAAAGGACAAACAACAATCTACAAAATAGTACACAGAAAACTGAGGAAAAAACAGGAAATACACTAACAATTGATGGTGAACTCAGGTGCTCCGGAAGGGTTTGTAGTTCCTGATCCACATCTGACACCCATCTTGTTACTGTTTATCTGACTTGCAAATTGTGGTGGACATCAGTATACGTAAATAGATATAAATAACATTTATCAGACATTTATTACCGACAAAACAAATGGGAGTAAAAACAAACTGAACATCGTTTTTTTGAGGAGATCGTTTCGTACATCACAACACGGAATTAAAACGTGACCACGTGATTTTGTGCATGAATGGACATATTAATTATAATTACACACTTTTAGTGACAATATGAATTGAATAAAATAACACAAGTGAAGTGCTAAATATAGACATATATGAATCTTTTAAAACTGTAAAGTGACATTCAATTTTCAAGAAACTTATATATTAATAAATAAAGAATTCATTAATATATAAGTTTCATGAAAATTGAATTATCATCTGTGATATGTATTTATGAATTTAAAGTTGAATATATGTAATATGATGCATGATGTAATAAAAGATTTAAAAAAACAACAAAATAACAACAAAAACAACAAAAAAACGTGACGACATGTAATTTGACAAAATGAACAACACAAGCCCCACTAATACAGAAGAAAAACGGGGGACTCAGGCGCTTCGGAAGGATAAATCGTTCCTGCTCCACATTTGCACCCGTTACGTTACTTTTGTTTTAGGTTTATGGTGTTTAGTCGCAAACTCGGTGGCAAGTCATGAATGATGAATAGACCCGATTGTGATTACGACAAAGAGTTCACGTGTATGTGTTTTATAGGATGTCGATTGTGTTTCTGTTTCTAAGGTATTTTGATATGATTGTAAAACTGTTACGACAGTGTCGTATTTTGTTTTTGTTTTCCAATTAAGTAGTAAGGTCATAATGCCATACAGCTGTAAATAAGTTAGAAGTAAATGAAAACCACATTAAGGCCATACGACTGTAAACAGAAATGGATTATGACTGTTAATGAACCACTATCATAGACATCAGATATTGATGGCGTCCATTTTGTCAATCACCAGATCATTTCCGGTAACTGTCAACGCATGGAAGCAGAATTACAAAGGAAGAAAATAGAATTAAAGTGTAAAGACGTAAATATCAATTCCTCGCTTTTGCAAAAATAATGATAACCGGATATCAATAATCAATAAAAAAAAATCCGTCATTCTATAAAGTAGATTTGATTAAGGCAAGTTAACAAACCGTACATGCTTGCTACAATTGTGTACGCTACAATTGTACAATTGTAGTTAAAGATTTACAAGTTCGCAGTTATAGTGTATATATTCATGCTTCAATTTCCTATTTTGTTTTGTCTTATGTAAAGGTGTATGTGTGAACTAGAGGTTAATAAAAATGCAATTGAGGTCATTGGTAAAGCTAAAATAAAAGGAGAAAATGCATGGCAGCGAAATAACGAAACCATAACACAATGAAAAATAAAATAATGCATTGCATTGAAATAATAAAACACTAACACAATGAAAAAGAGACAGAACATTGACCAAATTAATCAAGGTGTAGAAAAGAACATTGTGAAGATATCATATTGACATAAATCGACAAGGACAGATAATACAATGGTCAATAGAGAAAAGGAAGGACAAATCAATGATCTACACAACACTACAGCGAGAGCTAAGGAAGGACAAAGCAATGATCCACACAACACTACAGCGACAGCTAAGGAAGGACAAAGCAATGATCCACACAACACTACAGCGACAGCTAAGGAAGGACAAAACAATGATCCACACAACACTACAGCGACAGCTAAGGAAGGACAAAGCAATGATCCACACAACACTACAGCAACAGCTAAGGAAGGACAACGCAATGATCCACACAACACTACAGCGACAGCTAAGGAAGGACAACGCAATGATCCACACAACACTACAGCGACAGCTAAGGAAGGACAACGCAATGATCCACACAACACTACAGCGACAGCTAAGGAAGGACAAAGCAATGATCCACACAACACTACAGCGACAGCTAAGGAAGGACAACGCAATGATCCACACAACACTACAGCGACAGCTAAGGAAGGACAAAGTAATGATCCACACAACACTACAGCGACAGCTACGGAAGGACAAAGCAATGATCCATACAACACTACAGCGACAGCTAAGGAAGGACAAAACAATGATGCACACAACACTACAGCGACAGCTAAGGAAGGACAAAGCAATGATCCACACAACACTACAGCAACAGCTAAGGAAGGACAACGCAATGATCCACACAACACTACAGCGACAGCTAAGGAAGGACAACGCAATGATCCACACAACACTACAGCGACAGCTAAGGAAGGACAACGCAATGATCCACACAACACTACAGCGACAGCTAAGGAAGGACAAAGCAATGATCCACACAACACTACAACGACAGCTAAGGAAGGACAAAGTAATGATCCACACAACACTACAGCGACAGCTAAGGAAGGACAAAGCAATGATCCACACAACACTACAGCGACAGCTAAGGAAGGACAAAGCAATGATCCACACAACACTACAGCGACAGCTAAGGAAGGACAAAGCAATGATCCACACAACACTACAGCGACAGCTAAGGAAGGACAAAGTAATGATCCACACAACACTACAGCGACAGCTAAAGATTGAAGAAATAAAATCCAGCTTGAAAAATGGATGTAAACGCATGTGCTCCGCAAATGCAGACGTTTCTGAATAAAGAATATGCATGCAATGACCATGCCTAAAGTGATAACAGACAAGTTGGAATAACTTTTATTTCATCATGTAAGGGGGGATGGGGTTGCGGGCAGGAATACCAAAGAGCCTTAAAAGGACAGACAAAATCGGGTAAAGTCACTTACGTTTGAGAAAAGAGATCTAAAAGTTTTGATAATCATTACATTATTTAGGAACACTGACTACTGGGGGCTAAGAGGGGTGGGGAGGCGGGGGGCACGATACACTAATTTATATATCTACCTTTTTATCGATAAATCAAAATTTTACCAAATTAAAATTTTATGATTAAAATTCAGGAAAATAGAGTATTGTCTTATCATACTTCAAATACAATAATATTCCTTTCCCTCCAAGCAGTAATTACGAATCCTTTGATATAAATACTAAAGATGCTACCATCACACTGATCATGTGATCTTTTTTAATCATACTTGCAGTTAATGACGTTTCCACAGATTTAATGTTCACATGTAATTGAGAATCGCTGTTAATAGACATCAAGTAGCTTTCCCTGGAAGGGTATATAATATATGTGACGTTTATTGTCATTAGGTCAACATTGAAGTATTTGATCTTAACCGAGATTTGCTTGAGACATCATAAATAATGTAATTATATTACAAACAGCCTAATATTTAATAAACGTAACCAAGCTTAGCAACCAACGTATAAAGTAAACACAGAAAACAATGCAGAAAATCAAACGTAATTTTTTTTTTTTTTTTTTAACTCGTCTGTCGCGGCTCGCAAAATAAACGAGAGAAAGAATCCATTGGATCACAATATTGTGTTTTTTTTAATTTATTTTTTTTACTGATTCTTTTTTAATTTAATTTTTCTAATTTTCTTATTATTTTGTTTTATTAATTTTGTTTTCTTTATTTGTTTATTTTGCTTTGGTTTGGTTCTGATTTTCTATCTTTCTCTTGGACTGGTTCTGCATGTATCTAATTGTTGTTTTCTTCAAAACAATATTCAAATGAGATAATTCTACCACATTGCAGGAACCATATATATTTGTTTATGTTACTACCCCCTTGAGACTAAAGTCCCTGTCGTATCTTAAGACATGTCTTGACACTAAAGCTTATTTTCAAGTCAAATCTAAATTATGAAAGTAACGCGCAAAATAAATTTAGAAGCTCTAAAGCAACATTATTTATCATTTGTATTGAATTAACCACATAATAAAAAAAAATGAAAAGGAAAGGGACAAGATACAAAAACGTGAAAAAATTAATTCAACAAAATAAAAGACAAAAACATGGCTATAAAATAATAAAAGAGACAAATACGGTCAACAATAATCACGTAGTCGAACACGGAAAACTAAAGATGAGCACCAATGACATTCCCAAAGACTGGAAACCGGTGCTATGGGTTTTTTGTAAAAAAATATTCTGATTTCCAATGTTGCTGAAAAAAATATTCTGATTTTCGCGACAGAAAAAATAAATATTCTAACTCTCGTGTTGTCGGAAAAAAAATTCTGAACGAAGCAAAAAGCATAAATTCCCCTGCCCTCCTGCAAGTTAAATGGTCGGTCCCTAAAGCAATAATGTTTACACAATATATAAAATCCTAATGGAAAATATAGGTCATTACGCGATTTCTTGTTTATATTAAAGCTTAATTGTCGTATAATTTAAATAATTAAACGTGTTTTCTTACTTTCAAATAATAAAACGAAAAACAAAAATAGCACACAAAAAAAAGAGAAAATACAACAGTTTTAAAATCAAACATCAAAATCGTGGAAGGAGCCAAAAATCTAGATCCTAACAATTACATAATAACCCTTTATTTTTCTATCTTGGAAAAAAATTGGCGGGGTTAGACTAGTTTTATGAGCGCAAATCTCATTTATTAGTGAAATGATGCGGTCATGCAAGTGCTCTCCATGTAATTTCTTTTTATATGAAAATCTTAATTGTGGTATAGTTGAGGAAATAAACGCCATAGAACACCGAAGGGGCAATCAAAAATTGACAATTGTGTTTTTTAATAGAGTAAGACTTAATTGTGGTATAGTTTAGGTAATATTACGTCGGTTTTTTAATAGTTTCAAGTAACTGATTACCGTCTTATATATGGTTTGATTAAAGTTAGCATACAGTGAAGGAGATCGGCTATTGGACCATGATCAGGATAAATGTGACAATGCTACTTCCCCACTCAGCACAACGGAGTTGAAACAAGAGTCGTGCCGTCTTAATGCATGGGCACGCTGGACAATTGTCATGGGCCACACGAGCCTATTGACCCAATGTTATTCTATGTATGTTGTGTAAGGCATGTTCTTTTTTAATGTCTAAACACTGATTATATTGGAAGTATCAGTACAATAAATATATGTTTAATTTGTTCGACAATGAAAGTTTTATTCCTGTGTGTGGTGGTTTAGGTATGAGCCCCAGTGCACTGTTTTTCCCGGGGGCATATACTGCTGTCAAGACGGCTCTGAACAAGAGGTAGCGAACTTGGGATTAATATCATTATGTGGCGGGGATGTCGTCTAATAGTTTGCGCATGCCCACATATTATATCCGTATAATTACAAATGCAATTAATGAATATTTAGCAGAAACTTCATTAGAATATAAATAACTGTCAAGTATTTAAGATTCGCCTGTAAACACTATTTACAGCTATCAAATCAACATATACTGGTGGTAAATCATCAAATACATTACAGTTATTTAATAAATCACGTGACGTCTTTGATCCCGCTGTTAATGCTGATGTTTATCATAAAACTGATCTAGAGAGCTGAATGGTTTGTATTTTATTAAGGTGTAAAACTACTAACTAATTTCTTTAAGGTTTTCTACTAAATTAGTTTTTTCGAGCCTACCTGGTCATTTTATCTTAAGTTTAACCTTTCCAAGACCATATATTTTCTGAAACGTACATGATTCCTCTACGTTCTGTCAAAATATCAGGGCATGTTTAAAATCTTGCAGTGAAATGCCATGCTACGGAAAACACCTCCTCTAAAAATAGCTCGGTCATCCCCACGAAATTCAGTATTTATAGGTCATGCATCAAATCCTCCATAGAGGTATTAAAATACAACTAAATCCATCAAATTTGGGCTCAAAATAATCCCTATTTATTTACTTCAATTATCAATTTTAATTAGTCCATTCCATTCAGTAGTTTTCACAATACTACAAAGTGAAAGGAACTTTTTTCTTGAAAAGGGACTACTTTCGTGGACACCTATTATCAATGAACGGTTCTGTTGTAAGCATATTTTATTCACAAGGTTCATATGAATGGGATTGAACAACAGACTATGTCTATACAAGCTCTCTCCTTGTTGCATGTACAAGGCATACATTCAGTAAAAAGTGCTAGAGTATGTATATCATATATCAATATTATAAGATAATAATGTTACTGCAATACATGTAATTATAATCACCATTAATACTTCATATATAATAAATTTACAAGTGAAGTGAAATTTGTAGACTTTCTAAACATTTCTGTGAGTATTATGATTATGTTAGGTTTCTACGACAAGCGATTTCAAATGCATTTCCTTCATAATATGCTCCATGATAGTTTGTATTTAATATAAATATTTATGGATAAGCTTTATCCAAAAATACAGTTAATGGTACATACTTTATTATTCGGCACTGTACAGGGAAAATATACATTATTCAGAAACTACCCCTTTACAACGCCTTTACAACAGGGGCAAACATCGGCGTGGTACCAATGTTTGCGTCTAATAATCATAAATAAACAACTATATTAAAATTAGCATAAATTATACACCAACATTTTCATCAAAGAACAACAAATATATCAAAGCCATAACATATTATCGCAGAAACAAATGTGTCATTCTTCATTAAAGCAAAATTGTATACAATGTATCACATTATTTTAATTTCACTTAATTATAAATAAAATATAAGAATGACATATAAAATAAAAGAAACACAATATTAAGCGAGTTCCTGATCATCGACACATGACTCTATTAAAATAACTCGCTCTCTCATCATTTTACATATGAGTTTTTTACTGAACTGGTCAAGCGAGAAACCAAGCTCAGTGAAAAATGCGTATCTGGTGGACAGAGAAAAGTTTGAATTTACCATAGTGGTAATAAGAAGCCGTAAATATAAGGACAAACAATACAATGGCCAGAAGAAAAAACGGTCAATGGAAAAATAAAAAGATCTATAAAACATTATACATAAAAGTACTGGTTGAGCAACAAGATCCCCAATAAAATACGGGAGGAAGGGGGGGAACTCAGGTGCCCCGAAAGTGTATTTCAGTTCCTGCTCCACTAGTGGCACTCGTTGTTTTACTGTTAAACGACGCGAACATCAATTGACATTGATATAGTCTTGGACACAAATTTACATTAAATTTATAAAACATTAACTCCCGACAAAGCAATCTATATCTTCTTCTTCTTTCATATCAATATCAATATAACCATTCACATGTTCTTTGAATTAAACCATGTTAATGAACTATGGCATGAGGTGAATTCGATCAACAATATTTTGAATTAGTTTTTTCCACATACAAATAACAGAGCTGCATTAGTGTCTAAATGTGATGCTTAATACTTCCTCTTTATCACCTTGTAGATGTTTTATTTTAATGGATTTTAAATATTTACCAAAACTCTTTGAACTCTCTAGAAGAGAGGTTTCTAATACTATATACAATGTGTTCTTTAGCCGTGTTTTTCTTTGTATCTTTTTTTTTTTTTTCTTCGCACTGTATAACAAAATAATCCGAATGATTGGAAAAAAACTTAATTGTATCTTTTTTTTTTATTTCTTCACATTATATAACAAGATAATCCGAATGAATTTGTTAAAAGGAAAAAAACTTAATGTTCCATCAGTAAATTAACTTTACTTCTTAATGTGAATTATTCGTAATCTGTCAAAAGATATTATTAATATTTTTCTTCATGGATTTTTCTGATGAATGCTGATTTCATGCATTTTTCTTTTTTTTTTTTTACAAATTCCCGGTCTACCAAATGAGCATGCCGTTTTTTCTATTTTAATGTGATTTTTTTTTTTGCATTTTTCTGATAAATGCTGAATTCATGCATTTTTTTTTTCTTGACAAATTCGAAGTCTGCCAAAGGTGCTTGTCATTTTTTTTTTTCCCTTTTCAATATGATTTTTTTCTTCTTGCATTGTTTTGTGATAAATGTCGACTTCATGTAATATTTTTCTTGACAAATGCTTAATAACACAAAGCAACAAGATCACCTGGCTTCATATCAAAGTTCATCAAACAAGGTGTGAATATATACATATTAAGCATATTTGTTGGTATTAGCAGCTGATGATATTAAAGGTAGAAGGGGTATGGTGTTTAACGCCACTTTAAACAATATTTCAATTATATGGTGGCGGTCAGTTATATCGTGGCGGTCAGTTATATGGTGGCGGTCAGTTATATGGTGGCGGTCAGTTATATGGTGGCGGTCAGTTTCATTGGTGGAGGAAACCGGAATACCCGGGAAAAAACCCACCGACCTGCCGTAAGTCACTGACAAACTTTTTCAGATAACGTTGTATCGAGTACACCTCACCTGAGCGGGATTCGAACTCACAACGTTAGTGGTGATAGGTACTGATTGCATAGGTAGTTGTAAATCCAACTACTGTACGCATATCGCATTATCTTTTTATTGTAAAATATATGTTATTGACGAAGTTTATAGTATCCATGGGAATCGCTATAACAAAACGATACTGCCATTAAAAACACCTTTTTAGACCCATTAACTACTTAATAATTAACAATTGAAACATCAGGCAGCAGGATGTTCAGTTGTAATTTTATGTATGTATTTTATACTGCTATAAATCCGGTTAATTATAAAATAAATAATGTTTTCATTTATATAAATAGTAGTAAAGTATTTTGATGCACCAAGTAACCGTTTGTCATAAATAATGCTAATTAATTTTTTAGTGTAAAACGTTTAATTTTTATCAATGCCTTCTCGATTAGCTGTTATCACTTTGTAGTACGGAACTATTGTGGGCGCCCTGTTGTAGAGAATTCCACGCTACTTTCAATTTATAATTCCAAAAATAATGTAATCAAATAAAACTAAGGTCAGTCTCTCTCATGTATAGGTAACCTTAGCCGATTTAGACACTTTGGTTTGTTTGCTTCCTAAAGGTGGATTTATACTCCGGGTGTGACTGTGATGCGACATACAATGCACTTGTTGCGGTGGAGAAGCGATACTATTGCGAAATCATTGTTTTTTTTGTCGCGTCGCTACTATCGTTTTTAGCTCGTGTTGCTTAGTGACTTTGATCATATTTTTTATGATTTCAGATGGCAATTATTCAGCGACGGTAGCGATATCGCTAAAAAAGTTAAAATAATTTCAACTGTGCTGCGACAGCTTGCGATGATCCTTGCGACGAAAATTTTCCCTAGCGATGGTCAGTGATGACGTGCGTTGTCGCTGTGATGGGATATCGATGTTGAAAGAGACATCGCAAATCCGTTACATTGCTGTCGCACCCGGAGCATATACCCATCTTAATGCTTACATTATTTGGTTTTCCAGTCTTTTGACTATGAGCGAACCTGACTAAGTTTATTACAGAAACGAGCTGTGCGCACACAATGCCAAAGCTGATTTGACGTTAAACAAGAATCACTTAACTTCATTTTGTTGACATTTTCAGTTAATTAGTAAGACAGGAATTGAATGTTAATAAACTTGTGGGAACAACGCTTTTATTGCTGCTATACATTTCACAGTCACAGTAGGGTCTTCAGCAATGAACAAAACTCATACCCTCAAATAAGTATGAAATGTCCTCTAGCAAAACTCATACCCTCAAATAAGTATGAAATGTCCTCTAACAAAACTCATACCCTCAAATAAGTATGAAATGTCCTCTAACAAAACTCATACCCTCAGGTAAGTATGAAATGTCCTCTAACACATAGAACATTTTCTTAAGCTGCAGCATATAATTTAAAGGTTTCGGATATTTACACGTTATATCTCTTTTACTTTTTACGTTAACTTCTTTCATGTATCACTGCTAAGACTTTCACTGGACTTGACTGTATATATGAGTGACACAGCGGGTGTCGTATAAGAAGCAGGAACTGCTTACCCTTCGTGAACACCTGGGTTCATCCCCGTTTTTTTGTGGGGTTCATGTTACTCATCTTTTTAGGTTTCTGTGTCGTGTTTCTGTTTTGTTTGTCTTCGTTCTGTGTCTTGTGAACCCAGTGTCTCTAGATTGTCCATTCTTGATTGCCCTTTCGGTTTTCTCAAACGTTTATCTCCCAAACAATCGGACGAAGTTGGACGAAACAATGACAACAACAGCAATGCGAGATGGCTAAAAGATGGCTTCGTAATTCGGTAATATTATAAAATAAATGTGATATGGCTATAAGACGAATCTCCGACTACTCTCTACTTATAAATCAAATTTCATCATTTAAATTGATTCTTGATTATTATATTTCATTCAATTCTACAAACATTTTTTCTTAATTAAATTTTGAATAAAGGAAAACTCATGTTTCAAAACATGGTAAACAGACTAATGTACATAAGATTGATCTTGAACCATTTGGTCATCCTTTATACAAGGACAACCGTGTCGGTGGTGCAGTGTTTAGCGTGCTTGTTCCGAGTGTGGTAGATCGTAGGTTCGAGCCGCGATCGTATTAAACCAAAGACTATGCAATTGGTATTTGGTGGTTCTCTGCTAAGTACGCAGCATAAAGGAGAAGGAGCAATGACTGGTTAGCTCGGTATGAGGATAATGTGCACGAGTGGGGCGACATGTCCGCGGATTGTTGTGTCAGTGAGAAAAAGCAAACTATCCGTCTTGGTCTAGTACACAGCGGCCCTCATCATCATCTCATTGACAATTAACTTGTTCTCACCATGATTTCACTGAAAAGTTGCTGAATTGGCGTTAAACAACAATCACTCACTCACTCACTCACTCACTCACTCACTATGCAAGGACGAATAAATATTAATAAGTTAAGATAAGTTTAAAATAAATTAAGAGGGTCAATATGTAGTAATCAAAATAACTAGTCTGTACAAAACAAGAGAAATGTAAAGGGTGGCATGAGACCATTAATGCTTTCCCATGCGCGAATTAAAACGGAGCGCACCGCGCGTCCTACAAAAAAAAATTAAGGGATCAATTTGCTCATCGTCTGTTTGGTGATAACCATTTACAATCCTCAAATATCTAATTCTCAAGAGCATACTGGGATGTATTCCTGACCAAGTGCTGGCTCTAATTCTCAAGAGCATACTGGAATGTATTCCTGACCAAGTGCTGGCTCTAATTCTCAAGAGCATACTGGGATGTATTCCTGACCAAGTGCTGGCTCTAATTCTCAAGAGCAGACTGGGATATATTCCTGACCAAGTGTTGGCTCTAATTCTCAAGAGCATACTGGGATGTATTCCTGACCAAGTGCTGGCTCTAATTCTCAAGAGCATATTGGGATGTATTCCTGACCAAGTGCTGGCTCTAATTCTCAAGAGCATACTGAGATGTATTCCTGACCAAGTACTGGCTCTAATTCTCAAGAGCATACTGGGATGTATTCCTGACCAAGTGTTGGCTCTAATTCTCAAGAGCATACTGGGATGTATTCCTGACCAAGTGCTGGCTCTAATTCTGAAGAGCATACTGGGATGTATTCCTGACCAAGTACTGGCTCTAATTCTCAAGAGCATACTGGGATGTATTTCTGACCAAGTGCTGGCTCTAATTCTCAAGAGCATACTGGGATGTATTCCTGACCAAATGCTGGCTCTAATTCTCAAGAGCATACTGGGATGTATTCCTGACCAAGTGTTGGCTCTAATTCTCAAGAGCATACTGGGATGTATTCCTGACCAAGTGCTGGCTCTAATTCTCAAGAGCATATTGGGATGTATTCCTGACCAAGTGCTGGCTCTAATTCTCAAGAGCATACTGGGATGTATTCCTGACCAAGTACTGGCTCTAATTCTCAAGAGCATACTGGGATGTATTCCTGACCAAGTGTTGGCTCTAATTCTCAAGAGCATACTGGGATGTATTCCTGACCAAGTGCTGGCTCTAATTCTGAAGAGCATACTGGGATGTATTCCTGACCAAGTACTGGCTCTAATTCTCAAGAGCATACTGGGATGTATTTCTGACCAAGTGCTGGCTCTAATTCTCAAGAGCATACTGGGATGTATTCCTGACCAAGTGCTGGCTCTAATTCTCAAGAGCATACCGGGATGTATTCCTGACCAAGTGTTGGCTCTAATTCTCAAGAGCATACTGGGATGTATTCCTGACCAAGTGCTGGCTCTAATTCTCAAGAGCATATTGGGATGTATTCCTGACCAAGTGCTGGCTCTAATTCTCAAGAGCATACTGAGATGTATTCCTGACCAAGTGCTGGCTTTAATTCTGAAGAGCATACGGGGATGTAATCCTGACCAAGTGCTGGCTCTAATTCTCAAGAGCATACTGGGATGTATTCCTGACCAAGTGCTGGCTCTAATTCTCAAGAGCATACTGGGATGTATTCCTGACCAAGTGCTGGCTTTAATTCTGAAGAGCATACGGGGATGTAATCCTGACCAAGTGCTGGCTCTAATTCTCAAGAGCATACTGGGATGTATTCCTGACCAAGTGCTGGCTCTAATTCTCAAGAGCATACTGGGATGTATTCCTGGCCAAGTGCTGGCTCTAATTCTCAAGAGCATACTGGGATGTAATCCTGACCAAGTGCTGGCTCTAATTCTCAAGAGCATACTGGGATGTATTCCTGGCCAAGTGCTGGCTTTAATATCTCGTGTAGAAATTGTGCGTCCTATTAACATAGGGTCAAGCATCCGTGGTTAATTGAAATGAATGTTTTGCGGACTTTATTATAACATTTTAAGAGAGTATGATGTTTTTAAGCTATTTAGACTGTGATTCAATATAGATGAAAAATATGGTGTTTAGCCCCACTCCCATTAATCTTTCAGTTATATCATGACAGTCAGTTCATATGGTGGAGGAAACCGGAGAAAACCCCTGACCTGCCGTAAGTCACTAACAAACTTTATCACATAATGTTGTATTGACTACACCTCGCCATGAGCGGGATTCAAACTCACTACTTTAGTAGTGATAGCCACTGATTGTATATGTAGTTGTAAATCTACCTGCCATACGATGACCCCTAATTTTTCAATATAGAACTATATTTTTTATGTATTTATGTAAAATCTGTGTAGTTGTGAAAAGTGCAAAATTATGAATGTAAAGATTAATTCGATTTGATGATGTCACTCATGTCTTAAAACCGTGGTCAGAAATAATATATTTTTGGCACATCTCAAATAACAAAAGACAAGATGGTAGAAAAAGGATCTCTACAAAATAAAATAATTGGTGTTTATTTATGGTCGTTTATTTTCGTATTAAACACTACATTAAAAGTTCATACAATGGTATTTTGTCAATGGGGATGTCAATTGCATATGACTCTTCATAATTTGATTGGTTTATTTCTATAATTTCTGACGTTGATTTCATTGATCGTTCATTCTTGTTTGTGAAAAAGCTTTCATATAAAACCAAGATCAATCTCCTACAGACATATGTGACAAAAGCTGATTTTGGTTATCCTCCTATCACTGGTGGATTATTAGTCCCCGGGGTTATCATCCTATCACTGGTGGATTATTAGTCCTCGGGGTAATCCTCCTATCACTGGTGGATTATTAGTCCTTGGGGTTATCCTCCTATCACTGGTGGATTATTAGTCCCCGGGTTTACCCTCCTATCACTGGTGGATTATTAGTCCCCTCGGTTGTCCTCCTATCATTGGTGGATTATTAGTCCCCCGTGTTATCCTCCTATCACTGGTGGATTATTAGTCCTCGGGGTAATCCTCCTATCACTGGTGGATTATTAGTCCTCGGGGTTGTCCTCCTATCACTGGTGGATTATTAGTCCTCGGGGTAATCCTCCTATCACTGGTGGATTATTAGTCCCCGAGGTTATCCTATCATTGGTGGGTTATTAGTCTCCGGGGTAATCCTCCTATCACTGGTGGATTATTAGTCCTCGGGGTAATCCTCCTATCACTGGTGGATTATTAGTCCTCGGGGTTGTCCTCCTATCACTGGTGGATTATTAGTCCTCGGGGTAATCCTCCTATCACTGGTGGATTATTAGTCCCCGAGGTTATCCTATCATTGGTGGGTTATTAGTCTCCGGGGTAATCCTCCTATCACTGGTGGATTATTAGTCCTCGGGGTTGTCCTCCTATCACTGGTGGATTATTAGTCCTCGGGGTAATCCTCCTATCACTGGTGGATTATTAGTCCCCGAGGTTATCCTATCATTGGTGGGTTATTAGTCTCCGGGGTAATCCTCCTATCACTGGTGGATTATTAGTCCTCGGGGTAATCCTCCTATCACTGGTGGATTATTAGTCCTCGGGGTTGTCCTCCTATCACTGGTGGATTATTAGTCCTCGGGGTTATCCTCCTATCACTGGTGGATTATTAGTCCCCGGGTTTACCCTCCTATCACTGGTGGATTATTAGTCCCCTCGGTTGTCCTCCTATCATTGGTGGATTATTAGTCCCCCGTGTTATCCTCCTATCACTGGTGGATTATTAGTCCTCGGGGTAATCCTCCTATCACTGGTGGATTATTAGTCCCCGAGGTTATCCTATCATTGGTGGGTTATTAGTCTCCGGGGTAATCCTCCTATCACTGGTAGATTATTAGTCCTCGGGGTTATCCTCCTATCACTGGTGGATTATTAGTCCCCGGGTTTACCCTCCTATCACTGGTGGATTATTAGTCCCCTTGGTTGTCCTCCTATCACTGGTGGATTATTAGTCCCCCGTGTTATCCTCCTATCACTGGTGGATTATTAGTCCTCGGGGTAATCATCCTATCACTGGTGGATTATTAGTCCTCGGGGTTGTCCTCCTATCACTGGTGGATTATTAGTCCTCGGGGTAATCCTCCTATCATTGGTGGATTATTAGTCCCCGGGGTTATCCTGTCACTTGAGGATTATTAGTCCCCGAGGTTATCCTATCACTGGTGGATTATTAGTCCTCGGGGTTGTCCTCCTATCACTGGTGGATTATTAGTCCTCGGGGTAATCCTCCTATCACTGATGGATTATTAGTCCCCGAGGTTATCCTGTCATTGGTGGGTTATTAGTCCCCGGGGTCATTGTCCTATTACTGGTGGATTATTAGTCCCCGGGGTTATCCTATCATTGGTGGATTATTAGTCCACGAGGTTATCCTATCATTGGTGGATTATTAGTCCCCGGTTTATCCTCCTATCATTGGTGGATTATTAGTCTCCGAGGTTATCCTATCATTGGTGGATTATTAGTCTCCGAGGTTATCCTTTCACTGGTGGATTATTAGTCCCCACGTTATCCTCCTATCACTGGTGGATTATTAGTCTCCGAGATTATCCTATCACTGGTGGATTATTAGTCCCCGAGATTATCCTATCATTGGTGGATTATTAGTCCCCGAGGTTATCCTATCATTGGTGGATTATTAGTCCCCGGGGTTATCCTCCTATCACTTGTGGATTATTAGTTCCCGGGGTTATCCTATCATTGGTGGATTATTTGTCCCCGTGGTTATCCTATCATTGGTGGATTATTAGTCTCCGATGTTATCCTATCACTGGTGGATCATTAGTCCTCGGGGTCATCCTATCACTGGTGGATCATTCGTCCCCGGGGGTTATCCTCCTATCACTGGTGGATTATTAGTCCTCAGGGTTATCCTATCACTGGTGGATCATTCGTCCCCAGGGGTTATCCTCCTATTACTGGTGGATTATTAGTCCTCAGGGTTATCCTATCACTGGTGGATTATTAGTCCCCGCGGTTATCCTATCACTGGTGGATTATTAGTCCCCGGGGTTATCCTATCACTGGAGGATTAGTAGTCCCCGGGGTTATCCTCCTATCACTGGTGGATTATTAGTCCCCGAGGTTATCCTATCACTGGTGGATCATTCGTCCCCGGGGGTTATCCTCCTATCACTGGTGGATTATTAGTCCCCGGGGTTATCCTCCTATCACTGGTGGATTATTAGTCCTCAGGGTTATCCTATCACTGGTG
This sequence comes from Bathymodiolus septemdierum, assembly GCA_963383655.1. Lineage (NCBI taxonomy): Eukaryota > Metazoa > Mollusca > Bivalvia > Mytilida > Modiolidae > Bathymodiolus > Bathymodiolus septemdierum. Next base: position 50,994,824 of record OY726527.1, read on the forward strand.
GATTAGTAGTCCCCGGGGTTATCCTCCTATCACTGGTGGATTATTAGTCCCCAGGTTATCCTATCACTGGTGGATTATTATTTCCCGAGGTTATCCTATCACTGGTGGATCATTAGTCCCCAGGGTTATCCTCCTATCACTGGTGGATTATTAGTCTCCGGGGTTATCCTCCTATCATTGGTGGATTATTAGTCCCCGAGGATATCCTATCATTGGTGGATTATTAGTTACTGGGGTTATCCTATCATTGGTGGATTATCAGTCCCCCAGGTTATCCTATGATTGGTGGGTTATTAGTCTCCGGGGTAATCCTCCTATCACTGGGGGATTATTAGTCCCCGAGGTTATCCTATCACTGGTGGATTATTAGTCTCCGGGGTTATCCTCCTATCATTGGTGGATTATTAGTCCCCGAGGATATCCTATCATTGGTGGATTATTAGTTACTGGGGTTATCCTATCATTGGTGGATTATCAGTCCCCCAGGTTATCCTATGATTGGTGGGTTATTAGTCTCCGGGGTAATCCTCCTATCACTGGGGGATTATTAGTCCCCGAGGTTATCCTGTCATTGGTGGGTTATTAGTCCCCGGGGTCATTGTCCTATTACTGGTGGAATATTAGTCCCCGGGGTTATCCTATCATTGGTGGATTATTAGTCCACGAGGTTATCCTATCATTGGTGGATTATTAGTCCCCGGTTTATCCTCCTATCATTGGTGGATGGGGTTATCCTATCATTGGTGGATTATCAGTCCCCATGGTTATCCTCCTATCACTGGTGGATTATTAGTCCCCGGGGTTATCCTATCATTGGTGGATTATTAGTCCCCGGGGTTATCCTATCACTTGTGGATTATTAGTCCCCGGGGTTATCCTCCTATCACTGGTGGATTATTAGTCCCCGGGGTTATCCTATCACTTGTGGATTATTAGTCCCCGGGGTTATCCTCTTATCACTGGTGGATTATTAGTCCCCCAGGTTATCCTATCATTGGTGGATTATTAGTTCCCGGGGTTATCCTCCTATCATTGGTGGATTATTAGTTCCTGGGGTTATCCTATCACTGGTGGATTATTAGTCCCCGGGGTTATCCTATCACTGGTGGATTATTAGTCCCCGGGGTTATCCTCCTATCACTGGGGGATTATTAGTCCCCGGGGTTATCCTCCTATCACTGGTGGATTATTAGTCCCCGCGGTTGTCCTCCTATCACTGGTGGATTATTAGTCCCCGGGGTTATCCTATCACTTGTGGATTATTAGTCCCTGGGGTTATCCTCCTATCACTGGTGGATTATTAATCCCCCAGGTTATCCTATCATTGGTGGATTATTAGTTCCCGGGGTTATCCTCCTATCATTGGTGGATTATTAGTTCCTGAGGTTATCCTATCACTGGTGGATTATTAGTCCCCGAGGTTATCCTCCTATCACTGGTGGATTATTAGTCCCCGCAGTTATCATCCTATCACTGGTGGATTATTAGTCCCCGCGGTTATCATCCTATCACTGGTGGATTATTAGTCCCCGCGGTTATCCTCCTATCACTGGTGGATTATTAATCCCCCAGGTTATCCTATCATTGGTGGATTATTAGTTCCCGGGGTTATCCTCCTATCATTGGTGGATTATTAGTTCCTGAGGTTATCCTATCACTGGTGGATTATTAGTCCCCGAGGTTATCCTCCTATCACTGGTGGATTATTAGTCCCCGCGGTTATCATCCTATCACTGGTGGATTATTAGTCCCCGCGGTTATCATCCTATCACTGGTGGATTATTAGTCCCCGGGGTTATCATCCTATCACTGGTGGATTACTAGTCCTCAGGGTTATCCTATCACTGGTGGATTAGTAGTCCCCGGGGTTATCCTCCTATCACTGGTGGATTATTAGTCCCCAGGTTATCCTATCACTGGTGGATTATTATTTCCCGAGGTTATCCTATCACTGGTGGATCATTAGTCCCCAGGGTTATCCTCCTATCACTGGTGGATTATTAGTCCCCGGGGTTATCCTCCTATCATTGGTGGATTATTAGTCCCCGAGGATATCCTATCATTGGTGGATTATTAGTTACTGGGGTTATCCTATCATTGGTGGATTATCAGTCCCCCAGGTTATCCTATCATTGGTGGGTTATTAGTCTCCGGGGTAATCCTCCTATCACTGGGGGATTATTAGTCCCCGAGGTTATCCTATCACTGGTGGATTATTAGTCCCCGGGGTTATCCTGTCATTGGTGGATTATTAGTCCCCGGGGTTATCCTATCACTTGTGGGTTATTAGTCCCCATGGTTATCCTCCTATCATTGGTGGATTATTAGTCCCCGGGGTTATCCTATCATTGGTGGATTATTAGTCCCCGGGGTTATCCTATCACTTGTGGATTATTAGTCCCCGGGGTTATCCTCCTATCACTGGTGGATTATTAGTCCCCCAGGTTATCCTATCATTGGTGGATTATTAGTTCCCGGGGTTATCCTCCTATCATTGGTGGATTATTAGTCCCCGCGGTTGTCCTCCTATCATTGGTGAATTATTAGTTCCTGGGGTTATCCTATCACTGGTGGATTATTAGTCCCCGCGGTTATCATCCTATCACTGGTGGATTATTAGTCCCCGGGGTTATCATCCTATCACTGGTGGATTATTAGTCCCCGCGGTTATCATCCTATCACTGGGGGATTATTAGTCCCCGGGGTTATCCTGTCATTGGTGGGTTATTAGTCCCCATGGTTATCCTCCTATCATTGGTGGATTATTAGTCCCCGGGGTTATCCTATCACTAATGGATTATTAGTCCCCGCGGTTATCATCCTATCATTGGTGGATTATTAGTCCCCGCGGTTATCCTCCTATCATTGGTGGATTATTAGTCCCCGGGGTTATCCTCCTATCACTGGTGGATTATTAGTCCCCCAGGTTATCCTATCATTGGTGGATTATTAGTTCCCGGGGTTATCCTCCTATCATTGGTGGATTATTAGTCCCCGCGGTTGTCCTCCTATCACTGGTGGATTATTAGTCCCCCAGGTTATCCTATCATTGGTGGATTATTAGTTCCCGGGGTTATTCTCCTATCATTGGTGGATTATTAGTCCCCGCGGTTATCCTCCTATCATTGGTGGATTATTAGTCCCCGGGGTTATCCTATCACTGGTGGATTATTAGTCCCCGGGGTTATCCTATCACTGAGGGATTATTAGTCCCCGGGGTTATCCTCCTATCATTGGTGGATTATTAGTCCCCGGGGTTATCCTATCACTGGTGGATTATTAGTCCCCGGGGTTATCCTATCACTGGGGGATTATTAGTCCCCGGGGTTATCCTATCATTGGTGGATTATTAGTCCCCGGGGTTATCCTGTCATTGGTGGATTATTAGTCCCTGGGGTTATCCTGTCATTGGTGGGTTATTAGTCCCCATGGTTATCCTCCTATCATTGGTGGATTATTAGTCCCCAAGGTTATCCTGTCATTGGTGGGTTATTAGTCCCCATGGTTATCCTCCTATCATTGGTGGATTATTAGTCCTCGAGGTTATCCTATCACTGGTGGATTATTAATCCCCGGGGTAATCCTCCTATCACTTGTGGATTATTAGTCCCCGGGGTTATCCTCCTATCACTGGTGGATTATTAGTCCCCCAGGTTATCCTATCATTGGTGGATTATTAGTTCCCGGGGTTATCCTCCTATCATTGGTGGATTATTAGTCCCCGCGGTTGTCCTCCTATCATTGGTGGATTATTAGTTCCTGGGGTTATCCTATCACTGGTGGATTATTAGTCCCCGGGGTTATCCTATCACTGATGGATTATTAGTCCCCGCGGTTATCATCCTATCACTGGTGGATTATTAGTCCCCACGGTTATCATCCTATCATTGGTGGATTATTAGTTCCTGGGGTTATCCTATCACTGGTGGATTATTAGTCCCCGGGGTTATCCTATCACTGATGGATTATTAGTCCCCGCGGTTATCATCCTATCACTGGTGGATTATTAGTCCCCGGGGTTATCCTCCTATCACTGGGGGATTATTAGTCCCCGGGGTTATCCTCCTATCACTGGTGGATTATTAGTTCCCGCGGTTGTCCTCCTATCACTGGTGGATTATTAGTCCCCGGGGTTATCCTATCACTTGTGGATTATTAGTCCCTGGGGTTATCCTCCTATCACTGGTGGATTATTAATCCCCCAGGTTATCCTATCATTGGTGGATTATTAGTTCCCGGGGTTATCCTCCTATCATTGGTGGATTATTAGTTCCTGAGGTTATCCTATCACTGGTGGATTATTAGTCCCCGAGGTTATCCTCCTATCACTGGTGGATTATTAGTCCCCGCGGTTATCATCCTATCACTGGTGGATTATTAGTCCCCGCGGTTATCATCCTATCACTGGTGGATTATTAGTCCCCGCGGTTATCATCCTATCACTGGTGGATTATTAGTCCCCGGGGTTATCCTCCTATCACTGGTGGATTATTAATCCCCCAGGTTATCCTATCATTGGTGGATTATTAGTTCCCGGGGTTATCCTCCTATCATTGGTGGATTATTAGTTCCTGAGGTTATCCTATCATTGGTGGATTATTAGTTCCTGAGGTTATCCTATCACTGGTGGATTATTAATCCCCCAGGTTATCCTATTATTGGTGGATTATTAGTTCCCGGGGTTATCATCCTATCATTGGTGGATTATTAGTCCTCGGGGTAATCCTCCTATCACTGGTGGATTATTAGTCCCCGAGGTTATCCTCCTATCACTGGTGGATTATTAGTCCCCGCGGTTATCATCCTATCACTGGTGGATTATTAGTCCCCGCGGTTATCATCCTATCACTGGTGGATTATTAGTCCCCGGGGTTATCCTCCTATCACTGGTGGATTATTAGTCCCCACGGTTATCATCCTATCACTGGTGGATTATTAGTCCCCGCGGTTATCATCCTATCACTGGTGGATTATTAGTCCCCGGGGTTATCCTCCTATCACTGGTGGATTATTAGTCCCCACGGTTATCATCCTATCACTGGTGGATTATTAGTCCCCACGGTTATCCTATCACTGGTGGATTATTAGTCCCCGCGGTTATCCTATCACTGGTGGATTATTAGTCCCCGCGGTTATCCTATCACTGGTGGATTATTAGTCCCCGCGGTTATCCTATCACTGGTGGATTATTAGTCCCCGCGGTTATCCTATCACTGGTGGATTATTAGTCCCCGCGGTTATCCTATCACTGGTGGATTATTAGTCCCCGCGGTTATCCTATCACTGGTGGATTATTAGTCCCCGCGGTTATCCTATCACTGGTGGATTATTAGTCCCCGCGGTTATCCTATCACTGGTGGATTATTAGTCCCCGCGGTTATCCTATCACTGGTGGATTATTAGTCCCCGCGGTTATCCTATCACTGGTGGATTATTAGTCCCCGCGGTTATCCTATCACTGGTGGATTATTAGTCCCCGCGGTTATCCTATCACTGGTGGATTATTAGTCCCCGCGGTTATCATCCTATCACTGGTGGATTATTAGTCCCCGCGGTTATCATCCTATCACTGGTGGATTATTAGTCCCCGGGGTTATCCTCCTATCATTGGTGGATTATTAGTTCCTGGGGTTATCCTATCACTGGTGGATTATTAGTCCCCGAGGTTATCCTCCTATCACTGGTGGATTATTAGTCCCCACGGTTATCATCCTATCACTGGTGGATTATTAGTCCCCACGGTTATCATCCTATCACTGGTGGATTATTAGTCCCCGGGGTTATCATCCTCCCAGTAATCGGTGCTTCGGCACTGACATGGTTTATTAGATGTATTTATTACTGAAATTTACAGTTCTTAAATACTATAATTATTAATAAATCTAAGATTCTCCTCCCTCAGGCAAAGGTGGCTTTAGCGAATTTGGCTATCGTGTTGAGGCCCTTTGGCTGTATTACTCCCAACGTTTTAAATTATTTGGCTTTCCAATCCTCCGATTTTGAAACGTACCTGATGATGGTTATTCCAGAAACACGTCGTGCGCACTTAATATCTATGTTTTTATTGTTATTAGACACCTTCATGCTTGCAAATACAACACACTTATTTGGCTTTCCAATCTTTTTTTCTTCGGGCGTACATGTCTGCGTCTACGTTTTTATTACCAACAAAATAGCATGAAGATAAGAGAATGAGTATATGGGCCAATGAACTGTTCAAGTCTTTCGTATATTTCCGACGGCATTCGTCCATTTCCGACAACATTCGTCATATTTCGGAAGTGTAGATCACACAAAGAGAAACCATAATGAATGAAGTCTATCAACCGGTCATCGAATAACGACTACACCTTAAAATCTGTTGATCACTAGGAACTGCTGCAAATTTATATTACGTTCAAGAGGTGTGGCATTCTCGATTGTCCAAGGGGCGGTCATTTACGTCCTATCTTAGAGGCGAGGTATGTACTTATTTCGTCCTACACTACTAACGGAGATCCCTTTCGGAAAAGGAGTACACCTCACCGGGGAAACTAGACCCTACTTTCAATCGGCAAATGATGGCTTGGTTTGGTTTATGGTGCTTAACGCCACTTTCAACCATATTTCAGTTATATCGTGGCAGTCAGTTTTATTGGTGGATGAAACCGGAGTACCCGGGAAAAACTACCGAGCTGTCGCAAGTCACTGACAAACTATCACATAATGTTGCATTGAGTACGCCTTAACATGAACGAGATTCGAACTCACAGAGTTAGTAGTGATAGACATTGATTGCACAGGTAGTTGTAAATCCAAATACCATACGATCAAGACCACGACGTCCTCCAGTACTAATGGAGGTCCCTTAAGGGAAGATTGTGTACAACATCGGGGAAACTAGGCATTACTTTCGACCGGCAAACGAAGTTTGTGATTCACTGACCGGTCAAGCCAATTATTGACAAACACCTGTAAGCTTATCAACAATTATTTGGCTTGTTAGCTTTGCACAATGTCTTCGAAAAGGATAGAATTTCAATTTCTGACGTGTTGTATTTTTCGCACCCGCCAATTATATAATAATCATTTACGACCACAGTAGAAAAACATTGGAGTATTTACAGACCAATTGTGTAGTACAGGAATACAGCACTTTATTGCTTTTACTGCTAGATATGAAATAAAATTATCAGACTCCTGTTCAAACTTATCAACGTTGTAAGTTATTGACTTTGTTTTTATGAATTATTGTTTTGAACATAGGTTTGCCTATCAACCTGTTCTTACCGTATTTTTGTTACTATAGCAACGCTGCTGACTCAGTTTTATGTGAAATTTGACATTTTACTCAAATGTGGAAAACACGTGCATGACAGCACTATTTCACGAAGAAGTTTAGGCTAATGAAACTAGTTTAACCCCGCCACCTTTTATTATAGTGCATATACCAAGCTTTAGAACAGGGTGGTCATGTGTTAGGGGTGTCAATATTGTCTCTGTTTCAACGATTTTTCGAATGGGTTTTGGAGCTGCTTCGACAGAGTGGTATATTTATCATGCTATTTATTAAATCCTATACTTCTGAAGGCACCTTCGACAAAGTGGTATATTTATCATGCTATTTATTAAATCCTATACTTCTGAAGGCACCTTCGACAAAGTGGTATATTTATCATGCTATTTATTAAATCCTATACTTCTGAAGGCACCTTCGACAAAGTGGTATATCTATCATGCTATTTATTAAATCCTATACTTCTGAAGGCAGAGTTAGCATTCATCGACCAAAGTAATGACTATCTCTCATCTGCAGACTAGGGACAGTCTAACACTCATCTTTAGAGTACGATTTATGCTGGTTATTGTGACTGTTCACTGCTGTGGTTAGGAACCATTTATACACATTTTAGAGTATGATTTATACTGGTTATTGTGACTGTTCACTGCTGTGGTTAGGAGCCATTTATACACATTTTAGAGTATGATTTATGCTGGGTATTGTGACTATTCACTGCTGTGGCTAGGAACCATTTATACACATTTTAGAGTACGATTTATGCTGGGTATTGTGACTGTTCACTGCTGTGGTTAGGAACCATTTATACACATTTTAGAGTATGATTTATGCTGGGTATTGTGACTGTTCACTGCTGTGGTTAGGAACCATTTATACACATTTTAGAGTATGATTTATGCTGGGTATTGTGACTGTTCACTGCTGTGGCTAGGAACCATTTATACACATTTTAGAGTATGATTTATGCTGGGTATTGTGACTGTTCACTGCTGTGGCTAGGAACCATTAATACACATTTTAGAGTATGATTTATGCTGGTTATTGTGACTGTTCACTGCTGTGGTTAGGAACCATTTATACACATTTTAGAGTATGATTTATGCTGGGTATTGTGACTGTTCACTGCTGTGGCTAGGAACCATTTATACACATTTCAGGGTACGATTTATGCTGGGTATTGTGACTGTTCACTGCTGTGGTTAGGAACCATTTATACACATTTTAGAGTATGATGTATGCTGGTTATTCTGACTGTTCACTGCTGTGGTTAGGAACCATTTATACACATTTTAGAGTACGATTTATGCTGGTTATTGTGACTGTTCACTATACTGTGATTATGGACCGATTAATACTCACTTTAGAGTATAAGTTATACTGGTTATTGTGACTGCTCACTAGTGTGACTGTGAATTGTAGAACAACTATAAAATAGCAGGTACCAATTGCTTTAAATACCTGAATGAATACAATAAAGAAGAGTACACGAAACAATTTCCTTAAATACCTTAATCAACAGTAGAAGAAAGTGCGTAGGAAATAGAGTCATTGAATAGTTGAATGGATACTATATTGGCGAAAATAGGTAACCGTTTACATAAATAGTTGATTGAACACTATGAATAAGAGTTTTACTAAATAACTGAATGGACATTAACGTGAAAAAAGCAGATAACGGTTTCCGTAGTTAACTTAGCAGACATTACTAGGACGAACGAGCATGCACAAGTTTCCTTAAATAGACGAATTACCACTTTACGGACGAAATCATATAATAGATATCTATGGTGTTATTACTATCACTTTGTCGATACCACTGCTGGTGGACTATTAGTCCCCAAGGTATCAGTCGTAGTAGTTAGTGCTTCGGCACTGATATGGTTTATTAGATATATTAGATACCACTGCTGGTGGACTATTAGTCCTCAAGGTATCAGCCACAGTAGTTAGTCCTTCGGCACTGATATGGTTTATTAGATATATTCGATACCACTGCTGGTGGGCTATTAGTCCTCAAGGTATCAGCCACAGTAGTTAGTGCTTCAGAACTGATATGGTTTATTAGATATATTCGATACCACTGCTGGTGGACTATTAGTCCCCAAGGTATCAGCCACAGTAGTTAGTGCTTCAGAACTGATATGGTTTATTAGATATATTAGATACCACTGCTGGTGGACTATTAGTCCTCAAGGTATCAGCCATAGTAGTTAGTGCTTCAGAACTGATATGGTTTATTATATATATTCGATACCACTGCTGGTGGACTATTAGTCCCCAAGGTATCAGCCACAGTAGTTAGTGCTTCAGAACTGATATGGTTTATTAGATATATTCGATACCACTGCTGGTGGACTATTAATCCCCAAGGTATCAGCCACAGTAGTTAGTGCTTCGGCACTGATATGGTTTATTATATATATTCGATACCACTGCTGGTGGACTATTAGTCCCCAAGGTATCAGCCACAGTAGTTAGTGCTTCAGAACTGATATGGTTTATTAGATATATTCGATACCACTGCTGGTGGACTATTAATCCCCAAGGTATCAGCCACAGTAGTTAGTGCTTCAGAACTGATATGGTTTATTATATATATTCGATACCACTGCTGGTGGACTATTAGTCCCCAAGGTATCAGCCACAGTAGTTAGTGCTTCAGAACTGATATGGTTTATTAGATATATTCGATACCACTGCTGGTGGACTATTAGTCCCCAAGGTATCAGCCACAGTAGTTAGTGCTTCGGCACTGATATGGTTTTTTAGATATATTAGATACCACTGCTGGTGGACTATTAGTCCTCAAGGTATCAGCCACAGTAGTTAGTGCTTCAGCACTGATATGGTTTATTAGATATATTCGATACCACTGCTGGTGGACTATTAGTCCTCAAGGTATCAGCCACAGTAGTTAGTGCTTCGGCACTGATATGTTTTTTTAGATATATTAGATACCACTGCTGGTGGACTATTAGTCCTCAAGGTATCAGCCACAGTAGTTAGTGCTTCAGCACTGATATGGTTTATTAGATATATTCGATACCACTGCTGGTGGACTATTAGTCCCCAAGGTATCAGCCACAGTAGTTAGTGCTTCAGAACTGATATGGTTTATTAGATATATTCGATACCACAGCTGGTGGACTATTAGTCCCCAAGGTATCAGCCACAGTAGTTAGTGCTTCAGAACTTGCATGGTTTATTAGATATATTCGATACCACTGCTGGTGGACTATTAGTCCCAAAGGTATCAGCCACAGTAGTTAGTGCTTCAGAACTGATATGGTTTATTATATATATTCGATACCACTGCTGGTGGACTATTAGTCCTCAAGGTATCAGTCGTAGTAGTTAGTGCTTCGGCACTGATATGGTTTATTAGATATATTAGATACCACTGCTGGTGGACTATTAGTCCTCAAGGTATCAGCCACAGTAGTTAGTGCTTCGGCACTGATATGGTTTATTATATATATTAGATACCACTGCTGGTGGACTATTAGTCATTAAGGTATCAGCCACAGTAGTTAGTGCTTCAGAACTGATATGGTTTATTAGATATATTAGATACCACTGCTGGTGGAATATTATTCCCCAAGGTATCAGCCACAGTAGTTAGTGCTTCAGAACTGATATGGTTTATTAGATATATTAGATATCACTGCTGGTGGACTATTAGTCCTCAAGGTATCAGCCACAGTAGTTAGTGCTTCAGAACTGATATGGTTTATTAGATATATTAGATACCACTGCTGGTGGACTATTAGTTCCCAAGGTATCAGCCACAGTAGTGAGTGCTTCAGAACTGATATGGTTTATTAGATATATTAGATACCACTGCTGGTGGACTATTAGTCCTCAAGGTATCAGCCACAGTAGTTAGTGCTTCAGAACTGATATGGTTTATTAGATATATTAGATACCACTGCTGGTGGACTATTAGTCCCCAAGGTATCAGCCACAGTAGTTAGTGCTTCAGAACTGATATGGTTTATTAAGATATATTCGATACCACTGCTGGTGGACTATTAGTCCCCAAGGTATCAGCCACAGTAGTTAGTGCTTCGGCACTGATATGGTTTATTAGATATATTCGATATAGAAATCTACAGTTCTTAAATTATATAATTATTATTAAAACTAATATTTTTCTCCCTCAGATATAGGTGACCTTAGCCAATTTTTGGCTCTCCTGTTTAAACCCTTTGGTGTTCTTCCTTCCAATAGCGTTTGTATTATTTGGCTTTCAAATATTTTGGCTTTGAGCGTACATGATGAAGGTTATTCCAGAAACTCGCACAAGCCTATCACCAATACGGCGTGGGTTCGCACCTGGTTTTGTAAATTACAAAAAGGGTACACTCGACTCACAGCCGCAAGTGATAGCGCTTACCATTTGCTTGCCCATGGTCGGTGGTTCTCTCAGGGTACTCCGGCTTTTTTCACCTCTAAAACTGGTCGCCATGATATAGCTGAAATAACGCTGAAAGTGGCGTTCAACACAATAAATCAATCAAGTCAAATCCAATACCTTATCTAAATCTTTGGAGTAGTATTAATTTTAATACAACAAATTGTAATTGGTAAGTAGTTATTCGTATAAATCGGATCTGTATGCTTAATTACGTTAAAGCCAGAAAAATCTTAACCATTAAAATATCGGGAAAAGTGTGATGCTATTAGACTGTTTCCCATAGCACATTGAGATTAAGACCCTTGGGACAATTATAGTTATCGGAACTGTTAACCATTTTTTGATAGATATGTGACAAAATAGCCATTTTATCCGTTGATCTTTTATATAGAAAATAATTTTAAGGTGAAGTATTGCCTTAAACAATCACAATAAAAATAAAACATGTAATACAAACGTAGATAACAAATTTAGTGGGCACGGCGCGTTTCTGGAATAACCTTCATTTCATCAAGTACGCTCAAAATCGAAAGAATGGAAAGCCAAATAATTTTAAAATGTCTGATAACAATAAACCTAAAGGACCTAAACAGGATAGTCAGAATCGGTCACCTATGAGTGAGGGGGGGGGGGGGGGGGGGGGGGAATATAAAAATTACATATCAGGAACTGTATATTACAATAATAAATATATCTAATAAACCATGTCAGTACCGAAACACTGACTACTGGGAGCATTACACCCTAAGAGACTAACAGTCTACCAGAAGAGGTATCGACAAAGTTGATAATAACAAAAACGTAGATATTAAATTTAGTGCACACGACACGTTTCTTTAAAAGGTTGAATGGAAGGGGAAAAAACAGGAAACAGTAGCTTTAAATATCTGAAGCGAACACTATTAGAAAGAGGTGTACATCAGTGATTAAAGTTTGATACTTATGTAATATTACAGCATATTTTTTCTCTGAAAAATGCAATGTCCCCAATTGGATTCGATCTCCGGAGCTCTCGCATTTGAAGCCGTTGCTCTACTAAATAAGGGTAATAACAAAATTACCGAACTCCGAACAATCTTACAAAGGGAAAGTCAAAACTCATAATTATATAAACAGACAAAATCAGTCAACAACCGGAAAACTGGGAAAACCGTAATGACCCTGACTTGGTACAGGCATTTCTAAAGAAATGGTGGGTTGAATCAGATTTTAAAGCGCTAAACCTCCCGCTCTCATTACGGTTTAAAGGTTCCGGCTGTCACTATAACAGTATTTAAATACAGGAACAAAATAGGTAAAATAGTTGTCAAAGCAGTACCATATTCGGTGACGTAAATGTCAAAAATATGTTTACGTCACACATTGATATAAAAAAATATCCTTGACATTTTTCTTGACTTCTTTATCTTTATACATTTTCACTATATGAAAATGCATCGCTTATAATCGCTTCTGCAGAGACGGAATATATTTCGACAAGATCTTGGAATCGGAATATAAACTTTTTAAGAGATCGAATAAGGCGAATCTTTTCATAGCCCTGGTCCAGTAGCCTGTTTCTCAGATGAAGATGACGTTTCAGGAAATAAGAATAATTGCTACTGGCCCTTGCATAGCGAATCAATTGCGAGATGTAAATACCATATGCAGGAGAAACTGATATATTGCTGGAAAGGTTTGGAAAATTTATGATTTTAAAATTGAAGTCGTCCCATTTATCATAAATTTTAGTACTGAATTGACCACTGTCGTCAAATTCGAGGTATAAGAAATAGTACATTATTTAGGAACTGTACATTTTAGTAATAAGTTCGTTGAAAAATGGGGTTTTAGACCATGCATGATGAAATAATTAAAAGTTAAAATAAGACACAAATAAATTTTGATTTCAGAGACAGAAAACTACTTTGAAGAGACATCAAATAGCACTTGGTGTTTTGTATACATGAATAAATACATTTAGCAAAATTAAAGCATAGCAAAGTTATTTAATGGTGGATAGACAAAACCACACAATAGACACACAAAAACAGAAAAACAATAACATCAAAATATTGAACACGAACACTCACACTAAATAAATCCCGCGATTTTGGTCACAAGATGATGTGCAAAATATAAATCATAATTATCAGAGTCAACAGCTACTATGCCTATGTAATTAAGCTTGTAACAACCAGGAGTATTGTGTCACGTGCAACAATTTGTATCTCTGAGGCACGTGCAACTACATGTATTGCTTTGACCCGCGCAGCAACCTGCGTTATTGCGTCATGCGCAACAACTTGTATAACTGAGTCAAGTGCAACAACATGTATTGCTGTGTCACGCACAAACAACTTGTATTGCTGTGTCACGCGCAGCAAATTGTATTGCTGTGTCACGCGCAACAAATTGTATTACAGTCACGCGTAACAACTTGTAGTATTATGTAAAGTGTACCAACTTGTATTATATTAACACGTACAGGCTATATTAGTATTGCATGTCGTCAGACGTTAGATAAAAAAGAAGGATAGATTTTTGTGAAATATTTAATTATTGTGGGGAATAAATTCATTTTTATGTTGTTAATATAACGTCAAAAATCATAAAATAAGCATGTTCTATTCTCAGTTGGTGAAAATAAAAAAAAGTTGTATTATGTAAGTTCAAGTAATTTTATATACATTTTCCTAAATAAAGGCAGAAAAACTTACCTTCCAGATTTTATCTGATGAAAATATTTCTAATATAATAATATCCTTTTATCTCAGGCGAATCTTATCGCAATGTATGCTGTCCACTCCATTGTGATGCTAGTCAATTATACTTTAAACAGAACAGCCTATCAGCTTACAGAGAAACACTCAACACCCTATATAAATGTGATCGATAACCTATAGAGACAAAGCGTTTCTGAAGAGTTTCTGATATTAAACGTGCCACTGTTAGATATATTTATCATTGAGGTTTACGGGTTAGGGCTATGGTGCTTAACGTCATTTTCAACAATATTACAATTATTACGTGGCTGTCAGTTTCGTTGGTGGACGATACCGGAGTACCAGGAGAAAACCACCGACCAGTCGTAAGTTACTGACAAACTTTATCACATAACGTGGTATCGAGGAAGCGAAACAGCTTTGATACATAATTTGCAAAAAATGAAAATATGTTGAATTTATCAGCTAAACATATATATATCATTCTTCCAACAAGTCAGCGCTTTAGAATTGATATGGCTTGCTAGATATATTTATAATTGAAATTTACAGCTCCTACATAATGTAATTGATTAAATCTAAGGATCTCCTTTGAACCGTAATGAGAGCGAGAGGTTTGGCGCTTTAAAATCTGATTCAACCCACCATTTCTTTAGAAATGCCTGTACCAAGTCAGGGTCATTACGGTTTTCACAGTTTTCGGTTGTTGACTGATTTTGTCTGTTTATATAATTATGAGTTTTGACTTTCTCTTTGTAAGATTGTTCAGAGTCCGGTAATTTTGTTATTACCCTTATTGGCTATCATATTTAGGGCATTTGTTTTTATTGCTCCCAAACACTTTAAAATTATTGGGTGTTCCCAATATTAGATTTTAAGCGTACCTGATAAATGTTGCTGAGAAACGCGTTGATATCTACGTTTTATTAGATATACATTTGTATTCATCTGTGAAATTTACAGTTCTTAAAAATGTAATTGATTAAAGCTATTGTTCTCATTTTTCAGACGTAGGTGACCGTAGTCAAGTATGGCTATCTCGTCTACGCATTTTGTTTTTGTTGCTTCCAAAGTCTTTTGAATGTTTTGCCTTTCAACGCTTTTGAGCTTGAGCGTACCTAATGAAGGTTATTCCAAAAACACGTCTTGCGCATTAAATTAGATATCTACGTAGTGAAGTATTTCCCATAGAGAATAAAACAGGTCTAAGGCAATGTGTATAAAAGTAAGGGTAATAACAAAATTACCGAACTCCGAACAATCTTACAAAGGGAAAGTCAACACTCATAAGTATGTAAACAGACAAAATCAGTCAACAATCGGAAAACTGTGAAACCCGTAATGACCCTGACTTGGTACAGGCATTTCTAAAGAAATGGTGGGTTGCATCAGATTTTAAAGCGCCAATCCTCCCGCTTTCATTACGGCTCAAAGGTTCCGGCTGTCACTACAACAGCATTTACAACAACACTGGAACAAAATAGGTAAAATATTTGTCAAAGCAGTACCAAATTCAGTGAAGTAAATGTCAAAAACATTCTCACGTCACACATTGATAAAAAAATATTTTTGACATTTTTGTTGACTTCCTTATCTTTATACATTTTCACTATGCATAGACATTAGTCCAGGTGTTTCAGAATATTTAATGACTTTTCTCCTTCAATATAAGTTAAATTTGTTTATATTACTCTTAGAATAGCTCAATAGGCTTGTCAATAACAATACAAGCACAATTTACTACCTGTATTTCTGCTGAAACGCTTTGAAGAAAAACAAATATGATTTCTTAATTGTAATTTTTCAACCATGTTTTTTCTGTCTTTTCTGACGTCTGTAGATAAATACAATCACTTTTTTTTAATATGATATCTACGTGTTTATTATTACTAGTTTTAATGAAAATGTCAGGCAAACATAGTGGGTGATGAAATAATTTGACTGGTTTCATTTAATGCGTTAATGTGTATTTTTTATTTATCTTTAGTTGTTGTTGACCATTTGGGGAAAACATATAGGCCTCTCTTGAAAATGAATTTCCAAGAAAAAATATTTTTTATAGTTTCTTGGAATAAAAAATAATGAATATATTCAAACTGATATGAACGAAATTAATTTTGAATTTTTCTTTTGATCTTAGCATTCTGTGCCTGATTCAAAATCGTAATATTTATATTTCTATATACGCTTACGATCATTTACTATGAGAGTAACTGGGTACAGACTAAATTAGATTTCTATGTTTGTATAGCACACAGAAGTGACACAGAGCAGAATAATAGCAGCTATTTGTTTTACAATCCGTAAGCATAAAAGGAGTTGCATACAACACAGACCACACCTCTTAATTACGTACAACACAGACCACACCTCTTAATTACGTTTTGATACCAACGCTTATTTGATGTACCGCGATTTCATAGAACACTGATAACTATTTATGATAATGTTTATCTGAAGGTTAACTTGTTAACACTACCAATGTAAATTAATCTATGACTGTTTGAAACATATTTAATTCTACAATAATAAAAACGTAGATATTTAAGAAGAGTTTGGTGATATCAAAGGGGTAATTAGAATCTGTAAATTGAGGAAGGACAGACAACACAATGGTTTATATCTTAACACTACCAAAGTAAATTAATCTAGAACTGTTTGAGATGTATTTAATACTAAAATAAAAAAAAATTAAACGTAGATATCTAATTTAGTACACACGACGTTTTAATTAAGAAATGTTTAAAATAGTACACACGACGTTTTAATTTAGAACTGTTTAAAATGTTTTAATATTATAATAATAAAAACGTGAACGTCTAACTTACTACACACGACGCGTTTCCGGAATAACCTTCATCAAATGATTGGAAAGCCGACTAAGTTCGGAACACTTTCTAATCATTTCTTATATCCTTTGCAATTTACATTCAATTTGATCATTTGATAGATTGTTGGTTATCGTTTTGCTACATCTGGTAGCAATTAAAACAGACCAGTTCTTATATATTTATATAACTGTTGAAGATATATGAAGGTTTCATACATATGAATACGTGCATAGATATAATGTAAACCCAACATCCCCCACCAAGGCATGGGTGGCTCAATGAGTTAGGTAGTTGGATTACCTAGCAACTCATACAAGCCTATCACCAATACGGCGTGGGCTCGCGCCCGGCTTGGTAAACTACAAAAAGGGTGCATTCGACCCGCAGTCGCATGTGATAAAGTTTATCAGTTGCTTGCTCATGGTCGGTGGTTCTCTCCGGGTACTCTGGCTTCTTCCACCACTAAAACTTGTCGCCATGATATAGCTGAAATATTGCTGAAAGTAGCGTTAAACACCAAAAATCAAAAAGCAAATCATCCCCCACCATCCCATATTTTTGTACATTCTCATAGATATAGAAGTCTGTGCCTATCATTTAAAATAACTACAGAACCTAATTTATCAGCAATAATATTATATATGTAAATTATTGTATTACGTGGTTTATATAGATATTGAAGCCTATATAAAGGTTAAAGAACTCCGAAGGGTAATCAAAAATGGACAATCGAAAGAAACTGGCAACATAGGGTACAAAAGACGAAGAAAAACAAAACAAAAACACAACACAATAAGTGTTGGACACGACTATGTACAAACAAACACAAATAACGTAAATAAGACATGAACCCTCCTACAAACAACTGGAGGTAAGGACGAACCGAGCAATGATTGGAAGGCAAAGTAAGTTCGGAACACTTTCAAAACATCGCGGATACCTTTTGGTATTTACATTGATTATTTGATATAGTGTTGGTTACCGGTATTTAACATCTGGTAGTAATTACAAACACTAGTTCTTATATATTTAGATAACTGTTGAACAGATACAAAGGTTTCATACATATAAACACAGAAAGTACAGTAAACAGTTCCATCGCAACTAAATGTTATTACATAGAGGGCTCATGCCTTATTTACGTTATTTGTATTTTAAATATTGTTACCGTTATGATAGGCGACCACCGGTGAGTATACTCACTGTTCATTATAACTGACTTTTTTTTATTCTGCTGTATAATAAGAATCCTAGAGAATAAAACGGAACCCTACCTCATTGTTATAAATGAGGTCGGGAAATCGCTCCTAATTCATAACATGAGGTTTTATGCGAACCAACTGTCACAAAGTACAAATGCCTCGGCACTGGCATAGTTTATAAGATACGACGTGTTTCAGAAACAACCTTCATCAGGTGCATAGTCAAACGATTGGAAAGCCAAATAAATCTAAAGTCTTTGAGAGCAGGTAAATAAGAAGAGTTTTTTGAAAATACCAAAGGGGCAATCAGAAACCGTATATCGACGAAGAACAGACAACACAATGGCCAAAATAAAAAGGACAAAAGGACAAACAACGATCTACAAAACATACACATCAAACTAAAGATAGAGTAGCACGAACCCCACTAAAAACCAGGGGTGAATGCAGGTGCTCCGGAAGGGTAAGCAGTTACTGCTCCACTAGTGGCACCCGTCGTTTTAATCTAGTTACAAACCCGGTAAATAAGTTGTAAATAAACTGTACTGCATTTTACTTCCATGTGGAAAACACTTGCATGACCGCATCATTTCACTAAAAGGGGAGGTTTTAGCCCATAAAACTAGTTGTATAATTATGTGTGTTAGGGGTATATATTTTGCTCTTTCTACCATTTTTATATTTGATATTGGAACTGTTCAGACAGTGGGTCATTTTCCCCCTTTTATTGCAACATGCATAAAGATTATAATTAATTAAAGATGAATAGCACATTCGTAAAATTAGGAAATTTAAAAATGTAAAAAGGTAATGATGGGCAATATAATCAACCTAGTAACACATTAGTTAGGGTTATGGTGTTTAACGCCACATTCAACAATATTTCAGATATATCGTGGCAGTCAGTTTTATTGGTGGAGGAAATCGATTTCTGCAGAAAACATTAGTAAGGATAAGGATGTAAATGAACATGATAAATTTTCCTATTCTTTGCGTGTTTATCCTATTGGTTAAATGTTTGTAATATTTCCAATCACCATGGTTAAATTAACAAATATATTGACGTTTTGGATATTGAACAAATCACCAGAACTTTCTGTTACTACATCCATATGGAGAGAAGTAAGAAACTCAGCTAGATTGTACATATCATAAAATCTGGGTTTTTTTAATATTTAGATTGATGATGGACATGTAACTAAACAGTGAAAAAGAGTGTAAATAAGTTTTTAGGTGAAGGGCGTCTGTACAGTTTTCGAAAATATTGTTGGCATTCATTTTATTTTTAATTGAGACTTTTAATGAAATTTTAAAGTGGAATCCCAAAGGGAGTGCTCCTAAGAGAGGAGGAAGATACCAGTAACCAGTAACTATTAGAGAAACATAGTCTCCTTCTTGCTGCTATTGGATTACGATATTTCTGCAAATTTTCATATTAAAATTCAAGCTTTAAAATTTGACAATTTAACCATTTCGAGTAGAGAAATATCGTAATCCACTGACAGAAAAATAATCTATATTTATCCACTGGTAGCCGCAGGAAAATCTTTATTTATATTCAGGAATATATTATATGAACAACTTTTTTTTCGCACGTGACAGACTCAAATCTTTCTACATGTAGCCACATAAAAGACAACAACTGAAATATTAAGATTTCGTTTGTGACAGGCATGCAAATGTGGGAGTGTTAAATCTGCTATTTATAAAACAATATATTGTCAAGTAGTTTATTTGTATTCATTTTAAGTGACATTAACATTAAGGCTAGGGATGACTTGTTTTTAAATCAAGCTTAGATAATTTCCGAGAAACACACCATCTTGTTTTCATACATTGATAATAATAGCTCCCCCGCTAGGAGACAGATGAATCAATGTAGATATAAGCAGATCAATGACGATGAAAAAAAACATATATAAACAAACAAAAACAAAGCAAAGACAGGTCAGGTTAGATCATAGCTGTTTATTGACAGCTAAGCAGTACTTCAGTTATTTCGTGGTGGTCAGTTTTCAAGGATTAAAAGAGAATATATTACATGTACCAGATACAAACTATCACCTTACTGCGAATCTCTGATAATCTTTATAATATTATATTATATACCGCGACACGGGTGGTAATCGAGATCAAAACAAGGATCTTTTTCGCGTGGTCCAAATCTTTCTAACAGATAGTTATATATTTGGTTAATAAGACAGGTCTCAAATCTTTCTTCCTTTTACTAATAAGTATCATGTCTCGTTGCTTGATTCTTTCTCCATTTTTTGTTTTTTGTTTATATAGCTTTACATAAATTCATTCATTTCATTGGATGTTTGCTGTCATGTATATAATATTATGAGCAAATAAGATGTTTTATTCAATCGAAATCAAGTAAATATCCAATTACTAAGCGATCACAGCCATGACTATCAGACATGTTGAGGATGGAAGTTTGGATATATACACCAAACTTACAGTTGAAGCGCTCAGCCATTGGTAGGTGTATGGAGACATTAACACTGGATGTAGACACCGGGACGTGAACGGAGGTCGATGGTATTAGGCTTAACTTGTGGTCAAACTGCATAATCTTCTATTCTTCGCAAAGACATGGGTTCATCCCGGGTTTTCGGTGTGGTCCGTGTTGTTCACCTTTTTAGTTTTCTGTGTTGTGTTTTTGCTTTGTTTGTCTTAGTACTGTGTCTGGTGTATTCAATTTTGCCAGTGTCCCCGAATTGTCCATTCTTAATTGACTCTCCGGTTTTCTCTCGTTTATTTTCAACGACGATTACCACTCTACTAACCATGTCTATACTCTACATAGAACAATCTTTTAATTGTTAGAACTATTTATGAGAAAACGTCATTTGGTACCGAGTTTCGTTCGTCGTCACAATTCAAACGACTAATCAGTAATGCGCATGTAAAATCATAAGAATAGATGTTTTTGTGAAGAGTGTAGAGCTTCCGAAAGGTTGTCTCACGTGACTAAATAATAAAGATTACACAAACATTTACATTATAATTATAATGTGATTGTTAATGTCAAGATTTTTCTGATTGGAAAACATTTACGGCACCAAAAACAGTTTGCACTTGCTGAAGCAAAATGTCCAGTTAAACAAAATATAATTTAAAGCATGTTTATTAGAAACTGTTTCAGAATAGCATAACTGCAACGCATTTAACGATATGGCCCCTCTTAATAGTGATTTGATTTTCGGAGTGGCTCAAGGTATTTATTTCTACATTGCTTAAACAGATAACTGACATGTATCTTGATATACTTAATAGAGGTGTCTGTATCATATTCTACCGGTGCGCAATTTTTTTTAACTTGAAGGGGGGGATTATGTTTTTTTTTCTAAAAAAAAATATTCTGATTCCCAATGTTGCTGAAAAAAATATTCTGATTTTGGTGGAGGAAAAAAAAATCTGATTCAGAGTTTTTGTCATATAACCTAATGTTGAATTCTGGAAAAAAAAATTCGCGCTTTGAGTGACAAAAAAAAAAAATTCTAACTCTCGTGTTGTCCGAAAAAAAATTTCTGAACGAAACAAAAAACCATACCCCCTCCCCCCGATAGTTAAATGGTCGGTCCCTTACCCATACGGTGTTTGACATATCTTCATATATCGCTTACATATGTTAGGGTGACTTATGCATACACACGGTAAATTGAAAAGGGGTTTAAAAATGTAGAGTACCTTAAGAAGCAATATACTTAAGGTACATTTCAGTAACCTGTCATGGTCTTTGATTTATGAATCCAACAGAGGACGCGTAAGATATGATTAGTGGCAAAATCAACCACCGGAAACCATGATAATAATGCTGAATACAAGTCATCGTAAGACATGATAGTGACACAACAGTCAACTTAGTAGCAAAAACTAATTGTCAGTGCCATCTTTCGTCATCTGTATGCAATAAACATTTAATGTTCATGTGCACCACGGTCCGATACAAATACATGAGGTTACTATATAAACGTTAGAGAAAACCGAAAGGGCAATCAAGAATGGTACACAAGACACAGGACATTGTGATTGTGAAATGTAATACAGCAATGAAAACGTTAATCCTTTACCATAATGTATATCTAAGTGTAAAATTGGATAGTCTCTGATACTCAGATGCATCCATATCCTTTCTCACTAAATGATACATAATAAAATGACAATAAAGTACAATGATCTGTATTTGTATACGTTGACATTGTTTATTATATTGTCTGGTTAATTGCTTACTTTGTGAAAATTTGATGCTATATTGACAAGCTCACGTGTGGAAACATCGCTGTGCCATATTGTTCGCAATACTAACAGTAATAGGATCTAATGACATGACTTCCATGTCATGCTAATTATGTAATCAAACCCCTGCTAAGTTCATAATGTAAATAATGGGCTTCAATGCATTGTCACAACGGGTATTCCGAATAGTGCAAATTGGATTGTTTCAAACATGGTGTGTAACCATTAACGACGTACAATATATAGAGAAAGAACTTTATATGCTAAATAAAAAAAAAATCATATTTTCCGTATTTTTGCAGCAATTTCTCAATCATTTATTTATATTTATATTTTGTTTTCAAGATTCTGAAATTTATTGATACAAGTAATGATACCGTCACTTAAATGTGTTCATAGAGAAAGAACTGTTTTTTTACTAAATATTATGTTTTCCATTTTACGTATTTTTTGCAGCAATTCATCAAT
Organism: Bathymodiolus septemdierum; assembly: GCA_963383655.1. NCBI lineage: Eukaryota > Metazoa > Mollusca > Bivalvia > Mytilida > Modiolidae > Bathymodiolus > Bathymodiolus septemdierum. The sequence goes on from OY726527.1 coordinate 51,017,971, forward strand.
GTTTTATCTATATTTATATTTCTTTATTCAAAATTATATTAAATCTGTTTCGTGATTGTTAATGGCAAATAAGTAATGATACCGTCACTTAATGCTCACTTAAATTTGCTTACAGAGAAAGAACTTTTTTTATTACTTGTTTTTCCATTTTGCGCATTTTTGCAGCAATTGCTAAATGTTTTATTAATATTCATATTTTTTTATTCAAAATTTCGAAATTTAATATTCACAAAATTACCTACCATATAAAAATAAAATGAAAACACACAAATTACCATACTGTCGGACCAGTTCCAAAACCAAATATCAACACCGTAGAAAGAAAGAGACAAAATCAATACCACTAAAATCAAAAAAGATTATTTAGTATGGCTATCACACAGTCACACGTTTTTACCTTAAATTATGTAATTATCATCAAAACTAAGGCTCTCCTCCCTCAGACAAAGATGATCTTGGACGATTTTTGCTATCCTGTTTTTAGGTCTTTTGGATTCATTGCTCCCAAACACTTTTAAATTATTTCCAATCTAGGGCATTTTGAGCATACCTGAAACGTGTGGTACGGAATAAACTTGATATATACATTTTTATTGTAAATTCGTTTTCATAAAAAAAAAAGTCCACTCAGTATTCAATCGAATGAAATCAAATATCTTTAGCATCTAACAGTATCATAAAGGATATTGACAAATAAATATACAAATAAATATATACAAATAAATATACAAATAAATCTAAATTATATAACAGTCTTTGGGGGACACTGAGTTCCAATAATAACAACCTAGATTTCAAAGTTAGTGCGCACAGTGCGTTTCTATGACAACTGTCATCACGTTCTGTAAACATTCCTCTCAACATTCAGTCAAATCATATATCTAAAGTGTGCACAATATAATATGTGTTGGACATCATTATACGCAAACAAACACAAATAACGTAAATAAGACATGAGCCCTCCTACAAACAACTGGTGATAAAGACGAACCGAACATCGTTTTATGCGGAAATCCCAATTGAGATCACAATAGGGAATACAGTAAGTAAAGACAAACATTAGAATAACACAAAAAACTAAAAAGATGAGCAACACGGATCTCATCCCACCAAATGATATTAAAATGTCAAATATTTAAAATGTTGCTGTGAATCATGTCAAGATCTGTATGATTAGATATTGATATTAACTTACCTTATCTTAAAATAATAAATAAATTGGAAAAAAAAAATTAAAAAAAAATAAAATTTAAAAAATTAACTTACCTTGTAGACTTAATAGTTATTTATAAATAATAATTTAGTATCACTCAGAATAACATATCCTCAAACCCAAAAAATATAACTCTAGAAAAATGATCTGCCACCTTCTTTGTGGTAGAAATGCATTGTCTATCAGAACATTATAAAACGTGTAACAGTATATCTCTATATAATCAATAACCAATCACAAATCAGCACAAAGCGATTTGAGGAAGTTCGAGATTGATGAACATGCAAATCTTGAATGACATCAGTTATGAAAATTAACATTCACAGAATAACCATGGTATATGTAATAAAAGAGATATGGTTTGTACACAATAGAAACGTAAATATATAATTAAGGATTTATTTCAATTTTTTTTCAGTTCATGAAGAAATAACCTCAATCAGGTTGTACACACCCAGATTACGCAAGGGTGTGTACAACCTGACAGAGGTTCTTTCGAATGAACCGAACAAATAATTTCGATCAAACCTTATAAATTGATTAAAACTTTTTTTGTTATGATATTGAAAAATATATATATTTTTTCGAAATAGTGCAAATAATCGGAAATAAATTTAAATAACCCCAAAGGTGCCTCATTTAAAGAAAATCACCCGATGACAACGGCACTTGACGCCTTGAGAACGACGTCTATTTTCAGATTCCGTACATATGAAAATAACCTCAACTTCTTAAACCAATCAAAACACGTATAAAATGACATGCGACTCTAAAATTAATTTATTTTACTGTATACGAGGTGTTTATGAAATAATCTTCACGGACAATTTGTGCAATTTGTTGTTTCTGCCAAATGAAACCAAAAGTCATCTTGCTATATTTGGGGTTCATTCGAGAGGCTACAGGTTATCAACTTGTTAAGTTTGTGTAAGAAAAATCAAAACCAACACTTGTAGAATTGCGTTCCTACTACGACTTAACCTTAGCGCCACGATATAGTAGCAAGTAGCATAAAGCAAACGTTCACAATAATATTTTCTTCACAACTTATTTTAAAGTTTCCTATACCAACTCATGAAAGTGATGGGTCATGTGTACGTGTTCCAGAAGTATCGAGTTTACCGCTCTTTCTACTATTTTCAGATTATATTTAGCAACTGTGCCGACAGTATGATATTTTTTGTTTTTAATTTTATATCAATCTTCAATTGTTTTTTATTGAAGTGCCTATACCAATCTGGGAAAGTGAGGGATCATGTATCTGGGTGGCAGGGGTTATGTGTCTGGGTGGCAGGGGTCATGTATGTGTGTGGCAGGGGTCATGTATCTGGGTGGCAGGGGTCATGTATGTGTGTGGCAAAGGTCATGTATCTGTGTGGCAGGGATCATGTATCTGTGTGACATGATGGATCATGTATCTGTGTGGCAGGGGTCATGTATGCGTGTGCTAGGGATCATGTATCTGTGTGCCAGTGGTGATGTATATGTGTGTGCCAGAGGTCATGTATGTGTGTGTTAGGGGTCATGTATCTGTGTGCCAGGGGTCATGTATATGTGTGTGTCAGGGGTCATGTATGTGTGTGCTAGGGGTCTTGTATCTGTGTGCCAGGGGTCATGTATGTGTGTGTTAGGGGTCATGTATATGTGTGCCAGGGGTATCGAGTTTACCACTCTTTCCACTATTATTTTGCTATTATATTTTGGAACTGTTCCCACAGTAAGATACTTTTCTGGGTTTTTTTCATTTTATATAAATTTCAACCTTTAATTAAAGTGCCTGTACCAATCCGGGAAAGTGAGTGGTCATGTATCTGGGTGGCAGGGAGATATATTTTGCCACTCTTTCTGTCTTTTTTCTTTCTTTTTTTTTTTTTTGCGATGATATTACTTTGTTTTGCCTTTTTTTTTTTATCAATTTTCAAGAATTATGAAGTGCCCAATATCTAATATTTCCTGATATAATGTTATGCCTTACCGTAAATGTTAATGCACTTGTCAGTTAAGATCCAAATGGTTTTTAACAAATCTGTCCGACCACATTAAGAAGGTAATATAATAATATCTGTCATAAACAACGTTAAACTAACATGTGTTTCCTAGAAATCGATAAATAGGTTTTATACGAACAGACTTCAACAGGTTTAAACTGCAGGAGGTATATTTAAATATCAGTTTTTCAAAAAATGAAAGTCAAATATTTCAATGTGATGCTAATGATATCTATTTATTTATGTATTTTGAAATCGACGATATGTTGAATTAAATTAACATTGGGAAAAATTGAACAAAACGTATGGTGGATTTTGTCTACTACGTGTAATAAAACCAAACACGTAAATATCAAAATTAGTGAACACGACGCGTTTCTGGAATGACCTTCATGTAGGATGACTTGTCTAATAAACATTAGAGAATACCGAAAAGGGCAATCAATAATAGACAATACAGAGACACTAGCAACATAAAACACATAAAACACAACACAAAGATCAAAACAAAAACCACAACACAACAAACTGAAAGAATGAACGACACGGATCCCACCAGCAAACCGGTAGTGAGCCCAGATGTCCGCGAAGCATAGACAATTCCTGCTTCTTGTAAGACACTCACCATGCTACTCACATAGCCAAGACGTGTTAGACACCACAATACGTAAATTAAGTCATTGTTTAGTATGACATCTCTGTGTACTGCCGGCGGTTCCAATGACTCAACTAGTAGCAAATCCCAATGTGCTGACAAGAAAGTGTCCTCGTTTACATATGAGTTGATTTTGATTTTTTTTGTGTGTTTTAATGCCACTTTCAGCAATATTTCAACTATATCATGGCGACCAGTTTTAGTGGTGGAAGAAGCCGGAGTACCCGGAGAGAACCACCGACCATGGGCAAGCAACTGGTAAACTTTATCACTTGTGGCTGCGAGTCGAGTGCACCCTTTTTGTAATTTACAAAGCCTGGCGCGAACCCACGCCGTATTGATGATAGGCTTGTATGAGTTGTTAGGTAATTCAACTGCCTAACTCATTAAGCCACCCGGGCCCTCATAAGATTTGACAGGTTATATTACAAAGCCTCGATTAGAGCATAAATAGGAAATGTCAAGGTTTCTAATTCAGAAGAAATTATGTTTGAATACATCCAATACCAAAGTCTCCTGTTTTGAAATCACTTCCATGATAGCATCGTTTTACTAAGAAAGGAGGCGTTGGCCATATAAAACTAGTTCCACCTCTTTTTATTAGATACCTGCACCAACCCGGGAAAGTGAGCGATCATGTATGTGTGTGTGTTAAAAGGTAGCGATTTTGTACGATTTTTCTATTGAATTTTTGAACTAATCCGACAATTTAGTATGTTTTTTGTTTTCCGTCTTATTGTTGAGATTTAAGGTTGATATATGCTATATCAATGATTTTCTCTAGTTCAAACGTTGCCATGTGTAGTCAGATGATATATCTTAAGATTATTATCCGGGTATTTACATATTCAATAAAATATAATTTTATTACTTTTAATTGTTTGACATAGCAATAGATTTATAGCATCACAACTGTTATCGGATGTTTATGATTATTTATAAGATTTATTGTTTTATGGCATGTGATTTCTTGCATCCATAAAATTCATCAAAACCATAATTCATAAAAAAAAAAAAAAAAAAAAAAAAAAAAAAAGCCTAAAGATACCAAAGGGGTTATACGAATCCGTAAATCGAATGAAAACCGGCAAAAGAAAAATGACAAATCCGAAGAAATTATCTATAAAACACTAAGCAGAAAATGAAAGATTGAGCAACACAAACTCCATTAACAATCGAGTATGAACACAGGTGCTCCGGAAGGGTTAGAAGTTCCTGTTTCACTAATGAAACTCGTCATGTAATTGTTTAACGACATGCAAACTATCTGACATGGAAATCTCGCTGAACAACATATACATTGTTTTATATTTTCATTTAGAACTGTATTTGTGGTGTAATGTTTTGTGTGCTCGAGTGTGGTAGATCATGGGTTCGTGTCAAACCAAAAAAGACTAGATACATGATTATATGCATCAACAAAGCATACATTTTGTACTTATTTATACTTTTCATTAAAGAAGAAAAACAACATTTATAACATTAAAATTTTATATACAACCCGTAAAATCAAGCATGAAAATAATTGATAAATTCAGCCTCTGATATTTAGAAATATTACTGTTTAATCGATTAAACAGTAATATTTCTAAATATCAGAGGTTGAATTTTAAACAGTAATATTTCTAAATATCAGAGGTTGAATTTATCAATTATTTTCATGCATGTATTCCAATTATCCACTTGCCTCTTTTTTACAATTGTTCTATTAGTTTGATTTTTGATTTTTTGTTTGTGTTTAACGCCACTTTCATCAATATTTCAGCTATATCATGGCGACCAGTTTTAGTGATGGAGGAAACCGGAGTACCCGGAGAGAACCACTGACCATGGGCAAGCAACTGGTAAACTTTATCACTTGCGGCTGTGAGTCGAGTGCACCTTTTTTTGTAACTTACAAAGCCGGGTGCGAATCCACGCCGTATTGGTGATAGGCTTGTATGAGTTGTTAGATCCAACGACCTATCTCATTGAGTCACCCAGGCCCCCTGTTCTATTGGAGTTGTTCCGGCAGTGTGGTATACCGGCATTTGTTTTTCATTTTATTTCATTATTCTTTATATCGTCTGCTTTTATCGTAGTTTATCTGTTATCGACTACATGTATTTTGTACTCGATCTTTCCTGGCAGCTCTTGTATTGATGAAGGTTCCGTCTGATATCCAATGTGATGAAGTTAGTATCATCAAGGGAGATAACTGTCATCAAGTGAGATAAATGTAATCAAGGGAGATAAGCATCATCAAGGGAGGTAAGCATCATTAAGGGAGATAACTCGCATCAAGGGAGATAACCATGATAAGTATCACCAAGCGATATATGTCTCTTGTGGTTTGATATATCTTTGGGAAAAGAATCTAAATATAATCTGCTCCATATACATTAGTTACATTAAATGTAGATATACTTTTAACAAACTTCATGACTTGGTAGGGTCGTCCCTGATTAGTCGATTGAATATATTAACCATAACGTGACCTTTTGCGGGATGCCGCTAGATGTAACAAACATCCAATTGTAATTTGAAATGTCAAAATTTACCAGAGACGGAGTCATGTCCAGAGTATTAAATACTCACAATGAATAAGACAAACTGATTAAAATCAGCTCATATAATAGCGCTACATTCCCCCATAACATCTGGCAGAATACGACGAGTGGTCATATCCATAATCCGATTGTGAAAATACGAGGTGATATGATGAATGTAATAAGGCATTCTTAACAAACTGTTGCAGTCATCAGTTGTCTTGTAAGTCCGATAAAACTAGCTTTATCCCGCCACTATATATTGAAGTGCCTGTACCAATCCATGAAAGGGGTGGTCATTTATATGTGTGCTATGTGTATCGATTGTGCCTCCGAATTTGGAACATTCCGACAGTGTGGTATTTCATTTCTTTTATTTTATCCTAAGGGTGATTTGTGATTTCCCCGCACATCGCAAGCTGCACTGGATACAACATTCGATGGTATTCTTCGGGTATATCCAATTCAATGTGAAAAACGTTACTGGTTACTTATTCCTGATTCAAGGTCGAAAAGATTACTAGATACCGATAGTATACCCTATTAAATGCTTCGAATGTCGTTCATGGCGGGGTGTATTCGATGCAGCATTATGTCATAATTTTGATATATATCTCTACTAACGTTTAAATCTACTTTGAGGAACTTAATCATAATTTGTTTGTTTTACAAACTGATTATATTAATTAAGTTAAAGCATGACTGTAAAATCTAATGTGATAACAGCCTTGAAATTCATCTGTTTACAGTCTATTTGTAAACAGTATATAATATATATACTCATGTAAGATCAAACTCAAAGAGTTTTGATCGAATTTGCATCAAAATAATTTTTTAATGACATGTGATCTTCAACTGACGAAAAACATGACTAAAATAACTGTTGATGACTGATAAACAAATCAACAGTTTCATTCCATATGAAGTCTAAATAATAGGGTTATGGGTTAACAATTATCAGTGACTTGTGACAGGTCGGTGGTTTTCGCCAGGTACTCAGGTTTCCCCCACGCCACTTTAATCAATAGTTCAGTTATATCCTGGCGATCTGTTTTATTGGTGGAGGAAACTGGAGAAAACCACCGCGCTGCTGCAAGTCACTGACAAACTTTATCACATAATGTTGTATCGAGTACACCTCGCCATGAACGGGGTTCGAACTCACAACTTTAGTGGTGATAGGCAATTATTGCACCGGTAGTTATAAATCCAAATACCATACCATGACGACTACGACGGTTACTCACTGCTTCGGCACTGACATGGTTTTCATTATGTATATTTATGTTTCAAATTGACAACAGTTCCTAAATAATGTAATGTATTAACATTAATGTCAATCCCCATCAGGTATAGGGATCTTTAACCTAGTTTGGCTATCCTGTTTTGGCCCTTTGGTTCACTCGCCTATTAAAGATTTTTAAATTAATTACCTTTCCAATAATTTTAACTATGCGCCTACCTGATGACGTTTATTACATAAATCGTCGTGTGCACTGACTTAGATATCTCTACCTTTTGATTGGAGAACTGTTTATGCCCTTTGGTTTACTCGCCTCCCAAAGACTTTTGAATTAATTACCTTCCCAATAATTTTATCTTTGCGCCTACCTGATGACGTTTATTACATAAATCGTCGTGTTCACTGACTTAGATATCTCTACCTTTTTATTGGAATCCTGTTTAGGCTCTTTGGTTTACTCGCTTCCCAAAGACTTTTGAATTAATTACCTTCCCAATAATTTTAACTTTGCGCCTACCTGATGACGTTTATTACATAAATCTTCATGTGCACTAACTTAAATATCTCTACCTTTTTATTGGAATCCTGTTTAGGCTCTTTGGTTTACTCGCCTCCCAAAGACTTTTGAATTATTTACCTTTCCAATAATTTTAACTATCCGCCTACCTGATGACGTTTATTACATAAATTTCTATTGGACTCCAATTAAATATCCTTTATATTTTGATTTATAATATAGTACATCGTAAAACAATACTTCATTTAATTGAATACTTATAACCATTCATATGAATGAAATAAGAAGATAATGACAAAAAGATTCTACAAAATGTGAAATTGCTTACTGAAATGGAAAAAAATATTTGACATGATTTTGTGTCGTTAAATTTAAACTGCATAATTGAATTTTGATAATGTACATAGACGACGAATCTATTCATGATAATACAAGTCTGTGTCCGTGCACATATGGCAACTTGCCGCAGTTCAAGGTCGTTGAGATGATCCGCTGCAAAGCAAACTTGTTCCGAGCTTATCCATCATTTTCACTTTTCCTTGAGCTTGCTTTAAAATATTTATCCGAATAGGTATGTCCAGCAACGTCTTTCACCTGTATGATTCGTGGTTGTATATTTATCTACATCGTGAAATAGCTGAATAAACATTAGAGAATAGCGAAGGGACAAACAAAAATAGATAATCCAATGAAATACTGCTCGTCCACCAGCAAAAGGGACCAAGCCAATGATGCAAAGACGGTGGCAATCTTCATAGATTCGCATATAACTATGCGACTCCTGTTATGGATAGCTTGAATCCCACCACGATAGAAATACCTCAATATCCAGGGATTTAATAAGGGTTAAATATACTAATATTTAATCTTAAGCAAATACATTAATGATATCTGGAGCTAAAAATAAACATATTAATTCTCTTTCTTAATTTAACCTGAACAAACACATTACTGTCAAACCTATATATAAAGGGCATTCAAGGGAACATGGTTATCTGCCCTTTATGCGCAAGTGTCCTTTATATAGAAGTTAAAATTATATTATATATTGAAAACTTATTATTTGGCTCTGATAATTTAACTGATGAAAACAATTTAATAGTATTTAGAAATGTCCAAAAATATATATACCGTTCTAATAGACTTGAATGAGACGAAATTATACCCTGTACTCAGGATGCTATCACTTATTTGCACTCAATCCCCTTATCCCCCCCCCCCCCCCTTTTCCCCCATTACTTCTGTTTATAAAATATATTCATGTATACATTTATTATATTATGTAACTTGCTCTCATTTTCTTATTTATGTATATAACATTATTGTATAGAGCGGATATACTAAGTTGATATAACTTGTTTCCAATCTAATTGTACATTTATAAGACAATAAAATATGTTTAAACTAAAATTATATGTACTATTCATTAATAGGAAAAATGAAGCTGCCATTTTATAGACAGTGATTTGTTATATAGAGGTGCCCTTTTATAGACAGTGATTTGTTATATAGAGGTGCCCTTTTATAGACAGTGATTTGTTATATAGAGGTGCCCTTTTATAGACAGTGATTTGTTATATAGAGGTGCCCTTTAAGGCAAGATCGACTGTACCTATCTATTCCGAACATACAAGTTAGTCTAAATGAGGTTCGGTTTAGACGGATTTCATTGTATATATATAATTTAGTGCACAGCGACAATAGCACGATTAATGGAGTTCGTGTTACTCGATCTTTAGTTTTATGTGTATGTTTTTGTAGATCGTTGTTTGTCATTTTGACTTTTTCGTTTTGCCATTACGTTGTCTGTCCTTCTTCAATTTCGGATTCTGATTACCCTTTTGGTATTTTCAATCTCTTCTCATAGCCATTAGCACCTGCATTCACCCCCGGTTTTTACTGGGGTTCGTGTTACTCGATCTTTAATTGTATGTGTAATGTTTTGTAGATCGTTGTTTGTCCTTTTATCCTATTAGTTTTGCCCATTGCGTTGTCTGTCCTTCTTCGATTTCGGATTCTGATTACCCCTTAGGTGTCTTTAAGATCATCTTGCAACCGATACAAGTCGTACAAGTTTTATTTCTTATATTTTCAATGATTAAGGAAACTTTTGTCTGCAAATAAATATCTCAGGAAAACTGCAGACACTACAACTCTTTAATCTAGCAATAAAGATACAAGCTTATATTTATAATTTGTATATTAAACTTCAATTTAAATGCACTGTTTATTACTACATTCATATAATTTCATTTAATTATGGCTGTACTATCAGCATTATCTTAACTTTTAATATACACATTATGAAAATAATATTATTTTGTGTAACAGTTGCATGGCTAAGATCAATAAATTTCATGAAATTGATTAGATTCAACAGGTTGTGTCTACATGTAGGTCAGTTAAACGTTTTACTTTGTCTCATAAAACCGTAGATACCAAGTTTAGTGCACACGACGCGTTTCTGGAATAACTTTTCAACAGGTTACGCTCAAAATCGAAAGATTGGAAAGCCAAATAATGTAAAAGTGTTTGGGAGCAAAAACAATAAAGAACCTAAACAGGATAGCCAAAATCTACTAAGGTCAAAAGGTCAAAAATACTAGAGAATAGTTACAAAGATATATAAGTATTTACAAGTTATGTAATTATACGGTTTCATGATATAAAAGACCGCCTTGATGATGTAATAGTGATGAGTTAACGTGTTCAGAACGAGTGTGGTAGATCGTAGGTTCGCTCCCCAGTTTTTGGTATTTATTGCCTTTTCGCTAAGGACGCATGCTAAACGTTAGAGTTTTTTAGTTTAATAATATTTTATTGTACATAAACAATAGGATTGGACAGCAAGTTATACCAACTTATATGAAGTCCTCTCCTTACAAATTATACACATGAATTAATGACAGCAAAACAAAACACAGACAATAGACATTTAGAGAATACCGAAGGGGCAATCAATAATTGACAATCCAGACATATCCAGAAATTGACGGTATTTTTCCTAATAAATATTCATCATATTTAGATTTGATTTTGATCACGTGACTGCAGTTTTAAACTTGATGAATTGTTTATTAGATTTGTCAAATAATAGCATACAGACCGGAAATTCAATGTGTCCGTCACTGATTCGATAATTAAAAGTTACTGTTGATTGTTTGTTTTTCTTCTGTCAAAATTCAAATCTGTTTTGTTTTGTAACGATTTTAGCCATTTCTTTGATGTCGCGAAATACAAAAATGATCATATTATAATTAATGTGGGAACTCCGAGTTTAGAAGTTAGAAATATAAGGTTAGTCAATAGAATTAAATATATTATTGAGGAATCTAAATTAATTTCAGAAAATATTTCGTCATATGTCATTCATTGTTAAATGTTGTGTCAAATCAAACACCACCAGTTTCATGTATTTCAGACATTTTTACATAGACTCTTCAGGCCAGATAAGGGCTCACCGACTCGGACGTTCATTTAGTCCAGGAACCTCGAATATTTAATTGTTTTCATTAATTTTTATTTCATTTAATTCAGCTCGATTATTTCATTTCAAGTTCAAAAAATGGCATGCATACAATTAGGAATGATATCGTCTACATAGATCATATGAAAATTGCAGACGTCCCAGCGTCGCCATCTCTGATATGCAAATTAGCAAATTACACATCATTTCTGGCTATGAGAAACTGGCAACATAAGATACACAAGAAAACCACAGTAAAAACACCATACAATATGTGTTGAACGCCAATATGCGCAAACAAACACAAATAACGAAAATAAGATATGAGCTCTGGAGGTTGTTTGTAAAATCGTTGAAAGAGATAAAAACGATACCCCAAATGCATGACCTCGCAATTTCCTGTTTTGGTACAGACACTTCAATAAAAAACAAAGTGGCGGGGTTAAGCTAGTTTAATTTCTCATTTATGACTTAGAATTCATCACCACCTCTGTATCAACTATCACCAGGAGGACAATACTGTACAATTATTGCACTTCATTGAGTGCGATATGATGTGTTATGGAGCACTGAAAAGCAATATTGACCAAGGCCGAACGCCGCGGCCAATATTGCTTTTCAGTGCTCCATAACACAACATATTGCACAAAATGAAGTCCTGTAATTGTTTTATTACATTTAACATTCCCAGTGCTTTTTGTGTACCTGGGTCAATTTTTGGGGATTGTTTGTTGTTTGTTTGTTTTTTTTTCAAATTCAAAAGCACATGAGCGGATCCATTTAATATCATAGATACTTGTACTAATTCAGTGTGTACAAATTTATATTACTAATTCAGTGTGTGCAAATGTATATTACTAATTCAATGTGTACAGAATTATATATGCATTCTGCTTGCGTTTGTAAAACTTCTGTGCCACTTTCTGTTTCTGTTTGTGTGACGTCATTGCAACGGACGTATAAAACATTTGGCTAGTAAATTTTAAAATTTTGCCAGGATTTTGCCCACCGCTAAATAGATCGTTCAATATGAAATCCTGTCGTGCAATATGACGATTTATCACACAAAAAACGAATGTATATGGTTTTATAATACTGTATCAAAACCATAAATGTAATAATGCATTCAATATATCAAACAACTATTGTTAGAATTGTCAAATTGGTTAAGAAAATGCGTTTTCGAAGATGCTATGTTTGTGAGACCTAATATTCCTGAAATTCGTGGATTCCTACTTGTGATTTCAATTTAATTGTAATTCAATTAATCATGTTTATTTTCATTATCAAATACATAATTAGATTTCACTTAGTTTATTTTTACATTTGCAAAATCAATTATTGGTATTCAAAATCCCAGGTGTAAGCTAAGTGTACCAAACAACTCATATAAATAGATATATCTGCCATTAGTGCTGTTAGCTTCAATGAAAACTTTATTTTTCGTTCTATTTTTAAAATATTCGACGACGCATTCACCGAAATTGGGTTTCCCACGAATAAAATATGGTTAGGTTTGTTGTGTTTAACGCCACTTTCAGCAATATTTCAGTTATATCGTGGCTGTCACTTTTATTGTTGGAGGAAACCGGAGTACACGGAGAAAACCACCGACCTGTCATAAGTCACTGACAAACTATCTCATAATGTTGTATCAAGTACACCTCGCCATAATCGGGATTCAAACTAACAAATTTAGTGGTGATAGGCACTGATTACACAGGTAGTTGTAAATCCAACTACCATACAATCACGACCACAGCGACCCGTGATTAAAATAGTAGTTGAAAAAATCAGCTCAATCGTAATCATTGCATTATTGCATATTAAACTCGTAATATCGATAACGAAAACTGCTGGGTGCATTTCCTACAGTTATTCCCCTGAGCGCATCATCCGTCCAGTAGTCTGTGTATCAGCACTGACATCGCTTAGGAACCGACCATTTAACTTGAAGGGGGGGGGTGGGGGGGGGGGGTATGGTTAGAATATAAATATTTTCGTCGCGCAAAGTGCGAATTTTTATTCCAGTATTTAACATTAGGTTATATGACAAAAACTCTGAATCAGATTATTTTGTTTTTCCTCCACCAAAATCAGAATATTTGTTTCAGCAACATTGGAAATCGGAATATTTTTTTAGAAGAAAACCATACCCCCCCCCCCCCCTCCCTTCAAGTTAAATGGTCGTTCCCCTATGTGATGTAGTTATATTTAAAATTTTCTTTTTCAATATTATGTAATAATTTATTAAAAATAGGATTCATATCTCTCGGGCATATGTAATCTTGATTATTCGTGTTCATGCACTTCTGTTGTCTTGCATCGCCACGATTTATAGACTACTTAATATTAGACTTTCCAATCATTGGATTGTGATCGTAACTGATGGCGGTTATGCAAGAAACGCAACGTATGCAATAAATTAGAAATCAACATCTTTTATTCTTCATCAGATGTTCAATTTAAATTACATCTATGACACGTAACATTGTAACCATTTTCTTTCGTAACTAAATGATATGCTTTTTTCAGATTCTCATCTCCAATATATCACAGATAAGATTATAATAAGGAAACTTGACGTCGATGGGTTGTGCTGTCATTTTAACAACATTGATGTTGATAAGCGTATCAGTAGTGTTAAAGTGATGAGAACAAGATCCCTCGTCTTAAATGAACAGGTCGACAGATAAAAGCTTCCTTACAGTGATGAGAACAAGATGCCTCGTCTTAAATGAACAGGTCGATTGATAAAAGCTTCCTTACAGTGATGAGAACAAAATGCCTCGTCTTAAATGAACAGGTCGATAGATAAAAGCTTCCTTACAGTGATGAGAACAAGATGTCTCGTCTTAAATGAACAGGTCGATAGATAAAAGCTTCCTCACAGTGATGAGAACAAGATGTCTCGTCTTAAGTGAACAGGTCGATAGATAAAAGCTTCCTCACAGTGATGAGAACAAAATGCCTCGTCTTAAATGAACAGGTCGATAGATAAAAGCTTCCTTACAGTGATGAGAACAAGATGTCTCGTCTTAAGTGAACAGGTCGATAGATAAAAGCTTCCTCACAGTGATGAGAACAAGATGCCTGGTCTTAAATGAACAGGTCGATAGATAAAAGCTTCCTTACAGTGATGAGAACAAGATGCCTCGTCTTAAATGAACAGGTCGATAGATAAAAGCTCCCTTACAGTGATGAGAACAAGATGCCTGGTCTTAAATGAACAGGTCGATAGATAAAAGCTTCCTTACAGTGATGAGAACAAGATGCCTCGTCTTAAATGAACAGGTCGATAGATAAAAGCTCCCTTACAGTGATGAGAACAAGATGCCTGGTCTTAAATGAACAGGTCGATAGATAAAAGCTTCCTTACAGTGATGAGAACAAGATGCCTCGTCTTAAATGAACAGGTCGATAAATAAAAGCTCCCTTACAGTGATGAGAACAAGATGCCTCGTCTTAAATGAACAGGTCGATAGATAAAAGCTCCCTTACAGTGATGAGAACAAGATGCCTGGTCTTAAATGAACAGGTCGATAGATAAAAGCTTCATTACAGTGATGAGAACAAGATGCCTGGTTTTAAATGAACAGGTCGATAGATAAAAGCTTCCTTACAATGATGAGAACAAGATGCCTCGTCTTAAATGAACAGGTCGATAGATAAAAGCTTCCTTACAATGATGAGAACAAGATGCCTCGTCTTAAATGAACAGGTCGATAGATAAAAGCTTCCTTACAGTGATGAGAACAAGATGCCTCGTCTTAAATGAACAGGTCGATAGATAAAAACTTCGTCACAGTGATGAGAACAAGATGCCTCGTCTTAAATGAACAGGTCGATAGATAAAAGCTTCCTTACAGTGATGAGAACAAGATGCCTCGTCTTAAATGAACAGGTCGATAGATAAAAGCTCCCTTACAGTGATGAGAACAAGATGCCTGGTCTTAAATGAACAGGTCGATAGATAAAAGCTTCCTTACAGTGATGAGAACAAGATGCCTCGTCTTAAATGAACAGGTCGATAGATAAAAGCTCCCTTACAGTGATGAGAACAAGATGCCTGGTCTTAAATGAACAGGTCGATAGATAAAAGCTTCCTTACAGTGATGAGAACAAGATGCCTCCTCTTAAATGAACAGGTCGATAAATAAAAGCTCCCTTACAGTGATGAGAACAAGATGCCTCGTCTTAAATGAACAGGTCGATAGATAAAAGCTCCCTTACAGTGATGAGAACAAGATGCCTGGTCTTAAATGAACAGGTCGATAGATAAAAGCTTCCTTACAGTGATGAGAACAAGATGTCTCGTCTTAAGTGAACAGGTCGATAGATAAAAGCTTCCTCACAGTGATGAGAACAAGATGCCTGGTCTTAAATGAACAGGTCGATAGATAAAAGCTTCCTTACAGTGATGAGAACAAGATGCCTCGTCTTAAATGAACAGGTCGATAGATAAAAGCTCCCTTACAGTGATGAGAACAAGATGCCTGGTCTTAAATGAACAGGTCGATAGATAAAAGCTTCCTTACAGTGATGAGAACAAGATGCCTCGTCTTAAATGAACAGGTCGATAGATAAAAGCTCCCTTACAGTGATGAGAACAAGATGCCTGGTCTTAAATGAACAGGTCGATAGATAAAAGCTTCCTTACAGTGATGAGAACAAGATGCCTCGTCTTAAATGAACAGGTCGATAAATAAAAGCTCCCTTACAGTGATGAGAACAAGATGCCTCGTCTTAAATGAACAGGTCGATAGATAAAAGCTCCCTTACAGTGATGAGAACAAGATGCCTGGTCTTAAATGAACAGGTCGATAGATAAAAGCTTCCTTACAGTGATGAGAACAAGATGCCTGGTTTTAAATGAACAGGTCGATAGATAAAAGCTTCCTTACAGTGATGAGAACAAGATGCCTCGTCTTAATTGAACAGGTCGATAGATAAAAGCTTCCTTACAATGATGAGAACAAGATGCCTCGTCTTAAATGAACAGGTCGATAGATAAAAGCTTCCTTACAGTGATGAGAACAAGATGCCTCGTCTTAAATGAACAGGTCGATAGATAAAAACTTCGTCACAGTGATGAGAACAAGATGCCTCGTCTTAAATGAACAGGTCGATAGATAAAAGCTTCCTTACAGTGATGAGAACAAGATGCCTCGTCTTAAATGAACAGGTCGATAGATAAAAGCTCCCTTACAGTGATGAGAACAAGATGCCTGGTCTTAAATGAACAGGTCGATAGATAAAAGCTTCCTTACAGTGATGAGAACAAGATGCCTCGTCTTAAATGAACAGGTCGATAGATAAAAGCTCCCTTACAGTGATGAGAACAAGATGCCTGGTCTTAAATGAACAGGTCGATAGATAAAAGCTTCCTTACAGTGATGAGAACAAGATGCCTCGTCTTAAATGAACAGGTCGATAAATAAAAGCTCCCTTACAGTGATGAGAACAAGATGCCTCGTCTTAAATGAACAGGTCGATAGATAAAAGCTCCCTTACAGTGATGAGAACAAGATGCCTGGTCTTAAATGAACAGGTCGATAGATAAAAGCTTCCTTACAGTGATGAGAACAAGATGCCTGGTTTTAAATGAACAGGTCGATAGATAAAAGCTTCCTTACAGTGATGAGAACAAGATGCCTCGTCTTAAATGAACAGGTCGATAGATAAAAGCTTCCTTACAATGATGAGAACAAGATGCCTCGTCTTAAATGAACAGGTCGATAGATAAAAGCTTCCTTACAGTGATGAGAACAAGATGCCTCGTCTTAAATGAACAGGTCGATAGATAAAAACTTCGTCACAGTGATGAGAACAAGATGCCTCGTCTTAAATGAACAGGTCGATAGATAAAAGCTTCCTTACAGTGATGAGAACAAGATGCCTCGTCTTAAATGAACAGGTCGATAGATAAAAGCTTCCTTACAGTGATGAGAACAAGATCCCTCTTCTTAAATGAACAGGTCGATAGATAAAAGCTTCCTTACAGTGATGAGAACAAGAAGCATCTTCTTAAATGAACAGGTCGATAGATAAAAGCTTCCTTACAGTGATGAGAACAAGATGCCTCGTCTTAAATGAACAGGTCGATAGATAAAAGCTTCCTTACAGTGATGAGAACAAGATCCCTCGTCTTAAATGAACAGGTCGATAGATATAAGCTTTCTCACAGTGATGAGAACAAGATACCTCGTCTTAAATGAACAGGTCGATAGACAAAAGCTTCATTACAGTGATGAGAACAAGATGCCTCCTCTTAAATGAACAGGTTGATAGATAAAAGCTTCCTTACAGTGATGAGAACAAGATGCCTCGTCTTAAATGAACAGGTCGATAGATAAAATCTTCCTCGCAGTGATGAGAACAAGATGCCTCGTCTTAAATGAACAGGTCGATAGATAAAAGCTTCCTTACAGTGATGAGAACATGATGACTCGTCTTAAATGAACAGGTCGATAGATAAAAACTTCCTTACAATGATGAGAACAAGATGCCTCGTCTTAAATGAACAGGTCGATAGATAAAAGCTTCCTTACAGTGATGAGAACATGATGCCTCGTCTTAAATGAACAGGTCGATAGATAAAAGCTTCCTTACAGTGATGAGAACAAGATGCCTCGTCTTAAATGAACAGGCCGATAGATAAAAGCTTCCCTACAGTGATGAGAACAAGATGCCTGGTCTTAAATGAACAGGTCTATAGATAAAAGCTTCCTTACAGTGATGAGAACATCATGCCTCGTCTTAAATGAACAGGTCGATAGATAAAAGCTTCCTTACAGTGATGAGAACAAGATGCCTCGTCTTAAATGAACAGGTCGATAGATAAAAGCTTCCCTACAGTGATGAGAACAAGATGCCTGGTCTTAAATGAACAGGTCGATAGATAAAAGCTTCCTTACAGTGATGAGAACAAGATGCCTCGTCTTAAATGAACAGGTCGATAGATAAAAGCTTCCTTACATTGATGAGAACAAGATGTCTCGTCTTAAATGAACAGGTCGATAGATAAAAGTTTCCTCACAGTGATGAGAGCAAGATGCCTCGTCTTAAATGAACAGGTCGATAGATAAAAGCTTCCTTACAGTGATGAGAACAAGATGCCTCGTCTTAAATGAACAGGTCGATAGATAAAAGCTTCCTTACCGTGATGAGAACATGATGCCTCGTCTTAAATGAACAGGTCGATAGATAAAAGCTTCCTTACAGTGATGAGAACATGATGCCTTGTCTTAAATGAACAGGTCGATAGATAAAAGCTTCCTTACAATGATGAGAACAAGATGCCTCGTCTTAAATGAACAGGTCGATAGATAAAAGCTTCCTTACAGTGATGAGAACATGATGCCTCGTCTTAAATGAACAGGTCGATAGATAAAAGCTTCCTTACAGTGATGAGAACAAGATGCCTCGTCTTAAATGAACAGGTCGATAGATAAAAGCTTCCTTACAGTGATGAGAACAAGATGCCTCGTCTTAAATGAACAGGTCGATAGATAAAAGCTTCTTTACATTGAAGAGAACAAGATGCCTCGTCTTAAATGAACAGGTCGATAGAGAAAAGTTTCCTCACAGTGATGAGAACAAGATGCCTCGTCTTAAATGAACAGGTCGATAGATAAAAACGTCCTTACAGTGATGAGAACAAGATGCCTCGTCTTAAATGAACAGGTCGATAGATAAAAACTTCCTTACAGTGATGAGAACAAGATGCCTCGTCTTAAATGAACAGGTCGATAGATAAAAGCTTCCTTACAGTGATGAGAGCAAGATGCCTCGTCTTAAATGAACTGGTCGATAGATAAAAGCTTCCTTACAGTGATGACAACAAGATGCTTCGTCTTAAATGAACAGGTCGATAGATAAAAGCTTCCTTACAGTGATGAGAACAAGATGCCTGGTCTTAAATGAACAGGTCGATAGATAAAAGCTTCCTTACAGTGATGAGAACAAGATGCCTCGTCTTAAATGAACAGGTCGATAGATAAAAGCTTCCTTACAGTGATGAGAACAAGATGCCTGGTCTTAAATGAAAAGGTCGATAGATAAAAGCTTCCTTACAGTGATGAGAACAAGATGCCTCGTCTTAAATGAACAGGTCGATAGATAAAAGCTTCCTTACAGTGATGAGAACAAGATGCCTCGTCTTAAATGAACAGGTCGATAGATAAAAGCTTCCTTACAGTGATGAGAACATGATGCCTCGTCTTAAATGAACAGGTCGATAGATAAAAGCTTCCTTACAGTGATGAGAACAAGATGCCTCGTCTTAAATGAACAGGTCGATAGATAAAAGCTTCCCTACAGTGATGAGAACATGATATCACGTCTTAAATGAACAGGTCGATAGATGAAAGCTTCCTTACAGTGATGAGAACAAGATGCCTCGTCTTAAATGAACAGGTCGATAGATAAAAACTTCCTTACAGTGATGAGAACAAGATGCCTGGTCTTAAATGAACAGGTCGATAGATAAAAGCTTCCTTACAGTGATGAGAACATGATGCCTCGTCTTAAATGAACAGGTCGATAAATAAAAGCTTCCTTACAGTGATGAGAACAAGATGCCTCGTCTTAAATGAACAGGTCGATAGATAAAATCTTCCTTACAGTGATGAGAACATGATGCCTGGTCTTAAATGAACAGGTCGATAGATAAAAGCTTCCTTACAGTGATGAGAACAAGATGTCTCGTCTTAACTGTACAGGTCGATAGATAAAAGCTTCCTCACAGTGATGAGAACAAGATGCCTCGTCTTAATTGAACAGGTCGATAGATATAAGCTTCCTTACAGTGATGAGAACAAGATGCCTGGTCTTAAATGAACAGGTCGATAGATAAAAGCTTCCTTACAGTGATGAGAACAAGATGCCTGGTTTTAAATGAACAGGTCGATAGATAAAAGCTTCCTTACAGTGATGAGAACAAGATGCCTCGTCTTAAATGAACAGGTCGATAGATAAAAGCTTCCTTACAATGATGAGAACAAGATGCCTCGTCTTAAATGAACAGGTCGATAGATAAAAGCTTCCTTACAGTGATGAGAACAAGATGCCTCGTCTTAAATGAACAGGTCGATAGATAAAAACTTCGTCACAGTGATGAGAACAAGATGCCTCGTCTTAAATGAACAGGTCGATAGATAAAAGCTTCCTTACAGTGATGAGAACAAGATGCCTCGTCTTAAATGAACAGGTCGATAGATAAAAGCTTCCTTACAGTGATGAGAACAAGATCCCTCTTCTTAAATGAACAGGTCGATAGATAAAAGCTTCCTTACAGTGATGAGAACAAGAAGCATCTTCTTAAATGAACAGGTCGATAGATAAAAGCTTCCTTACAGTGATGAGAACAAGATGCCTCGTCTTAAATGAACAGGTCGATAGATAAAAGCTTCCTTACAGTGATGAGAACAAGATCCCTCGTCTTAAATGAACAGGTCGATAGATATGAGCTTTCTCACAGTGATGAGAACAAGATACCTCGTCTTAAATGAACAGGTCGATAGACAAAAGCTTCATTACAGTGATGAGAACAAGATGCCTCCTCTTAAATGAACAGGTTGATAGATAAAAGCTTCCTTACAGTGATGAGAACAAGATGCCTCGTCTTAAATGAACAGGTCGATAGATAAAATCTTCCTCGCAGTGATGAGAACAAGATGCCTCGTCTTAAATGAACAGGTCGATAGATAAAAGCTTCCTTACAGTGATGAGAACATGATGACTCGTCTTAAATGAACAGGTCGATAGATAAAAACTTCCTTACAATGATGAGAACAAGATGCCTCGTCTTAAATGAACAGGTCGATAGATAAAAGCTTCCTTACAGTGATGAGAACATGATGCCTCGTCTTAAATGAACAGGTCGATAGATAAAAGCTTCCTTACAGTGATGAGAACAAGATGCCTCGTCTTAAATGAACAGGCCGATAGATAAAAGCTTCCCTACAGTGATGAGAACAAGATGCCTGGTCTTAAATGAACAGGTCTATAGATAAAAGCTTCCTTACAGTGATGAGAACATCATGCCTCGTCTTAAATGAACAGGTCGATAGATAAAAGCTTCCTTACAGTGATGAGAACAAGATGCCTCGTCTTAAATGAACAGGTCGATAGATAAAAGCTTCCCTACAGTGATGAGAACAAGATGCCTGGTCTTAAATGAACAGGTCGATAGATAAAAGCTTCCTTACAGTGATGAGAACAAGATGCCTCGTCTTAAATGAACAGGTCGATAGATAAAAGCTTCCTTACATTGATGAGAACAAGATGTCTCGTCTTAAATGAACAGGTCGATAGATAAAAGTTTCCTCACAGTGATGAGAGCAAGATGCCTCGTCTTAAATGAACAGGTCGATAGATAAAAGCTTCCTTACAGTGATGAGAACAAGATGCCTCGTCTTAAATGAACAGGTCGATAGATAAAAGCTTCCTTACCGTGATGAGAACATGATGCCTCGTCTTAAATGAACAGGTCGATAGATAAAAGCTTCCTTACAGTGATGAGAACATGATGCCTTGTCTTAAATGAACAGGTCGATAGATAAAAGCTTCCTTACAATGATGAGAACAAGATGCCTCGTCTTAAATGAACAGGTCGATAGATAAAAGCTTCCTTACAGTGATGAGAACATGATGCCTCGTCTTAAATGAACAGGTCGATAGATAAAAGCTTCCTTACAGTGATGAGAACAAGATGCCTCGTCTTAAATGAACAGGTCGATAGATAAAAGCTTCCTTACAGTGATGAGAACAAGATGCCTCGTCTTAAATGAACAGGTCGATAGATAAAAGCTTCTTTACATTGAAGAGAACAAGATGCCTCGTCTTAAATGAACAGGTCGATAGAGAAAAGTTTCCTCACAGTGATGAGAACAAGATGCCTCGTCTTAAATGAACAGGTCGATAGATAAAAACGTCCTTACAGTGATGAGAACAAGATGCCTCGTCTTAAATGAACAGGTCGATAGATAAAAACTTCCTTACAGTGATGAGAACAAGATGCCTCGTCTTAAATGAACAGGTCGATAGATAAAAGCTTCCTTACAGTGATGAGAGCAAGATGCCTCGTCTTAAATGAACTGGTCGATAGATAAAAGCTTCCTTACAGTGATGACAACAAGATGCTTCGTCTTAAATGAACAGGTCGATAGATAAAAGCTTCCTTACAGTGATGAGAACAAGATGCCTGGTCTTAAATGAACAGGTCGATAGATAAAAGCTTCCTTACAGTGATGAGAACAAGATGCCTCGTCTTAAATGAACAGGTCGATAGATAAAAGCTTCCTTACAGTGATGAGAACAAGATGCCTGGTCTTAAATGAAAAGGTCGATAGATAAAAGCTTCCTTACAGTGATGAGAACAAGATGCCTCGTCTTAAATGAACAGGTCGATAGATAAAAGCTTCCTTACAGTGAAGAGAACAAGATGCCTCGTCTTAAATGAACAGGTCGATAGATAAAAGCTTCCTTACAGTGATGAGAACATGATGCCTCGTCTTAAATGAACAGGTCGATAGATAAAAGCTTCCTTACAGTGATGAGAACAAGATGCCTCGTCTTAAATGAACAGGTCGATAGATAAAAGCTTCCCTACAGTGATGAGAACATGATATCACGTCTTAAATGAACAGGTCGATAGATGAAAGCTTCCTTACAGTGATGAGAACAAGATGCCTCGTCTTAAATGAACAGGTCGATAGATAAAAACTTCCTTACAGTGATGAGAACAAGATGCCTGGTCTTAAATGAACAGGTCGATAGATAAAAGCTTCCTTACAGTGATGAGAACATGATGCCTCGTCTTAAATGAACAGGTCGATAAATAAAAGCTTCCTTACAGTGATGAGAACAAGATGCCTCGTCTTAAATGAACAGGTCGATAGATAAAATCTTCCTTACAGTGATGAGAACATGATGCCTGGTCTTAAATGAACAGGTCGATAGATAAAAGCTTCCTTACAGTGATGAGAACAAGATGTCTCGTCTTAACTGTACAGGTCGATAGATAAAAGCTTCCTCACAGTGATGAGAACAAGATGCCTCGTCTTAATTGAACAGGTCGATAGATATAAGCTTCCTTACAGTGATGAGAACAAGATATCCCGTCTTAAATGAACAGGTCGATAGATAAAAGCTTCCTTACAGTGATGAGAACATGATGCCTCGTCTTAAATGAACAGGTCGATAGATAAAAGCTTCCTTACAGTGATGAGAACAAGATGCCTGTTCTTAAATGAAAAGGTAGATAGATAAAAGCTTCCTTACAGTGATGAGAACAAGATGCCTCGTCTTAAATGAA
This sequence comes from Bathymodiolus septemdierum, assembly GCA_963383655.1. NCBI lineage: Eukaryota > Metazoa > Mollusca > Bivalvia > Mytilida > Modiolidae > Bathymodiolus > Bathymodiolus septemdierum. Next base: position 51,041,900 of record OY726527.1, read on the forward strand.
CAGGTCGATAAATAAAAGCTTCCTTACAGTGATGAGAACAAGATGCCTCGTCATAAATGAACAGGTCGATAGATAAAAGCTTCCTTACAGTGATGAGAACATGATGCCTCGTCTTAAATGAACAGGTCGATAGATAAAAGCTTCCTTACAGTGATGAGAACAAGATGCCTCGTCTTAAATGAACAGGTCGATAGATAAAAGCTTCCCTACAGTGATGAGAACATGATATCACGTCTTAAATGAACAGGTCGATAGATGAAAGCTTCCTTACAGTGATGAGAACAAGATGCCTCGTCTTAAATGAACAGGTCGATAGATAAAAGCTTCCTTACAGTGATGAGAACAAGATGCCTCGTCTTAAATGAACAGGTCGATAGATAAAAGCTTCCTTACAGTGATGAGAACATGATGCCTCGTCTTAAATGAACAGGTCGATAAATAAAAGCTTCCTTACAGTGATGAGAACAAGATGCCTCGTCTTAAATGAACAGGTCGATAGATAAAATCTTTCTTACAGTGATGAGAACATGATGCCTCGTCTTAAATGAACAGGTCGATAGATAAAAGCTTCCTTACAGTGATGAGAACATGATGCCTCGTCTTAAATGAACAGGTCGATAGATAAAAGCTTCCTTACAGTGATGAGAACAAGATGTCTCGTCTTAACTGTACAGGTCGATAGATAAAAGCTTCCTCACAATGATGAGAACAAGATGCCTCGTCTTAATTGAACAGGTCGATAGATATAAGCTTCCTTACAGTGATGAGAACAAGATATCTCGTCTTAAATGAACAGGTCGATAGATAAAAGCTTCCTTACAGTGATGAGAACATGATGCCTCGTCTTAAATGAACAGGTCGATAGATAAAAGCTTCCTTACAGTGATGAGAACATGATGCCTCGTCTTAAATGCACAGGTCGATAGATAAAAGCTTCCTTACAGTGATGAGAACAAGATGCCTGGTCTTAAATGAACAGGTCGATAGATAAAAGCTTCCCTACAGTGATGAGAACATGATATCACGTCTTAAATGAACAGGTCGATAGATGAAAGCTTCCTTACAGTGATGAGAACAAGATGCCTCGTCTTAAATGAACAGGTCGATAGATAAAAGCTTCCTTACAGTGATGAGAACATGATGCCTCGTCTTAAATGAACAGGTCGATAGATAAAATCTTCCTTACAGTTATGAGAACATAATGCCTGGTCTTAAATGAACAGGTCGATAGATAAAAGCTTCCTTACAGTGATGAGAACATGATGCCTCGTCTTAAATGAACAGGTCGATAGATAAAATCTTCCTTACAGTTATGAGAACATAATGCCTGGTCTTAAATGAACAGGTCGATAGATAAAAGCTTCCTTACAGTGATGAGAACAAGATGTCTCGTCTTAAATGAACAGGTCGATAGATAAAAGCTTCCTCACAGTGATGAGAACAAGATGCCTCGTCTTAATTGAACAGGTCGATAGATATAAGCTTCCTTACAGTGATGAGAACAAGATATCTCGTCTTAAATGAACAGGTCGATAGATAAAAGCTTCCTTACAATGATGAGAACAAGATGCCTCGTCTTAAATGAACAGGTCGATAGATAAAAGCTTCCTTACAGTGATGAGAACATGATGCCTCGTCTTAGATGAACAGGTCGATAGATAAAAGCTTCCTTACAGTGATGAGAACAAGATGCCTCGTCTTAAATGAACAGGTCGATAGATAAAAGCTTCCTTACAGTGATGAGAACAAGATGCCTCGTCTTAAATGAACAGGTCGATAGATAAAAGCTTCCTTACATTGATGAGAACAAGATGCCTCGTCTTAAATGAACAGGTCGATAGAGAAAAGTTTCCTCACAGTGATGAGAACAAGATGCCTCGTCTTAAATGAACAGGTCGATAGATAAAAGCTTCCTTACAGTGATGAGAACAAGATGTCTCGTCTTAACTGTACAGGTCGATAGATAAAAGCTTCCTCACAATGATGAGAACAAGATGCCTCGTCTTAAATGAACAGGTCGATAGATATAAGCTTCCTTACAGTGATGAGAACAAGATATCTCGTCTTAAATGAACAGGTCGATAGATAAAAGCTTCCTTACAGTGATGAGAACATGATGCCTCGTCTTAAATGAACAGGTCGATAGATAAAAGCTTCCTTACAGTGATGAGAACATGATGCCTCGTCTTAAATGCACAGGTCGATAGATAAAAGCTTCCTTACAGTGATGAGAACAAGATGCCTCGTCTTAAATGAACAGGTCGATAGATAAAAGCTTCCCTACAGTGATGAGAACATGATATCACGTCTTAAATGAACAGGTCGATAGATGAAAGCTTCCTTACAGTGATGAGAACAAGATGCCTCGTCTTAAATGAACAGGTCGATAGATAAAAGCTTCCTTACAGTGATGAGAACATGATGCCTCGTCTTAAATGAACAGGTCGATAGATAAAATCTTCCTTACAGTTATGAGAACATAATGCCTCGTCTTAAATGAACAGGTCGATAGATAAAAGCTTCCTTACAGTGATGAGAACAAGATGTCTCGTCTTAAATGAACAGGTCGATAGATAAAAGCTTCCTCACAGTGATGAGAACAAGATGCCTCGTCTTAATTGAACAGGTCGATAGATATAAGCTTCCTTACAGTGATGAGAACAAGATATCTCGTCTTAAATGAATAGGTCGATAGATAAAAGCTTCCTTACAATGATGAGAACAAGATGCCTCGTCTTAAATGAACAGGTCGATAGATAAAAACTTCCTTACAGTGATGAGAACATGATGCCTCGTCTTAGATGAACAGGTCGATAGATAAAAGCTTCCTTACAGTGATGAGAACAAGATGCCTCGTCTTAAATGAACAGGTCGATAGATAAAAGCTTCCTTACAGTGATGAGAACAAGATGCCTCGTCTTAAATGAACAGGTCGATAGATAAAAGCTTCCTTACATTGATGAGAACAAGATGCCTCGTCTTAAATGAACAGGTCGATAGAGAAAAGTTTCCTCACAGTGATGAGAACAAGATGCCTCGTCTTAAATGAACAGGTCGATAGATAAAAGCTTCCTTACAGTGATGAGAACAAGATGTCTCGTCTTAACTGTACAGGTCGATAGATAAAAGCTTCCTCTCAGTGATGAGAACAAGATGCCTCGTCTTAATTGAACAGGTCGATAGATATAAGCTTCCTTACAGTGATGAGAACAAGATATCTCGTCTTAAATGAACAGGTCGATAGATAAAAGCTTCCTTACAGTGATGAGAACATGATGCCTCGTCTTAAATGAACAGGTCGATAGATAAAAGCTTCCTTACAGTGATGAGAACATCATGCCTCGTCTTAAATGCACAGGTCGATAGATAAAAGCTTCCTTACAGTGATGAGAACAAGATGCCTCGTCTTAAATGAACAGGTCGATAGATAAAAGCTTCCCTACAGTGATGAGAACATGATATCACGTCTTAAATGAACAGGTCGATAGATGAAAGCTTCCTTACAGTCATGAGAACATAATGCCTGGTCTTAAATGAACAGGTCGATAGATAAAAGCTTCCTTACAGTGATGAGAACAAGATGTCTCGTCTTAAATGAACAGGTCGATAGATAAAAGCTTCCTTACAATGATGAGAACAAGATGCCTCGTCTTAAATGAACAGGTCGATAGATAAAAGCTTCCTTACAGTGATGAGAACATGATGCCTCGTCTTTGATGAACAGGTCGATAGATAAAAGCTTCCTTACAGTGATGAGAACACGATGCCTCGTCTTAAATGAACAGGTCGATAGATAAAAGCTTCCTTACAGTGATGAGAACAAGATGCCTCGTCTTAAATGAACAGGTCGATAGATAAAAGCTTCCTTACATTGATGAGAACAAGATGCCTCGTCTTAAATGAACAGGTCGATAGAGAAAAGTTTCCTCACAGTGATGAGAACAAGATGCCTCGTCTTAAATGAACAGGTCGATAGATAAAAACGTCCTTACAGTGATGAGAACAAGATGCCTCGTCTTAAATGAACAGGTCGATAGATAAAAACTTCCTTACAGTGATGAGAACAAGATGCCTCGTCTTAAATGAACAGGTCGATAGATAAAAGCTTCCTTACAGTGATGAGAGCAAGATGCCTCGTCTTAAATGAACAGGTCGATAGATAAACACTTCCTTACAATGATGAGAACAAGATGCCTGGTCTTAAATGAACAGGTCGATAGATAAAAGTTTCCATACAGTGATGAGAACAAGATGCCTCGTTTTAAATGAACAGGTCGATATATAAAAGCTTCCTTACAGTGATGAGAACAATATGCCTCGTCTTAAATGAACAGGTCGATAGATAAAAGCTTCCTTACAATGATGAGAACAAGATGCCTCGTCTTAAATGAACAGGTCGATAGATAAAAGCTTCCTTACAGTGATGAGAACAAGATGCCTCGTCTTAAATGAACAGGTCGATAGATAAAAGCTTCCTCACAGTGATGACAACAAGATGCTTCGTCTTAAATGAACAGGTCGATAGATAAAAGCTTCCTTACAGTGATGAGAACAAGATGCCTGGTCTTAAATGAACAGGTCGATAGATAAAAGCTTCCTTACAGTGATGAGAACAAGATGCCTCGTCTTAAATGAACAGGTCGATAGATAAAAGCTTCCTTACAGTGATGAGAACAAGATGCCTGGTCTTAAATGAAAAGGTCGATAGATAAAAGCTTCCTTACAGTGATGAGAACAAGATGCCTCGTCTTAAATGAACAGGTCGATAGATAAAAGCTTCCTTACAGTGATGAGAACAAGATGCCTCGTCTTAAATGAACAGGTCGATAGATAAAAGCTTCCTTACAGTGATGAGAACATGATACCTCGTCTTAAATGAACAGGTCGATAGATAAAAGCTTCCTTACAGTGATGAGAACAAGATGCCTCGTCTTAAATGAACAGGTCGATAGATAAAAGCTTCCCTACAGTGATGAGAACATGATATCACGTCTTAAATGAACAGATCGATAGATGAAAGCTTCCTTACAGTGATGAGAACAAGATGCCTCGTCTTAAATGAACAGGTCGATAGATAAAAGCTTCCTCACAGTGATGAGAACAAGATGCCTCGTCTTAAATGAACAGGTCGATAGATAAAAGCTTCCTCACAGTGATGAGAACAAGATGCCTCGTCTTAAATGAACAGGTCGATAGATAAAAGCTTCCTTACAGTGATGAGAACAAGATGCCTCGTCTTAAATGAACAGGTCGATAGATAAAATCTTCCTTACAGTGATGAGAACATGATGCCTCGTCTTAAATGAACATGTCGATAGATAAAAGCTTCCTTACAGTGATGAGAACATGATGCCTCGTCTTAAATGAACAGGTCGATAGATAAAAGCTTCCTTACAGTGATGAGAACAAGATGTCTCGTCTTAACTGAACAGGTCGATAGATAAAAGCTTCCTCACAGTGATGAGAACAAGATGCCTCGTCTTAAATGAACAGGTCGATAGATATAAGCTTCCTTGCAGTGATGAGAACAAGATATCTCGTCTTAAATGAACAGGTCGATAGATAAAAGCTTCCTTACAATGATGAGAACAAGATGCCTCGTCTTAAATGAACAGGTCGATAGATAAAAGCTTCCTTACAGTGATGAGAACATGATGCCTCGTCTTAAATGAACAGGTCGATAGATAAAAGCTTCCTTACAGTGATGAGAACAAGATGCCTCGTCTTAAATGAACAGGTCGATAGATAAAAGCTTCCTTACAGTGATGAGAACAAGATGCCTCGTCTTAAATGAACAGGTCGATAGATAAAAGCTTCCTTACATTGATGAGAACAAGATGCCTCGTCTTAAATGAACAGGTCGATAGATAAAAGCTTCCTTACAGTGATGAGAACATGATGCCTCGTCTTAAATGAACAGGTCGATAAATAAAAGCTTCCTTACAGTGATGAGAACAAGATGCCTCGTCTTAAATGAACAGGTCGATAGATAAAATCTTTCTTACAGTGATGAGAACATGATGCCTCGTCTTAAATGAACAGGTCGATAGATAAAAGCTTCCTTACAGTGATGAGAACAAGATGCCTCGTCTTAATTGAACAGGTCGATAGATATAAGCTTCCTTACAGTGATGAGAACAAGATATCTCGTCTTAAATGAACAGGTCGATAGATAAAAGCTTCCTTACAGTGATGAGAACATGATGCCTCGTCTTAAATGAACAGGTCGATAGATAAAAGCTTCCTTACAGTGATGAGAACATGATGCCTCGTCTTAAATGCACAGGTCGATAGATAAAAGCTTCCTTACAGTGATGAGAACAAGATGCCTGGTCTTAAATGAACAGGTCGATAGATAAAAGCTTCCCTACAGTGATGAGAACATGATATCACGTCTTAAATGAACAGGTCGATAGATGAAAGCTTCCTTACAGTGATGAGAACAAGATGCCTCGTCTTAAATGAACAGGTCGATAGATAAAAGCTTCCTTACAGTGATGAGAACATGATGCCTCGTCTTAAATGAACAGGTCGATAGATAAAATCTTCCTTACAGTTATGAGAACATAATGCCTGGTCTTAAATGAACAGGTCGATAGATAAAAGCTTCCTTACAGTGATGAGAACATGATGCCTCGTCTTAAATGAACAGGTCGATAGATAAAATCTTCCTTACAGTTATGAGAACATAATGCCTGGTCTTAAATGAACAGGTCGATAGATAAAAGCTTCCTTACAGTGATGAGAACAAGATGTCTCGTCTTAAATGAACAGGTCGATAGATAAAAGCTTCCTCACAGTGATGAGAACAAGATGCCTCGTCTTAATTGAACAGGTCGATAGATATAAGCTTCCTTACAGTGATGAGAACAAGATATCTCGTCTTAAATGAACAGGTCGATAGATAAAAGCTTCCTTACAATGATGAGAACAAGATGCCTCGTCTTAAATGAACAGGTCGATAGATAAAAGCTTCCTTACAGTGATGAGAACATGATGCCTCGTCTTAGATGAACAGGTCGATAGATAAAAGCTTCCTTACAGTGATGAGAACAAGATGCCTCGTCTTAAATGAACAGGTCGATAGATAAAAGCTTCCTTACAGTGATGAGAACAAGATGCCTCGTCTTAAATGAACAGGTCGATAGATAAAAGCTTCCTTACATTGATGAGAACAAGATGCCTCGTCTTAAATGAACAGGTCGATAGAGAAAAGTTTCCTCACAGTGATGAGAACAAGATGCCTCGTCTTAAATGAACAGGTCGATAGATAAAAGCTTCCTTACAGTGATGAGAACAAGATGTCTCGTCTTAACTGTACAGGTCGATAGATAAAAGCTTCCTCACAATGATGAGAACAAGATGCCTCGTCTTAAATGAACAGGTCGATAGATATAAGCTTCCTTACAGTGATGAGAACAAGATATCTCGTCTTAAATGAACAGGTCGATAGATAAAAGCTTCCTTACAGTGATGAGAACATGATGCCTCGTCTTAAATGAACAGGTCGATAGATAAAAGCTTCCTTACAGTGATGAGAACATGATGCCTCGTCTTAAATGCACAGGTCGATAGATAAAAGCTTCCTTACAGTGATGAGAACAAGATGCCTCGTCTTAAATGAACAGGTCGATAGATAAAAGCTTCCCTACAGTGATGAGAACATGATATCACGTCTTAAATGAACAGGTCGATAGATGAAAGCTTCCTTACAGTGATGAGAACAAGATGCCTCGTCTTAAATGAACAGGTCGATAGATAAAAGCTTCCTTACAGTGATGAGAACATGATGCCTCGTCTTAAATGAACAGGTCGATAGATAAAATCTTCCTTACAGTTATGAGAACATAATGCCTGGTCTTAAATGAACAGGTCGATATATAAAAGCTTCCTTACAGTGATGAGAACAAGATGTCTCGTCTTAAATGAACAGGTCGATAGATAAAAGCTTCCTCACAGTGATGAGAACAAGATGCCTCGTCTTAATTGAACAGGTCGATAGATATAAGCTTCCTTACAGTGATGAGAACAAGATATCTCGTCTTAAATGAATAGGTCGATAGATAAAAGCTTCCTTACAATGATGAGAACAAGATGCCTCGTCTTAAATGAACAGGTCGATAGATAAAAGCTTCCTTACAGTGATGAGAACATGATGCCTCGTCTTAGATGAACAGGTCGATAGATAAAAGCTTCCTTACAGTGATGAGAACAAGATGCCTCGTCTTAAATGAACAGGTCGATAGATAAAAGCTTCCTTACAGTGATGAGAACAAGATGCCTCGTCTTAAATGAACAGGTCGATAGATAAAAGCTTCCTTACATTGATGAGAACAAGATGCCTCGTCTTAAATGAACAGGTCGATAGAGAAAAGTTTCCTCACAGTGATGAGAACAAGATGCCTCGTCTTAAATGAACAGGTCGATAGATAAAAGCTTCCTTACAGTGATGAGAACAAGATGTCTCGTCTTAACTGTACAGGTCGATAGATAAAAGCTTCCTCTCAGTGATGAGAACAAGATGCCTCGTCTTAATTGAACAGGTCGATAGATATAAGCTTCCTTACAGTGATGAGAACAAGATATCTCGTCTTAAATGAACAGGTCGATAGATAAAAGCTTCCTTACAGTGATGAGAACATGATGCCTCGTCTTAAATGAACAGGTCGATAGATAAAAGCTTCCTTACAGTGATGAGAACATCATGCCTCGTCTTAAATGCACAGGTCGATAGATAAAAGCTTCCTTACAGTGATGAGAACAAGATGCCTCGTCTTAAATGAACAGGTCGATAGATAAAAGCTTCCCTACAGTGATGAGAACATGATATCACGTCTTAAATGAACAGGTCGATAGATGAAAGCTTCCTTACAGTGATGAGAACATAATGCCTGGTCTTAAATGAACAGGTCGATAGATAAAAGCTTCCTTACAGTGATGAGAACAAGATGTCTCGTCTTAAATGAACAGGTCGATAGATAAAAGCTTCCTTACAATGATGAGAACAAGATGCCTCGTCTTAAATGAACAGGTCGATAGATAAAAGCTTCCTTACAGTGATGAGAACATGATGCCTCGTCTTTGATGAACAGGTCGATAGATAAAAGCTTCCTTACAGTGATGAGAACACGATGCCTCGTCTTAAATGAACAGGTCGATAGATAAAAGCTTCCTTACAGTGATGAGAACAAGATGCCTCGTCTTAAATGAACAGGTCGATAGATAAAAGCTTCCTTACATTGATGAGAACAAGATGCCTCGTCTTAAATGAACAGGTCGATAGAGAAAAGTTTCCTCACAGTGATGAGAACAAGATGCCTCGTCTTAAATGAACAGGTCGATAGATAAAAACGTCCTTACAGTGATGAGAACAAGATGCCTCGTCTTAAATGAACAGGTCGATAGATAAAAACTTCCTTACAGTGATGAGAACAAGATGCCTCGTCTTAAATGAACAGGTCGATAGATAAAAGCTTCCTTACAGTGATGAGAGCAAGATGCCTCGTCTTAAATGAACAGGTCGATAGATAAACACTTCCTTACAATGATGAGAACAAGATGCCTGGTCTTAAATGAACAGGTCGATAGATAAAAGTTTCCATACAGTGATGAGAACAAGATGCCTCGTTTTAAATGAACAGGTCGATATATAAAAGCTTCCTTACAGTGATGAGAACAATATGCCTCGTCTTAAATGAACAGGTCGATAGATAAAAGCTTCCTCACAGTGATGACAACAAGATGCTTCGTCTTAAATGAACAGGTCGATAGATAAAAGCTTCCTTACAGTGATGAGAACAAGATGCCTGGTCTTAAATGAACAGGTCGATAGATAAAAGCTTCCTTACAGTGATGAGAACAAGATGCCTCGTCTTAAATGAACAGGTCGATAGATAAAAGCTTCCTTACAGTGATGAGAACATGATACCTCGTCTTAAATGAACAGGTCGATAGATAAAAGCTTCCTTACAGTGATGATAACAAGATGCCTCGTCTTAAATGAACAGGTCGATAGATAAAAGCTTCCCTACAGTGATGAGAACATGATATCACGTCTTAAATGAACAGATCGATAGATGAAAGCTTCCTTACAGTGATGAGAACAAGATGCCTCGTCTTAAATGAACAGGTCGATAGATAAAAGCTTCCTCACAGTGATGAGAACAAGATGCCTCGTCTTAAATGAACAGGTCGATAGATAAAAGCTTCCTCACAGTGATGAGAACAAGATGCCTCGTCTTAAATGAACAGGTCGATAGATAAAAGCTTCCTTACAGTGATGAGAACAAGATGCCTCGTCTTAAATGAACAGGTCGATAGATAAAATCTTCCTTACAGTGATGAGAACATGATGCCTCGTCTTAAATGAACATGTCGATAGATAAAAGCTTCCTTACAGTGATGAGAACATGATGCCTCGTCTTAAATGAACAGGTCGATAGATAAAAGCTTCCTTACAGTGATGAGAACAAGATGTCTCGTCTTAACTGAACAGGTCGATAGATAAAAGCTTCCTCACAGTGATGAGAACAAGATGCCTCGTCTTAAATGAACAGGTCGATAGATATAAGCTTCCTTGCAGTGATGAGAACAAGATATCTCGTCTTAAATGAACAGGTCGATAGATAAAAGCTTCCTTACAATGATGAGAACAAGATGCCTCGTCTTAAATGAACAGGTCGATAGATAAAAGCTTCCTTACAGTGATGAGAACATGATGCCTCGTCTTAAATGAACAGGTCGATAGATAAAAGCTTCCTTACAGTGATGAGAACAAGATGCCTCGTCTTAAATGAACAGGTCGATAGATAAAAGCTTCCTTACAGTGATGAGAACAAGATGCCTCGTCTTAAATGAACAGGTCGATAGATAAAAGCTTCCTTACATTGATGAGAACAAGATGCCTCGTCTTAAATGAACAGGTCGATAGAGAAAAGTTTCCTCACAGTGATGAGAACAAGATGCCTCGTCTTAAATGAACAGGTCGATAGATAAAAACGTCCTTACAGTGATGAGAACAAGATGCCTCGTCTTAAATGAACAGGTCGATAGATAAAAACTTCCTTACAGTGATGAGAACAAGATGCCTCGTCTTAAATGAACAGGTCGATAGATAAAAGCTTCCTTACAGTGATGAGAGCAAGATGCCTCGTCTTAAATGAACAGGTCGATAGATAAACACTTCCTTACAGTGATGAGAACAAGATGCCTCGTCTTAAATGAACAGGTCGATAGATAAAAGTTTCCATACAGTGATGAGAACAAGATGCCTCGTTTTAAATGAACAGGTCGATAGATAAAAGCTTCCTTACAATGATGAGAACAAGATGCCTCGTCTTAAATGAACAGGTCGATAGATAAAAGCTTCCTTACAATAATGAGAACAAGATGCCTCGTCTTAAATGAACAGGTCGATAGATAAAAGCTTCCTTACAGTGATGACAACAAGATGCTTCGTCTTAAATGAACAGGTCGATAGATAAAAGCTTCCTTACAGTGATGAGAACAAGATGCCTGGTCTTAAATGAACAGGTCGATAGATAAAAGCTTCCTTACAGTGATGAGAACAAGATGCCTCGTCTTAAATGAACAGGTCGATAGATAAAAGCTTCCTTACAGTGATGAGAACAAGATGCCTGGTCTTAAATGAACAGGTCGATAGATAAAAGCTTCCTTACAGTGATGAGAACAAGATGCCTGGTCTTAAATGAACAGGTCGATAGATAAAAGCTTCCTTACAGTCATGAGAACATGATGCCTCGTCTTAAATGAACAGGTCGATAGATAAAAGCTTCCTTACAGTGATGAGAACAAGATGCCTCGTCTTAAATGAACAGGTCGATAGATAAAAGCTTCCCTACAGTGATGAGAACATGATATCACGTCTTAAATGAACAGGTCGATAGATGAAAGCTTCCTTACAGTGATGAGAACAAGATGCCTCGTCTTAAATGAACAGGTCGATAGATAAAAGCTTCCTTACAGTGATGAGAACAAGATGCCTCGTCTTAAATGAACAGGTCGATAGATAAAAGCTTCCTTTCAGTGATGAGAACATGATGCCTCGTCTTAAATGAACAGGCCGATAGATAAAAGCTTCCTTACAGTGATGAGAACAAGATGCCTCGTCTTAAATGAACAGGTCGATAGATAAAATCTTCCTTACAGTGATGAGAACATGATGCCTCGTCTTAAATGAACAGGTCGATAGATAAAAGCTTCCTTACAGTGATGAGAACATGATGCCTCGTCTTAAATGAACAGGTCGATAGATAAAAGCTTCCTTACAGTGATGAGAACAAGATGTCTCGTCTTAACTGAACAGGTCGATAGATAAAAGCTTCCTCACAGTGATGAGAACAAGATGCCTCGTCTTAATTGAACAGGTCGATAGATATAAGCTTCCTTAGAGTGATGAGAACAAGATATATCGTCTTAAATGAACAGGTCGATAAATAAAAGCTTCCTTACAGTGATGAGAACATGATGCCTCGTCTTAAATGAACAGGTCGATAGATAAAAGCTTCCTTACAGTGATGAGAACATGATGCCTCGTCTTAAATGAACAGGTCGATAGATAAAAGCTTCCTTACAGTGATGACAACAAGATGCTTCGTCTTAAATGAACAGGTCGATAGATAAAAGCTTCCTTACAGTGATGAGAACAAGATGCCTGGTCTTAAATGAACAGGTCGATAGATAAAAGCTTCCTTACAGTGATGAGAACAAGATGCCTCGTCTTAAATGAACAGGTCGATAGATAAAAGCTTCCTTACAGTGATGAGAACAAGATGCCTGGTCTTAAATGAAAAGGTCGATAGATAAAAGCTTCCTTACAGTGATGAGAACAAGATGTCTCGTCTTAAATGAACAGGTCGATAGATAAAAGCTTCCTTACAGTGATGAGAACAAGATGCCTCGTCTTAAATGAACAGGTCGATAGATAAAATCTTCCTTACAGTGATGAGAACATGATGCCTCGTCTTAAATGAACATGTCGATAGATAAAAGCTTCCTTACAGTGATGAGAACATGATGCCTCGTCTTAAATGAACAGGTCGATAGATAAAAGCTTCCTTACAGTGATGAGAACAAGATGTCTCGTCTTAACTGAACAGGTCGATAGATAAAAGCTTCCTCACAGTGATGAGAACAAGATGCCTCGTCTTAAATGAACAGGTCGATAGATATAAGCTTCCTTGCAGTGATGAGAACAAGATATCTCGTCTTAAATGAACAGGTCGATAGATAAAAGCTTCCTTACAATGATGAGAACAAGATGCCTCGTCTTAAATGAACAGGTCGATAGATAAAAGCTTCCTTACAGTGATGAGAACATGATGCCTCGTCTTAAATGAACAGGTCGATAGATAAAAGCTTCCTTACAGTGATGAGAACAAGATGCCTCGTCTTAAATGAACAGGTCGATAGATAAAAGCTTCCTTACAGTGATGAGAACAAGATGCCTCGTCTTAAATGAACAGGTCGATAGATAAAAGCTTCCTTACATTGATGTGAACAAGATGCCTCGTCTTAAATGAACAGGTCGATAGAGAAAAGTTTCCTCACAGTGATGAGAACAAGATGCCTCGTCTTAAATGAACAGGTCGATAGATAAAAACGTCCTTACAGTGATGAGAACAAGATGCCTCGTCTTAAATGAACAGGTCGATAGATAAAAACTTCCTTACAGTGATGAGAACAAGATGCCTCGTCTTAAATGAACAGGTCGATAGATAAAAGCTTCCTTACAGTGATGAGAGCAAGATGCCTCGTCTTAAATGAACAGGTCGATAGATAAACACTTCCTTACAGTGATGAGAACAAGATGCCTCGTCTTAAATGAACAGGTCGATAGATAAAAGTTTCCATACAGTGATGAGAACAAGATGCCTCGTTTTAAATGAACAGGTCGATAGATAAAAGCTTCCTTACAATGATGAGAACAAGATGCCTCGTCTTAAATGAACAGGTCGATAGATAAAAGCTTCCTTACAATAATGAGAACAAGATGCCTCGTCTTAAATGAACAGGTCGATAGATAAAAGCTTCCTTACAGTGATGACAACAAGATGCTTCGTCTTAAATGAACAGGTCGATAGATAAAAGCTTCCTTACAGTGATGAGAACAAGATGCCTGGTCTTAAATGAACAGGTCGATAGATAAAAGCTTCCTTACAGTGATGAGAACAAGATGCCTCGTCTTAAATGAACAGGTCGATAGATAAAAGCTTCCTTACAGTGATGAGAACAAGATGCCTGGTCTTAAATGAACAGGTCGATAGATAAAAGCTTCCTTACAGTGATGAGAACAAGATGCCTCGTCTTAAATGAACAGGTCGATAGATAAAAGCTTCCTTACAGTGATGAGAACAAGATGCCTCGTCTTAAATGAACAGGTCGATAGATAAAAGCTTCCTTACAGTCATGAGAACATGATGCCTCGTCTTAAATGAACAGGTCGATAGATAAAAGCTTCCTTACAGTGATGAGAACAAGATGCCTCGTCTTAAATGAACAGGTCGATAGATAAAAGCTTCCCTACAGTGATGAGAACATGATATCACGTCTTAAATGAACAGGTCGATAGATGAAAGCTTCCTTACAGTGATGAGAACAAGATGCCTCGTCTTAAATGAACAGGTCGATAGATAAAAGCTTCCTTACAGTGATGAGAACAAGATGCCTCGTCTTAAATGAACAGGTCGATAGATAAAAGCTTCCTTTCAGTGATGGGAACATGATGCCTCGTCTTAAATGAACAGGCCGATAGATAAAAGCTTCCTTACAGTGATGAGAACAAGATGCCTCGTCTTAAATGAACAGGTCGATAGATAAAATCTTCCTTACAGTGATGAGAACATGATGCCTCGTCTTAAATGAACAGGTCGATAGATAAAAGCTTCCTTACAGTGATGAGAACATGATGCCTCGTCTTAAATGAACAGGTCGATAGATAAAAGCTTCCTTACAGTGATGAGAACAAGATGTCTCGTCTTAACTGAACAGGTCGATAGATAAAAGCTTCCTCACAGTGATGAGAACAAGATGCCTCGTCTTAATTGAACAGGTCGATAGATATAAGCTTCCTTAGAGTGATGAGAACAAGATATATCGTCTTAAATGAACAGGTCGATAAATAAAAGCTTCCTTACAGTGATGAGAACATGATGCCTCGTCTTAAATGAACAGGTCGATAGATAAAAGCTTCCTTACAGTGATGAGAACATGATGCCTCGTCTTAAATGAACAGGTCGATAGATAAAAGCTTCCTTACAGTAATGACAACAAGATGCTTCGTCTTAAATGAACAGGTCGATAGATAAAAGCTTCCTTACAGTGATGAGAACAAGATGCCTGGTCTTAAATGAACAGGTCGATAGATAAAAGCTTCCTTACAGTGATGAGAACAAGATGCCTCGTCTTAAATGAACAGGTCGATAGATAAAAGCTTCCTTACAGTGATGAGAACAAGATGCCTGGTCTTAAATGAAAAGATCGATAGATAAAAGCTTCCTTACAGTGATGAGAACAAGATGTCTCGTCTTAAATGAACAGGTCGATAGATGAAAGCTTCCTTACAGTGATGAGAACAAGATGCCTCGTCTTAAATGAACAGGTCGATAGATAAAAGCTTCCTTACAGTGATGAGAACATGATGCCTCGTCTTAAATGAACAGGTCGATAGATAAAAGCTTCCTTACAGTGATGAGAACAAGATACCTCGTCTTAAATGAACAGGTCGATAGATAAAAGCTTCCCTACAGTGATGAGAACATGATATCACGTCTTAAATGAACAGGTCGATAGATGAAAGCTTCCTTACAGTGATGAGAACAAGATGCCTCGTCTTAAATGAACAGGTCGATAGATAAAAGCTTCCTCACAGTGATGAGAACAAGATGCCTCGTCTTAAATGAACAGGTCGATAGATAAAAGCTTCCTTACAGTGATGAGAACATGATGCCTCGTCTTAAATGAACAGGTCGATAGATAAAAGCTTCCTTACAGTGATGAGAACAAGATGCCTCGTCTTAAATGAACAGGTTGATAGATAAAATCTTCCTTACAGTGATGAGAACATGATGCCTCGTCTTAAATGAACAGGTCGATAGATAAAAGCTTCCTTACAGTGATGAGAACATGATGCCTCGTCTTAATTGAACAGGTCGATAGATAAAAGCTTCCTTACAGTGATGAGAACAAGATGTCTCGTCTTAACTGAACAGGTCGATAGATAAAAGCTTCCTCACAGTGATGAGAACAAGATGCCTCGTCTTAATTGAACAGGTCGATAGATATAAGCTTCCTTACAGTGATGAGAACAAGATATATCGTCTTAAATGAACAGGTCGATAAATAAAAGCTCCCTTACAGTGATGAGAACATGATGCCTCGTCTTAAATGAACAGGTCGATAGATAAAAGCTTCCTTTCAGTGATGAGAACATGATGCCTCGTCTTAAATGCACAGGTCGATAGATAAAAGCTTCCTTACAGTGATGAGAACAAGATGCCTCGTCTTAAATGAACAGGTCGATAGATAAAAGCTTCCCTACAGTGATGAGAACATGATATCACGTCTTAAATGAACAGGTCGATAGATGAAAGTTTCCTTACAGTGATGAGAACAAGATGCCTCGTCTTAAATGAACAGGTCGATAGATAAAAGCTTCCTTACAGTGATGAGAACAAGATGCCTCGTCTTAAATGAACAGGTCGATAGATAAAAGCTTCCTTACAGTGATGAGAACATGATGCCTCGTCTTAAATGAACAGGTCGATAGATAAAAGCTTCCTTACAGTGATGAGAACAAGATGCCTCGTCTTAAATGAACAGGTCGATAGATAAAATCTTCCTTACAGTTATGAGAACATAATTCCTGGTCTTAAATGAACAGGTCGATAGATAAAAGCTTCCTTACAGTGATGAGAACAAGATGTCTCGTCTTAAATGAACAGGTCGATAGATAAAAGCTTCCTCACAGTGATGAGAACAAGATGCCTCGTCTTAATTGAACAGGTCGATATATATAAGCTTCCTTACAGTGATGAGAACAAGATATCTCGTCTTAAATGAACAGGTCGATAGATAAAAGCTTCCTTACAGTGATGAGAACATGATGCCTCGTCTTAAATGAACAGGTCGATAGATAAAAGCTTCCTTACAGTGATGAGAACATGATGCCTCGTCTTAAATGAACAGGTCGATAGATAAAAGCTTCCTTACAGTGATGAGAACAAGATGCCTGGTCTTAAATGAACAGGTCGATAGATAAAAGCTTCCTTACAGTGATGAGAACAAGATGCCTCGTCTTAAATGAACAGGTCGATAGATAAAAGCTTCCTCACAGTGATGACAACAAGATGCTTCGTCTTAAATGAACAGGTCGATAGATAAAAGCTTCCTTACAGTGATGAGAACAAGATGCCTGGTCTTAAATGAACAGGTCGATAGATAAAAGCTTCCTTACAGTGATGAGAACAAGATGCCTCGTCTTAAATGAACAGGTCGATAGATAAAAGCTTCCTTACAGTGATGAGAACAAGATGCCTGGTCTTAAATGAAAAGGTCGATAGATAAAAGCTTCCTTACAGTGATGAGAACAAGATGCCTCGTCTTAAATGAACAGGTCGATAGATAAAAGCTTCCTTACAGTGATGAGAACAAGATGCCTCGTCTTAAATGAACAGATCGATAGAAAAAAGCTTCCTTACAGTGATGAGAACATGATACCTCGTCTTAAATGAACAGGTCGATAGATAAAAGCTTCCTTACAGTGATGAGAACAAGATGCCTCGTCTTAAATGAACAGGTCGATAGATAAAAGCTTCCCTACAGTGATGAGAACATGATATCACGTCTTAAATGAACAGATCGATAGATGAAAGCTTCCTTACAGTGATGAGAACAAGATGCCTCGTCTTAAATGAACAGGTCGATAGATAAAAGCTTCCTTACAGTGATGAGAACAAGATGCCTCGTCTTAAATGAACAGGTCGATAGATAAAAGCTTCCTCACAGTGATGAGAACAAGATGCCTCGTCTTAAATGAACAGGTCGATAGATAAAAGCTTCCTTACAGTGATGAGAACAAGATGCCTCGTCTTAAATGAACAGGTCGATAGATAAAATCTTCCTTACAGTGATGAGAACATGATGCCTCGTCTTAAATGAACATGTCGATAGATAAAAGCTTCCTTACAGTGATGAGAACATGATGCCTCGTCTTAAATGAACAGGTCGATAGATAAAAGCTTCCTTACAGTGATGAGAACAAGATGTCTCGTCTTAACTGAACAGGTCGATAGATAAAAGCTTCCTCACAGTGATGAGAACAAGATGCCTCGTCTTAAATGAACAGGTCGATAGATATAAGCTTCCTTGCAGTGATGAGAACAAGATATCTCGTCTTAAATGAACAGGTCGATAGATAAAAGCTTCCTTACAATGATGAGAACAAGATGCCTCGTCTTAAGTGAACTGGTCGATAGATAAAAGCTTCCTTACAGTGATGAGAACATGATGCCTCGTCTTAAATGAACAGGTCGATAGATAAAAGCTTCCTTACAGTGATGAGAACAAGATGCCTCGTCTTAAATGAACAGGTCGATAGATAAAAGCTTCCTTACAGTGATGAGAACAAGATGCCTCGTCTTAAATGAACAGGTCGATAGATAAAAGTTTCCTCACAGTGATGAGAACAAGATGCCTCGTCTTAAATGAACAGGTCGATAGATAAAAACGTCCTTACAGTGATGAGAACAAGATGCCTCGTCTTAAATGAACAGGTCGATAGATAAAAACTTCCTTACAGTGATGAGAACAAGATGCCTCGTCTTAAATGAACAGGTCGATAGATAAAAGCTTCCTTACAGTGATGAGAGCAAGATGCCTCGTCTTAAATGAACAGGTCGATAGATAAACACTTCCTTACAGTGATGAGAACAAGATGCCTCGTCTTAAATGAACAGGTCGATAGATAAAAGTTTCCATACAGTGATGAGAACAAGATGCCTCGTGTTAAATGAACAGGTCGATATATAAAAGTTTCCTTACAGTGATGAGAACAATATGCCTCGTCTTAAATGAACAGGTCGATAGATAAAAGCTTCCTTACAATGATGAGAACAAGATGCCTCGTCTTAAATGAACAGGTCGATAGATAAAAGCTTCCTTACAGTGATGAGAACATGATGCCTCGTCTTAAATGAACAGGTCGATAGATAAAAGCTTCCTTACAGTGATGAGAACATGATGCCTCGTCTTAAATGAACAGGTCGATAGATAAAAGCTTCCTTACAGTGATGAGAACAAGATGCCTCGTCTTAAATGAACAGGTCGATAGATAAAAGCTTCCTTACAGTGATGAGAACAAGATGCCTCGTCTTAAATGAACAGGTCGATAGATAAAAGCTTCCTCACAGTGATGACAACAAGATGCTTCGTCTTAAATGAACAGGTCGATAGATAAAAGCTTCCTTACAGTGATGAGAACAAGATGCCTGGTCTTAAATGAACAGGTCGATAGATAAAAGCTTCCTTACAGTGATGAGAACAAGATGCCTCGTCTTAAATGAACAGGTCGATAGATAAAAGCTTCCTTACAGTGATGAGAACAAGATGCCTGGTCTTAAATGAAAAGGTCGATAGATAAAAGCTTCCTTACAGTGATGAGAACAAGATGCCTCGTCTTAAATGAACAGGTCGATAGATAAAAGCTTCCTTACAGTGATGAGAACAAGATGCCTCGTCTTAAATGAACAGGTCGATAGATAAAAGCTTCCTTACAGTGATGAGAACATGATACCTCGTCTTAAATGAACAGGTCGATAGATAAAAGCTTCCTTACAGTGATGAGAACAAGATGCCTCGTCTTAAATGAACAGGTCGATAGATAAAAGCTTCCCTACAGTGATGAGAACATGATATCACGTTTTAAATGAACAGATCGATAGATGAAAGCTTCCTTACAGTGATGAGAACAAGATGCCTCGTCTTAAATGAACAGGTCGATAGATAAAAGCTTCCTTACAGTGATGAGAACAAGATGCCTCGTCTTAAATGAACAGGTCGATAGATAAAAGCTTCCTCACAGTGATGAGAACAAGATGCCTCGTCTTAAATGAACAGGTCGATAGATAAAAGCTTCCTTACAGTGATGAGAACAAGATGCCTCGTCTTAAATGAACAGGTCGATAGATAAAATCTTCCTTACAGTGATGAGAACATGATGCCTCGTCTTAAATGAACATGTCGATAGATAAAAGCTTCCTTACAGTCATGAGAACATGATGCCTCGTCTTAAATGAACAGGTCGATAGATAAAAGCTTCCTTACAGTGATGAGAACAAGATGTCTCGTCTTAACTGAACAGGTCGATAGATAAAAGCTTCCTCACAGTGATGAGAACAAGATGCCTCGTCTTAAATGAACAGGTCGATAGATATAAGCTTCCTTGCAGTGATGAGAACAAGATATCTCGTCTTAAATGAACAGGTCGATAGATAAAAGCTTCCTTACAATGATGAGAACAAGATGCCTCGTCTTAAATGAACAGGTCGATAGATAAAAGCTTCCTTACAGTGATGAGAACATGATGCCTCGTCTTAAATGAACAGGTCGATAGATAAAAGCTTCCTTACAGTGATGAGAACAAGATGCCTCGTCTTAAATGAACAGGTCGATAGATAAAAGCTTCCTTACAGTGATGAGAACAAGATGCCTCGTCTTAAATGAACAGGTCGATAGATAAAAGCTTCCTTACATTGATGAGAACAAGATGCCTCGTCTTAAATGAACAGGTCGATAGAGAAAAGTTTCCTCACAGTGATGAGAACAAGATGCCTCGTCTTAAATGAACAGGTCGATAGATAAAAACGTCCTTACAGTGATGAGAACAAGATGCCTCGTCTTAAATGAACAGGTCGATAGATAAAAACTTCCTTACAGTGATGAGAACAAGATGCCTCGTCTTAAATGAACAGGTCGATAGATAAAAGCTTCCTTACAGTGATGAGAGCAAGATGCCTCGTCTTAAATGAACAGGTCGATAGATAAACACTTCCTTACAGTGATGAGAACAAGATGCCTCGTCTTAAATGAACAGGTCGATAGATAAAAGTTTCCATACAGTGATGAGAACAAGATGCCTCGTTTTAAATGAACAGGTCGATATATAAAAGTTTCCTTACAGTGATGAGAACAATATGCCTCGTCTTAAATGAACAGGTCGATAGATAAAAGCTTCCTTACAATGATGAGAACAAGATGCCTCGTCTTAAATGAACAGGTCGATAGATAAAAGCTTCCTTACAGTAATGAGAACAAGATGCCTCGTCTTAAATGAACAGGTCGATAGATAAAAGCTTCCTTACAGTGATGACAACAAGATGCTTCGTCTTAAATGAACAGGTCGATAGATAAAAGCTTCCTTACAGTGATGAGAACAAGATGCCTGGTCTTAAATGAACAGGTCGATAGATAAAAGCTTCCTTACAGTGATGAGAACAAGATGCCTCGTCTTAAATGAACAGGTCGATAGATAAAAGCTTCCTTACAGTGATGAGAACAAGATGCCTGGTCTTAAATGAAAAGGTCGATAGATAAAAGCTTCCTTACAGTGATGAGAACAAGATGCCTCGTCTTAAATGAACAGGTCGATAGATAAAAGTTTCCTTACAGTGATGAGAACAAGATGCCTCGTCTTAAATGAACAGGTCGATAGATAAAAGCTTCCTTACAGTGATGAGAACATGATGCCTCGTCTTAAATGAACAGGTCGATAGATAAAAGCTTCCTTACAGTGATGAGAACAAGATGTCTCGTCTTAAATGAACAGGTCGATAGATAAAAGCTTCCCTACAGTGATGAGAACATGATATCACGTCTTAAATGAACAGGTCGATAGATGAAAGCTTCCTTACAGTGATGAGAACAAGATGCCTCGTCTTAAATGAACAGGTCGATAGATAAAAGCTTCCTTACAGTGATGAGAACAAGATGCCTCGTCTTAAATGAACAGGTCGATAGATAAAAGCTTCCTTACAGTGATGAGAACATGATGCCTCGTCTTAAATGAACAGGTCGATAGATAAAAGCTTCCTTACAGTGATGAGAACAAGATGTCTCGTCTTAACTGAACAGGTCGATAGATAAAAGCTTCCTCACAGTGATGAGAACAAGATGCCTCGTCTTAATTGAACAGGTCGATAGATATAAGCTTCCTTAGAGTGATGAGAACAAGATATATCGTCTTAAATGAACAGGTCGATAAATAAAAGCTTCCTTACAGTGATGAGAACATGATGCCTCGTCTTCAATGAACAGGTCGATAGATAAAAGCTTCCTTACAGTGATGAGAACAAGATGTCTCGTCTTAACTGAACAGGTCGATAGATAAAAGCTTCCTCACAGTGATGAGAACAAGATGCCTCGTCTTAATTGAACAGGTCGATAGATATAAGCTTCCTTAGAGTGATGAGAACAAGATATATCGTCTTAAATGAACAGGTCGATAAATAAAAGCTTCCTTACAGTGATGAGAACATGATGCCTCGTCTTCAATGAACAGGTCGATAGATAAAAGCTTCCTTACAGTGATGACAACAAGATGCTTCGTCTTAAATGAACAGGTCGATAGATAAAAGCTTCCTTACAGTGATGAGAACAAGATGCCTGGTCTTAAATGAACAGGTCGATAGATAAAAGCTTCCTTACAGTGATGAGAACAAGATGCCTCGTCTTAAATGAACAGGTCGATAGATAAAAGCTTCCTTACAGTGATGAGAACAAGATGCCTGGTCTTAAATGAACAGGTCGTTAGATAAAAGCTTCCTTACAGTGATGAGAACAAGATACCTCGTCTTAAATGAACAGGTCGATAGATAAAAGCTTCCCTACAGTGATGAGAACATGATATCACGTCTTAAATGAACAGGTCGATAGATGAAAGCTTCCTTACAGTGATGAGAACAAGATGCCTCGTCTTAAATGAACAGGTCGATAGATAAAAGCTTCCTCACAGTGATGAGAACAAGATGCCTCGTCTTAAATGAACAGGTCGATAGATAAAAGCTTCCTTACAGTGATGAGAACATGATGCCTCGTCTTAAATGAACAGGTCGATAGATAAAAGCTTCCTTACAGTGATGAGAACAAGATGCCTCGTCTTAAATGAACAGGTTGATAGATAAAATCTTCCTTACAGTGATGAGAACATGATGCCTCGTCTTAAATGAACAGGTCGATAGATAAAAGCTTCCTTACAGTGATGAGAACATGATGCCTCGTCTTAATTGAACAGGTCGATAGATAAAAGCTTCCTTACAGTGATGAGAACAAGATGTCTCGTCTTAACTGAACAGGTCGATAGATAAAAGCTTCCTCACAGTGATGAGAACAAGATGCCTCGTCTTAATTGAACAGGTCGATAGATATAAGCTTCCTTACAGTGATGAGAACAAGATATATCGTCTTAAATGAACAGGTCGATAAATAAAAGCTCCCTTACAGTGATGAGAACATGATGCCTCGTCTTAAATGAACAGGTCGATAGATAAAAGCTTCCTTACAGTGATGAAAACATGATGCCTCGTCTTAAATGCACAGGTCGATAGATAAAAGCTTCCTTACAGTGATGAGAACAAGATGCCTCGTCTTAAATGAACAGGTCGATAGATAAAAGCTTCCCTACAGTGATGAGAACATGATATCACGTCTTAAATGAACAGGTCGATAGATGAAAGTTTCCTTACAGTGATGAGAACAAGATGCCTCGTCTTAAATGAACAGGTCGGTAGATAAAAGCTTCCTTACAGTGATGAGAACAAGATGCCTCGTCTTAAATGAACAGGTCGATAGATAAAAGCTTCCTTACAGTGATGAGAACATGATGCCTCGTCTTAAATGAACAGGTCGATAGATAAAAGCTTCCTTACAGTGATGAGAACAAGATGCCTCGTCTTAAATGAACAGGTCGATAGATAAAATCTTCCTTACAGTTATGAGAACATAATGCCTGTCCTTAAATGAACAGGTCGATAGATAAAAGCTTCCTTACAGTGATGAGAACAAGATGTCTCGTCTTAAATGAACAGGTCGATAGATAAAAGCTTCCTCACAGTGATGAGAACAAGATGCCTCGTCTTAATTGAACAGGTCGATATATATAAGCTTCCTTACAGTGATGAGAACAAGATATCTCGTCTTAAATGAACAGGTCGATAGATAAAAGCTTCCTTACAGTGATGAGAGCATGATGCCTCGTCTTAAATGAACAGGTCGATAGATAAAAGCTTCCTTACAGTGATGAGAACATGATGCCTCGTCTTAAATGAACAGGTCGATAGATAAAAGCTTCCTTACAGTGATGAGAACAAGATGCCTCGTCTTAATTGAACAGGTCGATAGATAAAAGCTTCCTTACAGTGATGAGAACATGATGCCTCGTCTTAAATGAACAGGTCGATAGATAAAAGCTTCCTTACAGTGATGAGAACATGATGCCTCGTCTTAAATGAACAGGTCGATTGATAAAAGCTTCCTTACAGTGATGAGAACAAGATGCCTCGTCTTAATTGAACAGGTCGATAGATAAAAGCTTCCTTACAGTGATAAGAACATGATGCCTCGTCTTAAATGAACAGGTCGATAGATAAAAGCTTCCTCACAGTGATGAGAACAAGATGCCTCGTCTTAATTGAACAGGTCGATAGATAAAAGCTTCCTTACAGTGATGAGAACAAGATACCTCGTCTTAAATGAACAGGTCGATAGATAAAAGCTTCCCTACAGTGATGAGAACATGATATCACGTCTTAAATGAACAGGTCGATAGATGAAAGCTTCCTTACTGATGTATTGTCATGAAGCTATTATAGCAGTGTTAATAATGATCAGGTTGTAGTAACGATACACAGTGGGTAAAGTGCTTTGAGAGGAGCATGCTCGTAACATGTAAATTGCATTGCCACGTCTTAGACGAACAGATCAATACATAAAAGGCCTCTTGCTGCTGGTGTATTTCTATTCAGCTATTAATACAGTAGTGTTAACCGTTGTGAGCTTATAATACCGATAGCCTGACCGAGGAACACGTTGGGGGTAACAGCACGTACGGGTCAATAGATAAAAGGCCCCTTACTGATGTGTTTTCATGAAGCTATTACAGCAGTGTTCAGGGGCGGATCCAGGGGGGGAAATATGATTTTTTGGCGTAAAATCGTGATTTTTCACACGAAATACCCCCGAATTTTTCGCGGCTCCCTCCGCTCGGTGCATTTTTTTTAAGTGCACCCCCCCCCCCCCCCCCCCCCACCTCATCTTGAAATCCTGGATTCGCCACTGGTGTTAATTATTAGGTAATAATACCGATATTCTGAGTAGATATCGCGTTCTGAGAGGAGCATGCCCTTAGTACCTAAACTACCTTTATTTATGATTTCGAAAAAGGATATGATAATACAAATGTAGCAGCCGTTTCAAAAGATTTATTGTTTCGTCCCTAACCAACTGCCTAGTGCCTAGTGGTTGTCCAATCTCTCCCATATGTCAGGGACGAATCCGGGATTTCAAGTTAGGGGGCGCACTTAAAATAATAGCGCCGAGCGTAGGGAGGCGTGAAATTTGTTTAGGTATTTCGGGTAAAAAATCACGATTTTACACCAAAAAATCATATTTTTTCCAATTTTAGGAAGGGCGCGCGACAGATAAACATCAATTGTCTTTGTCTTTTGTTCGGATACATATTCAACGTTAATGCCGCTTATTTCTTTATCAATCTTTGCAAGCTTGATCAAAATAACAGCTATATATCATGTTGCTAAAACTTGGTAAATAAATCAAAATGGTAGCCACTGTTTGTTAATGATCATCTGCTGCGGCTTTACAGTTTATATTATACGAATTTATGCGAATCTTTTTTTATTTAGAATTTTAACACCTACATAATACTGCATCTAAATCGAGGAAATACCACTAAGAGATTGATTGATTGATTGATTGATTGATTGATTGATTGATTGATTGATTGATTGATTGATTGATTGATTGATTGATTGATTGATTGATTGATTGATTGATTGATTGATTGATTGATTGATTGATTGATTGATTGATTGATTGATTGATTGAATTTTGATTTATTGTTGTTTAACGCCATCTGATGCATATTTCCAGCTATATCGTCGACTCTAACCTGTTTTATGAAAATAAAGTATAAAAGTGATGGTAAATATTTCCACCTTCCACCTGAAATCATTGAACAGTAAATAAACCATGACATATGAGCTAGATATTCAGATTCTAGCTTGAGACAGGCACAAACATGTGGCGGGATCAAATATGTTTTGCCTCTCCCTTTTATTTGTTTTGTCTCTGTTGTATTAATGCATACCTTTTCATAGAAAGGTTTTAGCCGTATCGAGTTCGGTAGATCGTGGGTTCGAGCCCCGATCGGATCAAACTAATGATTATAAAATTGGTATTTGTTGCTTCTCCGCTAAGCATGTATCATTAAGGAGAAAGAGCAAAGATTGGTTGCTTCAGAATCAGGATAATGTGTCCGAGTGGGGCGACATGTCTATCCACAGAATGTTGATTCTGTCAGCTAGCACTATAACAATCAAAATAAGCGTGTTGGTCTAGCACAAAGCGGACTTCGTCATCATCTCATTGAAAATTAACTTGTTCTCGACATGATATAGCTGAAGAATTGCTGGGTTGGCGTTAAACAACAATCACTCAATCACTTCTAGTGTTACATGAGTAACATTTTCATTTGTATAAATGTCTTGTAAATCATAATGTATCACTATGTTAATCTATATCCAAATCATTGTTTCAAGTTTGTTCCGTAACTGATCCGTATTAAGTAGTTTCCATAGCAGCATACCGTCACTCATTTTTTCCTATTAAGCAGATTGAACAGATTATGAAAGACTCACTCATGTAAATGTTCGTTGCGTTTTGCATATGGAATTCTACCTCAACAGAAAATATCAGTGACTAACAAGAAGTTCCTGTCACGGTAAGACAACTTTTATATATCTGTATTAAAAGATTATGTCACTAATTCTATTATCTTGTAAATGCCGTCACCAGAAATTGTATTATCGCTTGTATTTAAGACCATCTAGATGTATAATCTACTACAATAATTAAGTTAACCAGTGAATCGTTTATTTGAGTGAGATGTGTACTATTAGGGGGAAATATTTTCGCGGGGAGTTTTATTTACAGTTCCTAAGAAGAGTTTGAAGATACCAAAGGGGCAATCAGAATCCCTATATCGAAGAAGAACAGACAACACAATGGTCAAAAGTTAGAAGATACCAAAGTGGTTATCAGAATCCGTATATCGAAGAGGAACATACAACACAATGGTCAAAAGTTAGAAGATAACAAACGGGTAATCAGAATCCGTATATCGAAGAAGAACAGACAACACAATGGTCAAAAGTTAGAAGATACCAAAGTGGTTATCAGAATCCGTATATCGAAGAGGAACATACAACACAATGGTCAAAAGTTAGAAGATACCAAAGTGGTTATCAGAATCCGTATATCGAAGAAGAACCGACAACACAATGGTCAAAAGTTAGAAGATAACAAACGGGTAATCAGAATCCGTATATCGAAGAAGAACAGACAACACAATGGTCAAAAGTTAGAAGATACCAAAGTGGTTATCAGAATCCGTATATCGAAGAGGAACATACAACACAATGGTCAAAAGTTAGAAGATACCAAAGTGGTTATCAGAATCCGTATATCGAAGAAGAACCGACAACACAATGGTCAAAAGTTAGAAGATAACAAACGGGTAATCAGAATCCGTATATCGAAGAAGAACAGACAACACAATGGTCAAAAGTTAGAAGATACCAAAGTGGTTATCAGAATCCGTATATCGAAGAAGAACAGACAACACAATGGTCAAAAGTTAGAAGATACCAAAGTGGTTATCAGAATCCGTATATCGAAGAAGAACAGACAACACAATGGTCAAAAGTTAGAAGATACCAAAGTGGTTATCAGAATCCGTATAGAAGAACAGACAACAGAATGGTCAAAAGTTAGAAGATAACAAAGGGGTAATCAGAATCCGTATATTGAAGAAGGACAGACAACACAATGGTCAAAAGTTAGAAGATACCAAAGTGGTTATCAGAATCCGTATATTGAAGAAGAACAGACAACACAATGGTCAACAGTTAAAAGATACCAAAGTGGTTATCAGAATCCGTATATCAAAGAAGAACATACAACACAATGGTCAAAAGTTAGAAGATAACAAAGGGGTAATCAGAATCCGTATATCGAAGAAGAACATACATCACAATGGTCAAAGGTTAGAAGATAACAAAGGGATAATCAGAATACGTATATCGAAGAAGAACAGACAACACAATGGTCAAAAGTTAGAAGATAACAAAGGGGTAATCAGAATCCGTATATCGAAGAAGAACATACATCACAATGGTCAAAGGTTAGAAGATAGCAAAGGGATAATCAGAATACGTATATCGAAGAAGAACAGACAACACAATGGTCAAAAGTTAGAAGATACCAAAGTGGTTATCAGAATCCGTATATCGAAGAAGAACAGAAAACACAATGGTCAAAAGTTAGAAGATACCAAAGTGGTTATCAGAATCCGTATATCGAAGAAGAACAGACAACACAATGGTTAAAAGTTAGAAGATAACAAAGGGGTAATCAGAATGCGTATATCGAAGAAGAACATACAACACAATGGTCAAAAGTTAGAAGATAACAAAGGGGTAATCAGAATCCGTATATCGAAGAAGAACATACATCACAATGGTCAAAGGTTAGAAGATAACAAAGGGATAATCAGAATACGTATATCGAAGAAGAACAGACAACACAATGGTCAAAAGTTAGAAGATAACAAAGGGGTAATCAGAATCCGTATACCGAAGAAGAACATACATCACAATGGTCAAAGGTTAGAAGATAACAAATGGATAATCAGAATACGTATATCGAAGAAGAACAGACAACACAATGGTCAAAAGTTAGAAGATAACAAAGGGGCAATCAGAATCCGTATATCGAAGAAGAACAGACAACACAATGGTCAAAAGTTAGAAGATACCAAAGTGGTTATCAGAATCCGTATATCGAAGAAGAACAGAAAACACAATGGTCAAAAGTTAGAAGATACCAAAGTGGTTATCAGAATTCGTATATCGAAGAAGAACAGACAACACAATGGTCAAAAGTTAGAAGATACCAAAGTGGTTATCAGAATCCGTGTATCGAAGAAGAACAGACAACACAATGGTCAAAAGTTAGAAGATACCAAAGTGGTTATCAGAATCCGTATATCGAAGAAGAACAGACAACACAATGGTCAAAAGTTAGAAGATACCAAAGTGGTTATCAGAATCCGTATATCGAAGAAGAACAGACAACACAATGGTCAAAAGTAAGAAGATAACAAAGTGGTTATCAGAATCCGTATATCGAAGAAGAACAGACAACACAATGGTCAAAAGATAGAAGATACCAAAGGGGTAATCAGAAACCGTATATCGAAGAAGAACAGACAACATAATGGTCAACAGTTAGAAGATAACAAAAGGGTAATCAGAATCCGTATATCGAGGAAGAACAGACAACACAATGGTCAAAAGTTAGAAGATACCAAAGTGGTTATCAGAATCCGTATATCGAAGAAGAACAGAAAACACAATGGTCAAAAGTTAGAAGATACCAAAGTGGTTATCAGAATTCGTATATCGAAGAAGAACAGACAACACAATGGTCAAAAGTAAGAAGATAACAAAGTGGTTATCAGAATCCGTATATCGAAGAAGAACAGACAACACAATGGTCAAAAGTTAGAAGATACCAAAGGGGTAATCAGAAACCGTATATCGAAGAAGAACAGACAACATAATGGTCAACAGTTAGAAGATAACAAAAGGGTAATCAGAATTCGTATATCGAAGAAGAACAGACAACACAATGGTCAAAAGTTAGAAGATAACAAAGGGGTAATCAGAATCCGTATATCGAGGAAGAACAGACAACACAATGGTCAAAAGTTAGAAGATAACAAAGGGGTAATCAGAATCCGTATATCGAAGAAGAACATACATCACAATGGTCAAAGGTTAGAAGATAACAAAGGGATAATCAGAACCCGTATATCGAGGAAGAACAGACAACACAATGGTCAAAAGAAAAAGACAAAGGACAAATAAGGAGCTGCAAAGCATACACAGAAAACTAAAGATCGAGTAACACGAACCCCACTAAATGTAATTATTAATAAATCTAAGGTTATCCTACATCATGTATGTATGATCGTTTGACCCTAGCCGATTTTGGCTATCCTGTTTAGGTCATATGGTTTTATTGATCCCAAAACTATAAAATGATTTGGCTTTCCAATCTTTCTCTTTTGAGCGTAACTGATGACGTTTGTTCCAGAAACGCGTCGTGCGAAATAAATTTGATATCTACGGTTTTTTGTTCATTCTGGAGGAACATAAATATGTGTAACAACGTCCAAGGCGACAATACACAAGCACAGTAAGAAAGGTTATAGGTGTAAATGAACATCAAAGATTATTCAATTTTCCACTTGAGATACAAATTAAAGTAAAGAAAGAATGCATGTATGAAAAGTTTGAAGATACCAAAGGGGTAATCAGAATCCGTAAATCGAATGGCCAAAAGGAAAAACAAATATTATATCTACAAAACATTGCATATGAAGAGTAAGACGAACCCCACTTAAAACGGGGGATGAACTCATCTGCCCCGGAAGGGTGGAATGCATGTACATCTAAATTATATAGTAACAGTAGGGTCTTCAATAGTTATTATTGCAAATTGTATGCAAAGCTCATTCTAGAAAACATCTAAGAAAATTTCCACAAAATGATAGAGAAACCATGTCAAAATTAAAAATCAAACGTCATGACAAAAGAACATTTGTATGGATATGTTCTTCATTTTGTGTTGTAAGATCGTGAAAAGCTACAATATTATTAAAAGTGCATAATAAGATTATGTAATATGCAGTTAATTGTGTTATTAATATTTTTGTAGAACTATGTGAACAAGTAGGTTGGATATACAGGATAAAATAACCAAAACGAGAAGAAATATAAGAAATGTTTGATCTACCTACCATTTCGGAGCACCTGAGTTTATCCCCCAGATAATAAGGATCGGAGCAGCTGAGTTTATCCATCATATTATAAGGGTCGGAGCACCTGAGTTTATCCACCAGATTATAAGGGTCGGAGCACCTGAGTTTATCCCCCATAGTATAAGGGTCGGGGCAGCTGAGTTTATCCACAAGATTATAAGGGTTGGAGCACCTGAGTTTATCCCCCCAGATTATAAGGGTCGGAGCACCTGCGTTTATTCCCCAGATTATAAGTGTCGGAGCACCTGAGTTTATCCCCAAGATTATAAGGGTCGGAGCACCTGAGTTTATCCCCCAGATAATAAGGGTGGGAGCACCTGAGTTTATCCACCAGATTGTAAGGGTCGGAGCACCCGACTTTATCCACCAGATTATAAGGGTCGGAGCATCTGAGTTTATCCACCAGATTATAAGGGTCGAAGTACGTGAGTTTATCCCCCATATTATAGGGGTCGGAGCACCTGACTTTATTCACCACATTATAAGAGTCGGAGCACCTGAGTTTATCCACCAGATAATAAGTATCGAAGTACCTGAGTTTATCCCCCAGATTATAAGGGTCGGAGCACCTGAGTTTATTCACCAGGTTATAAGAGTCGGAGCACCTGAGTTTATCCACCAGATTATAAGGGTTGGAGCACCTGAGTTTATCCACCAGATTATAAGGGTCGGGGCAGCTGAGTTTATCCACCAGATCATAAGGGTCGGAGCACCTGAGTTTATCCCCCAGATTATAAGGGTCGAAGCACCTGAGTTTATTCACCAGGTTATAAGAGTCGGAGCACCTGAGTTTATCCACCAGATTATAAGGGTTGGAGCACCTGAGTTTATCCACCAGATTATAAGGGTCGGGGCAGCTGAGTTTATCCACCAGATCATAAGGGTCGGAGCACCTGAGTTTATCCACCAGATTTTAAGGGTCGGAGCACCTGAGTTTATCACCCAGATTATAAGTGTCGGAGCACCTGAGTTTATCCACCAAATTATAAGGGTTGGAGCAGCTGAGTTTATCCACCAGATTATAAGGGTGGGAGCACCTGAGATTATTCACCAGATTATAAGGGTCGGAGCACCTGAGTTTATCCACCAGATTATAAGGGTCGGAGCACCTGAGTTTATCCACCAGATTATAAGGGTCGGAGCACCTGAGTTTATCGCCCAGATTATAAGCGTCGGAGCAGCTGAGTTTATCCACCAGATTATAAGGGTGGGAGCACCTAAGTTTATCCCCCAGATTAAAAGGGTCGGAGCACCTGAGTTTATCCCCCAGATTATAAGTGTCGGAGCACCTGAGTTTATCCCCCAGAAAATAAGGGTCTGAGCACCTGAGTTTATCCACCAGATTATAAGGGTGGGAGCACCTGAGTTTATCCCCCAGATTATAAGGGTCGGAGAACCTGAGTTTATCCCCCAGATTATAAGGGTCGGAGCACCTGAGTTTATCTACCAGATAATAAAGGTGGGAGCACCTGAGTTTATTCACCAGATTCTAAGAGTCGTAGCACCCGAGTTTATCCACCAGATCTTAAGGGTCGGAGCACCTGAGTTTATTCACCAGATTATAAGGGACGGAACACCTGAGTTTATCCACCAGATAATAAAGGTCGGAGCACCTGAGTTTATCCACCAGATAATACGGGTCGAAGTACCTGAGTTTATCCCCCATATTACAAGGGTCGGAGCACCTGAGTTTATTCACCACATCATAAGAGTCGGAGCACCCAAGTTGATCCCCCAGATTATAAGGGTCGGAACACCTGAGATTATCTACCAGATTATAAGGGTCGGAGCACCTGAGTTTATCCACCATATTATAAGGGTCGGAGCAGCTGAGTTTATCTACCAGATTATAAGGGTCGG
Source organism: Bathymodiolus septemdierum (assembly GCA_963383655.1). Lineage (NCBI taxonomy): Eukaryota > Metazoa > Mollusca > Bivalvia > Mytilida > Modiolidae > Bathymodiolus > Bathymodiolus septemdierum. Next base: position 51,074,952 of record OY726527.1, read on the forward strand.
AGCACCTGAGTTTATCCACCATGTTATAAGAGTCGGAGCACGTGAGTTTATCCACCAGATTATAAGGGTTGGAGCACCTGAGTTTATCTCGCAGATAATAAGGGTCGTGACACTTGAGGTTATCCCCCAGATTATAATGGTCGGAGCACCCAAGTTTATCCCCCAGATTATAAGGGTCGGAGCACCTGACATTATCCACCAGATAATAAGGGTCGGAGCACCTGAGTTAATTCACCAGATTATAAGGGTCGGAGCGCCTGAGTTTATCCACCAGATTATAAGGGTCGGAGCAACTGAGTTTATCCACCAGATTATAAGGGCTGGAGCACCTGGGTTTGTCCACCAGATTATAAGGGTCGGAACACCTGAGTTTATCCCCCAGATTATAAGGGTCGTGACACTTGAGCTTATCCCCCAAATTATAATGTTTGGAGCACCCAAGTTTATCCCCCAGATTATAAGGGAGTTCATGCTGCTCGATCTTCTGTTTTCTCATTTTTTGTTCTTTTGTCCTTTTAAGCTCAGCTTGGCAGGAATCATCTATGGAAGGTCTTCTATCATGATTGCTCATGTTGTCCTGATCCTTTAACAAACATGGCCGCCTCAGGCAATTCTTGTTTCTGGTTGGTCGATTGATGAAAATCGTCTCCTCTGAAACTGTTTGCCCAGATGACCCAACAGGAATCATCTGTGGAGAGTCTTCTAAAAAAATTGCTCAATTTTTCCTGATCCGTTGACAAACATGACCGCCACATTCTTGTTTCTGGTTGCTCAATTTCTAAATAGCTTTTCCTCTGAAACCACTTGACCAAATATAGCGAAAATTTACAACAAATATCTATGGAAGATCTTCTATAAGATCCCACTATGTATATGTTCTAGATGTGTAGTCGTCATAATTGTAGTTTAAATACTGCTTTACAACCAGACATTTTAAGCACAAAGTATACGGACCCTTTAACTTTTATCCGTAGCCTTTTTTCATGAAAAACAGAAATCAGATGTTTTTGCATGAAACTTTATCTTCGTGTTCCAAGCCAGGAAAGTGAGTGGTCATGTATTTATGTGTTAGGGGTATCGATTTTACCTCTTTCTACGACTTTGATGTTTGATTTTGGAATGGTTCCGACAGTGTGGTATTTTGGAATGGTTCCGACATGGTTCCGACAGTGTGGTATTTTGGAATGGTTCCGACAGTGTGGTATTTTGGAATGGTTCCGACAATGTGGTATTTTGGAATGGTTCCGACAGTGTGGTATTTTGGAATGGTTCCGACAGTGTGGTATTTTGGAATGGTTCCGACAGTGTGGTATTTTGGAATGGTTCCGACAGTGTGGTATTTTTTGTTTTTCATTTTACTTTTTCATATACAAATTAGCGACAGAAATAGGGTAGCGCACCCTCTAGACGTTTAATGGTCTTTCCTTTAACACGGCCATAGTTTTTGTCTGTCCTAGTCAAGGACTTGCATCAGCATCTTCTTTGTGTTTTAATAAAACAACATTGATCATTGATTAATAAGATAATCATGGTTCCAGATATTCCCCGTCGTTAATTAAACATTCCCTTTTTATTCTTGACAGATGATGTCGGAAGTTTTTAATACAAAGTTTGTGAAAATATTTCCTTTTCGTTGTTGTGTTTTGATTAATTACACAATCTCACTAATATTACTGTCTCATCTTTCCTCATATATTAAGATATATTATTTGAAAGACAGACCGTTCTTGGCAATAACTCGTGGATGACAGGATGACATGATTAAATAATAATAAACAAAAGAAAATGCTTTGCAAAAAAATAATATTAATATTAAAATAAAAAAAAATCATATTACTGGAACAGTTTTGAAATAGAGCTTTATTTGTCACCTATTATGTGGGGTTCTCTCCGTGCGAATATACATATTCTATATAGATTAGATATCCGAGGAGCAGTATAGAAAAAAACAGACACTGATAAAATCTCCAGCCTTTAAATTTTGTTCGAACCTCGAACTCATATCAACGATATTAGACTTATTGACGAACGTCAACGACAGCCGTCACTCTAGATTGACAAGCAAAAACGACAATCGACTTTAAATAAAATACAGTGTATAAACCGAACCCTGAGTAAATCGAAAACCGCCTAAACCGAACCCTGAGTAAACCGAAAACCTGCCTAAACCGAACCCTGAGTAAACCGAAAACCTCTCTAAACTGAACCCTGAGTAAACCGAAAACCTGCCTAAGCCTAACCCTGAGTAAACAGAAAACCTGCCTAATCCAGACAGACTTTACAGTCTCATCTACTAAATGTCTATGTAATTTAAACCTGAGTAAACAGAAAACCTGCCTAATCCAGACAGACTTTACAGTCTCATCTACTAAAGGTCGATGTAATTTAACCCTGAGTAAACAGAAAACCTGCCTAATCCAGACAGACTTTACATCTACTAAATGTCTATGTAATTTAACCCTGAGTAAACAGAAAACCTGCCTAATCCAGACAGACTTTACATCTACTAAATGTCTATGTAATTTAACCCTGAGTAAACAGAAAACCTGCCTAATCCAGACAGACTTTACAGTCTCATCTACTAAATGTCTATGTAATTTAACCCTGAGTAAACAGAAAACCTGCCTAATCCAGACAGATTTTACAGTCTCATCTACTAAATGTCTATGTAATTTAACCCTGAGTAAACAGAAAACCTGCCTAATCCAGACAGACTTTACATCTACTAAATGTCTATGTAATTTAACCCTGAGTAAACAGAAAACCTGCCTAGACCAGACAGACTTTACATCTACTAAATGTCTATGTAATTTAACCCTGAGTAAACAGAAAACCTGCCTAATCCAGACAGACTTTACAGTCTCATCTACTAAATGTCTATGTAATTTAACCCTGAGTAAACAGAAAACCTGCCTAGACCAGACAGACTTTACATCTACTAAATGTCTATGTAATTTAACCCTGAGTAAACAGAAAACCTGCCTAATCCAGACAGACTTTACAGTCTCATCTACTAAATGTCTATGTAATTTAACCCTGAGTAAACAGAAAACCTGCCTAATCCAGACAGATTTTACAGTCTCATTTACTAAATGTCTATGTAATTTAACCCTGAGTAAACAGAAAACCTGCCTAATCCAGACAGACTTTACAGTCTCATCTACTAAATGTCTATGTAATTTAACCCTGAGTAAACACCAGACAGACCTTACATCTACTAAATGTCTATGTAATTTAACCCTGAGTAAACAGAAAACCTGCCTAATCCAGACAGATTTTACAGTCTCATCTACTAAATGTCTATGTAATTTAACCCTGAGTAAACAGAAAACCTGCCTAATCCAGACAGACTTTACAGTCTCATCTACTAAATGTCTATGTAATTTAACCCTGAGTAAACAGAAAACCTGCCTAGACTAGACAGACTTTACATCTACTAAATGTCTATGTAATTTAACCCTGAGTAAACAGAAAACCTGCCTAATCCAGACAGACTTTACATCTACTAAATGTCTATGTAATTTAACCCTGAGTAAACAGAAAATCTGCCTAGACCAGACAGACTTTACATCTATTAAATGTCTATGTAATTTAACCCTGAGTAAACAGAAAACCTGCCTAATCCAGACAGACTTTACAATCTCATCTACTAAATGTCTATGTAATTTAACCCTGAGTAAACAGAAAACCTGCCTAGACCAGAGAGACTTTACATCTACTAAATGTCTATGTAATTTAACCCTGAGTAAACAGAAAACCTGCCTAATCCAGACAGACTTTACATCTACTAAATGTCTATGTAATTTAACCCTGAGTAAACAGAAAACCTGCCTAATCCAGACAGACTTTACAGTCTCATCTACTAAATGTCTATGAAATTTAACCCTGAGTAAACAGAAAACCTGCCTAATCCAGACAGATTTTACATCTACTAAATGTCTATGTAATTTAACCCTGAGTAAACAGAAAACCTGCCTAGACCAGACAGACTTTACATCTACTAAATGTCTATGTAATTTAACCCTGAGTAAACAGAAAACCTGCCTAATCCAGACAGACTTTACAGTCTCATCTACTAAATGTCTATGTAATTTAACCCTGAGTAAACAGAAAACCTGCCTAGACCAGACAGACTTTACATCTACTAAATGTCTATGTAATTTAACCCTGAGTAAACAGAAAACCTGCCTAATCCAGACAGACTTTACATCTACTAAATGTCTATGTAATTTAACCCTGAGTAAACAGAAAACCTGCCTAATCCAGACAGACTTTACAGTCTCATCTACTAAATGTTTATGTAATTTAACCCTGAGTAAACAGAAAACCTGCCTAGACCAGACAGACTTTACATCTACTAAATGTCTATGTAATTTAACCCTGAGTAAACAGAAAACCTGCCTAGACCAGACAGACTTTACATCTACTAAATGTCTATGTAATTTAACCCTGAGTAAACAGAAAACCTGCCTAATCCAGACAGACTTTACAGTCTCATCTACTAAATGTTTATGTAATTTAACCCTGAGTAAACAGAAAACCTGCCTAGACCAGACAGACTTTACATCTACTAAATGTCTATGTAATTTAACCCTGAGTAAACAGAAAACCTGCCTAATTCAGACAGACTTTACAGTCTCATCTACTAAATGTCTATGTAATTTAACCCTGAGTAAACAGAAAACCTGCCTAATCTAGACAGACTTTACATCTACTAAATGTCTATGTAATTTAACCCTGAGTAAACAGAAAACCTGCCTAGACCAGACAGACTTTACATCTACTAAATGTCTATGTAATTTAACCCTGAGTAAACAGAAAACCTGCCTAATCCAGACAGACTTTACAGTCTCATCTACTAAATGTCTATGTAATTTAACCCTGAGTAAACAGAAAACCTGCCTAATCCAGACAGACTTTACATCTACTAAATGTCTATGTAATTTAACCCTGAGTAAACAGAAAACCTGCCTAATCCAGTAAGACGTTACATCTACTAAATGTCTATGTAGTTTAACCCTGGGTAAACAGACAATCTGCCTAATCCAGACAGACTTTACAGTCTCATCTACTAAATGTCTATGTAATTTAACCCTGAGTAAACAGAAAACCTGCCTAATCCAGACAGACTTTACATCTACTAAATGTCTATGTAATTTAACCCTGAGTACACAGAAAATCTGCCTAATCCAGACAGACTTTACAGTCTCATCTACTAAATGTCTATGTAATTTAACCCTGAGTAAACAGAAAACCTTCCTAATTCAGACAGACTTTACATCTACTAAATGTCTATGTAATTTAACCCTGAGTAAACAGAAAATCTGCCTAATCCAGACAGACTTTACATCTACTAAATGTCTATGTAATTTAACCCTGAGTAAACAGAAAACCTGCCTAATCCAGACAGACTTTACAGTCTCATCTACTAAATGTCTATGTAATTTAACCCTGAGTAAACAGAAAACCTGCCTAATCCAGACAGACTTTACATCTACTAAATGTCTATGTAATTTAACCCCGAGTAAACAGAAAACCTGCCTAGACCAGACAGACTTTACATCTACTAAATGTCTATGTAATTTAACCCTGAGTAAACAGAAAACCTGCCTAATCCAGACAGACTTTACAGTCTCATCTACTAAATGTCTATGTAATTTAACCTTGAGTAAACAGAAAACCTGCCTAATCCAGACAGATTGTACAGTCTCATCTACTAAATGTCTATGTAATTTAATCCTGAGTAAACAGAAAACCTGCCTAATCCAGACAGACTTTACAGTCTCATCTACTAAATGTCTATGTAATTTAACTCTGAGTAAACAGAAAACCTGCCTAGACCAGACAGACTTTACATCTACTAAATGTCTATGTAATTTAACCCTGAGTAAACAGAAAACCTGCCTATACCAGACAGACTTTACATCTACTAAATGTCTATGTAATTTAACCCTGAGTAAACAGAAAACCTGCCTAATCCAGACAGATTTTACAGTCTCATCTACTAAATGTCTATGTAATTTAACCCTGAGTAAACAGAAAACCTGCCTAGACCAGACAGACTTTACATCTACTAAATGTCTATGTAATTTAACCCTGAGTAAACAGAAAACCTGCCTAGACCAGACAGACTTTACATCTACTAAATGTCTATGTAATTTAACCCTGAGTAAACAGAAAACCTGCCTAATCCAGACAGACTTTACAGTCTCATCTACTAAATGTCTATGTAATTTAACCCTGAGTAAACAGAAAACCTGCCTAATCCAGACAGACTTTACATCTACTAAATGTCTATGTAATTTAACCCCGAGTAAACAGAAAACCTGCCTAGACCAGACAGACTTTACATCTACTAAATGTCTATGTAATTTAACCCTGAGTAAACAGAAAACCTGCCTAATCCAGACAGACTTTACAGTCTCATCTACTAAATGTCTATGTAATTTAACCCTGAGTAAACAGAAAACCTGCCTAATCCAGACAGATTTTACAGTCTCATCTACTAAATGTCTATGTAATTTAACCCTGAGTAAACAGAAAACCTGCCTAATCCAGACAGACTTTACAGTCTCATCTACTAAATGTCTATGTAATTTAACTCTGAGTAAACAGAAAACCTGCCTAGACCAGACAGACTTTACATCTACTAAATGTCTATGTAATTTAACCCTGAGTAAACAGAAAACCCGCCTATACCAGACAGACTTTACATCTACTAAATGTCTATGTAATTTAACCCTGAGTAAACAGAAAACCTGCCTAATCCAGACAGACTTTACAGTCTCATCTACTAAATGACTATGTAATTTAACCCTGAGTAAACAGAAAACCTGCCTAGACCAGACAGACTTTACATCTACTAAATGTCTATGTAATTTAACCCTGAGTAAACAGAAAACCTGCCTAGACCAGACAGACTTTACATCTACTAAATGTCTATGTAATTTAACCCTGAGTAAACAGAAAACCTGCCTAATCCAGACAGACTTTACAGTCTCATCTACTAAATGTCTATGTAATTTAACCCTGAGTAAACAGAAAACCTGCCTAATCCAGACAGATTTTACAGTCTCCTCTACTAAATGTCTATGTAATTTAACCCTGAGTAAACAGAAAACCTGCCTAATCCAGACAGACTTTACAGTCTCATCTACTAAATGTCTATGTAATTTAACCCTGAGTAAACAGAAAACCTGCCTAATCCAGACAGACTTTACAGTCTCATCTACTAAATGTCTATGTAATTTAACCCTGAGTAAACAGAAAACCTGCCTAGACCAGACAGACTTTACATATACTAAATGTCTATGTAATTTAACCCTGAGTAAACAGAAAACCTGCCTAGACCAGACAGACTTTACATCTACTAAATGTCTATGTAATTTAACCCTGAGTAAACAGAAAACCTCCCTAATCCAGACAGGCTTTACAGTCTCATCTACTAAATGTCTATGTAATTTAACCCTGAGTAAACAGAAAACCTGCCTAATCCAGACAGACTTTACATCTACTAAATGTCTATGTAATTTAACCCTGAGTAAACAGAAAACCTGCCTAATCCAGACAGACTTTACATCTACTAAATGTCTATGTAATTTAACCCTGAGTAAACAGAAAACCTGCCTAGACAAGACAGACTTTACATCTACTAAATGTCTATGTAATTTAACCGTGAGTAAACAGAAAACCTCCCTAATCCAGACAGACTTTACAGTCTCATCTACTAAATGTCTATGTAATTTAACCCTGAGTAAACAGAAAACCTGCCTAATCCAGACATACTTTACATCTACTAAATGTCTATGTAATTTAACCCTGAGTAAACAGAAAACCTGCCTAATCCAGACAGACTTTACATCTACTAAATGTCTATGTAATTTAACCCTGAGTAAACAGAAAACCTGCCTAGACCAGACAGACTTTACATCTACTAAATGTCTATGTAATTTAACCCTGAGTAAACAGAAAACCTGCCTAATCAAGACAGACTTTACATCTACTAAATGTCTATGTAATTTAACCCTGAGTAAACAGAAAACCTGCCTAGACCAGACAGACTTTACATCTACTAAATGTCTATGTAATTTAACCCTGAGTAAACAGAAAACCTCCCTAATCCAGACAGACTTTACATCTACTAAATGTCTATGTAATTTAACCCTGAGTAAACAGAAAACCTGCCTAGACCAGACAGACTTTACATCTACTAAATGTCTATGTAATTTAACCCTGAGTAAACAGAAAACCTGCCTAATCCAGACAGACTTTACAGTCTCATCTACTAAATGTTTATGTAATTTAACCCTGAGTAAACAGAAAACCTGCCTAGACCAGACAGACTTTACATCTACTAAATGTCTATGTAATTTAACCCTGAGTAAACAGAAAACCTGCCTAATCCAGACAGACTTTACAGTCTCATCTACTAAATGTCTATGTAATTTAACCCTGAGTAAGCAGAAAACCTGCCTAATCCAGACAGACTTTACATCTACTAAATGTCTATGTAATTTAACCCTGAGTAAACAGAAAACCTGCCTAGACCAGACAGACTTTACATCTACTAAATGTCTATGTAATTTAACCCTGAGTAAACAGAAAACCTGCCTAATCCAGACAGACTTTACAGTCTCATCTACTAAATGTCTATGTAATTTAACCCTGAGTAAACAGAAAACCTGCCTAATCCAGACAGACTTTACATCTACTAAATGTCTATGTAATTTAACCCTGAGTAAACAGAAAACCTGCCTAATCCAGACAGACTTTACATCTACTAAATGTCTATGTAATTTAACCCTGAGTAAACAGAAAATCTGCCTAATCCAGACAGACTTTACAGTCTCATCTACTAAATGTCTATGTAATTTAACTCTGAGTAAACAGAAAACCTGCCTAGACCAGACAGACTTTACATCTACTAAATGTCTATGTAATTTAACCCTGAGTAAACAGAAAACCTGCCTAATCCAGAGAGACTTTACAGTCTCATCTACTAAATGTCTATGTAATTTAACCCTGAGTAAACAGAAAACCTGCCTAATCCAGACAGACTTTACATCTACTAAATGTCTATGTAATTTAACCCCGAGTAAACAGAAAACCTTCCTAATTCAGACAGACTTTACATCTACTAAATGTCTATGTAATTTAACTCTGAGTAAACAGAAAACCTGCCTAGACCAGACAGACTTTACATCTACTAAATGTCTATGTAATTTAACCCTGAGTAAACAGAAAACCTGCCTAATCCAGAGAGACTTTACAGTCTCATCTACTAAATGTCTATGTAATTTAACCCTGAGTAAACAGAAAACCTGCCTAATCCAGACAGACTTTACATCTACTAAATGTCTATGTAATTTAACCCCGAGTAAACAGAAAACCTTCCTAATTCAGACAGACTTTACATCTACTAAATGTCTATGTAATTTAACCCTGAGTAAACAGAAAATCTGCCTAATCCAGACAGACTTTACATCTACTAAATGTCTATGTAATTTAACCCTGAGTAAACAGAAAACCTGCCTAATCCAGACAGACTTTACAGTCTCATCTACTAAATGTCTATGTAATTTAACCCTGAGTAAACAGAAAACCTGCCTAATCCAGACAGACTTTACATCTACTAAATGTCTATGTAATTTAACCCCGAGTAAACAGAAAACCTGCCTAGACCAGACAGACTTTACATCTACTAAATGTCTATGTAATTTAACCCTGAGTAAACAGAAAACCTGCCTAATCCAGACAGACTTTACAGTCTCATCTACTAAATGTCTATGTAATTTAACTCTGAGTAAACAGAAAACCTGCCTAATCCAGACAGATTTTACAGTCTCATCTACTAAATGTCTATGTAATTTAACCCTGAGTAAACAGAAAACCTGCCTAATCCAGACAGACTTTACAGTCTCATCTACTAAATGTCTATGTAATTTAACCCTGAGTAAACAGAAAACCTGCCTAATCCAGACAGATTTTACAGTCTCATCTACTAAATGTCTATGTAATTTAACCCTGAGTAAACAGAAAACCTGCCTAATCCAGACAGACTTTACAGTCTCATCTACTAAATGTCTATGTAATTTAACTCTGAGTAAACAGAAAACCTGCCTAGACCAGACAGACTTTACATCTACTAAATGTCTATGTAATTTAACCCTGAGTAAACAGAAAACCCGCCTATACCAGACAGACTTTACATCTACTAAATGTCTATGTAATTTAACCCTGAGTAAACAGAAAACCTGCCTAATCCAGACAGACTTTACAGTCTCATCTACTAAATGACTATGTAATTTAACCCTGAGTAAACAGAAAACCTGCCTAGACCAGACAGACTTTACATCTACTAAATGTCTATGTAATTTAACCCTGAGTAAACAGAAAACCTGCCTAGACCAGACAGACTTTACATCTACTAAATGTCTATGTAATTTAACCCTGAGTAAACAGAAAACCTGCCTAATCCAGACAGACTTTACAGTCTCATCTACTAAATGTCTATGTAATTTAACCCTGAGTAAACAGAAAACCTGCCTAATCCAGACAGATTTTACAGTCTCCTCTACTAAATGTCTATGTAATTTAACCCTGAGTAAACAGAAAACCTGCCTAATCCAGACAGACTTTACAGTCTCATCTACTAAATGTCTATGTAATTTAACCCTGAGTAAACAGAAAACCTGCCTAATCCAGACAGACTTTACAGTCTCATCTACTAAATGTCTATGTAATTTAACCCTGAGTAAACAGAAAACCTGCCTAGACCAGACAGACTTTACATATACTAAATGTCTATGTAATTTAACCCTGAGTAAACAGAAAACCTGCCTAGACCAGACAGACTTTACATCTACTAAATGTCTATGTAATTTAACCCTGAGTAAACAGAAAACCTCCCTAATCCAGACAGGCTTTACAGTCTCATCTACTAAATGTCTATGTAATTTAACCCTGAGTAAACAGAAAACCTGCCTAATCCAGACAGACTTTACATCTACTAAATGTCTATGTAATTTAACCCTGAGTAAACAGAAAACCTGCCTAATCCAGACAGACTTTACATCTACTAAATGTCTATGTAATTTAACCCTGAGTAAACAGAAAACCTGCCTAGACAAGACAGACTTTACATCTACTAAATGTCTATGTAATTTAACCGTGAGTAAACAGAAAACCTCCCTAATCCAGACAGACTTTACAGTCTCATCTACTAAATGTCTATGTAATTTAACCCTGAGTAAACAGAAAACCTGCCTAATCCAGACATACTTTACATCTACTAAATGTCTATGTAATTTAACCCTGAGTAAACAGAAAACCTGCCTAATCCAGACAGACTTTACATCTACTAAATGTCTATGTAATTTAACCCTGAGTAAACAGAAAACCTGCCTAGACCAGACAGACTTTACATCTACTAAATGTCTATGTAATTTAACCCTGAGTAAACAGAAAACCTGCCTAATCAAGACAGACTTTACATCTACTAAATGTCTATGTAATTTAACCCTGAGTAAACAGAAAACCTGCCTAGACCAGACAGACTTTACATCTACTAAATGTCTATGTAATTTAACCCTGAGTAAACAGAAAACCTCCCTAATCCAGACAGACTTTACATCTACTAAATGTCTATGTAATTTAACCCTGAGTAAACAGAAAACCTGCCTAGACCAGACAGACTTTACATCTACTAAATGTCTATGTAATTTAACTCTGAGTAAACAGAAAACCTGCCTAATCCAGACAGACTTTACAGTCTCATCTACTAAATGTTTATGTAATTTAACCCTGAGTAAACAGAAAACCTGCCTAGACCAGACAGACTTTACATCTACTAAATGTCTATGTAATTTAACCCTGAGTAAACAGAAAACCTGCCTAATCCAGACAGACTTTACAGTCTCATCTACTAAATGTCTATGTAATTTAACCCTGAGTAAGCAGAAAACCTGCCTAATCCAGACAGACTTTACATCTACTAAATGTCTATGTAATTTAACCCTGAGTAAACAGAAAACCTGCCTAGACCAGACAGACTTTACATCTACTAAATGTCTATGTAATTTAACCCTGAGTAAACAGAAAACCTGCCTAATCCAGACAGACTTTACAGTCTCATCTACTAAATGTCTATGTAATTTAACCCTGAGTAAACAGAAAACCTGCCTAATCCAGACAGACTTTACATCTACTAAATGTCTATGTAATTTAACCCTGAGTAAACAGAAAACCTGCCTAATCCAGACAGACTTTACATCTACTAAATGTCTATGTAATTTAACCCTGAGTAAACAGAAAATCTGCCTAATCCAGACAGACTTTACAGTCTCATCTACTAAATGTCTATGTAATTTAACTCTGAGTAAACAGAAAACCTGCCTAGACCAGACAGACTTTACATCTACTAAATGTCTATGTAATTTAACCCTGAGTAAACAGAAAACCTGCCTAATCCAGACAGACTTTACAGTCTCATCTACTAAATGTCTATGTAATTTAACCCTGAGTAAACAGAAAACCTGCCTAATCCAGACAGACTTTACATCTACTAAATGTCTATGTAATTTAACCCCGAGTAAACAGAAAACCTTCCTAATTCAGACAGACTTTACATCTACTAAATGTCTATGTAATTTAACCCTGAGTAAACAGAAAATCTGCCTAATCCAGACAGACTTTACATCTACTAAATGTCTATGTAATTTAACCCTGAGTAAACAGAAAACCTGCCTAATCCAGACAGACTTTACAGTCTCATCTACTAAATGTCTATGTAATTTAACCCTGAGTAAACAGAAAACCTGCCTAATCCAGACAGACTTTACATCTACTAAATGTCTATGTAATTTAACCCCGAGTAAACAGAAAACCTGCCTAGACCAGACAGACTTTACATCTACTAAATGTCTATGTAATTTAACCCTGAGTAAACAGAAAACCTGCCTAATCCAGACAGACTTTACAGTCTCATCTACTAAATGTCTATGTAATTTAACTCTGAGTAAACAGAAAACCTGCCTAATCCAGACAGATTTTACAGTCTCATCTACTAAATGTCTATGTAATTTAACCCTGAGTAAACAGAAAACCTGCCTAATCCAGACAGACTTTACAGTCTCATCTACTAAATGTCTATGTAATTTAACCCTGAGTAAACAGAAAACCTGCCTAGACCAGACAGACTTTACATCTACTAAATGTCTATGTAATTTAACCCTGAGTAAACAGAAAACCTGCCTAGACCAGACAGACTTTACATCTACTAAATGTCTATGTAATTTAACCCTGAGTAAACAGAAAACCTGCCTAATCCAGACAGACTTTACAGTCTCATCTACTAAATGTCTATGTAATTTAACCCTGAGTAAACAGAAAACCTGCCTAATCCAGACAGACTTTACATCTACTAAATGTCTATGTAATTTAACCCCGAGTAAACAGAAAACCTGCCTAGACCAGACACACTTTACATCTACTAAATGTCTATGTAATTTAACCCTGAGTAAACAGAAAACCTGCCTAATCCAGACAGACTTTACAGTCTCATCTACTAAATGTCTATGTAATTTAACCCTGAGTAAACAGAAAACCTGCCTAATCCAGACAGATTTTACAGTCTCATCTACTAAATGTCTATGTAATTTAACCCTGAGTAAACAGAAAACCTGCCTAATCCAGACAGACTTTACAGTCTCATCTACTAAATGTCTATGTAATTTAACTCTGAGTAAACAGAAAACCTGCCTAGACCAGACAGACTTTACATCTACTAAATGTCTATGTAATTTAACCCTGAGTAAACAGAAAACCTGCCTATACCAGACAGACTTTACATCTACTAAATGTCTATGTAATTTAACCCTGAGTAAACAGAAAACCTGCCTAATCCAGACAGACTTTACAGTCTCATCTACTAAATGTCTATGTAATTTAACCCTGAGTAAACAGAAAACCTGCCTAGACCGGACAGACTTTACATCTACTAAATGTCTATGTAATTTAACCCTGAGTAAAAAGAAAACCTGCCTAGACCAGACAGACTTTACATCTACTAAATGTCTATGTAATTTAACCCTGAGTAAACAGAAAACCTGCCTAATCCAGACAGACTTTACAGTCTCATCTACTAAATGTCTATGTAATTTAACCCTGAGTAAACAGAAAACCTGCCTAATCCAGACAGATTTTACAGTCTTCTCTACTAAATGTCTATGTAATTTAACCCTGAGTAAACAGAAAACCTGCCTAATCCAGACAGACTTTACAGTCTCATCTACTAAATGTCTATGTAATTTAACCCTGAGTAAACAGAAAACCTGCCTAATCCAGACAGACTTTACAGTCTCATCTACTAAATGTCTATGTAATTTAACCCTGAGTAAACAGAAAACCTGCCTAGACCAGACAGACTTTACATCTACTAAATGTCTATGTAATTTAACCCTGAGTAAACAGAAAACCTGCCTAGACCAGACAGACTTTACATCTACTAAATGTCTATGTAATTTAACCCTGAGTAAACAGAAAACCTGCCTAATCCAGACAGACTTTACAGTCTCATCTACTAAATGTCTATGTAATTTAACCCTGAGTAAACAGAAAACCTGCCTAGACCAGACAGACTTTACATCTACTAAATGTCTATGTAATTTAACCCTGAGTAAACAGAAAACCTCCCTAATCCAGACAGACTTTACAGTCTCATCTACTAAATGTCTATGTAATTTAACCCTGAGTAAACAGAAAACCTGCCTAATCCAGACATACTTTACATCTACTAAATGTCTATGTAATTTAACCCTGAGTAAACAGAAAACATGCCTAATCCAGACAGACTTTACAGTCTCATCTACTAAATGTCTATGTAATTTAACCCTGAGTAAACAGAAAACCTGCCTAATCCAGACATACTTTACATCTACTAAATGTCTATGTAATTTAACCCTGAGTAAACAGAAAACATGCCTAATCCAGACAGACTTTACATCTACTAAATGTCTATGTAATTTAAGCCTGAGTAAACAGAAAACCTGCCTAGACCAGACAGACTTTACATCTACTAAATGTCTATGTAATTTAACCCTGAGTAAACAGAAAACCTGCCTAATCCAGACAGACTTTACATCTACTAAATGTCATTGTAATTTAACCCTGAGTAAACAGAAAACCTGCCTAGACCAGACAGACTTTACATCTACTAAATGTCTATGTAATTTAACACTGAGTAAACAGAAAACCTCCCTAATCCAGACAGACGTTACATCTACTAAATGTCTATGTAATTTAACCCTGAGTAAACAGAAAACCTGCCTAGACCAGACAGACTTTACATCTACTAAATGTCTATGTAATTTAACCCTGAGTAAACAGAAAACCTGCCTAATCCAGACAGACTTTACAGTCTCATCTACTAAATGTTTATGTAATTTAACCCTGAGTAAACAGAAAACCTGCCTAGACCAGACAGACTTTACATCTACTAAATGTCTATGTAATTTAACCCTGAGTAAACAGAAAACCTCCCTAATCCAGACAGACTTTACAGTCTCATCTACTAAATGTCTATGTAATTTAACCCTGAGTAAGCAGAAAACCTGCCTAATCCAGACAGACTTTACATCTACTAAATGTCTATGTAATTTAACCCTGAGTAAACAGAAAACCTGCCTAGACCAGACACACTTTACATCTACTAAATGTCTATGTAATTTAACCCTGAGTAAACAGAAAACCTGCCTAATCCAGACAGACTTTACAGTCTCATCTACTAAATGTCTATGTAATTTAACCCTGAGTAAACAGAAAACCTGCCTAATCCAGACAGACTTTACATCTACTAAATGTCTATGTAATTTAACCCTGAGTAAACAGAAAACCTGCCTAATCCAGAAAGACGTTACATCTACTAAATGTCTATGTAGTTTAACCCTGGGTAAACAGACAATCTGCCTAATCCAGACAGACTTTACAGTCTCATCTACTAAATGTCTATGTAATTTAACCCTGAGTAAACAGAAAACCTACCTAATCCAGACAGACTTTACATCTACTAAATGTCTATGTAATTTAACCCTGAGTAAACAGAAAATCTGCCTAATCCAGACAGACTTTACATCTACTAAATGTCTATGTAATTTAACCCAGAGTAAACAGAAAACCTGCCTAATCCAGACAGACTTTACAGTCTCATCTACTAAATGTCTATGTAATTTAACCCTGAGTAAACAGAAAACCTGCCTAATCCAGACAGATTTTACAGTCTCATCTACTAAATGTCTATGTAATTTAACCCTGAGTAAACAGAAAACCTGCCTAGACCAGACAGACTTTACATCTACTAAATGTCTATGTAATTTAACCCTGAGTAAACAGAAAACCTGCCTAGACCAGACAGACTTTACATCTACTAAATGTCTATGTAATTTAACCCTGAGTAAACAGAAAACCTGCCTAATCCAGACAGACTTTACAGTCTCATCTACTAAATGTCTATGTAATTTAACCCTGAGTAAACAGAAAACCTGCCTAATCCAGACAGACTTTACATCTACTAAATGTCTATGTAATTTAACCCCGAGTAAACAGAAAACCTGCCTAGACCAGACAGACTTTACATCTACTAAATGTCTATGTAATTTAACCCTGAGTAAACAGAAAACCTGCCTAATCCAGACAGATTTTACAGTCTCATCTACTAAATGTCTATGTAATTTAACCCTGAGTAAACAGAAAACCTGCCTAATCCAGACAGATTTTACAGTCTCATCTACTAAATGTCTATGTAATTTAACTCTGAGTAAACAGAAAACCTGCCTAGACCAGACAGACTTTACATCTACTAAATGTCTATGTAATTTAACCCTGAGTAAACAGAAAACCTGCCTAGACCAGACAGACTTTACATCTACTAAATGTCTATGTAATTTAACCCTGAGTAAACAGAAAACCTGCCTAATCCAGACAGACTTTACAGTCTCATCTACTAAATGTCTATGTAATTTAACCCTGAGTAAACAGAAAACCTGCCTAGACCAGACAGACTTTACATCTACTAAATGTCTATGCAATTTAACCCTGAGTAAACAGAAAACCTGCCTAGACCAGACAGACTTTACATCTAATAAATGTCTATGTAATTTAACCCTGAGTAAACAGAAAACCTGCCTAATCCAGACAGACTTTACAGTCTCATCTACTAAATGTCTATGTAATTTAACCCTGAGTAAACAGAAAACCTGCCTAATCCAGACAGATTTTACAGTCTCCTCTCCTAAATGTCTATGTAATTTAACCCTGAGTAAACAGAAAACCTGCCTAATCCAGACAGACTTTACAGTCTCATCTACTAAATGTCTATGTAATTTAACCCTGAGTAAACAGAAAACCTGCCTAATCCAGACAGACTTTACAGTCTCATCTACTAAATGTCTATGTAATTTAACCCTGAGTAAACAGAAAACCTGCCTAGACCAGACAGACTTTACATCTACTAAATGTCTATGTAATTTAACCCTGAGTAAACAGAAAACCTGCCTAGACCAGACAGACTTTACATCTACTAAATGTCTATGTAATTTAACCCTGAGTAAACAGAAAACGTGCCTAATCCAGACAGACTTTACAGTCTCATCTACTAAATGTCTATGTAATTTAACCCTGAGTAAACAGAAAACCTGCCTAATCCAGACAGATTTGACAGTCTCATCTACTAAATGTCTATGTAATTTAACCCTGAGTAAACAAAAAACCTGCCTAATCCAGACAGACTTTACAGTCTCATCTACTAAATGTCTATGTAATTTAACCCTGAGTAAACAGAAAACCTGCCTAATCCAGACAGACTTTACATCTACTAAATGTCTATGTAATTTAACCCTGAGTAAACAGAAAACCTGCCTAGACCAGACAGACTTTACATCTACTAAATGTCTATGTAATTTAACACTGAGTAAACAGAAAACCTGCCTAATCCAGACAGACTTTACAGTCTCATCTACTAAATGTCTATGTAATTTAACCCTGAGTAAACAGAAAACCTGCCTAATCCAGACAGATTTTACATCTACTAAATGTCTATGTAATTTAACCCTGAGTAAACAGAAAACCTGCCTAGACCAGACAGACTTTACATCTACTAAATGTCTATGTAATTTAACCCTGAGTAAACAGAAAACCTGCCTAATCCAGACAGACTTTACAGTCTCATCTACTAAATGTCTATGTAATTTAACCCTGAGTAAACAGAAAACCTCCCTAATCCAGACGGACTTTACAGTCTCATCTACTAAATGTCTATGTAATTTAACACTGAGTAAACAGAAAACCTGCCTAATCCAGACAGACTTTACATCTACTAAATGTCTATGTAATTTAACACTGAGTAAACAGAAAACCTGCCTAATCCAGACAGACTTTACATCTACTAAATGTCTATGTAATTTAACACTGAGTAAACAGAAAACCTCCCTAATCCAGACAGACTTTACAGTCTCATCTACTAAATGTCTATGTAATTTAACCCTGAGTAAACAGAAAACCTGCCTAATCCAGACAGACTTTACATCTACTAAATGTCTATGTAATTTAACCCTGAGTAAACAGAAAACCTGCCTAATCCAGACAGATTTTACATCTACTAAATGTCTATGTAATTTAACCCTGAGTAAACAGAAAACCTGCCTAGACCAGACAGACTTTACATCTACTAAATGTCTATGTAATTTAACCCTGAGTAAACAGAAAACCTCCCTAATCCAGACAGACTTTACAGTCTCATCTACTAAATGTCTATGTAATTTAACCCTGAGTAAACAGAAAACCTCCCTAATCCAGACAGACTTTACATCTACTAAATGTCTATGTAATTTAACCCTGATGAAACAGAAAACCTGCCTAGACCAGACAGACTTTACATCTACTAAATGTCTATGTAATTTAACCCTGAGTAAACAGAAAACCTGCCTAATCCAGACAAACTTTACAGTCTCATCTACTAAATGTCTATGTAATTTAACCCTGAGTAAACAGAAAACCTGCCTAGACCAGACAGACTTTACATCTACTAAATGTCTATGTAATTTAATCCTGAGTAAACAGAAAACCTGCCTAATCCAGACAGATTTTACATCTACTAAATGTCTATGTAATTTAACCCTGAGTAAACAGAAAACCTGCCTAATCCAGACAGACTTTACATCTGCTAAATGTCTATGTAATTTAACCCTGAGTAAACAGAAAACCTGCCTAGACCAGACAGACTATACATCTACTAAATGTCTATGTAATTTAACCCTGAGTAAACAGAAAACCTGCCTAGACCAGACAGACTTTACATCTACTAAATGTCTATGTAATTTAACCCTGAGTAAACAGAAAACCTGCCTAATCCAGACAGACTTTACATCTACTAAATGTCTATGTAATTTAACCCTGAGTAAACAGAAAACCTGCCTAGACCAGACAGACTTTACAGTCTCATCTACTAAATGTCTATGTAATTTAACCCTGAGTAAACAGAAAACTTGCCTAATCCAGACAGACTTTACATCTACTAAATGTCTATGTAATTTAACACTGAGTAAACAGAAAACCTGCCTAATCCAGACAGACTTTACATCTACTAAATGTCTATGTAATTTAACCCTGAGTAAACAGAAAACCTGCCTAGACCAGACAGACTTTACATCTACTAAATGTCTATGTAATTTAACCCTGAGTAAACAGAAAACCTGCCTAGACCAGACAGACTTTACATCTACTAAATGTCTATGTAATTTAACCCTGAGTAAACAGAAAACCTGCCTAATCCAGACAGACTTTACATCTACTAAATGTCTATGTAATTTAACCCTGAGTAAACAGAAAACCTGCCTAGACCAGACAGACTTTACATCTACTAAATGTCTATGTAATTTAACCCTGAGTAAACAGAAAACCTGCCTAATCCAGACAGACTTTACATCTACTAAATGTCTATGTAATTTAACCCTGAGTAAACAGAAAACCTGCCTAGACCAGACAGATTTTACATCTACTAAATGTCTATGTAATTTAACCCTGAGTAAACAGAAAACCTGCCTAGACCAGACAGACTTTACATCTACTAAATGTCTATGTAATTTAACCCTGAGTAAACAGAAAACCTGCCTAATCCAGACAGACTTTACAGTCTCATCTACTAAATGTCTATGTAATTTAACCCTGAGTAAGCAGAAAACCTGCCTAATCCAGACAGACTTTACATCTACTAAATGTCTATGTAATTTAACCCTGAGTAAACAGAAAACCTGCCTAGACCAGACAGACTTTACATCTACTAAATGTCTATGTAATTTAACCCTGAGTAAACAGAAAACCTGCCTAATCCAGACAGACTTTACAGTCTCATCTACTAAATGTCTATGTAATTTAACCCTGAGTAAACAGAAAACCTGCCTAATCCAGACAGACTTTACATCTACTAAATGTCTATGTAATTTAACCCTGAGTAAACAGAAAACCTGCCTAATCCAGAAAGACGTTACATCTACTAAATGTCTATGTAGTTTAACCCTGGGTAAACAGACAATCTGCCTAATCCAGACAGACTTTACAGTCTCATCTACTAAATGTCTATGTAATTTAACCCTGAGTAAACAGAAAACCTACCTAATCCAGACAGACTTTACATCTACTAAATGTCTATGTAATTTAACCCTGAGTAAACAGAAAATCTGCCTAATCCAAACAAACTTTACATCTACTAAATGTCTATGTAATTTAACCCTGAGTAAACAGAAAACCTGCCTAATCCAGACAGACTTTACAGTCTCATCTACTAAATGTCTATGTAATTTAACCCTGAGTAAACAGAAAACCTGCCTAATCCAGACAGATTTTACAGTCTCATCTACTAAATGTCTATGTAATTTAACCCTGAGTAAACAGAAAACCTGCCTAGACCAGACAGACTTTACATCTACTAAATGTCTATGTAATTTAACCCTGAGTAAACAGAAAACCTGCCTAATCCAGACAGACTTTACATCTACTAAATGTCTATGTAATTTAACCCCGAGTAAACAGAAAACCTGCCTAGACCAGACAGACTTTACATCTACTAAATGTCTATGTAATTTAACCCTGAGTAAACAGAAAACCTGCCTAATCCAGACAGATTTTACAGTCTCATCTACTAAATGTCTATGTAATTTAACCCTGAGTAAACAGAAAACCTGCCTAATCCAGACAGATTTTACAGTCTCATCTACTAAATGTCTATGTAATTTAACTCTGAGTAAACAGAAAACCTGCCTAGACCAGACAGACTTTACATCTACTAAATGTCTATGTAATTTAACCCTGAGTAAACAGAAAACCTGCCTATACCAGACAGACTTTACATCTACTAAATGTCTATGTAATTTAACCCTGAGTAAACAGAAAACCTGCCTAATCCAGACAGACTTTACAGTCTCATCTACTAAATGTCTATGTAATTTAACCCTGAGTAAACAGAAAACCTGCCTAGACCAGACAGACTTTACATCTACTAAATGTCTATGTAATTTAACCCTGAGTAAACAGAAAACCTGCCTAGACCAGACAGACTTTACATCTACTAAATGTCTATGTAATTTAACCCTGAGTAAACAGAAAACCTGCCTAATCCAGACAGACTTTACAGTCTCATCTACTAAATGTCTATGTAATTTAACCCTGAGTAAACAGAAAACCTGCCTAATCCAGACAGATTTTACAGTCTCCTCTCC
This sequence comes from Bathymodiolus septemdierum, assembly GCA_963383655.1. NCBI lineage: Eukaryota > Metazoa > Mollusca > Bivalvia > Mytilida > Modiolidae > Bathymodiolus > Bathymodiolus septemdierum. The sequence goes on from OY726527.1 coordinate 51,096,716, forward strand.
TAAATGTCTATGTAATTTAACCCTGAGTAAACAGAAAACCTGCCTAATCCAGACAGACTTTACAGTCTCCTCTACTAAATGTCTATGTAATTTAACCCTGAGTAAACAGAAAACCTGCCTAATCCAGACAGACTTTACAGTCTCATCTACTAAATGTCTATGTAATTTAACCCTGAGTAAACAGAAAACCTGCCTAGACCAGACAGACTTTACATCTACTAAATGTCTATGTAATTTAACCCTGAGTAAACAGAAAACCTGCCTAGACCAGACAGACTTTACATCTACTAAATGTCTATGTAATTTAACCCTGAGTAAACAGAAAACCTGCCTAATCCAGACAGACTTTACAGTCTCATCTACTAAATGTCTATGTAATTTAACCCTGAGTAAACAGAAAACCTGCCTAATCCAGACAGATTTTACAGTCTCATCTACTAAATGTCTATGTAATTTAACCCTGAGTAAACAAAAAACCTGCCTAATCCAGACAGACTTTACAGTCTCATCTACTAAATGTCTATGTAATTTAACCCTGAGTAAACAGAAAACCTGCCTAATCCAGACAGACTTTACATCTACTAAATGTCTATGTAATTTAACCCTGAGTAAACAGAAAACCTGCCTAGACCAGACAGACTTTACATCTACTAAATGTCTATGTAATTTAACACTGAGTAAACAGAAAACCTGCCTAATCCAGACAGACTTTACAGTCTCATCTACTAAATGTCTATGTAATTTAACCCTGAGTAAACAGAAAACCTGCCTAATCCAGACAGATTTTACATCTACTAAATGTCTATGTAATTTAACCCTGAGTAAACAGAAAACCTGCCTACACCAGACAGACTTTACATCTACTAAATGTCTATGTAATTTAACCCTGAGTAAACAGAAAACCTGCCTAATCCAGACAGACTTTACAGTCTCATCTACTAAATGTCTATGTAATTTAACCCTGAGTAAACAGAAAACCTCCCTAATCCAGACAGACTTTACAGTCTCATCTACTAAATGTCTATGTAATTTAACACTGAGTAAACAGAAAACCTGCCTAATCCAGACAGACTTTACATCTACTAAATGTCTATGTAATTTAACACTGAGTAAACAGAAAACCTGCCTAATCCAGACAGACTTTACATCTACTAAATGTCTATGTAATTTAACACTGAGTAAACAGAAAACCTCCCTAATCCAGACAGACTTTACAGTCTCATCTACTAAATGTCTATGTAATTTAACCCTGAGTAAACAGAAAACCTGCCTAATCCAGACAGACTTTACATCTACTAAATGTCTATGTAATTTAACCCTGAGTAAACAGAAAACATGCCTAATCCAGAAAGATTTTACATCTACTAAATGTCTATGTAATTTAACCCTGAGTAAACAGAAAACCTGCCTAGACCAGACAGACTTTACATCTACTAAATGTCTATGTAATTTAACCCTGAGTAAACAGAAAACCTCCCTAATCCAGACAGACTTTACAGTCTCATCTACTAAATGTCTATGTAATTTAACCCTGAGTAAACAGAAAACCTCCCTAATCCAGACAGACTTTACATCTACTAAATGTCTATGTAATTTAACCCTGAGTAAACAGAAAACCTGCCTAGACCAGACAGACTTTACATCTACTAAATGTCTATGTAATTTAACCCTGAGTAAACAGAAAACCTGCCTAATCCAGACAAACTTTACAGTCTCATCTACTAAATGTCTATGTAATTTAACCCTGAGTAAACAGAAAACCTGCCTAGACCAGACAGACTTTACATCTACTAAATGTCTATGTAATTTAATCCTGAGTAAACAGAAAACCTGCCTAATCCAGACAGACTTTACATCTACTAAATGTCTATGTAATTTAACCCTGAGTAAACAGAAAACCTGCCTAATCCAGACAGACTTTACATCTACTAAATGTCTATGTAATTTAACCCTGAGTAAACAGAAAACCTGCCTAGACCAGACAGACTATACATCTACTAAATGTCTATGTAATTTAACCCTGAGTAAACAGAAAACCTGCCTAGACCAGACAGACTTTACATCTACTAAATGTCTATGTAATTTAACCCTGAGTAAACAGAAAACCTGCCTAATCCAGACAGACTTTACATCTACTAAATGTCTATGTAATTTAACCCTGAGTAAACAGAAAACCTGCCTAGACCAGACAGACTTTACAGTCTCATCTACTAAATGTCTATGTAATTTAACCCTGAGTAAACAGAAAACCTGCCTAATCCAGACAGACTTTACATCTACTAAATGTCTATGTAATTTAACACTGAGTAAACAGAAAACCTGCCTAATCCAGACAGACTTTACATCTACTAAATGTCTATGTAATTTAACCCTGAGTAAACAGAAAACCTGCCTAGACCAGACAGACTTTACATCTACTAAATGTCTATGTAATTTAACCCTGAGTAAACAGAAAACCTGCCTAGACCAGACAGACTTTACATCTACTAAATGTCTATGTAATTTAACCCTGAGTAAACAGAAAACCTGCCTAATCCAGACAGACTTTACATCTACTAAATGTCTATGTAATTTAACCCTGAGTAAACAGAAAACCTGCCTAGACCAGACAGACTTTACATCTACTAAATGTCTATGTAATTTAACCCTGAGTAAACAGAAAACCTGCCTATACCAGACAGACTTTACATCTACTAAATGTCTATGTAATTTAACCCTGAGTAAACAGAAAACCTGCCTAGACCAGACAGACTTTACAGTCTCATCTACTAAATGTCTATGTAATTTAACCCTGAGTAAACAGAAAACCTGCCTAATCCAGACAGACTTTACATCTACTAAATGTCTATGTAATTTAACCCTGAGTAAGCAGAAAACCTGCCTAATCCAGACAGACTTTACATCTACTAAATGTGTATGTAATTTAACCCTGAGTAAACAGAAAACCTCCCTAATCCAGACAGACTTTACAGTCTCATCTACTAAATGTCTATGTAATTTAACCCTGAGTAAACAGAAAACCTGCCTAATCCAGACAGACTTTACATCTACTAAATGTCTATGTAATTTAACCCTGAGTAAACAGAAAACCTGCCTAGACCAGACAGACTTTACATCTACTAAATGTCTATGTAATTTAACCCTGAGTAAACAGAAAACCTGCCTAGACCAGACAGACTTTACATCTACTAAATGTCTATGTAATTTAACCGTGAGTAAACAGAAAACCTCCCTAATCCAGACAGACTTTACAGTCTCATCTACTAAATGTCTATGTAATTTAACCCTGAGTAAACAGAAAACCTGCCTAATCCAGACATACTTTACATCTACTAAATGTCTATGTAATTTAACCCTGAGTAAACAGAAAACCTGCCTAATCCAGACAGACTTTACATCTACTAAATGTCTATGTAATTTAACCCTGAGTAAACAGAAAACCTGCCTAGACCAGACAGACTTTACATCTACTAAATGTCTATGTAATTTAACCCTGAGTAAACAGAAAACCTGCCTAATCCAGACAGACTTTACATCTACTAAATGTGAATGTAATTTAACCCTGAGTAAACAGAAAACCTGCCTAGACCAGACAGACTTTACATCTACTAAATGTCTATGTAATTTAACACTGAGTAAACAGAAAACCTCCCTAATCCAGACAGACTTTACATCTACTAAATGTCTATGTAATTTAACCCTGAGTAAACAGAAAACCTGCCTAGACCAGACAGACTTTACATCTACTAAATGTCTATGTAATTTAACCCTGAGTAAACAGAAAACCTGCCTAATCCAGACAGACTTTACAGTCTCATCTACTAAATGTCTATGTAATTTAACCCTGAGTAAACAGAAAACCTGCCTAGACCAGACAGACTTTACATCTACTAAATGTCTATGTAATTTAATCCTGAGTAAACAGAAAACCTGCCTAATCCAGACAGACTTTACATCTACTAAATGTCTATGTAATTTAACACTGAGTAAACAGAAAACCTGCCTAATCCAGACAGACTTTACATCTACTAAATGTCTATGTAATTTAACCCTGAGTAAACAGAAAACCTGCCTAGACCAGACAGACTATACATCTACTAAATGTCTATGTAATTTAACCCTGAGTAAACAGAAAACCTGCCTAGACCAGACAGACTTTACATCTACTAAATGTCTATGTAATTTAACCCTGAGTAAACAGAAAACCTGCCTAATCCAGACAGACTTTACATCTACTAAATGTCTATGTAATTTAACCCTGAGTAAACAGAAAACCTGCCTAGACCAGACAGACTTTACAGTCTCATCTACTAAATGTCTATGTAATTTAACCCTGAGTAAACAGAAAACCTGCCTAATCCAGACAGACTTTACATCTACTAAATGTCTATGTAATTTAACCCTGAGTAAACAGAAAACCTGCCTAGACCAGACAGACTTTACATCTACTAAATGTCTATGTAATTTAACCCTGAGTAAACAGAAAACCTGCCTAGACCAGACAGACTTTACATCTACTAAATGTCTATGTAATTTAACCCTGAGTAAACAGAAAACCTGCCTAATCCAGACAGACTTTACATCTACTAAATGTCTATGTAATTTAACCCTGAGTAAACAGAAAACCTGCCTAGACCAGACAGACTTTACATCTACTAAATGTCTATGTAATTTAACCCTGAGTAAACAGAAAACCTGCCTAATCCAGACAGACTTTACATCTACTAAATGTCTATGTAATTTAACCCTGAGTAAACAGAAAACCTGCCTAGACCAGACAGACTTTACATCTACTAAATGTCTATGTAATTTAACCCTGAGTAAACAGAAAACCTGCCTAGACCAGACAGACTTTACATCTACTAAATGTCTATGTAATTTAACCCTGAGTAAACAGAAAACCTGCCTAATCCAGACAGACTTTACATCTACTAAATGTCTATGTAATTTAACCCTGAGTAAACAGAAAACCTGCCTAGACCAGACAGACTTTACATCTACTAAATGTCTATGTAATTTAACCCTGAGTAAACAGAAAACCTGCCTAGACCAGACAGACTTTACATCTACTAAATGTCTATGTAATTTAACCCTGAGTAAACAGAAAACCTGCCTAATCCAGACAGACTTTACAGTCTCATCTACTAAATGTCTATGTAATTTAACCCTGAGTAAACAGAAAACCTGCCTAATCCAGACAGATTTTACAGTCTCATCTACTAAATGTCTATGTAATTTAACCCTGAGTAAACAAAAAACCTGCCTAATCCAGACAGACTTTACAGTCTCATCTACTAAATGTCTATGTAATTTAACCCTGAGTAAACAGAAAACCTGCCTAATCCAGACAGATTTTACAGTCTCCTCTCCTAAATGTCTATGTAATTTAACCCTGAGTAAACAGAAAACCTGCCTAATCCAGACAGACTTTACAGTCTCATCTACTAAATGTCTATGTAATTTAACCCTGAGTAAGCAGAAAACCTGCCTAATCCAGACAGACTTTACATCTACTAAATGTCTATGTAATTTAACCCTGAGTAAGCAGAAAACCTTCCTAATCCAGACAGACTTTACATCTACTAAATGTCTATGTAATTTAACCCTGAGTAAACAGAAAACCTGCCTAATCCAGACAGACTTTACATCTATTAAATGTCTATGTAATTTAACCCTGAGTAAACAGAAAACCTGCCTAGACCAGACATACTTTACATCTACTAAATGTCTATGTAATTTAACCCTGAGTAAACAGAAAACCTGCCTAGACCAGACAGACTTTACATCTACTAAATGTCTATGTAATTTAACCCTGAGTAAACAGAAAACCTGCCTAATCCAGACAGACTTTACATCTACTAAATGTCTATGTAATTTAACCCTGAGTAAACAGAAAACCTGCCTAGACCAGACAGACTTTACATCTACTAAATGTCTATGTAATTTAACCCTGAGTAAACAGAAAACCTGCCTAATCCAGACAGACTTTACATCTACTAAATGTCTATGTAATTTAACCCTGAGTAAACAGAAAACCTGCCTAGACCAGACAGACTTTACATCTACTAAATGTCTATGTAATTTAACCCTGAGTAAACAGAAAACCTGCCTAGACCAGACAGACTTTACATCTACTAAATGTCTATGTAATTTAACCCTGAGTAAACAGAAAACCTGCCTAATCCAGACAGACTTTACATCTACTAAATGTCTATGTAATTTAACCCTGAGTAAACAGAAAACTTGCCTAGACCAGACAGACTTTACATCTACTAAATGTCTATGTAATTTAACCCTGAGTAAACAGAAAACCTGCCTAGACCAGACAGACTTTACAGTCTCATCTACTAAATGTCTATGTAATTTAACCCTGAGTAAGCAGAAAACCTGCCTAATCCAGACAGACTTTACATCTACTAAATGTCTATGTAATTTAACCCTGAGTAAGCAGAAAACCTGCCTAATCCAGACAGACTTTACATCTACTAAATGTCTATGTAATTTAACCCTGAGTAAACAGAAAACCTGCCTAATCCAGACAGACTTTACATCTACTAAATGTCTATGTAATTTAACCCTGAGTAAACAGAAAACCTGCCTAGACCAGACAGACTTTACATCTACTAAATGTCTATGTAATTTAACCCTGAGTAAACAGAAAACCTGCCTAATCCAGACAGACTTTACAGTCTCATCTACTAAATGTCTATGTAATTTAACCCTGAGTAAACAGAAAACCTGCCTAGACCAGACAGACTTTACATCTACTAAATGTCTATGTAATTTAACCCTGAGTAAACAGAAAACCTGCCTAATCCAGACAGACTTTACAGTCTCATCTACTAAATGTCTATGTAATTTAACCCTGAGTAAACAGAAAACCTCCCTAATCCAGATAGACTTTACAGTCTCATCTACTAAATGTCTATGTAATTTAACCCTGAGTAAACAGAAAACCTGCCTAGAACAGACAGATTTTACAGTCTCATCTACTAAATGTCTATGTAATTTAACCCTGAGTAAACAGAAAACCTGCCTAGACCAGACAGACTTTACATCTACTAAATGTCTATGTAATTTAACCCTGAGTAAACAGAAAACCTGCCTAATCCAGACAGACTTTACAGTCTCATCTACTAAATGTTTATGTAATTTAACCCTGAGTAAACAGAAAACCTGCCTAGACCAGACAGACTTTACATCTACTAAATGTCTATGTAATTTAACCCTGAGTAAACAGAAAACCTGCCTAATCCAGACAGACTTTACATCTACTAAATGTCTATGTAATTTAACCCTGAGTAAACAGAAAACCTGCCTAGACCAGACAGACTTTACAGTCTCATCTACTAAATGTCTATGTAATTTAACCCTGAGTAAACAGAAAACCTGCCTAATCCAGACAGACTTTACATCTACTAAATGTCTATGTAATTTAACCCTGAGTAAACAGAAAACCTGCCAAGACCAGACAGACTTTACATCTACTAAATGTCTATGTAATTTAACCCTGAGTAAACAGAAAACCTGCCTAGACCAGACAGACTTTACATCTACTAAATGTCTATGTAATTTAACCCTGAGTAAACAGAAAACCTGCCTAATCCAGACAGACTTTACATCTACTAAATGTCTATGTAATTTAACCCTGAGTAAACAGAAAACCTGCCTAGACCAGACAGACTTTACATCTACTAAATGTCTATGTAATTTAACCCTGAGTAAACAGAAAACCTGCCTAATCCAGACAGACTTTACATCTACTAAATGTCTATGTAATTTAACCCTGAGTAAACAGAAAACCTGCCTAGACCAGACAGACTTTACATCTACTAAATGTCTATGTAATTTAACCCTGAGTAAACAGAAAACCTGCCTAGACCAGACAGACTTTACATCTACTAAATGTCTATGTAATTTAACCCTGAGTAAACAGAAAACCTGCCTAATCCAGACAGACTTTACATCTACTAAATGTCTATGTAATTTAACCCTGAGTAAACAGAAAACCTGCCTAGACCAGACAGACTTTACATCTACTAAATGTCTATGTAATTTAACCCTGAGTAAACAGAAAACCTGCCTAGACCAGACAGACTTTACATCTACTAAATGTCTATGTAATTTAACCCTGAGTAAACAGAAAACCTGCCTAATCCAGACAGACTTTACATCTACTAAATGTCTATGTAATTTAACCCTGAGTAAACAGAAAACCTGCCTAGACCAGACAGACTTTACATCTACTAAATGTCTATGTAATTTAACCCTGAGTAAACAGAAAACCTGCCTAGACCAGACAGACTTTACAGTCTCATCTACTAAATGTCTATGTAATTTAACCCTGAGTAAGCAGAAAACCTGCCTAATCCAGACAGACTTTACATCTACTAAATGTCTATGTAATTTAACCCTGAGTAAGCAGAAAACCTTCCTAATCCAGACAGACTTTACATCTACTAAATGTCTATGTAATTTAACCCTGAGTAAACAGAAAACCTGCCTAATCCAGACAGACTTTACATCTATTAAATGTCTATGTAATTTAACCCTGAGTAAACAGAAAACCTGCCTAGACCAGACAGACTTTACATCTACTAAATGTCTATGTAATTTAACCCTGAGTAAACAGAAAACCTGCCTAATCCAGACAGACTTTACATCTACTAAATGTCTATGTAATTTAACCCTGAGTAAACAGAAAACCTGCCTAGACCAGACAGACTTTACATCTACTAAATGTCTATGTAATTTAACCCTGAGTAAGCAGAAAACCTGCCTAATCCAGACAGACTTTACATCTACTAAATGTCTATGTAATTTAACCCTGAGTAAACAGAAAACCTGCCTAATCCAGACAGACTTTACATCTACTAAATGTCTATGTAATTTAACCCTGAGTAAACAGAAAACCTGCCTAGACCAGACAGACTTTACATCTACTAAATGTCTATGTAATTTAACCCTGAGTAAACAGAAAACCTGCCTAATCCAGACAGACTTTACAGTCTCATCTACTAAATGTCTATGTAATTTAACCCTGAGTAAACAGAAAACCTGCCTAGACCAGACAGACTTTACATCTACTAAATGTCTATGTAATTTAACCCTGAGTAAACAGAAAACCTGCCTAATCCAGACAGACTTTACAGTCTCATCTACTAAATGTCTATGTAATTTAACCCTGAGTAAACAGAAAACCTGCCTAGACCAGACAGACTTTACATCTACTAAATGTCTATGTAATTTAACCCTGAGTAAACAGAAAACCTGCCTAGACCAGACAGACTTTACATCTACTAAATGTCTATGTAATTTAACCCTGAGTAAACAGAAAACCTGCCTAATCCAGACAGACTTTACATCTACTAAATGTCTATGTAATTTAACCCTGAGTAAACAGAAAACTTGCCTAGACCAGACAGACTTTACATCTACTAAATGTCTATGTAATTTAACCCTGAGTAAACAGAAAACCTGCCTAGACCAGACAGACTTTACAGTCTCATCTACTAAATGTCTATGTAATTTAACCCTGAGTAAGCAGAAAACCTGCCTAATCCAGACAGACTTTACATCTACTAAATGTCTATGTAATTTAACCCTGAGTAAGCAGAAAACCTGCCTAATCCAGACAGACTTTACATCTACTAAATGTCTATGTAATTTAACCCTGAGTAAACAGAAAACCTGCCTAATCCAGACAGACTTTACATCTACTAAATGTCTATGTAATTTAACCCTGAGTAAACAGAAAACCTGCCTAGACCAGACAGACTTTACATCTACTAAATGTCTATGTAATTTAACCCTGAGTAAACAGAAAACCTGCCTAATCCAGACAGACTTTACAGTCTCATCTACTAAATGTCTATGTAATTTAACCCTGAGTAAACAGAAAACCTGCCTAGACCAGACAGACTTTACATCTACTAAATGTCTATGTAATTTAACCCTGAGTAAACAGAAAACCTGCCTAATCCAGACAGACTTTACAGTCTCATCTACTAAATGTCTATGTAATTTAACCCTGAGTAAACAGAAAACCTCCCTAATCCAGATAGACTTTACAGTCTCATCTACTAAATGTCTATGTAATTTAACCCTGAGTAAACAGAAAACCTGCCTAGACCAGACAGATTTTACAGTCTCATCTACTAAATGTCTATGTAATTTAACCCTGAGTAAACAGAAAACCTGCCTAGACCAGACAGACTTTACATCTACTAAATGTCTATGTAATTTAACCCTGAGTAAACAGAAAACCTGCCTAATCCAGACAGACTTTACAGTCTCATCTACTAAATGTTTATGTAATTTAACCCTGAGTAAACAGAAAACCTGCCTAGACCAGACAGACTTTACATCTACTAAATGTCTATGTAATTTAACCCTGAGTAAACAGAAAACCTGCCTAATCCAGACAGACTTTACATCTACTAAATGTCTATGTAATTTAACCCTGAGTAAACAGAAAACCTGCCTAGACCAGACAGACTTTACAGTCTCATCTACTAAATGTCTATGTAATTTAACCCTGAGTAAACAGAAAACCTGCCTAATCCAGACAGACTTTACATCTACTAAATGTCTATGTAATTTAACCCTGAGTAAACAGAAAACCTGCCTAGACCAGACAGACTTTACATCTACTAAATGTCTATGTAATTTAACCCTGAGTAAACAGAAAACCTGCCTAGACCAGACAGACTTTACATCTACTAAATGTCTATGTAATTTAACCCTGAGTAAACAGAAAACCTGCCTAATCCAGACAGACTTTACATCTACTAAATGTCTATGTAATTTAACCCTGAGTAAACAGAAAACCTGCCTAGACCAGACAGACTTTACATCTACTAAATGTCTATGTAATTTAACCCTGAGTAAACAGAAAACCTGCCTAATCCAGACAGACTTTACATCTACTAAATGTCTATGTAATTTAACCCTGAGTAAACAGAAAACCTGCCTAGACCAGACAGACTTTACATCTACTAAATGTCTATGTAATTTAACCCTGAGTAAACAGAAAACCTGCCTAGACCAGACAGACTTTACATCTACTAAATGTCTATGTAATTTAACCCTGAGTAAACAGAAAACCTGCCTAATCCAGACAGACTTTACATCTACTAAATGTCTATGTAATTTAACCCTGAGTAAACAGAAAACCTGCCTAGACCAGACAGACTTTACAGTCTCATCTACTAAATGTCTATGTAATTTAACCCTGAGTAAGCAGAAAACCTGCCTAATCCAGACAGACTTTACATCTACTAAATGTCTATGTAATTTAACCCTGAGTAAGCAGAAAACCTTCCTAATCCAGACAGACTTTACATCTACTAAATGTCTATGTAATTTAACCCTGAGTAAACAGAAAACCTGCCTAATCCAGACAGACTTTACATCTATTAAATGTCTATGTAATTTAACCCTGAGTAAACAGAAAACCTGCCTAGACCAGACAGACTTTACATCTACTAAATGTCTATGTAATTTAACCCTGAGTAAACAGAAAATCTGCCTAATCCAGACAGACTTTACATCTACTAAATGTCTATGTAATTTAACCCTGAGTAAACAGAAAACCTGCCTAGACCAGACAGACTTTACATCTACTAAATGTCTATGTAATTTAACCCTGAGTAAACAGAAAACCTGCCTAATCCAGACAGACTTTACATCTACTAAATGTCTATGTAATTTAACCCTGAGTAAACAGAAAACTTGCCTAGACCAGACAGACTTTACATCTACTAAATGTCTATGTAATTTAACCCTGAGTAAACAGAAAACCTGCCTAGACCAGACAGACTTTACAGTCTCATCTACTAAATGTCTATGTAATTTAACCCTGAGTAAGCAGAAAACCTGCCTAATCCAGACAGACTTTACATCTACTAAATGTCTATGTAATTTAACCCTGAGTAAGCAGAAAACCTGCCTAATCCAGACAGACTTTACATCTACTAAATGTCTATGTAATTTAACCCTGAGTAAACAGAAAACCTGCCTAATCCAGACAGACTTTACATCTACTAAATGTCTATGTAATTTAACCCTGAGTAAACAGAAAACCTGCCTAGACCAGACAGACTTTACATCTACTAAATGTCTATGTAATTTAACCCTGAGTAAACAGAAAACCTGCCTAATCCAGACAGACTTTACAGTCTCATCTACTAAATGTCTATGTAATTTAACCCTGAGTAAACAGAAAACCTGCCTAGACCAGACAGACTTTACATCTACTAAATGTCTATGTAATTTAACCCTGAGTAAACAGAAAACCTGCCTAATCCAGACAGACTTTACAGTCTCATCTACTAAATGTCTATGTAATTTAACCCTGAGTAAACAGAAAACCTCCCTAATCCAGATAGACTTTACAGTCTCATCTACTAAATGTCTATGTAATTTAACCCTGAGTAAACAGAAAACCTGCCTAATCCAGACAGATTTTACAGTCTCATCTACTAAATGTCTATGTAATTTAACCCTGAGTAAACAGAAAACCTGCCTAGACCAGACAGACTTTACATCTACTAAATGTCTATGTAATTTAACCCTGAGTAAACAGAAAACCTGCCTAATCCAGACAGACTTTACAGTCTCATCTACTAAATGTTTATGTAATTTAACCCTGAGTAAACAGAAAACCTGCCTAGACCAGACAGACTTTACATCTACTAAATGTCTATGTAATTTAACCCTGAGTAAACAGAAAACCTGCCTAATCCAGACAGACTTTACAGTCTCATCTACTAAATGTCTATGTAATTTAACCCTGAGTAAACAGAAAATCTGCCTAATCCAGACAGACTTTACATCTACTAAATGTCTATGTAATTTAACCCTGAGGAAACAGAAAACCTGCCTAGACCAGACAGACTTTACATCTACTAAATGTCTATGTAATTTAACCCTGAGTAAACAGAAAACCTGCCTAATCCAGACAGACTTTACAGTCTCATCTACTAAATGTCTATATAATTTAACCCTGAGTAAACAGAAAACCTGCCTAATCCAGACAGACTTTACATCTACTAAATGTCTATGTAATTTAACCCTGAGTAAACAGAAAACCTGCCTAGACCAGACAGACTTTACATCTACTAAATGTCTATGTAATTTAACCCTGAGTAAACAGAAAACCTGCCTAATCCAGACAGACTTTACAGTCTCATCTACTAAATGTCTATGTAATTTAACCCTGAGTAAACAGAAAACCTGCCTAATCCAGACAGACTTTACATCTACTAAATGTCTATGTAATTTAACCCTGAGTAAACAGAAAATCTGCCTAATCCAGACAGACTTTACAGTCTCATCTACTAAATGTCTATGTAATTTAACCCTGAGTAAACAGAAAACCTGCCTAATCCAGACAGACTTTACATTTACTAAATGTCTATGTAATTTAACCCTGAGTAAACAGAAAATCTGCCTAATCCAGACAGATTTTACAGTCTCATCTACTAAATGTCTATGTAATTTAACCCTGAGTAAACAGAAAACCTGCCTAATCCAGACAGACTTTACATCTACTAAATGTCTATGTAATTTAACCCTGAGTAAACAGAAAATCTGCCTAATCCAGACAGACTTTACATCTACTAAATGTCTATGTAATTTAACCCTGAGTAAACAGAAAACCTGCCTAATCCAGACAGACTTTACAGTCTTATCTACTAAATGTCTATGTAATTTAACCCTGAGTAAACAGAAAACCTGCCTAGACCAGACAGACTTTACATCTATTAAATGTCTATGTAATTTAACCCTGAGTAAACAGAAAACCTGCCTAGACCAGACAGACTTTACATCTACTAAATGTCTATGTAATTTAACCCTGAGTAAACAGAAAACCTGCCTAGACCAGACAGACTTTACATCTACTAAATGTCTATGTAATTTAACCCTGAGTAAACAGAAAACCTGCCTAATCCAGACAGACTTTACATCTACTAAATGTCTATGTAATTTAACCCTGAGTAAACAGAAAACCTGCCTAGACCAGACAGACTTTACATCTACTAAATGTCTATGTAATTTAACCCTGAGTAAACAGAAAACCTGCCTAGACCAGACAGACTTTACAGTCTCATCTACTAAATGTCTATGTAATTTAACCCTGAGTAAGCAGAAAACCTGCCTAATCCAGACAGACTTTACATCTACTAAATGTCTATGTAATTTAACCCTGAGTAAGCAGAAAACCTTCCTAATCCAGACAGACTTTACATCTACTAAATGTCTATGTAATTTAACCCTGAGTAAACAGAAAACCTGCCTAATCCAGACAGACTTTACATCTATTAAATGTCTATGTAATTTAACCCTGAGTAAACAGAAAACCTGCCTAGACCAGACAGACTTTACATCTACTAAATGTCTATGTAATTTAACCATGAGTAAACAGAAAACCTGCCTAATCCAGACAGACTTTACATCTACTAAATGTCTATGTAATTTAACCCTGAGTAAACAGAAAACCTGCCTAGACCAGACAGACTTTACATCTACTAAATGTCTATGTAATTTAACCCTGAGTAAACAGAAAACCTGCCTAATCCAGACAGACTTTACATCTACTAAATGTCTATGTAATTTAACCCTGAGTAAACAGAAAACTTGCCTAGCCCAGACAGACTTTACATCTACTAAATGTCTATGTAATTTAACCCTGAGTAAACAGAAAACCTGCCTAGACCAGACAGACTTTACAGTCTCATCTACTAAATGTCTATGTAATTTAACCCTGAGTAAGCAGAAAACCTGCCTAATCCAGACAGACTTTACATCTACTAAATGTCTATGTAATTTAACCCTGAGTAAGCAGAAAACCTGCCTAATCCAGACAGATTTTACATCTACTAAATGTCTATGTAATTTAACCCTGAGTAAACAGAAAACCTGCCTAATCCAGACAGACTTTACATCTACTAAATGTCTATGTAATTTAACCCTGAGTAAACAGAAAACCTGCCTAGACCAGACAGACTTTACATCTACTAAATGTCTATGTAATTTAACCCTGAGTAAACAGAAAACCTGCCTAATCCAGACAGACTTTACAGTCTCATCTACTGAATGTCTATGTAATTTAACCCTGAGTAAACAGAAAACCTGCCTAGACCAGACAGACTTTACATCTACTAAATGTCTATGTAATTTAACCCTGAGTAAACAGAAAACCTGCCTAATCCAGACAGACTTTACAGTCTCATCTACTAAATGTCTATGTAATTTAACCCTGAGTAAACAGAAAACCTCCCTAATCCAGATAGACTTTACAGTCTCATCTACTAAATGTCTATGTAATTTAACCCTGAGTAAACAGAAAACCTGCCTAATCCAGACAGATTTTACAGTCTCATCTACTAAATGTCTATGTAATTTAACCCTGAGTAAACAGAAAACCTGCCTAGACCAGATAGACTTTACATCTACTAAATGTCTATGTAATTTAACCCTGAGTAAACAGAAAACCTGCCTAATCCAGACAGACTTTACAGTCTCATCTACTAAATGTTTATGTAATTTAACCCTGAGTAAACAGAAAACCTGCCTAGACCAGACAGACTTTACATCTACTAAATGTCTATGTAATTTAACCCTGAGTAAACAGAAAACCTGCCTAATCCAGACAGACTTTACAGTCTCATCTACTAAATGTCTATGTAATTTAACCCTGAGTAAACAGAAAATCTGCCTAATCCAGACAGACTTTACATCTACTAAATGTCTATGTAATTTAACCCTGAGGAAACAGAAAACCTGCCTAGACCAGACAGACTTTACATCTACTAAATGTCTATGTAATTTAACCCTGAGTAAACAGAAAACCTGCCTAATCCAGACAGACTTGACAGTCTCATCTACTAAATGTCTATGTAATTTAACCCTGAGTAAACAGAAAACCTGCCTAATCCAGACAGACTTTACATCTACTAAATGTCTATGTAATTTAACCCTGAGTAAACAGAAAACCTGCCTAGACCAGACAGACTTTACATCTACTAAATGTCTATGTAATTTAACCCTGAGTAAACAGAAAACCTGCCTAATTCAGACAGACTTTACAGTCTCATCTACTAAATGTCTATGTAATTTAACCCTGAGTAAACAGAAAACCTGCCTAATCCAGACAGACTTTACATCTACTAAATGTCTATGTAATTTAACCCTGAGTAAACAGAAAATCTGCCTAATCCAGACAGACTTTACAGTCTCATCTACTAAATGTCTATGTAATTTAACCCTGAGTAAACAGAAAACCTGCCTAATCCAGACAGACTTTACATTTACTAAATGTCTATGTAATTTAACCCTGAGTAAACAGAAAATCTGCCTAATCCAGACAGATTTTACAGTCTCATCTACTAAATGTCTATGTAATTTAACCCTGAGTAAACAGAAAACCTGCCTAATCCAGACAGACTTTACATCTACTAAATGTCTATGTAATTTAACCCTGAGTAAACAGAAAATCTGCCTAATCCAGACAGACTTTACATCTACTAAATGTCTATGTAATTTAACCCTGAGTAAACAGAAAACCTGCCTAATCCAGACAGAATTTACAGTCTTATCTACTAAATGTCTATGTAATTTAACCCTGAGTAAACAGAAAACCTGCCTAGACCAGACAGACTTTACATCTACTAAATGTCTATGTAATTTAACCCTGAGTAAACAGAAAACCTGCCTAATCCAGACAGACTTTACATCTACTAAATGTCTATGTAATTTAACCCTGAGTAAACAGAAAACCTGCCTAGACCAGACAGATTTTACAGTCTCATCTACTAAATGTCTATGTAATTTAACCCTGAGTAAACAGAAAACCTGCCTAATCCAGACAGACTTTACATCTACTAAATGTCTATGTAATTTAACACTGAGTAAACAGAAAACCTGCCTAATCCAGACAGACTTTACATCTACTAAATGTCTATGTAATTTAACCCTGAGTAAACAGAAAACCTGCCTAGACCAGACAGACTTTACATCTACTAAATGTCTATGTAATTTAACCCTGAGTAAACAGAAAACCTGCCTAGACCAGACAGACTTTACATCTACTAAATGTCTATGTAATTTAACCCTGAGTAAACAGAAAACCTGCCTAATCCAGACAGACTTTACATCTACTAAATGTCTATGTAATTTAACCCTGAGTAAACAGAAAACCTGCCTAGACCAGACAGACTTTACATCTACTAAATGTCTATGTAATTTAACCCTGAGTAAACAGAAAACCTGCCTAATCCAGACAGACTTTACATCTACTAAATGTCTATGTAATTTAACCCTGAGTAAACAGAAAACCTGCCTAGACCAGACAGACTTTACATCTACTAAATGTCTATGTAATTTAACCCTGAGTAAACAGAAAACCTGCCTAGACCAGACAGACTTTACATCTACTAAATGTCTATGTAATTTAACCCTGAGTAAACAGAAAACCTGCCTAATCCAGACAGACTTTACATCTACTAAATGTCTATGTAATTTAACCCTGAGTAAACAGAAAACCTGCCTAGACCAGACAGACTTTACATCTACTAAATGTCTATGTAATTTAACCCTGAGTAAACAGAAAACCTGCCTAGACCAGACAGACTTTACAGTCTCATCTACTAAATGTCTATGTAATTTAACCCTGAGTAAGCAGAAAACCTGCCTAATCCAGACAGACTTTACATCTACTAAATGTCTATGTAATTTAACCCTGAGTAAGCAGAAAACCTTCCTAATCCAGACAGACTTTACATCTACTAAATGTCTATGTAATTTAACCCTGAGTAAACAGAAAACCTGCCTAATCCAGACAGACTTTACATCTACTAAATGTCTATGTAATTTAACCCTGAGTAAACAGAAAACCTGCCTAGACCAGACAGACTTTACATCTACTAAATGTCTATGTAATTTAACCCTGAGTAAACAGAAAACCTACCTAGACCAGACAGACTTTACATCTACTAAATGTCTATGTAATTTAACCCTGAGTAAACAGAAAACCTGCCTAATCCAGACAGACTTTACATCTACTAAATGTCTATGTAATTTAACCCTGAGTAAACAGAAAACCTGCCTAGACCAGACAGACTTTACATCTACTAAATGTCTATGTAATTTAACCCTGAGTAAACAGAAAACCTGCCTAATCCAGACAGACTTTACATCTACTAAATGTCTATGTAATTTAACCCTGAGTAAACAGAAAACCTGCCTAGACCAGACAGACTTTACATCTACTAAATGTCTATGTAATTTAACCCTGAGTAAACAGAAAACCTGCCTAGACCAGACAGACTTTACATCTACTAAATGTCTATGTAATTTAACCCTGAGTAAACAGAAAACCTGCCTAATCCAGACAGACTTTACATCTACTAAATGTCTATGTAATTTAACCCTGAGTAAACAGAAAACCTGCCTAGACCAGACAGACTTTACAGTCTCATCTACTAAATGTCTATGTAATTTAACCCTGAGTAAGCAGAAAACCTGCCTAATCCAGACAGACTTTACATCTACTAAATGTCTATGTAATTTAACCCTGAGTAAGCAGAAAACCTGCCTAATCCAGACAGACTTTACATCTACTAAATCTCTATGTAATTTAACCCTGAGTAAACAGAAAACCTGCCTAATCCAGACAGACTTTACATCTACTAAATGTCTATGTAATTTAACCCTGAGTAAACAGAAAACCTGCCTAGACCAGACAGACTTTACATCTACTAAATGTCTATGTAATTTAACCCTGAGTAAACAGAAAACCTGCCTAATCCAGACAGACTTTACAGTCTCATCTACTAAATGTCTATGTAATTTAAACCTGAGTAAACAGAAAACCTGCCTAGACCAGACAGACTTTACATCTACTAAATGTCTATGTAATTTAACCCTGAGTAAACAGAAAACCTGCCTAATCCAGACAGACTTTACAGTCTCATCTACTAAATGTCTATGTAATTTAACCCTGAGTAAACAGAAAACCTGCCTAATCCAGATAGACTTTACAGTCTCCTCTACTAAATGTCTATGTAATTTAACCCTGAGTAAACAGAAAACCTGCCTAATCCAGACAGATTTTACAGTCTCATCTACTAAATGTCTATGTAATTTAACCCTGAGTAAACAGAAAACCTGCCTAGACCAGACAGACTTTACATCTACTAAATGTCTATGTAATTTAACCCTGAGTAAACAGAAAACCTGCCTAATCCAGACAGACTTTACAGTCTCATCTACTAAATGTTTATGTAATTTAACCCTGAGTAAACAGAAAACCTGCCTAGACCAGACAGACTTTACATCTACTAAATGTCTATGTAATTTAACCCTGAGTAAACAGAAAACCTGCCTAATCCAGACAGACTTTACAGTCTCATCTACTAAATGTCTATGTAATTTAACCCTGAGTAAACAGAAAATCTGCCTATTCCAGACAGACTTTACATCTACTAAATGTCTATGTAATTTAACCCTGAGGAAACAGAAAACCTGCCTAGACCAGACAGACTTTACATCTACTAAATGTCTATGTAATTTAACCCTGAGTAAACAGAAAACCTGCCTAATCCAGACAGACTTTACAGTCTCATCTACTAAATGTCTATGTAATTTAACCCTGAGTAAACAGAAAACCTGCCTAATCCAGACAGACTTTACATCTACTAAATGTCTATGTAATTTAACCCTGAGTAAACAGAAAACCTGCCTAGACCAGACAGACTTTACATCTACTAAATGTCTATGTAATTTAACCCTGAGTAAACAGAAAACCTGCCTAATCCAGACAGACTTTACAGTCTCATCTACTAAATGTCTATGTAATTTAACCCTGAGTAAACAGAAAACCTGCCTAATCCAGACAGACTTTACATCTACTAAATGTCTATGTAATTTAACCCTGAGTAAACAGAAAATCTGCCTAATCCAGACAGACTTTACAGTCTCATCTACTAAATGTCTATGTAATTTAACCCCGAGTAAACAGAAAACCTGCCTAATCCAGACAGACTTTACATTTACTAAATGTCTATGTAATTTAACCCTGAGTAAACAGAAAATCTGCCTAATCCAGACAGACTTTACAGTCTCATCTACTAAATGTCTATGTAATTTAACCCTGAGTAAACAGAAAACCTGCCTAATCCAGACAGACTTTACATCTACTAAATGTCTATGTAATTTAACCCTGAGTAAACAGAAAACCTGCCTAATCCAGACAGACTTTACATCTACTAAATGTCTATGTAATTTAACCCTGAGTAAACAGAAAATCTGCCTAATCCAGACAGACTTTACATCTACTAAATGTCTATGTAATTTAACCCTGAGTAAACAGAAAACCTGCCTAATCCAGACAGACTTTACAGTCTTATCTACTAAATGTCTATGTAATTTAACCCTGAGTAAACAGAAAACCTGCCTAATCCAGACAGACTTTACAGTCTCATCTACTAAATGTCTATGTAATTTGAACCTGCCTAATCCAGACAGACTTTACAGTCTCATCTACTAAATGTCTATCTAATTTAACCCTGAGTAAACAGAAAACCTGCCTAATCCAGACAGACTTTACATCTACTAAATGTCTATGTAATTTAACCCTGAGTAAACAGAAAACCTGCCTAATCCAGACAGATTTTACATCTACTAAATGTATATGTAATTTAAACCTGAGTAAACAGAAAACCTGCCTAATCCAGACAGACTTTACATCTACTAAATGTCTATGTAATTTAAACCTGAGTAAACAGAAAACCTGCCTAATCCAGACAGATTTTACATCTACTAAATGTCTATGTAATTTAAACCTGAGTAAATAGAAAACCTGCCTAATCCAGACAGATTTTACATCTACTAAATGTCTATGTAATTTAACCCTGAGTAAACAGAAAACCTGCCTAATCCAGACAGACTTTACATCTACTAAATGTCTATGTAATTTAAACCTGAGTAAACAGAAAACCTGCCTAATCCAGACAGATTGTACAGTCTCATCTACTAAATGTCTATGTAATTTAAACCTGTGTAAACAGAAAACCTGCCTAATCCAGACAGACTTTACATCTACTAAATGTCTATGTAATTTAAACCTGAGTAAACAGAAAACCTGCCTAAATCAGACAGATTTTACATCTACTAAATGTCTATGTAATTTAAACCTGAGTAAACAGAAAACCTGCCTAATCCAGACAGATTTTACATCTACTAAATGTCTATGTAATTTAACCCTGAGTAAACAGAAAACCTGCCTAATCCAGACAGACTTTACATCTACTAAATGTCTATGTAATTTAAACCTGAGTAAACAGAAAACCTGCCTAATCCAGACAGATTTTACAGTCTCATCTACTAAATGTCTATGTAATTTAAACCTGTGTAAACAGAAAACCTGCCTAATCCAGACAGACTTTACATCTACTAAATGTCTATGTAATTTGAACTTGTGTAAAATCAAAACACCTGTCTAAACTGGAAAAACATTTCAGTCTAAAAGGGGTTCGGTTTAGACAGGTTTTACTGTATTAAGTATATTTAAATTCTTTTGTTTAATTAATCAAACACAGGGATGTTTCAGAGGTGATTCGACTATGAAGTAACAATGTAACAAGCTATGATATATAAACTAACATGCTGTTTAACAAATGAAGAAGAATTGTATTACGAGTTTTAAAAGCGGCCATGACGTCTATAATTGCATTTAATACCTTTAACAGTAGTACGTACAACACAACCAGGCATCAATTGAGCTTTATCATCAGTCGCTGTGTCCTAACAAATATCCAACTTGATTTGTCTATAAATGTCATTAAGGAAATAACATATTGACATCGGAGTTGTTAATGTTATTTTATGACGCTATAGGATGAGTAATTTTCCCCGGCGTGATTACAGTTATGGCTTTCACCTACACATGTATCATTGTACATAATCAAAACTATTAACCGTTAAGTGTCTATTAACAAGACTCTATCCTATTTGAGCAGGAAAAAATAACTAACGATATTAGATTTGAACAACAATTCGTTCTTTGTTCATTTGTTTGCTTTATTATCCGTCTGTAGATAAAGACTTGTCCTGGGAAAAAATCACCATTTTATTTTTTTACATCCTTAAAACTTTTAATAATTTCAATGCTCAATGTCCCGCTCGGTTATGGTCCACGGAGAATTAGACCCTACTAGTATATACTATTTTTCCAAATACAGTTTAACACCGTTGAATTTAGAACAAAACGCTTCATTTCCTATTGACGTCGGTCGGTGGCATGGATAAGCCTATGATTATAGGATGATTTTAACCTCTGATGCTGATTTGAGTTCGCCCCCTGATACTCAAGTGTTACGTTTCAAAATATCTACGAAGAGCCTGTAATTCCAGTGGTCAGTTCGATATGACTGCCAGGCCATTCCTTCCTCTTTAAGAAAAGCTTGAAGATACCAAAGGGGTAATTAGAAGCCGTAAATCGAAGGACAGACAACACAATGGTCAAAAGAAAAATGACAAAAGGACAAACAGCGATCTATAAAGCATTAAGCAAAAAACTAAAGGTGGAGGAACAGAATCCCACTAAACACCAGGGTGAGCTCGTGTGGTCCGTAATGTTCCTGCTCCACATGTGACACACGTCGTGTTATTCTTGTAACAAACCCGGTGATCAAGTCTGGTAGGCATGATATAGCTGATAAATGGTGAAAATAGCGATAAAATACCTATATACCAATAACTAAAATAGATGTCCTTCGCTGAGACGTTATTTTTCTTTTGTATATTTTTATTCCATTATTTTTATTCCATTAGTTTTATAAGTATAAGCTACAAAACTCATTATGAATATTAACTGCCTCATTTAAACCTGGATGATAAATAAACCTATTAATAATAGTAAGCCAATGTAAACGGTATTGTTTGATATATAAACGTGTTTATAATCTGAAGTCGTTAATGTATTATAAATCTCCTGGAAAGTGTTGACGGCTCACGAGATTTTATTTTGTAGTGAATAGTGCATGATAAATGTGATGAAACTGGCACTGTGGCTATTTGGATGGCGGTTAAAGCTGTAAACACGGAAACATATGTCATTCAAGATACAAAAGGAATGTTTGAATGGAATCACAGTCTCAAAGGTCCATTCAATACAGTTGGGCTGGATAAGTTTTGATTACAATATAGATTACAGAAATGAGAACACAAGCAATAAAGCTTCTTAGAAGAATTTGAAAATACCAAAGGGGTAATCAGAATCGGTAAATCGAAGAAGGACAGGCAACACAATGATCAAAAGAAAAAGGACAAAAGGACAAACAGCGATATACAAAACACTATGCAGAAAACCAAAGATTGAGCAACCTCATTAAGACCCGGGATGAACACAGGTGCTCCGGACGAGTACGTAGCTCTTGCTCCTCTAGGGGCGCCACTAGTAAATAGTATGATGACAACTCATGATGTATATGTAAAAGACAAATATACTGTAGTCACACTTAAGAAGTCATGCTATTGCGATAACTGCTTTGATTAAGGTACTGATAACTTATGAATGAATTCGCATTGTGAATGATGGGTCCAGTTATGTTGTAATTTGAAAAATCTTTAATATGAGAGAAGATCTCACAGAACTCAATGAATTCGACAATGCTGAACATTAGTATTCTCTAGGAAAATGGATAGAACTTACATACCAGCAAGTATAGGATGGGCTGAAATCTCATTAACTGTTTAACCCGAACATATGTTTGTGTCTTTCCCTAACCAAGACTGGATTTTCAACGTCTTTTATATGTTCATTTTGAGGTGAGAGGTCATTGTTCGTTTTGCTGATATTGGTGATATTATTGACTATTGCTGTTTAAGCTTTTTCTTCAAAATGGAATGTAGAGAAAATTACAGGAATTGACAACTGTGAAGGTGATAACATTATTTCGTTTATGTCTCAAGCAAAGCTTGGAGGGACAAACACGTTCATTTACCATGTTAAACCATACACCAAAATGTCTTATTTTGACCAGATGATATGCAATACGAAGAAAATACATTTTGTATGTAACTGCCAATTAACCCTTCCGGTTCACCTGAGTTCACCACCGGGTTTAAGTGAGTTTCGAGTTCTCAATCAATTGTTTATCATTTTTCTTTTGACCAGTGCATTATCTGTCCTTCTTCGAATTACGGTACCCCCTTGGTATCTACAATGTTTTCTAAAGACAATTGAAACAAAAGCAATGTTATTTAATAAAGGATCGTAGATGCTACACTATATTAATGAAGACATATACCTTAGAGAAACCCGAAGGGACAATCAAGAATGGACAATCCAGAGAAACTGGCAACATAGGACACACAAGACGCAAGCAAACACAAATATCGTAAGTAAGACATGAGCCCTCCTACAAACAATTGGAGGTAAAGACATGAGCCCTCCTACAAACAATTGGAGGGAGCGACTAACCGAACATAACGTAAGTAAGACATGAGCCCTCCTACAAACAATTGGAGGGAGCGACTAACCGAACATAACGTAAATAAGACATGAGCCCTCCTACAAACAATTGGAGGGAGCGACTAACCGAACATAACGTAAATAAGACATGAGCCCCCCTACAAACAATTGGAGGGAGCGACTAACCGAACATCGCGGGAATGGTAACGGACATCAAAACAAGGAAATAAGAACTTAAAGACATATAATAGGACAACATGACAAAACTAAAAAGATTAGCAACACGGAAAACAACATTAAGAAAATTTTGAACATACCGGGTCTAATTAGTTCTTGTCGCTATTTGTAAAAGACATTTTTATTTACGTAGGAACCAAGAAGGGAACAAATACTCTTTTATCTAGACAAGCATAATTCGAAAGCGAGATTTGATGGAGACGTTTTAAAACAAGTAAGATTATGTATATAATCCAACAAATCAACCACAGTTTCATAAACAAGAAATTATGAAAAAAAGTTTAAACAGTGATGATGAACAATGCCATCAATACAAACAATCACTTCTCACCTCAACTCACTAAGTATGAGAAAGAGCGCCACACATGACGTTGGAAATCCAGGCCCTCTTTAGGACAGGCACACAAATGCGGCGGGATTAAACTTGTTAATGGAATCCCAACCCTCCACGTTTGAATTTGAAGTTGAATTTTGGTGTTTAACGCCACTTTCAGCAATATTTCAGCTATATCATGACGATCAGTTTTAGTGGTGGCAGAAGCTGGAGAACCACCGAACATGGGCAAGTAACTGGTAATTTTTATCACTTGTGGCTGGGAGTCCAGTGCACCCTTTTTGTAATATACAAAGCCGGGCGCGAACCCACGTTTGATAATTAGACGGCAATACATATACATGTATAAACAAACAATAACAAAAAGGTCTATATATTCGCTTCCACTCAAAAACACCACATGATATCACAAAAATGAATGACAACATACATGGAGGGTATAATAGCAGAGCAAAGCTCTTTTTTTTTCATTCACAAATCCGATTGTTAAATGATGATTTGATCTGTGGTGCTTAACGCCACTTTCAGCAATATTTCAGCTATTTCATGACGACCAGTTTTAGTGGTGGAGGAATCCGGAGTACCTGGAGAGAACCACCGACCATGGGCAAGCAACTGGTAATTTTTATCACTTGTGGCACCTTTTTGTAATTTACAAAGCTGGGCGCGAACCCACGCCGTAATGGTGATAGGCTTGTATGAGCTGTTAGATCCAGCGACCTAGCTCATTGAGCCACCCGGGCCCCCTAGATCTTTAACGGCAATACATATATAAACAAACAATAACAAAAAGGTCTATATATTCGCTTCCACTCAAAAACACCACATGATATCACAAAAATGAATGACAACATAACATGGACAGTATAATAGCAGAGCAAAGCTCTTTTTTTTTCATTCACAAATCCCATTGTTAGATGAGAATGGCAGTATTATATATATATAACCGGGGCGGATCCAGGATTTCAAGTTACGGGAGGGAACACACTTGAAAAAAAATGCGCCGAGCGGAGGGAGACGCGAAAATTTTTGGGGTATTTCGTGTGAAAAATCACGATTTTACGCCAAAAAATCATATTTTTTTCAATTTTAGGAGGTGCGCGCACCGGGTGCCCCCCTTCCCCTCCCCCCCCCCCCCCCCCCTTGGATCCGCCCCTGTATAAAACTTAGATATCTTATTTAGTACATATGGGCTGTCCTGGTCTTGATTGAATGGTAGTTGGATTTACCACTATTTATGCAATCAGTGCCTATCACCACTGACGTTATGAATTCGAATCCCGTTTAGGCGAGGTGTACTCGATATAACATTATGTGATAAAGTGTGTCAGTGACTTCCGGTGGTTTTCCCTGTGTACTCCTGTTACCTTCACTAATAAAACTGACCTCCACGATATAACTGAATCAGTGTTGAAAGTGACGTTAAACACCATATCCCTAAACCCATAGCCCAATTAGTGTATGCGACGAGTTTCTGGAATGACCTACATCAGGATGACGAAAGTTGGAAATCCATATATCTTGAAAGTGTTTAGAAAGCAAGAACACAAAAGGACTTAAACGGAATATTTAAAATCAGCTAAAGTTACCTACGCTTGATTTATAATATGAATATATTTCTGTAAAATAGAATCGATGCCTTTAACTATTATCTAACTGTTAAATAATAATAGGTTATTATACAGTGTTATGTACAATATGGAAAGATATTGTACGAGTCTGTATTGTATTGTAAACCCGTATTGGAAGAGACGCCTCAGTCGTCGAGTCCAATACGGGTTTTCAATACAATACGGACGAGTACAATATATTTCCATATTGTACATAACACTGTATAATGACCTATTTATTATACAGCTGAAATGATCAATACTATAACAACAATTTGATGTTTAACTTTTAATACAGTCTAAATAGAACAACTGCACAACAGTATTTCGTTAGGAAAATGTTCTGTATCAATACAGATCTCGTAATATCTAAAATAAATTAAAAACAGCAAAATAACTGATCAACAATTATTCTAAACAACTTGTTTTCCCTCAAACTGTTAAATATCGAACAAGTTAATTTGATTGTAGATTACAATTAAAAATAATTGACTAGCAGACGACAAACACCAACGAGTTACTTCCCTTACATAATGTACAATACGAAAAAAAAACGTATTGGAAGTCCAATGCGAAAAAAATACGGCTTCCGGTTGTACAACACGAGAAAAATAATGTACGTCACATGTCTTAAATGGGTGTTTTTGATTGGATTAAAACTATAGCTGTATAATAATACATCTTGTCTTATATTCATATCGTGAAGAAAACGAATTATGGATCATATATCAATAGAATAAAAATATTATACATTCATTAATTTCAGTGAAAAAAACCAACAAAAGGATAAATATTAGCAAAAAATATCAGACGACACAGTTTATCGGGAAATAAAACCGACAAATAACTGTTGGTGAATTGCCAGTGCACATATGAACATTCATAGAAAAGAAATCGATATCGGTATTATAGGTTCTTTTAGAAGATATGCAAATACAGTCAAATTTCCCATACTGTTTAATATGGCTAATTCATGACAAAAGAAATACGACTGGTGGCACTAGTAGAGCAGGATCTGTCTACCCTTCCGGAGCACTTGAGTTCATCCCCAGTTTTTAGTGGGGTTTGTGTTGCTTGGTCTTTAGTTTATGTGTATATGTTTAAGATCGTTGTTTGTCCTTTTGTCCTTTATCTGTAAGCCATTGTGTTGTCTGTCCTTTGCTTTACGGATTCTGATTACACCTTTGATATCTTCAAACTCTTCTTATCTGTCCAGAACACATCAGTTAACCCTAAGATTTGTGTGAGGTTCGTGTAGTTCAATCTTCAGTGTTCTTTGTCAACAATTGTTTATACATTTGGGATTTTACTTTTTGCCATTGTATTGCCTGTCTTTCGATTTACTGTTGCGGAATCCCAGTTCGACATCTTCAAACTTTTCTTAACTTAAAACAAACAAAATATTAATATCCGGTTAATTCATTAAAAAGTTAGTAACTTCTGATTGCCACACAAATGAGTTCCTTAAAGCACAAAGATATACAGATTGGTATCGTGTTTGTAAGTTAAATACCTCTTTGTAGATTTCGAAAACGAGTATTCGCATTGTAAACATTACTATAAAAAACATTTTATATTACCTATACGTAGTTGAAAAAAATTGTGCATGCTATGCGCCTCCAATGGTATCTGATATTCCTATTCCTATTATATTTACTGCTCGTATGTATTGTAGTATATATGTAGGAGTTGGGTTTATGGGGTTTAACGCCACTTTCAACACTATTTCAGTTATATCGTGGCGGTCAGTTTTATTGGTGGAAAAAAGAAAAAAGAAAAAATCACCGACCTGCCGCAAGTCGCTGAAAACTTGTTCACATAATGTTGTATCGAGTACACCTCGACATGATCTGGATTCGAATTCACAACGTTATTGGTGGTATGCACTGATTGTATAGATAGCTATACATCCAACTATCATACGAGCACGACCACGTCGGCCCCTGTTATATACGATGTATGTATAATATAGGTAGTAAAGTATTATTATAAAAACACCTTATATAAAACGAGTAGGTACCTTGTAAACGAGTAGGTACCTTGTAAACGAGTAGGTACCTTGTAAACGCTACAAAAGACTAATATCTGTTCGTACCAACCCTTCATACTTTTCCATTTACAGTCTAAGGTCGTTGACCCGACTGTCCAATCTGACCCTCCATTTACAGTCTAAGGTCGTTGACCCGACTGTCCAATCTGACCCTCATTTTTGTATAGTTTTTCATGTATACGTTTTGAACTTTTGTCCTAGGAGTCATGGTCTTTAACCTACATACCGCACCGGTGGCATAATGGTTAGCATGTTCTCCTCGAGTGCTGTTTATCGTGGGTTCGAGCCCCGGTCTGGTCAAGCCAAAGATAATAAAATAGGTATTTGTTGCTTCTCCGCTAAGCACGCATCATTAAGGAGAAAGAGCAAAGAATGGTTGGCTCGGAATAAGAATGATGTGTCCGAGTGGAGCGACATGTCTATCCGCGAACTGTTGTTTCAGTGAGCTAGCACTATAAAAATCCAACTCAGCGTGTTGGTCTAGAACAAAGAGGACCTCATCATCATCTCATTGAAGATTAAATTGTTCTCGCCATGATATAGCTGAACATTTGCGCTAAGCAACAATCACTCACTCATTCCGTAACCACCGACCTGTCGCGAGTCACTGACAAACTTTATCACACAATGAGGTATCTGGTAAGCCTTGCATGAGCGGGATATTTAATTCACAACTTCAGTGGTCATAAGCACTGATTGGATAGATAGTTGTAAATCCAACTACCATACGATGGCGACCTCAACGGCCCCTGGAAATAGCATTAATTAAATATTGAATATAGCCAAGCGGTAATCAGAAGTAATTAAATTAAGGAAGTAGTCATTTCTCACTTGTATTCCGCTTTCCACCACCAATAAAACTGACCGCCACGATACGGGATAGTTAAAATCAGCTAAAGTCATTTACGCCTGAGGTAGGAAAACCTTAATCTTAATAATATCAATATATTTCTGTAATAAAAACGTAGATATCAAGTTCAGTGCCCACGACGCGTTTCTGAAATAACATTCATCAGGTACGCTCACAGTCGAAAGATTGAGAGGCCAAGAAATTTAACATTTTGGCAGCGATAGAACTAAAGGGACTAAACAGGACAACCAAAATTGGCAATGGTCATCAATGCATGAAGGAGGAGGAGTTTAGTTTTATTAATATTTGCATTATTTAGGAATGGTCATCAATGCATGAAGGAGGAGGAGTTTAGTTTTATTAATATTTGCATTATTTAGGAATGGTCATCAATGCATGAAAGAGGAGGAGTTTAGTTTTATTAATATTTGCATTATTTAGGAATGGTCATCAATGCATGAAGGAGAAGGAGTTTAGTTTTATTAATATTTGCATTATTTAGGAATGGTCATCAATGCATGAAGGAGGAGGAGTTTAGTTTTATTAATATTTGCATTATTTAGGAATGGTAATATTCCACCAACAGAGGTATCGACCCAGTGATAATAATAAAAACGTAGATATTAAATTTAATCTCCACGATGCGCTTTTGGAATAATCTTCATCAGGTACACTCAAAATCGAAAGATTGGAAAGACAAAAAATGTAAAGTTTAATAATATCAATATCATTAGCTATTATTTTAATGTTAAATAATACATCTCATCTGATATTCATATTGTGAAGAGGAAAATTATGGATCATATATCAATAAAGATGCTATACATTCATTAATTTCAGTGAAAAAAACCAGCAAAAGGATAAATATTAGCAAAAAAATATCAGACGACACAGGTTATAGGGAAATCAAACCGACAAATAACTGTTGGTGAATTGTCAGTGCACATATGAAAATTCATGGAAATGAAATCGATATCAGAATCATGTGTTGATTTAGAAGGACAATCACAATTCCCATACTGCTTAATCGTGTTAATTCATTCATGAATATCATGGGTTTCTGACAAGCACAACACGACTGGTGGCACTATTGGAGAGAGAACTCTTGACCCATCCAGAGGACGTGAGTTCACAACCAATTTCAGTGGGGTTTGTGTAGACCCGATGTTCCAATCTGACCCTCAATTCTGTATAGTTCTTTCATGTAAATAACTTGAACTTTGTCCTATGAGTAATGGTATTTAACCTACAAATTCTGTCAGTTAACTAACAGCATTTATTGACCCTACTTTTGTACTGTCCATCTTTAAGCTGTCATTCATTTTTGTGATCATGTATGGTCTTCCTGAGCGAATCAGTGCATTGTTTATTGTTATTGTTTGTTTATATATGTGTGTGTGTGTGTGTGTGTGTGTGTGTGTGTGTGTGTTTTGCCATTGGAAATCCAATTATCAGGAGGGGAGAATTGGGTTTCATTAACCAGTTTTACCACGCCACATACATGTACCTGTCCCAATCAAGGACCTGGATTTCCAATGTCATGTATCGATGTGTCATTATGATCCTTGATTGTTGGTGAGAGAAGATTATATGTTTTGTTATTATTGGTGAAATTGTTTACGATCATCGCTTAAACTTTCTGAAGAGGCGATTGTTTTGTTGATATTGGTGAAATTGTTTACTATCACTGTTTAAACTTTCTTTAGAGGCTATTGTTCGTATCGATATCGTTCGATATTGGTGGACTTGCTCACCAACACTTTTTTTTATAGTCATTCTCATCCTGAATTTGCAAGAAATTTCTGTCGCTGTGCAATATAAGAAAAACCCTACCAACAATCAGTCTGTCAATCATCATATAGAGAGTTCGTCTAGTACAACTCATTTACGGTAGGTAGCGTGTTCATTTAATGTGTATACGTCTTGATTGTTTCTCTCACTGGTTGCCCTTTAAGTTCATTATCACAGAATAAACACTTCACGGAGTTAGATAGCAAAAACAGTTCGTTATTTGTATGTATTTATTGAACCTAGTAATAGACACCTAGGAATTACTGCCATTTCGTCCATTTAATTATATTTTATGTGATTTAGATTTTGATATATTGTAGAATCAGATGTATATATATAATATCAAAGTGTCTAGTAATTTATTAAAAATAATAATTATAAATCATTTTACAAGCGGTTAACATCAACGTTTGGAAAATGGTTTAGAGTTTTTCTATAGATATTTATGCCATTAGGACCAGAATAAACATAACAATGATTTATGTAAATATAAAATTGATTTATATATATGGTATATATCCAAAATTATTATCTGACCAGGACTCGGGTGACTCAGTGAATTAGGAACCGACCATTTAACTTGAAGGGGGGGGGGGGGGGGGGGGTTATGTTTTTTTGTTTCATTCAGAATTTTTTTTTTCGGACAACACAAGAGTTAGAATATTTTTTCCATGATTTAACATTAGGTTATATGACAAAAACTCTGAATCAGATTATTTTTTTTTCCCTCCACCAAAATCAGAATATTTTTTTCAGCAATATTGGGAATCAGAATATTTTTTTTAGAAAAAAAACAACACCCGGAAGTAGTAAGTTTATTGTCGGGAAATAGTTTGTGTTTCGGGGGACAATAAACTTGCTACTTCCCTCACAACCGGTCTTTAACTGTATATTATTAAATGATAAGGAATTTGCTGTTCGCTGATTGGTTGTACCTCAGAGTGAGTTCACCTCGCGTGGGCCTCAGGGTTTCAACGTTGTCCAAGAAAAGGTTAAAAATTTTAAAAATTTCAAAAATTTCAAAAATTTTAAAAATTTCATAAAATTTCAAAATTTTCAAAACATTTCAAAATTAGAAAATTACAAAAAAAAAATTAAATGTTCAAAATATTTCAAATTTCTAAAATTTCAAAAAAAATTCTAAATTTTCATAAAATTTCAAAATGATAAAATTTTCAAAATGTTTCAACAATTTAAAAATTTTAATATTTAAATACATGTAATGATATTGAAAAATGATAAAGCAATTATTAAGTTTGAAAAATTCCTTATTATTTAATAAAGCAGTTATTGACTTTTAATTTCAGTCTATTCATGACTATACGAACCTGGTCAATGATTAATTGACCGATGCCGTTATACGGACCTGGTCAAAGATTGATTGACCGAGGCCGTTGGCGTCCGTATAGTCATGAGTAGACCTCATTAAAAGTCAATAATTGTATAATATTGACCAGCTGCGCTAACAAAGACAAATAGGGAAAATAAAAACGTAAAGTTTAATATAGCTGAAATATTGCTGAAAGTGGCGTTAAGCACAATAAATCAAATCAAATCATTATTAACTGACCACCATAAAATGTATTTACCCACAGAATCGCGAAATGTTAGGCGGGTTTGCTAATACTACGCAACTGTTTAGGGCTATGCTTTAGGTTGGCTTTTTTCTATTGTTGTCCTTCCCTTAGTTGTGTTCGAGCTGACATTGTTTGCCTATTAATTATACATATTCTATTGTTCAAAAAAACAAAAAGATAAGAAACAAGTTAAATAATTTAAATATTACATTCACCTATATTCATTACAAAATACATAATTGAACATTATAATGCTGAATGTATACTTTGTGTTGGATTGGGTCAGGTCATTGAAACATGGGCAACCTAAGCATTAATGTGCCGAGACATCTCGACTACGATGGCTATGTGTGCACTCAACAGTTCGCATAACAGTCTGGGTTTTCCTTCCTTTTTAAGCCCGTTATCACGCTATAACTGGGGGGAGGGGGAGGGGGTTGCTGAAAGTGGCGACAAACACAAATAACCTTGACCTTTGTTAAGAAAAACATAATATCTAAAAACAAAATATTAGCCTTATAAAATTTGATGGATATTTGTGTATCAATATGTTACAATTGGATTTAATAACGATTCATTACAAGTAAAACAAACCTAATAGAAAAAGCCATAACAATAGGAAATAGATAAAAAAAAATAGATTTAGTTAACGATATTCTGAAGAAATAGATTTAGTTAACGATATTCTGAAGAAATGATATTTGAATTGTCAAATAAGAATAATTTCATATATATAAATTCGAAATTTTATAGATCACAAAAGATTGTATTGGCAATTATAGTTTGGTCCAAAGTTCAACATTGTTTTGCATTTTATGTCTTTCGGTGGAAACATAAAATTAATGTGTAAGACAATCATCATCATCATCTCTAAATATCTCATATAAGTCTAAGAAGTTTACACAGCACCAAATGTATAACTAAAGCAGTAACAAATAATCACTGTTTTAAAATGACAGAAATTCCGTCTCACCGAGAGACTTTTTCCATGTCAAAAATTCGATCTGTAGCATCTGAAGATCCTTTCGAGATGCATACTTTGGACAGTATTTAAAAACATCAATATATAATTATTTACATTATAAAGTAACAAAATTAAAATATCATTTATAAATGCAAAAATGAAATCTAGATCATATACTAAACTATTTAAAATGCTATGAAATATATTTCATCTTACGTAATATTTTTGAACTTGTCACAACGAGTGTTGGCTAAAAGTGAAAACTGTCAAAATGTGTTCCTCCACTTTGAATAAATACATGTGACATATATAACAAATAGTTCATGGCACTGAGGGTCATATGGCAGTATATGGACCGGTCCGTCACCAAAGAAATATTATATGGACTGAAGCTTCTGAGGTCCATATAATATTTTTTTGGTGACGGACCGGTCCATATACTGCCATATGACCCGAAGTGACATGAACTATTTGCTATATTATACCTTTTATCTAAAATAAAAATGCAGGTACCGTTCCGGAACCGAATCGAAAACGAGGCAGTCCAGTCCCGGTCCATATAACGTTATAGTGACCGGCTGCGCTAACAAAGACAAATAGGGAAAATAAAAACGTAAAGAGTAATATATACATATATTATACTCTACGTTTTTATTTTCCCTATTTAGTCAATATAACGTTACATGGACCGGGACTGGACTGCCTCGTTTTCGCTTCGGTTCCGGACCGGTCCCTGCATTATTATTTTAGATAAAAAGTATAATATAGCAAATAGTTCATGTCATTTCGGGTCATATGGCAATATATGGACCGGTCCGTCACCAAAAAAATAGTATATGGACCTCAGAAGCTTCGGTCCATATAATATTTTTTTGGTGACGGACAGGTCCATATACTGCCATATGACCCTCAGTGCCATGAACTATTTGCTATATGTGAGATAACGTTCATGCGCAACGGTTATACAAATATATAGAAACGCGGGAAAATATTACTACGTTAGATATTGCAGTTTGCATTCATATTCTTCACCGTATTACACTATTAAATCAAGGATTTAATAGTTTATGCTAAATAATATTCATGCGCAACGTATATAACGTTTATGTGTACGAGACTTAAAAACTGGGATAAGGGCGAGGTTCACCGAGGCTTTCCCAAGTTTTGTACCGAATACACATAAACTGTATATTTTAAGACACTGCATTAATAGTGTGTTTATCCTGCAGAAAAATTACATTAATCCATTGGCGTTTATATTTTGAATTAAAAAATACAATTATATAATTATCCATGTATTGCCCCTTTTGATATTTTCTGTCAATAGGAGTTGAACTAGACTCAAAAAAAATCCCTAAGCTCAACAGGTAACACGTGGAATGAGTAATAAAACAAGTTATATTTCGGTCAGCGTTATCCAGTCAATGCAATTTGCTTACTCAAATAGAAAAAGAAAATTGAATGTTCAAAATATTTCAAAATTTCAAAAATTTCAAAAAAAATTCTAAATTTTCATAAAATTTCAAAATCATAAAATTTTCAAAATGTTTCAACAATTTAAACATTTTAATATTTAAATACATGTAATGATATTGAAAAATGATAAAGAAATTATTAAGTTTGAAAAATTCCTTATTATTTAATAAAGCAGTTATTGACTTAATTTCAGTCTACTCATGACTATACGGACCTGGTCAATGATTAATTGACCGAGGCCGTTATACGGACCTGGTCAATGATTGATTGACCGAGGCCGTTGGCGTCCGTATAGTCATGAGTAGACCTCATTAAAAGTCAATAATTGTATAATATTGACCAGCTGCGCTAACAAAGACAAATAGGGAAAATAAAAACGTAAAGTTTAATATAGCTGAAATATTGCTGAAAGTGGCGTTAAGCACAATAAATCAAATCAAATTATTATTAACTGACCACCATAAAATGTATTTACCCACAGAATCGCGAAATGTTAGGCGGGTTTGCTAATACTACGCAACTGTTTAGGGCTATGCTTTAGGTTGGCTTTTTTCTATTGTTGTCCTTCCCTTAGTTGTGTTCGAGCTGACATTGTTTGCCTATTAATTATACATATTCTATTGTTCAAAAAAACAAAAAGATAAGACACACGTTAAATAATTTAAATATTACATTCTCCTATATCCATTACAAAATACATAATTGAACATTATAATGCTGAATGTATACCTTGTGTTGGATTGGGTCAGGTCATTGAAACATGAGCATCCTAAGCATTAATGTGCC
Source organism: Bathymodiolus septemdierum (assembly GCA_963383655.1). Classification (NCBI taxonomy): domain Eukaryota; kingdom Metazoa; phylum Mollusca; class Bivalvia; order Mytilida; family Modiolidae; genus Bathymodiolus; species Bathymodiolus septemdierum. Next base: position 51,132,869 of record OY726527.1, read on the forward strand.
GAGACATCTAGACTACGATGGCTATGTGTGCACTCAACAGTTCGCATAACAGTCTGGGTTTTCCTTCCTTTTTAAGCCCGTTATCACGCTATAACTGGGGGGATGGGGAGGGGGTTGCTGAAAGTGACGACAAACACAAATAACCTTGACCTTTGTTAAGAAAAACATAACATCTAAAAACAAAATATTAGCCTTATAACATTTGATGGATATTTGTGTATCAATATGCTACAATTGGATTTAATAACGATTCATTACAATTAAAACAAACCTAATAGAAAAAGCCATAACAATAGGAAATAGATAAAAAAAAAATAGATTTAGTTAACGATATTCTGAAGAAATAGATTTAGTATAACGATATTCTGAAGAAATGATATTTGAATTGTCAAATAAGAATAATTTCATATATATAAATTCGAAATTTTATAGATCACAAAAGATTGTATTGGCAATTATAGTTTGGTCCAAAGTTCAACATTGTTTTGCATTTTATGTCTTTCGGTGGAAACATAAAATTAATATGTAAGACAATCATCATCATCATCTCTAAATATCTCATATAAGTCTAAGAAGTTTACACAGCACCAAATGTATAACTAAAGCAGTAACAAATAATCACTGTTTTAAAATGACAGAAATTCCGTCTCACCGAGAGACTTTTTCCATGTAAAAACTTCGATCTGTAGCATCTGAAGATCCTTTCGAGATGCATACTTTGGAGAGTATTTAAAAACATCAATATATAATTATTTACATTATAAAGTAACAAAATTAAAATATCATTTATAAATGCAAAAATGAAATCTAGATCATATACTAAACTATTTAAAATGCTATGAAATATATTTCATCTTACGTAATATTTTTGAGCTTGTCACAACGAGTGTTGGCTAAAAGTGAAAACTGTCAAAATGTGTTCCTCCACTTTGAATAAATACATGTGACATATATAACAAATAGTTCATGGCACTGAGGGTCATATGGCAGTATATGGACCGGTTCGTCACCAAAGAAATATTATATGGACTGAAGCTTCTGAGGTCCATATAATATTTTTTTGGTGACGGACCGGTCCATATACTGCCATATGACCCGAAGTGACATGAACTATTTGCTATATTATACCTTTTATCTAAAATCAAAATGCAGGTACCGTTCCGGAACCGAATCGAAAACGAGGCAGTCCAGTCCCGGTCCATATAACGTTATAGTGACCGGCTGCGCTAACAAAGACAAATAGGGAAAATAAAAACGTAAAGAGTAATATATACATATATTATACTTTACGTTTTTATTTTCCCTATTTAGTCAATATAACGTTACATGGACCGGGACTGGACTGCCTCGTTTTCGCTTCGGTTCCGGACCGGTCCCTGCATTATTATTTTAGATAAAAAGTATAATATAGCAAATAGTTCATGTCACTTCGGGCCATATGGCAATATATGGACCGGTCCGTCACCAAAAAAATAGTATATGGACCTCAGAAGCTTCGGTCCATATAATATTTTTTTGGTGACGGACAGGTCCATATACTGCCATATGACCCTCAGTGCCATGAACTATTTGCTATATGTGAGATAACGTTCATGCGCAACGGTTATACAAATATATAGAAACGCGGGAAAATATTATTACGTTAGATATTGCAGTTTGCATTCATATTCTTCACCGTATTACACTATTAAATCAAGGATTTAATAGTTTATGCTAAATAATATTCATACGCAACGCATATAACGTTTATGTGTACGAGGCTTAAAAACTGGGATAAGGGCGAGGTTCACCGAGGCTTTCCCAAGTTTTGTACTGAATACACATAAACTGTATATTTTAAGACACTGCATTAATAGTGTGTTTATCCTGCAGAAAAATTACATTAATCCATTGACGTTTATATTTTGAATTAAATAATACAATTATATAATTATCCATGTATTGCCCCTTTTGATATTTTCTGTCAATAGGAGTTGAACTGGACTCAAAAAAAATCCCAAAGCTCAACAGGTAACACGTGGAATGAGTAATAAAACAAGTTATATTTCGGTCAGCGTTATCCAGTCAATGCATTTTGCTTACTCAAATAGAAAAAGAAAATTAAATGTTCAAAATATTTCAACAATTTAAAAATTTTAATATTTAAATACATGTAATGATATTGAAAAATGATAAAGCAATTATTAAGTTTGAAAAATTCCTTATTATTTAATAAAGCAGTTATTGACTTTTAATTTCAGTCTACTCATGACTATACGGACCTGGTCAATGATTAATTGACCGAGGCCGTTATACAGACCTGGTCAATGATTGATTGACCGAGGCCGTTGGCGTCCGCATAGTCATGAGTAGACCTCATTAAAAGTCAATAATTGTATAATATTGACCAGCTGCGCTAACAAAGACAAATAGGGAAAATAAAAACGTAAAGTTTAATATAGCTGAAATATTGCTGAAAGTGGCGTTAAGCACAATAAATCAAATCAAATTATTATTAACTGACCACCATAAAATGTATTTACCCACAGAATCGCGAAATGTTAGGCGGGTTTGCTAATACTACGCAACTGTTTAGGGCTATGCTTTAGGTTGGCTTTTTTCTATTGTTGTCCTTCCCTTAGTTGTGTTCGAGCTGACATTGTTTGCCTATTAATTATACATATTCTATTGTTCAAAAAAACAAAAAGATAAGACACACGTTAAATAATTTAAATATTACATTCTCCTATATCCATTACAAAATACATAATTGAACATTATAATGCTGAATGTATACCTTGTGTTGGATTGGGTCAGGTCATTGAAACATGAGCAACCTAAGCATTGATGTGCCGAGACATCTAGACTACGATGGCTATGTGTGCACTCAACAGTTCGCATAACAGTCTGGGTTTTCCTTCCTTTTTAAGCCCGTTATCACGCTATAACTGGGGGGAGGGGGAGGGGGTTGCTGAAAGTGACGACAAACACAAATAACCTTGACCTTTGTTAAAAAAAACATAATATCTAAAAACAAAATATTAGCCTTATAAAATTTGATGGATATTTGTGTATCAATATGTTACAATTGGATTTAATAACGATTCATTACAAGTAAAACAAACCTAATAGAAAAAGCCATAACAATAGGAAATAGATAAAAAAAAAAATAGATTTAGTTAACGATATTCTGAAGAAATAGATTTAGTATAACGATATTCTGAAGAAATGATATTTGAATTGTCAAATAAGAATAATATCATATATATAAATTCGAAATTTTATAGATCACAAAAGATTGTATTGGCAATTATAGTTTGGTCCAAAGTTCAACATTGTTTTGCATTTTATGTCTTTCGGTGGAAACATAAAATTAATGTGTAAGACAATCATCATCATCATCTCTAAATATCTCATATAAGTCTAAGAAGTTTACACAGCACCAAATGTATAACTAAAGCAGTAACAAATAATCACTGTTTTAAAATGACAGAAATTCCGTCTCACCGAGAGACTTTTTCCATGTAAAAACTTCGATCTGTAGCATCTGAAGATCCTTTCGAGATGCATACTTTGGACAGTATTTAAAAACATCAATATATAATTATTTACATTATAAAGTAACAAAATTAAAATATCATTTATAAATGCAAAAATGAAATCTAGATCATATACTAAACTATTTAAAATGCTATGAAATATATTTCATCTTACGTAATATTTTTGAACTTGTCACAACAAGTGTTGGCGAAAAGTGAAAACTGTCAAAATGTGTTCCTCCACTTTGAATAAATACATGTGACATATATAACAAATAGTTCATGGCACTGAGGGTCATATGGCAGTATATGGACCGGTTCGTCACCAAAGAAATATTATATGGACTGAAGCTTCTGAGGTCCATATAATATTTTTTTGGTGACGGACCGGTCCATATACTGCCATATGACCCGAAGTGACATGAACTATTTGCTATATTATACCTTTTATCTAAAATAAAAATGCAGGTACCGTTCCGGAACCGAATCGAAAACGAGGCAGTCCAGTCCCGGTCCATATAACGTTATAGTGACCGGTTGCGCTAACAAAGACAAATAGGGAAAATAAAAACGTAAAGAGTAATATATACATATATTATACTTTACGTTTTTATTTTCCCTATTTAGTCAATATAACGTTACATGGACCGGGACTGGACTGCCTCTTTTTCGATTCGGTTCCGGACCGGTGCCTGCATTATTATTTTAGATAAAAAGTATAATATAGCAAATAGTTCATGTCACTTCGGGTCATATGGCAATATATGGACCGGTCCGTCACCAAAAAAATAGTATATGGACCTCAGAAGCTTCGGTCCATATAATATTTTTTGGGTGACGGACAGGTCCATATACTGCCATATGACCCTCAGTGCCATGAACTATTTGCTATATGTGTGATAACGTTCATGCGCAACGGTTATACAAATATATAGAAACGCGGGAAAATATTATTACGTTAGATATTGCAGTTTGCATTCATATTCTTCACCGTATTACACTATTAAATCAAGGATTTAATAGTTTATGCTAAATAATATTCATTCGCAACGCATATAACGTTTATGTGTACGAGGCTTAAAAACTGGGATAAGGGCGAGGTTCACCGAGGCTTTCCCAAGTTTTGTACTGAATACACATAAACTGTATATTTTAAGACACTGCATTAATAGTGTGTTTATCCTGCAGAAAAATTACATTAATCCATTGACGTTTATATTTTGAATTGAATAATACAATTATATAATTATCCATGTATTGCCCCTTTTGAAATTTTCTGTCAATAGGAGTTGAACTAGACTCAAAAAAAATCCCAAAGCTCAACAGGTAACACGTGGAATGAGTAATAGAACAAGTTATATTTCGGTCAGCGTTATCCAGTCAATGCATTTTGCTTACTCAAATAGAAAAAGTGCGGCGGAAAATAGTTTCCGCTATACGTAGAAACGCGGAAAATGTTATTACTTTCGATCTTGCAGTTTGTATACAATACCACCGTTTTACACTATTACATCATGGATTTAAAAGTTTATGCTAAATACTATTCGTACCCAACGTCCATACAAATAATGTCCGGTATGCTTAGAAACTCGAGAAATGGTTGGTACATTAGACCTTGCAGTTTGTTTTCAAACTTTTTACAACATCATACAACATCACCGTATTAAACTATTAAATCAATGAATTTTAGAGAATCGTCTGGCATTATCTTTATCAACGCCTTATTAAGATTATTACATCACTTGCGTGCAGATGGCGAACGATTATATTAGCAATTAGATTTTGCTCAAAATTGACTGTTGCTTCATTACTATGTCTTACGATGACAATGTATACTTATACTATTTCATGTAGTGATGCTTAAGTCACTCGGGTGTCTTTCATAGACCTATTGTTATGCATAAGACAACGTCTATGTCTCTTAACGGTATCGATTTGGCTTATCACTTTTACGGTTTGAGATTCAGCTCATTACTATCATGTAGACACCGCTGTTTACGAATAAGACAATATTCTAATTTATTGCATCACAAACTTAATTTACATTACATACATCTATGAATTGCCATTTAGTCAAATGTATTGCTATTAGTCCTACATTTTTAACATTTTCTTATAAAAAAAAAACCGGAGACTTTGAGCCGTAATGAAAGCGGGAGGTTTGGCGCTTTAAAATCTGATTCAACCTAGCATTTCTTTAGAAATGCCTGTACCAAGTCATGGTCATTACGGTTTTCACAGTTTTCCGGTTGTTGACTGATTTTGTCTGTTTATATAATTATGAGTTTTGACTTTCCCTTTGAAAGATTGTTCGGAGTTCGATAATTTTGTTATTACCCTTATTCCCAATGGGATTTATCTTTCAACAACATTGTTTTTCCCTCTATATATATTTATATATAATATTTTTATATTGCGGATGTGGTCGAGTGAAATAGGGCGCTGGACATCAGGCTAAGTGATTGGTGATGCAGTGTATCAATGATGTGAGTTCAAATCCCGTCGAGGGAAGAACAAAAAATTGTCAGCTCAAAGATCTAATTCTAACATTGTTTAGTTTAATTATATATTGAGATTGTTGAAATAATCAGTCTATCATTAGATTATGTTGTATTTTATATACACTATATTAAGGTTATTCCGATGCCCAAATGGAACACTGAGTTGATACCTGTTGGACTGTTAATCCTCGAGGGTATCATTCGTCCAGCAGTCGGAGTTGCGCCATGATATGAATGTTGACATATATTTATCATCGAAATTTCCAAATTCAAAAATTGTAATTATGATAAAACCTAAGGTATATTTTCATTTGATAAAGAGGATATGGATATAGTGTTTCCGCATGAGCAAACTCTTTGATGGCATCAATCGTGTTATTGACGACGACAAATATTTAACGTTAAATCAGAAAAGGTGTTATTAAAACAACTATTAGAAAAGTTTGAAGATACCCAAGGGATAATCAGAACCCATAAATCACAGACGGACGGACAGACAATACAGTAGCGAAGATACCAAAAGGATAATCAGAACCAATAAATCACAGACGGACGGACAGACAATACAGTAGCGAAGATACCTAAGGGATAATCAGAATCCATAAATCACAGACGGACGGACAGACAATACAGTAGCGAAGATATCAAAGGGATAATCAGAACCTATAAATCTAAGAAGGACAGACAATACAATGGCCAAGATACCCAAGGGATAATCAGAATCCATAAATCTAAGAAGGACAGACAATACAATGGCCAAGATACCCAAGGGATAATCAGAACTCATAAATCTAAGAAGGACAGACAATACAATGGCCAAGATACCCAAGGGGTAATCAGAACCCATAAATCTAAGTATGACAGACAATACAATGGCCAAGATGCCAAAGGGATAATCAGAACCTATAAATAAGAGACGGACGGACAGACAATACAGTAGCGAAGATACCAAAGGGATAATCAGAACCCATAAATCACAGACGGACGGACAGACAATACAGTAGCGAAGATATCAAAGGGATAATCAGAACCTATAAATCTAAGAAGGACAGACAATACAATGGCCAAGATACCCAAGGGATAATCAGAATCCATAAATCTAAGAATGACAGACAATACAATGGCCAAGATACCCAAGGGATAATCAGAACCCATAAATCTAAGAAGGACAGACAATACAATGGCCAAGATACCCAAGGGGTAATCAGAACCCATAAATCTAAGTATGACAGACAATACAATGGCCAAGATGCCAAAGGGATAATCAGAACCCATAAATCACAGACGGACGGACAGACAATACAGTAGCGAAGATAACAAAGGGATAATCAGAACCTATAAATCTAAGAAGGACAGACAATACAATGGCCAAGATACCCAAGGGATAATCAGAATCCATAAATCTAAGTATGACAGACAATACAATGGCCAAGATGCCAAAGGGATAATCAGAACCCATAAATCACAGACGGACGGACAGACAATACAGTAGCGAAGATAACAAAGGGATAATCAGAACCCATAAATCACAGACGGGCGGACAGACAATACAGTAGCGAAGATACCAAAGGGATAATCAGAACCCATAAATCTAAGAAGGACAGACAATACAATGGCCAAGATACCCAAGGGATAATCAGAACCCAAAAATTTAAGAAGGACAGACAATGCAATGGCCAAAATACCCAAGGGGTAATGAGAACCCATAAATCTAAGTAGGACAGACACTACAATGGCCAATATACCAAAGGGATAATCAGAACCCATAAATCTAAGAAGGACAGACAACACAATGGCCAAGATACCAAAGGGATAATCAGAACCCATAAATCTAAGTAGGACAGACAATACAATGGCCAATATACCCAAAGGATAATCAGAGCCCATAAATTTAAGAAGGACAGACAATACAATGGTCAAGATACCCAAGGGATAATCAGAACCCATAAATCTAAGTAGGACAGACACTACAATGGCCAAGATACCAAAGGGATAATCAGAACCTATAAATCTAAGTAGGACAGACAATACAATGGCCAGGATACCCAAGGGATAATCAGAACCCATAAATCTAAGTAGGACACAATACAATGGTCAAGATACCCAAGGGATAATCAGAACCCAAAAATCTAAGTAGGACAGACAATACAATGGTCAATATACCCAAAGGATAATCAGAGCCCATAAATCTAAGAAGGACAGACAATACAATGGTCAAGATACCCAAGGGATAATCAGAACCCATACATCTAAGTAGGACAGACACTACAATGGCCAAGATACCAAAGGGATAATCAGAACCTATAAATCTAAGTAGGACAGACAATACAATGGCCAGGATACCCAAGGGATAATCAGAACCCAAAAATGTAAGAAGGACAGACAATGCAATGGCCAAGATACCCAAGGGGTAATCAGAACCCATAAATCTAAGTAGGACAGACACTACAATGACCAAGATACCCAAAGGATAATCAGAGCCCATAAATCTAAGAAGGACAGACAATACAATGGTCAAGATACCAAAGGGATAATCAGAACCCATAAATCTAAGAAGGACAGGAAACACAATGACCAAGAGAAAAGGGAAAAATAACAAAACAATCTACAGAACACTACACAGATGCCTAAAGATCGAGCATAAGGAACACCACTAAAAACCGGGAGAGAACTCAGGTGCTCCGGAAGGGAAAAATAACAAAATGATCTACAGAACACTACACAGATAACTAAAGATCGAGCAACAGGAACACCACTAATAACCGGGAGAGAACTCAGGTGCTCCGGAAGGGGTAAAATAACAAAGCGATATACAGAACACTACACAGATAACTAAAGATCGAGCAACAGCAACACCACTAAAAACCGGGAGAGAACTCAGGTGCTCCGGAAGGGGTAAATAACAAAACGATCTACAGAACACTACACAGATAACTAAAGATCGAGCAACAGCAACACCACTAAAAACCGGGAGAGAAATTAGGTGCTCCGGAAGGGTTAGCAGTACCGGCTCTACATGTTTATAAATGTATATATCAATTTATAATGTACTTTAATCTTGCATTTTTGAATAAAATCAAAACCAACTTCTTTGAGAACTATTAAATGATGTAACAGTACAATGATATAAGTGGTACCAGTCAATTATATCTCTTCGGGCATCCGGTCTTCAGGGTATAAGCATCACATTATTAATAACGCACTTTAAGAACATGAGCTCCTTTATTACATACTTTGCTTCTTTCGGGAGAATTAGATTGTTAAAATTGTACATATAGCATATGATTTGTTACCAATTGTTATACAATTTTAATGGTGTAGTTTTTTAATCCTGAACTTTATTTTAATGATGTATTTTTAATTCTGAACTTTATTTTAGTTTCGTATCTTTTCCCTTATTAAACCAACTCAACATTCCTAAAGTGACATTAACTGGTCTGATAATGAATGGAGACATTAGGAATTAATGATAGTCGACGTCTTATCAAGCTAAAATTAAGATTTATTATGGAACCCTTCACGTTACAAGAAGAACACAGTAATGTGTATTAACACCTTACCTGATTATTATAGTTGAGACTCTATAGGGTGTGTTGTTATAGTATAGTGTTTGTATGACAGATAGAGTAGGTAATTATACTATAATGATAATGTACTTTAGTGTAGTGAACATTACATTGTCGCAATAGTTGAGACTCTAGAGAGGGTGTGTTATTATCGTAGTATAGTATACCTTACGTTTGTATTTTCTCTATTTGTCTTTATTAGCGAACCGGTCAATATAACAGTATATTGACCGGGTCCGGTCAATATAATGTTTTCTTCCGGATTTTGTCCGAACTCGTTTTTGGCCTTAGATATACAATAACAAAAACATGCCGTCTGACAGATTTCCAAGTATGGAGTATAATATAACAAATAGTTCATGACACCTCAAGCCAAATTGCAGTTTATAGACTGGTTTGTCAGCCACAAAATAGTATATGGACCTCAGTTCACTTCGGTCCATATAATATGTTGTGGGTGACATCCCGGTCCATAAACTGCCATATGGCCCTCAGTGCCATGAACTATTTGCTAAATAGGGTTAGTATGATAGGTAGAGTAGGTAATTATATTATAATGATACTGTACTATTACAAGATCACAAATGATGAGGGTCTAGAGGAAATGTTCCATTATTATGCTTTCTGTAAGAAATTTCTCTGAAACTCGTATCATCAACATGCTCGAGTTTTTGATTGACAACATATTTGTTATCTTTGGTGGACGTGTTTTTCAACAGACAGTCGGCATACCTATGGGTAACAGTTGTGCTCTTCTTCTCGCCGACTTGTTCCATTATTCGTATGAGGCAGACTTCATACAAGGGCTTCTCAATAAAAACGATAAGAAACTAGCCCGATCCTTTAATTTCACGTTCCGCTATATAGATGATGTCCTTTCGCTAAATCATCCTAGGTTTGGTGATTTCGTTGATCGCATCTATCCCATTGAGCTTGAAATAAAGGATACCATAGATATAGATACGTCTGCTTCATACCTTTACCTACACCTCGAAATTGACAGTGATGGGCGGTTAAGAACGCAACTTTATGACAAAAGAGATGATTTCAATTTTACCATTGTGAACTTTTCATTCATATGTAGCAACATTCCAGCAGTACCTGCATATGGAGTATATATCTCAGTTGATACGATATTCCAGAGCTTGTGGTTCCTATCACGATTTCCTTGATAGAGGGTTGCTGCTAACAAGGAAGCTACTGAACCAAGGGTTCCTTTTAGTTAAGTTGAAGTCATCACGTCGAAAATTTTACTGTCGTCACCACGACTTGGTTGATCGCTATGGAGTATCTGTGTCACAAATGACTACGTTTTGTTCCACCTGTTTAGTTTAATTTTAGCTTAAACATATTTTATTTGCTCAAATGTGCAAAAAGGATAAGACACAGGTTAAGCAAACTTATGAAGTCTTCTCCTATATACAATAAGTTGCAACATTATTTGATAGAGCATGCATGTATATAAATATTTTTTACATTAATATGTGTAGATTGAACTAAAACAGAGAATGAAGAAAGGAATGAGAGAGAGGGTTAGTGGTGATGATGTGTGCGATTGTTGTTTTGGTGAACAACTAGACAACAAGAAATCTTTCAGACCTCTTTATATATTCAAACACGTGCATAAAAATAATTTCGTTCTGTTCATACGGGAGAATAGGATTACCACAGGTCTAAGGCACAATAATTAGGTAGCCAGTTGAGATTTTGAAAAAATGTATAGCTTATATTTGAATAATGGGAACAATCGAAGAAGAAATGATAGGTGTCTTCGCGATTGGCACCACAAGGACAAGACGGATCTGAGACTATATTTACTTGGAACAAATCGTAATTCAAAAAAGAAGTAAAACATCGAAGCTGGGTTAAAATAATATTAAGTTTTCGAGGTCCAATTTCGTAAACACCTCCTGGTCCTTTCCTCGTTCATGACTTATCACCGGGTTTGTAACTAGATTAACACGACAGGTGTCACTAGTGGAGCAGGAACTGCTTACCCTTCTGGAACACCTGAGTTTACCCCCGGTTTTGAGTGGGGTTCGTGTTACTCGATCTTTAGTGTTATGTGTATGTTTTGTGTATAGTTGTTTGTCCGTTTGTACTTTTTCCTTTGGCCATTGTGTTGTCTGTTCTTCTTCGATATACGGATTCTGATTACCTCCCTTTGGTATCTTCAAGCTCTTCTTTTATAGTTAAAGTTATATAATTTCATATAGATTTGTAACGTAAAAGACTACTAAGCATTTTATCACGCAGTTGCATACCAATAGTCAATATTAACTTGTGTAGTCCATATACGAAATAAAAACCAAAATAAAATTGAAGAATAAATAAATAGCATAAAACACAAAACAAAGTAAAACGACATGATAAATACTACTTAATAAGTTACCAATGTATTCACCCAAGTTTACGACATGATAAATACTATATAATAAGCTACGACATGATAAATACTATTTAATAAGTTACGATTGTATTCACCCAAGTTTCTACTTATCAACATGGAGAGTTATACAATTATGATGAATATCACAGACAGAAGCTGTTTTGAGAAACTATTGCACAATTTATAAAGAGAGAGACAGTCCGTATACTACTATTACTAATATTGTGTTAATTATTGACCATGCGAGAAATGTGGCTAGGGTGGAAGACATGATGCGCTCCATCTTCCTCCCCTGCGGGTCGTGCACTATGTCTTCCTCTCCTGCGGGTCGTGCGCTATGTCTTCCTCCCCTGCGGGTCCTGCACTATGTCTTCCTCTCCTGTTGGTCGTACACTATGTCTTCCTCTCCTGAGGGTCGTGCACTATGTCTTCCTCTCCTGCGGGTCGTGCACTATGTCTTCCTCCCCTGCGGGTCGTGCACTATGTCTTCCTCTCGTGCGGACCGTGCACTACATCTTCCTCCCCTTTGCGGGTCGTGCACCATGTCTTCCTCTCCTGCGAGTCGTGCACTATGTCTTCATCTCCTGCGGGTCGGGCACTATGTCTTCCTCTTCTGCGGGTCGTGCATTATGTCTTCCTCCCCTGTGGGTCGTGCACTATGTCTTCCTCCCCTGCGGGTCGTGCACCATGTCTTCCTTCCCTGCGGGTCGTCCACTATGTTTTCCTCCCCTTCGGGTCGTGCACTGTGTCTTCCTCCCCTGCATGTCGTGCACTATGTCTTCCTCCCCTGTGGGTCGTGCACTATGTCTTCCTCTCCTGTGGGTCATGCACTATCTTTTCCGCCCTGGCCACTATTTTTGCATAGGCAATGCTTAATACAACATTATTATATAAGATCATTTGCAAAAAAATCATACAAGACGAAAACAATAATATATATATAATATAGCGGATGTGGCTGAGTGGTCTAGGGCGCTGGACATAATGCTAAGCGATTGGTGCTGCAGTGTATCAATGGTGCGAGTTCAAATCCCGTCGAGAGAACAAACATTTGTCAGCTCAAAGATCTAATTCTAACACTGTTTGGTTTAATTTTCAGACGTATATAAATATATATAAGAGTGCTATGGCTTTTTATGGTATGCTTCAATTTGGTTATACACGATCACTATAGCTGTAGATGCATAGTATATGGTCCAATATAATAATACATAACGGGGTGGAGATCTGTAGGGTAGGCTGTTTGTAGAAATGCCCATGTCTTCTATGCGTTATTTAATACAACATTATTATATAAGATCATTTGCAAAAAAATCATACAAGACGAAAACAATAATATATATATAATATAGCGGATGTGGCTGAGTGGTCTAGGGCGCTGGACATAATGCTAAGCGATTGATGCTGCAGTGTATCAATGGTGCGAGTTCAAATCCCGTCGAGAGAACAAACATTTGTCAGCTCAAAGATCTAATTCTAACACTGTTTGGTTTAATTTTCAGACGTATATAAATATATATAAGAGTGCTATGGCTTTTTATGGTATGCTTCAATTTGGTTATACACGATCACTATAGCTGTAGATGCATAGTATATGGTCCAATATAATAATACATAACGGGGTGGAGATCTGTAGGGTAGGCTGTTTGTAGAAATGCCCATGTCTTCTATGCGTTATTTGTGTTTGCTTGTGTAAAGTGGTGTCCAACACATATTGCGTTGTGTTTTTGTTTTGTTTTTCTTCGTCTTGTGTACCCTATTTTTCCTGTTTCTCTGGATTGTCCATTTGTGATTGTCCCTTCGGTATTCTCTAACGTTTATTCCCATTTTATATATATACAGCAAATGATGACATCTGTAAGAAGAGCTTGAAGATATCAAAGGGGTTCTGCTGTCAAAATGTGACAAACGTTCATTGTTACACTTATCTATCTTAATATAAGAATTGGTTCTAGGTTATACAATTATGGTCATTTGCAGAGGTCGATATGGGTTTTGATTTCAATAGACAAATGAATCAATATTGACCCAAGAGCTGTCAATAGTAAGCATATCATCATGCTTCAATTGTATATCATTAGAGATGAATATATCATTGACTTCTTATATACAATCAATGTTTACCTAGATATATCAAGGTTTGACTGAAATTTCTCTCCATAAGAAATCACATCAACAACAACAGAGAATCGTAGTAAGTTGTTCCTATTAGTATGTCCACCGACATAACAGATATGTAGCCACCGACATAACAGATATGTAGTCACCGACATAACAGATATGTAGCCACCGACATAACAGATATGTAGCCTTGACACTTAACACACTTCTCACTAAACACGTAGTGTACTAAGCTCATATGTAGCCACCGACATAACAGATATGTAGCCTTGACACTTAACACACTTCTCACTATACACGTAGTGTACTAAGCTCATATGTAGCCACCGACATAACAGATATGTAGCCTTGACACTTAACACACTTCTCACTAAACACGTAGTGTACTAAGCTCATATGTAGCCATCGATATAACAGATATGTAGCCTTGACACTTAACACACTTCTCACTAAACACGTAGTGTACTAAGCTCATATGTAGCCACCGACATAACAGATATGTAGCCTTGACATTTAACACACTTCTCACTAAACACGTAGTGTACTAAACTCATATGTAGCCACCGACATAACAGATATGTAGCCTTGACACTTAACACACTTCTCACTAAACACGTAGTCTACTAAGCTCATATGTAGCCATCGTACTTAACTGATATGTTTTCTATTATGAAGCTACAGAACCAAGGGTTCATAGTAATTATGTTGACACCAGTCATCACTTCGACAGTTTTAAGGTCTTCACCATGACTTGGTTAACCGCTACGGAATATCTATGTCACCAATGACCACGTTTGTGCTCCGTTTGTCGTAATCACTATCCGAGCCTTTCCTCATCCATTATTTATTACCAGATTTCCAACAGGAGGATCATGATGGGTACTACTAGTAGAGCCGGTGTAATAGAGTAAACCTTCCTCCATAGTAGATTAACCCCCCCGGAAGATTTACTATATAGTATTTATTCCGCATAGTAAACCTGCCTACCTACTCAAATACTGCAAAATGGCTCCGTACATTTTGTTTTTACCTTTTAATCATAACCGGATATAATTAATGATATATAACAATTAAAATTAAGACGATTAAAGTGCTAAATTCCGAATCAATAGTAATTATCCGGATTAAGGGTGAACATTTACTATATAGCAAAATATCCGGGGGGGATGATCGGCTATGGATGAGGGAATGTTTGCTATGTAGTAAATTTTTCCCCGGGGGAATATTTACTATATAGTAAAGTATCCGGAGGGAAGGTTTGCTATGCGGAAGGTTTACTATACGACACCGGAACTACTAACCCTTCCGGAGCACCTTGTGTCACCCTGGGTTTATAGTGAGATTCGTGCTGTTCAATCTTTAGTTTTCTATGTAATATGTTCTCCGTCATTACTTGTCATTGTGTTGTTTGTTCTTCGAATTACGGCTTCTTACTACCTCTTTGGTATCTACATGTACACACTTTTCATCTACATGTACACACTTTTCATCGATACATATGTTACCATTATACGGCAGATAGTTTTCATATTGTAGCCTTTGATTTGACCAGTGACTGATGATCACAGTAACTATCTCCCACACAATGTATGGAATAGGCTTACCATCAGACCACCAAGACTGTAGAACTAAGCAGGAGAAATGTGTGAACCACCACAACATGATAATTACCATCAGACCACCAAGACTGTAGAACTAAGTAGGAGAAATGTGTGAACTACTACAACATGATAATTACCATCAGACCACCAAGACTGTAGAACTAAGTAGGAGAAATGTGTGAACTACTACAACATGATAATTACCATCAGACCACCAAGACTGTAGAACTAAGTAGGAGAAATGTGTGAACCACCACAACATGATAATTACCATCAGACCACCAAGACTGTAGAACTAATTAGGAGAAATGTGTGAATCATCACAACATGATAATTACCATCAGACCACCAAGAATGTAGAACTAAGTAGGAGAAATGTGTGAATCACCACAACATGATAATTACCATCAGACCACCAAGACTGTAGAACTAAGTAGGAGAAATGTGTGAACCACCACAACATGATAATTACCATCAGACCACCAAGACTGTAGAACTAAGTAGGAGAAATGTGTGAACTACTACAACATGATAATTACCATCAGACCACCAAGACTGTAGAACTAAGTAGGAGAAATGTGTGAATCACCACAACATGATAATTACCATCAGACCACCAAGAATGTAGAACTAAGTAGGAGAAATGTGTGAACCACCACAACATGATAATTACCATCAGACCACCAAGACTGTAGAACTACGTAGGAGAAATGTGTGAACCACCACAACATGATAATTACCATCAGACCACCAAGACTGTAGAACTAAGTAGGAGAAATGTGTGAACCACCACAACATGATAATTACCATCAGACCACCAAGACTGTAGAACTAAGCAGGAGAAATGTGTGAACGACCACAACATGATAATTACCATCAGACCACCAAGACTGTAGAACTAAGTAGGAGAAATGTGTGAATCACCACAACATGATAATTACCATCAGACCACCAAGACTGTATAGCTAAGTAGGAGAAATGTGTGAACCACCACAACATGATAATTACCATCAGACCACCAAGACTGTAGAACTAAGTAGGAGAAATGTGTGAACCACCACAACATGATAATTACCATCAGACCACCAAGACTGTAGAACTAAGTAGGAGAAATGTGTGAATCACCACAACATGATAATTACCATTAGACCACCAAGACTGTAGAACTAGGTAGGAGAAATGTGTGAATCACCACAACATGATAATTACCATCAGACCACCAAGACTGTAGAACTAAGTAGGAGAAATGTGTGAACCACCACAACATGATAATTACCATCAGACCACCAAGACTGTAGAACTAAGTAGGAGAAATATGTGAACTACTACAACATGATAATTACCATCAGACCACCAAGAATGTAGAACTAAGTAGGAGAAATGTGTGAACCACCACAACATGATAATTACCATCAGACCACCAAGACTGTAGAACTAAGTAGGAGAAATGTGTGAACCACCACAACATGATAATTACCATCAGACCACCAAGACTGTAGAACTAAGTAGGAGAAATGTGTGAACCACCACAACATGATAATTACCATCAGACCACCAAGACTGTAGAACTAAGTAGGAGAAATGTGTGAATCACCACAACATGATAATTACCATCAGACCACCAAGACTGTAGAACTAAGTAGGAGAAATGTGTGAACTACTACAACATGATAATTACCATCAGACCACCAAGACTGTAGAACTAAGTAGGAGAAATGTGAGAACCACCACAACATGATAATTACCATCAGACCACCAAGACTGTAGAACTAAGTAGGAGAAATGTGTGAACTACTACAACATGATAATTACCATCACACCACCAAGACTGTAGAACTAAGTAGGAGAAATGTGTGAACCACCACAACATGATAATTACCATCAGACCACCAAGACTGTAGAACTAAGTAGGAGAAATGTGTGAACTACTACAACACGATAATTACCATCACACCACCAAGACTGTAGAACTAAGTAGGAGAAATGTGTGAACTACTACAACATGATAATTACCATCAGACCACCAAGACTGTAGAACTAAGTAGGAGAAATGTGTGAACCACCACAACATGATAATTACCATCAGACCACCAAGACTGTAGAACTAAGTAGGAGAAATGTGTGAACTAGTACAACATGATAATTACCATCAGACCACCAAGACTGTAGAACTAAGTAGGAGAAATGTGTGAACTACTACAACATGATAATTACCATCACACCACCAAGACTGTAGAACTAAGTAGGAGAAATGTGTGAACTACTACAACATGATAATTACCATCAGACCACCAAGACTGTAGAACTAAGTAGGAGAAATGTGAGAACCACCACAACATGATAATTACCATCAGACCACCAAGAATGTAGAACTAAGTAGGAGAAATGTGTGAACTACTACAACATGATAATTACCATCAGACCACCAAGACTGTATAGCTAAGTAGGGGAAATGTGTGAACCACCACAACATGATAACACTCTTCTTGAAGGAAATATGACTTTTTATTTCATCATATTGTTATCAAGTTTGACAAATTGAGTCCTTTCATCCGGGATCCGATTATCTTGTTTTATTATGTTCTCTTTTATTGAGCAATCAGCAGAAGTGGCTTTTGTTAATGCATTATTGTCAGCCATAATCTATTTCCTGTTAAATGTAAGATGATTAAGGTATTGTTCATAACACTTCTATTGCTATATTGTCTACTTCATTGTCACTTTAAGAAATTAACCTTCTTATAATATGACATTGATGTATTAATACAATGTGGATGGAATGCAATCTTACATAACGTCTAAAGAGAAAACCAAGGGCATTCTTTGGATTCAATGTAGCATTCAAGATGGCACCAACTATTGTTCTCATTTAGACAAGGATACATATTATACAATGTACTCTTAATCAGGTGAGGTGTACTCGATACAACATTATGTGATAAAGTTTTTCAGTAGCTTTCGACAGGTCAGTGGTTTACTCCGGGTACTCCGGTTTCCTCCACCAATAAAACTGATCACCACGATATAACTGAATTATTGTTGAAAGTGGCGTTAAATTCCATAACTCTAACCCTTAATGGCATAAATCTCTACAATGATATATAAAATTGTAATGCAGTTGTTGATGTACCTGCATTTCTGATTGAACCGTATCGACGGTGTAATGGTTAACATCTAGTGCTGTAGATCGTGAGTTCGAGTCCCGTTCGGATCAAAAAGAAGACAATAATGTCACCGCTAACGACGACGCTTAAAAGAGTAAAGACTCATTAACTCGGAATCAGGATAGTATGCGTCCGAATGGATTGACATGTCTACCCGTGGACAGTTGCTTCAGTGAGATAGATCCCATTAAGCGTGTTAACTGGTCTAGTACAAAGTGTACATCATCATCATTTCATTTTGTTCTCGCTTTTGATATTGCTGAAAATTCCTCATTTGACGTTATGCAATTATCACTCGCACCTTTTCTGATTGGATGGCCTCAATAATCCACCAGCATCGATGACAATATTGGCGCCATCAAAATGTTTGCGCACGCTGAAATAAGATTTCCGGTCTACTAAGAATTCAATTTAATGGTTAATTATTCGAATATCAATAGAATGTGGATAATTGTAATGAAGTTTGTGGGTATCAGATTAATGACTCCGTCAGGGCGTTGGCAGTAAGAGGAAACTAAGCCCCCCCCCCCCCCCCCCCCACCCCCCACACACCCGTCGAAAGAGTCTCTGGACCCACCCCTGTTTGCCCGAACTCCTCTAAAACCGGGGATGAATTCAGGTGCTCCAAAGGGGTAATCAGTTCCTGTTGCACATGTGGCACCCGTCGTTAATTCCAGTATCAACAGCATCTTATTAATATCGTTATTGGTGGTTGCAAATGATAAGGTTCTGATTTAAACGTTCCTCTGTTCCATTTCCTTTCACAAACCATTTTGATGCAATTGGTTGAAGATTACATCCTGCTGTCTCAGCATTAGATAATTGCATACCATAAACCGTATGATTAGGAAGTCTACATCACAATCAAGTATAAATTGTGTCTTTCACTTGATGGGTTATCTCCCCTTTGGCATTATTATATGTCTGTATCTAGCTGTTAGTTTTACTGTACATGTCCATGAATTTGTCATTCATGTTAATATAATATGTCTGCGACAAATAGTTCAAATATATTAAACCCAGTTTGCAGTTAGATACAGAAGAAAAAACAATTCACACGAATTATTTATTTTTCTACATAAAAAATCGTTGTTTTTTTTTCAAAGCTACTCGCTTTGAAATGAAAAATGTAATGTTTTCATCTTTCTGATCATTATTTTCTGTCAAAAATCAGGTCATAATTTTATAGAAGAAAAGATAGAAGATGCTAAATGGGGTAATCAGAATCCGTAAATAGAAGAAGGATAGACAAGACAATGGCCACAAGGACAAACAACGATCTACAAAACATATACATAAAACTAAAGATAAATAAAATACTTACCACCCCATTAAAAATTAAATTATCGTTCCCTAGCTGTTTCTATTCATGGCTATGCTTTGGCAAGGGTTCTGTTCAGCAATTTAGTCGAATAGAATAAAATATAGATACAATGTACATGTATCTAATTTAGTGTGCACGGCGCGTTCCTGTAACAACCTTCACAAGGTATCCTCTAAATCGAAAGATTGGACAGCCAAGATAACCTAAAAGTCTTTCCGAACTCATCATACCACATTACCCTCTCTACTGGAACAATCTTCACCAGGTACCCTCCAAATCGAAAGATTGGACAGCCAAGATAACTTAAAAGTCTTTCCGAACTCATCTTACTACATTACCCTCCCTACTGGAACAACCTTCACCAGGTACCCTCCAATTCGAACGATTGAACAGCCGAGATAACCTAAAAGTCTTTCCGAACTCATCTTACTACATTACCCTCCCTACTGGAACAACCTTCACCAGGTACCCTCCAGATCGAAAGATTGGACAGCCAAGATAACTTAAAAGTCTTTCCGAACTCATCTTACTACATTACCATCCCTATTGGAACAACCTTCACCAGGTACCCTCCAATTCGAAAGATTGGACAGCCAAGATAACTTAAAAGTTTTTCCGAACTCATCTTACTACATTACCCTCCCTACTGTAACAACCTTCACCAGGTACCCTCCAATTCGAACGATTGGACAGCCAAGATAACTTAAAAGTCTTTCCGAACTCATCTTACCACATTACCCTTCCTACTGTAACAATCTACATCAGGTACATTCCAAATCGAAAGAGTTTATAGCCAAGATAGCTTAAAAGTCTTTCCGAGCTCATCTAACTACATTACCTCCCTAAATGACACTAAGTAGACACATAATAAATAAAATAATTAAGCATTAAAACTAGCAGATGTTTTAACGAGTCTTATTTAGAGATTTTCTGACAGGAAAATGCCGTTTTAACATGTTTAATGTCACGTAACTATATTTTGTTAGATTATTACGCCAGTTTATGGTGATTGATCAGACATGGGTATATGGTTTACTGTGATTGTATTCTTTTTTCGGGTTATTTAGGATCCAAGAGTGCTGTAAGGTCGGATGATTAGTGAACTGATATCTTGTTATGAACCTCATGAACATAAATACGACGTAGAAAAACAACAATCCTATCATTATTTAAAAATAAAAATGTAGATATAAATTTAGTCCGCACCATGCGTTTCTGGAATAATCGTCATCAGGTACGCTAAAAATTGAAAGATTGAAAAGCCAAATAACTTAAGGTTCTCATACATCTCATATGTGAACTTAGATCGGGTTCACTGTCATGTTTGGGCCCTTTGGCTTTGTTATTCCCAAAGAGAATAATCATCGTTCCTATCTTTTTTCTTTTGACTTTGAGAGTACACGATGAAGGTTTCTTTATGTGTTATGATTGCTTGAAACCGTAGTATAAACATTACATATTTAATCTTCAAAGAAAACCGATGTCCTCAGCCATTATCTAAATATTATATCGTATAAATATTACTTGAATCCAATCGTAACTACTCGGCCATTCTCGCTACCCTGCAAATAACCTCGTATGCATTAGGCGTATAAATCGCACTACTTTTCACATGTCAGTTACATGCAAGTTTGATAAAGTTATATTTTAAAAAAATTTCTATATTTCAATTAAAGTTTTAATTAGTTTTGCATGATTAGATTTTACTTAGTATGTCTTCCATATTGGATTTTCGTGGACTATATTTGTGTGCGGCTTAACTTATCTTAACTTCCGGCAAACAATTTAAGAAGAATTTCTACTATGTACGTACGAGGTTATTTGCAGAATAGCGAGAATGGCCGAGTAGTTACGATTGACTTGAATCGTCATCCAAATAAACTACCAGTGACTTAAAGGTCATACAATATCTTAGAACAATTACAGCATGTGGGGCCTTTGATATTTTATTTGATCTTGAGCGACAAAAGAATACCAGGGGCGGATCCACACGAAATATCCCCAAAAAAAATTTAAGTGCGCCCCTCCCCCCTAGCTTGAAATCTTGGATCCGCCACTGAATATTATTAAGATAGTTGTTCATCGTAACATAATTACTATATAAGCTTCTAAACTTGATGGGAAACAACAATAACAAAATAAGAATGCATCACAAACTTATTTGAATAAACCAAGGGTTAATCAGAAGCCATGGATAGAAAATACAATGACCAAAAGAAAATAGACAGACGGAAAAACAACGATCTACAAAACATTACATTATCGAGTAAAACGATCTCCACTATAAACAGGGGTGAACTCGAGTACCCCGGAAGATTTAGCAGTTCCTGCCCCACAATGTCAAAATCTAAATGATTATGTTTTTCTATAAAAACGGTTTTAATCGCCACATATTATGCCTTTCCCAAGAAAGGACCTGAATTTCCAACGTTATAATTGTTAATTGTTAATCAAGCCAATTAAAATTTAATATGTCAATTGATCTTTTTTTTAACGACATGTGGCATCGAGTCAGTCAGAGGTCAAAGATCAAACTACTTTCGTATTCAGCTCAGTCAGATGTAACGACTAGCTTAAGCGACATTTGTGGTCAGATCTGACAGAAGTGACCGTTCAAGTGGGCAGTCAAGAGACGATCTTATGAAAAATAAATAATGAATTAATAAATTATGACGCATTGCATAGAGTTGAGAGCTTTCCGAATGTAATGGAGTTGAGTCAGTGAGTGAATGATTGTTGTTTAACGACATATCAGCAATTTCGCAGCTATGTCATGGCCAGAACAAGTTAATTTTCAATGAGATGATGATGAGGTCCGCTTTGTATTAGATCAACACCCTTAGTTGGATTTTTATAGTCCTAGCTCACTGAAACAACATTCGACGGATAGACAAGTCTCTCCACTCGGACACATTATCATGATTCCGAGCCAACTAATCATTGCTTTTTCTCCTTAATCAGGGGAGGATCCTAAAATTGGAAAAAAATAAGATTTTTTGGCGTAAAATCGTGATTTTTCACACGAAATACCCCAACAATTTTCGAGCCTCCCTCCGCTCGGCCCAATTTTTTTAAGTGTGCCCCCCCCCCCCTAATCTTGAAATCCTGGCTCCGCCCCTGTTAATGTTGCGTTCTTAGAACAGAAGCAACAAATACCAATTGTATAGCTAAGTACTACACCACCGAAGCGGTTCGAATGTAAATGAACGGTCATCTACTTTGGCGATGAAAAACTAAGATAAGATCTGACAAACATTTAATTAGATTGAGGATTGATAGGTGTTAGATGAGAAGATTAGGAGTGTAATGCCGATTAATTGAATTTTGATGAGAAAACAGAATTTACGGACAGATATTAATAGTTTGTCACTGAATGTATGATTTAATGACATGATTTAATGAATTAATACAACTATATTGGGAATTATGACAGGATGTGGACTAACAGAAACAAATATACCTTTTAAGAATGAAATAACCCAATCTCCTTAAAAGGTCATTATCCTACTGTCGCAAAGAAGGCAATAACAATAACATATCATTGAGATATTTTTGACCATATTTCTCTATAAGGGTAATAACAAAATTACCGAACTCCGAGCAATCTTACAAAGGGAAAGTCAAAACTCATAAGTATATAAACAGAAAAAATCAGTCAACAACCGGAAAACTGTGAAAACCGTAATGACCCTGACTTGGTACATGCATTTCTAAAGAAATGGTGGGTTGAATCAGATTTTAAAGCGCCAAACCTCCCGCTTTCATATGACGTGCAATTTTTTTAACCTCTACTGAAGTTCACATCCTGTTGTTTTAATAATAAAAAAAGGACTTGACTGCAGACAATTATAAATTGACAACAAGCCACTTTAGCTATGCTGTTGTTGATGACCATCTGTTCTCGGTACGCTTGAAACCCATACCTAAATTGCCTGTACCCTTAAGAATCTAATGATCATAGCCCTGGATAATTAGAAGAGGGTGTAACAGGGGAACACCAAAAGGAGCATGGACGTTTGGAGTATTAATTGTAACAAGCATTTGAATAAAAGATATATCGTTGTCAAAACAAAGAATCGAATGATCGTTCCATAACCAATGCTTTATTCTATTCATAGTGTCATTAATCTAACAAATCTTTAAATAGATTGATTCATCTCTTCTTCTATAAAACCAGCTGTTTCCAATAATAATTAATTGTATTTCATACTGTTTTAAATAACCTCAGTTATACATCGAATTCCAATTTCCCGTAGATACATTTGCTTGGTAAACTTCTTAATCATGTTTGCATGGAGATATTAATTATGAATGTATTATTTTGTAATATGTTGTTTTCCAATAAACGTTAGAGAACACCGAAGGGACAATCAAACTATGAACAATCTAGAGAGACTAGCAACACGAAGGGACAATCAAAATATGAACAATCTAGAGAAACTAGCAACACGAAGGGCAATCAATATATGAACAATCTAGAGAAACTAGCAACACGAAGGGGCAATCAAAATATGAACAATCTAGAGAAACTAGCAACACGAAGGGGCAATCAAAATATGAACAATCTAGAGAAACTAGCAACACGAAGGGACAATCAAAATATTAACAATCTAGAGAAACTAGCAACACGAAGGGGCGATCAAAATATGAACAATCTAGAGAAACTAGCAACACGAAGGGGCAATCAAAATATGAACAATCTAGAGAAACTAGCAACACGAAGGGGCAATCAAAATATGAACAATCTAGAGAAACTAGCAACACGAAGGGGCAATCAAAATATGAACAATCTAGAGAAACTAGCAACACGAAGGGGCAATCAAAATATGAACAATCTAGAGAAACTAGCAACACGAAGGGGCGATCAAAATATGAACAATCTAGAGAAACTAGCAACACGAAGGGGCAATCAAAATATGAACAATCTAGAGAAACTAGCAACACGAAGGGGCAATAAAAATATGAACAATCTAGAGAAACTAGCAACACGAAGGGCAATCAATATATGAACAATCTAGAGAAACTAGCAACACGAAGGGGCAATCAAAATATGAACAATCTAGAGAAACTAGCAACACGAAGGGGCAATCAAAATATGAACAATCTAGAGAAACTAGCAACACGAAGGGGCAATCAAAATATGAACAATCTAGAGAAACTAGCAACACGAAGGGGCAATCAAAATATGAACAATCTAGAGAAACTAGCAACACGAAGGGGCAATCAAAATATGAACAATCTAGAGAAACTAGCAACACGAAGGGGCAATCAAAATATGAACAATCTAGAGAAACTAGCAACACGAAGGGGCAATCAAAATATGAACAATCTAGAGAAACTAGCAACACGAAGGGGCGATCAAAATATGAACAATCTAGAGAAACTAGCAACACGAAGGGGCGATCAAAATATGAACAATCTAGAGAAACTAGCAACACGAAGGGACAATCAAAAATATGAACAATCTAGAGAAACTAGCAATACGATGGGGCGATCAAAATATGAACAATCTAGAGAAACTAGCAACACGAAGGGGCAATCAAAATATGAACAATCTAGAGAAACTAGCAACACGAAGGGGCAATCAAAATATGAACAATCTAGAGAAACTAGCAACACGAAGGGGCAATCAAAATATGAATAATCTAGAGAAACTAGCAACACGAAGGGGCAATCAAAATATGAACAATCTAGAGAAACTAGCAACACGAAGGGGCAATCAAAATATGAACAATCTAGAGAAACTAGCAACACGAAGGGGCAATCAAAATATGAATAATCTAGAGAAACTAGCAACACGAAGGGGCAATCAAAATATGAACAATCTAGAGAAACTAGCATCAGGAAGGGGCGATCAAAATATGAACAATCTAGAAAAACTAGCAACACGAAGGGCAATCAAAATATGAACAATCTAGAGAAACTAGCAACACGAAGGGGCGATAAAAATATGAACAATCTAGAGAAACTAGCAACACAAAGGGGCAATCAAAATATGAACAATCTAGAGAAACTAGCAACACGAAGGGGCGATCAAAATATGAACAATCTAGAGAAACTAGCAACACGAAGGGGCAATCAAAATATGAACAAGCTAGAGAAACTAGCAACACGAAGGGGCAATCAAAATATGAACAATCTAGAGAAACTAGCAACACGAAGGGGCAATCAAAATATGAACAATCTAGAGAAACTAGCAACACGAAGGGGCAATCAAAATATGAACAATCTAGAGAAACTAGCAACACGAAGGGGCGATCAAAATATGAACAATCTAGAGAAACTAGCAACACGAAGGGGCAATCAAAATATGAACAAGCTAGAGAAACTAGCAACACGAAGGGGCAATCAAAATATGAACAATCTAGAGAAACTAGCAACACGAAGGGGCAATCAAAATATGAACAATCTAGAGAAACTAGCAACACGAAGGGGCAATCAAAATATGAACAATCTAGAGAAACTAGCAACACGAAGGGGCAATCTAAATATGAACAATCTAGAGAAACTAGCAACACGAAGGGGAAATCAAAATATGAACAATCTAGAGGAACTAGCAACACGAAGGGGCGATCAAAATATGAACAATCTAGAGAAACTAGCAACATAGGGTAAAAAATACGAAGACAAACACAACGAAAACACAACACAATGTGCGCTGGACACCACTATACGTAAACAAACACAAATAACGTAAATAAAACAAGATTCCTCCTACAAACAACTGGAGGTGAAGACGTACCGAACATGGTTTGTATGCGGACATCACAACATGGAACTCAGAACATAAAGACACATAATAGGTAAATACAACAACAAAAAAGTAGTCACGTGTTGATATGCACATATATTATACTTTACGTTTGTATTTCCCCTATTTGTCTTTGCTAGCGCAGCCGGTCAATATAACGTTATATGGACCGGGACTGGACTGCCTCGTTTTCGATTCGGTTCCGGAACGGTACCTGCATTATTATTTTAGATAAAAAGTATAATTTAGCAAATAGTTCATATCACTTCGGGTCATATGGCAGTATATGGACCGGTCCGTCACCAAAAAAATATTATATGGACCTCAGAAGCTTCGGTCCATATAATATTTTTCTGGAGAAGCTTCGGTTCATATAATATTTTTTTGATGACGGACCGGTCCATATACTGCCATATGACCCTCAGTGCCATTAACATTTTTGCTATATAATTCGTTGTAAAGATAAACACTTTTAGTGTTCATAAGATATGTTCTTGTCTAGTCTGACATCCCAAACGTGGCTTATAGAAATAGTATCTAGTTCCTCCTTTTGGGGTACTACACCTCCACTCATTGTGTGCAGCTAATCAGCCCCCCTCCCCCCACCCCCATCCCACCTCCCTTTGTACATTGGAGAGTGGCAAGCTTCTAGTCAATAAAAGACATCTTGTAGCAATTCTTTATAAGCAGCAGTGTATTTGTCGCTGATTACCTTTTATCGGACCCTATCAATAAAACCATAGATATCAAATTTAGTATTCACGACGCGTTTCTATGATTACCTTCATCAGGTACGCTCAAAACTATATAATTTAAAATTCCTTTAATTATATTCTTTTTCGATGATATTTAAAGAATCGTCTCATCTTATCTTTCAGATTGTAATTTTCGGGAGATATCAGCGTAGCGGTCAATTTTATTGGAGGACGAAACCGGAGTACCCGGGGAATATCACAGACCTGCCGCAAGTCAATGACCATCTTTATTACATAATGTTGTATCGAGTACACCTCGCTTGGTCGTGAATCGAACTCACAACGTCAGTGGTGATATGCACTGATTGCACGACTGCTCCTTTGTGTTCAGTGATGTGAGGTGAGAGGTGATTGTTCGCTTGGCGATATTAGTGGAATTGTTGACCATCACTGTTTAAACTTGCTTTCCGTAAATATTAATAATGTACTGTAAACTAAATGTCGGTCAGTAGTTTTTGATTGAATCTTTTCTATCAGACATTCATTGTCAGATATATAATTGAAATGTCTAATAACCAGAAGTTAACACAAAGTTAATATGACACTGCTTGTCAACTGAATATACTAATAATATAGAATGTAGCAAAACGAATTAATATTTAAGTTTGTTGTGTTTATATTGCTTGACAGTAAAACAAATACAGAGATTTATAATAAACATGACTTTTCACGATGTATCAATAGTAGTCTACAAACCAATAAATGATAAGATAATCTTATGTCTCAAGATACGGTAATTGTAAAGCGAAATCCGTTCACGAAAAATTCAACTGACATTTTCTTGCCGATAACACGACGGGTGCAGGGAACTCCTTACACCCTCGGAGCACGTCAGTTCATCCCCGGTTATTGGTGGGGTTCGTGTTGCTCGATCTTTAGTTTTATATGTAGTGTTCTGTATATCTTTGTTTGTCCTTTTGTCCTTTTTTCTGTCAGCCATTGCATTGTCTGTACTTCTCAACAATGGGCCACGATATAGCAGAAATATTGCGAAAGTTGACGTAAACACAAATTAATCAATATCAACAATGACTAAGATGGAACATCACCTTAATGGGTGGATATTCCATGCATTACAACGATATGTTCCTCAACTCAAAATATTTGTGTAGACTTTAAACTAGTGAAATGAGGCCTTTAATTAAAAATAAAAATAAATAGAAATTTCAAAAAACTTATCTTATACAGCAGTGACTTTCATACCTCTGCAACATCACGCCTAATCTCAGGTACAATTCCTTAACATGAGTACGTCCTGCATTGCAACACGTCGTGAGTGGAGTGGGACATACTACTTGTAGACAACGGTACAAGATATGTACAACATCTACAACGTGGCTTCTCAGGGAGACAGGGTAGTGTCAGAATAAGAGCAGAAAATGATATACCATAACACATGCATGTCTAGAGACCTACTACAAAAGAGAAACATGGTGACTTAGAGGTTAATGCCATATACTACGAATCATGATGCCCTGTTTATGCTTTCAGACTCCTACACAGAGCCGAGAGGTTTCATCTGTTAGTTTGATATGACTGTTCAAGGTTTCATTTTCCAGTACGTCTAATAATCACGAAATAGCTGAAAATTGATAAATAAACTTCAGAGAAAACTGAAGGTGCCATCAAGAATGGCCAATCCAGAGAAACTGGCAACATTGAGTACACAATACACCGGACGAAAACAAACAAAATAATAAAAACACAACAAAGAAAACTTAAAAGACGAGCAACACGGATCCACCAAAACCCGGGGGGGACCATGGTGCTCGCGAAAGGGATTAATTAAGGTGGTACCATACACTTCAGGTAAAATTTGAACTGCTCGTTTAATTTTCTTATTTTTTTTGGCAGTGTGTTTGAATATATCCACTGTAATAAATATCAAAATTTTAACAAATTCTAACCAACAGACTCAGAGCTATAAATTCACTAGCCACATAGCAGCTTTTCTCTCTGTGGTTTTGATCACCGAGATGCTTGAAATCTGCATACAAACATCATATCATCAAAACGTTCAACTGATTTTAAAGAGTTATCTCCCTGTAGTGTAAGGTACCACCTTAAACGTTTGAGAATACAGAAGGGGTAATCAAAATGAACAATCCAGAGAAACAGGCAACAATTGTTACACAAAACGAAGAAAAACAAAACAAAAACACAACACAATATGTGTTGGACATCACTATACGCAAACATAAGAATATTGTTTTGTCCATTATCAATTATTTCAGATAAGCATGCGTCAAATAATACTACTACAAACATACAAGACGTTAAATTAAATACGTCATGGCTATGGTAATGGTGTTTATCGCCACTTTCAACAATATTTCAGTTATATCATGACTGCTTTACGTGAGGAGGCAGTGCTCAGAGGTATTTACATTAATTCTATATTTGAAATACTCAGTGTGCTAACGTATTACATTTGACGTAAACTGAGGATTGAACATTAAACCCGACAGCTATAATAGTTTATCTCAATAAACCTATCATCTTAATGTAGATTAACTACCTTTTACGCGATTTATACGACATAATTGCTCTTTGTGGTATGTACAAATATCGTAAAACATTGTTAGAGATAAGACAGATTAGATCGGTCACGATGGTCTAAAAAATGAAGATGAGGCATCTGTTGATTGTCGTGTCTGTAACGTAATCTTATCTACTGCTTTATAAGGCTATTCCAAACTCTGATGTGTGGATTTTTTTTGGTTATGTTTTATTTATCCGGATTGTGATTCTTCTATACTATTCCCTATCATTGGAATGTTGTTTTTCACTGATGGTATCTTGTGTATCTCGATACCATTCTTTAATCCAGTAATCACTATACAGTTGAACGGTCCTCTGAATTGCTTATCATTCCGGGGCACCTGACTATACTCCGAGTATTAGCGGGCTTTGGGCTGTCCAATCTATAGTTAGGTAGTTTGGACTATCGAGATGTTCGTGTCATTTAACAGAAAAGCGACTGGTGCCACTAGTGGAACAGGAAATGCTTACCCTTCCGGAGCACCTGAGGGCATCCCCCGTTTTTGAGAGGTTCGTATTGCTCAATCTATCGTTTCCCGTGTATAGTTTTAAATTGGAGTTCATTTGTTTGTACTTTTGTGCTATTTCTTAGGGTCATTATGTTGTCTGTCCTTTTTCAATTTATGTTTCTGATTACCCTTTTGATATATCAAAACCTTTCTGAAAAAGTCCAAACAACTTATTCTACTTCCAGATAACTAACTCCATATACTAGTTCTTTAGTTTACTTTCGTTCCAAAAGTTGACTAAATTACATAATATAACTTGCATCATTTCCCACACAGCACTATGATCATTTAGCAACATGTTATTCTACAAATAATCATGTACCCATGAATGAATGTCACGCGACGGTTTTAATTGGCATTAAGAGAGTATTTTCTGAGAACATAATTGGCAAGTGAGCTTAATATACGGTTGTAAATATATCATTAATTCGCTAGTGCGCTATTTTTTTTTTATATCGTCGGTTTAATGTCAAGTGCACTATTATGTCAGATCAGGGAAATGTCAAATACACTGCATTACAAGAGGTCCAAGAGGCTTTGACTGAATAAATGCTAGAGAATACCGAAGGAGCAATCAAATATGGACAATCTAGAGAAACCGGCAACATATGGGAAACACACGAAGAATACAAACAAACCACAATATGTGTTGAACACCACTATACGCTTAAAAAAAACACACAAATAAGGTAAATAAGACCTCCAACAAACATCAAATCAGCAAATCCGAAACCTCATATTTATATATTAAAATCCCATTGATATTCTACTTTTCAATTAAAGACGCATTTTGTGTTTATCTTATAAACAGATTAAGAAAGAACATGTATAATCGCATAGTTTTCCCCCATTACAATGACGTTTATGATATTAGCTGCAGATCCAAATCTTCTTTAATAAGGCTACAACATACATATTATTAATCTGTCTTACTATATTGAAGTCTTTTTCGTGATTTTGTGCCATGTCATTTCAAGGGGTACTCAGAATCCGTAAATCGAAGAACAGACAACACACAGTTTTTGTTTTAGCAAACTATGGCTTAAAGCCACTCTAATGATATCATTTGTTACAACAGATAAAGTCCTTTTAGCAATACGATTTATCTATATCAAGCATAAAGTAATAGTTTGTTTAATCATGTATATTGTTGCATCTATTAGATGTAAGTGAGATATTAATGTTCTGTTATTGGTGGTAAATCTGTTTGTCTACGAAGATAAGGGGTGATCTAATAGTGACGTGATATAACACTTACATGGCTTATTAGATATATTTAGGTTTAGATTTACATTATTTAAATAATAATATAATATAATTTATTAAAATAAAAAGTAGATATTAAATTTAGTACGAACGACGCGTTTCAAGAATAACCTTCATCAGGTACACTCAAAATTGATTGATTTATTGATTGTGTTTAACGCCACTTTCAGCAATATTTCAGTTATATCATGGCGACCAGTTTAAGTGGTGGAGGAAGCTGGAGTACCCGGAGAGAACCACCAACCATGGGCAAGCAACTGGTAAACTTTATCACTTGCGGCTGCGAGTCGAGTGCACCCTTTTTGTAATTTACAAAGCCGGGCGCGAACCCA
The DNA here is from genome assembly GCA_963383655.1 of Bathymodiolus septemdierum. Taxonomy (NCBI): domain Eukaryota; kingdom Metazoa; phylum Mollusca; class Bivalvia; order Mytilida; family Modiolidae; genus Bathymodiolus; species Bathymodiolus septemdierum. The sequence goes on from OY726527.1 coordinate 51,165,207, forward strand.
CACCGTATTGGTGATAGGCTTGTATGAGTTGTTTGGTAATCTAACTACCTAACTCATTGAGCCACCTGTGCCCCCTAACTCATTGAGCCCCTCGGGACCCCCTAATTCATCGAGATACCCGGGCCCTCTGAAAATCGAAAGATTGGAAAGCAAAATAATGTAATTTATTAAAGCTGAGGTCAATCTGAGGTCAATCTCTCTCTGACGTACGTAGACAGCTTTAGCCGATATTTGGTATCATGTATAGATAGGTATGTTGGTTAACTTGCTCCCAAAGACTTTTAAGAAATATTTGAAGACATAATAAGGGTAAAAATCAGAGGCCGTAAATCGAAGAATGACAGACAATGAAATGGCCGAAACAAAAAGTCAAAATGACAAACAGAGTAGATCTATAGATAACGTGACTTGGATGTCATTAAAGAATTGTATGAGAATAAAATAGCCCAGTATCACGACATTTCTAAATAGATTTCAGCGAGGCGTTGGTATCTTGCTTGGCTCAAGTACACATTTGCTATAATTTTTATATATAACCCGATTTTAAAGTGAAAGATAAGGAAAGGTCCACACTGACCGAGTGGATAATTGACGTCCGCAAAATTTAGAAGTAGCTATAACTAATCAAATTTCTTCACACGGATTTTATCTGTCAACATCTGCTAATAAAAACGTAGATATCAAATTTAGTGAGAACGAGGCGTTTCTGGATTAACTTTCATCGGGTACTTTTCTGGATTAACCTCCATCAGGTACTTTTCTGGATTAACCTTCATCAGGTACGTTTCTGGATTAACCTTCATCAGGTACGTTTCTGGAATAACCTTCATGAGGTACGTTTCTGGAATAACCTTCATCAGGTACTTTTCTGGATTAACCTTCATCAGGTACTTTTCTGGATTAACCTTCATCAGGTACGTTTCTGGAATAACCTTCATCAGGTACGTTTCTGGAATAACCTTCATCAGGTACGTTTCTGGAATAACCTTCATCGGGTACGTTTCTGGAATAACATTCATCAGGTACGTTTCTGGAATAACCTTCATCAGGTACGTTTCTGGAATAACCTTCATCAGGTACGTTTCTGGAATAACCTTCATCGGGTACGTTTCTGGAATAACATTCATCAGGTAAGTTTCTGGATTAACCTTCATTAGGTACGTTTCTGGAATAACCTTCATCGGGTACGTTTCTGGAATAACCTTCATCGGGTACGTTTCTGGAATAACATTCATCAGGTACGTTTCTGGAATAACCTTCATCAGGTACGTTTCTGGAATAACCTTCATCAGGTACGTTTCTGGAATAACCTTCACCGGTACGTTTCTGGAATAACATTCATCAGGTAAGTTTCTGGATTAACCTTCATTAGGTACGTTTCTGGAATAACCTTCATCGGGTACGTTTCTGGAATAACCTTCATCGGGTACGTTTCTGGAATAACATTCATCAGGTACTTTCTGGAATAACCTTCATCAGGTACGTTTCTGGAATAACCTTCATCAGGTACGTTTCTGGAATAACCTTCATCGGGTACGTTTCTGGAATAACATTCATCAGGTAAGTTTCTGGAATAACCTTCATTAGGTACGTTTCTGGAATAACCTTCATCGGGTACGTTTCTGGAATAACCTTCATCGGGTACGTTTCTGGAATAACATGCATCAGGTACGTTTCTGAATTAACCTTCATTAGGTACGTTTCTGGAATAACCTTCATCAGGTATGTTTCTGGAATAACCTTCATCGGGTACGTTTCTGGAATAACATTCAGCAGGTACGTTTCTGGATTAACCTTCATCAGGTACGTTTTTGGAATAACCTTCATCAGGTACTTTTCTGGATTAACCTTCATCAGATACTTTTCTGGATTAACCTTCATCAAGTACGTTTTTGGAATAACCTTCATCAGGTACTTTTCTGGATTAACCTTCATCAGGTACGTTTCTGGATTAACCTTCATCAGGTACGTTTCTGGAATAACCTTCATCAGGTACGTTTCTGGAATAACCTTCATCAGGTACGTTTCTGGGTTAGCCTTCATCAGGTACGTTTCTGGATTAACCTTCATCAGGTACGTTTCTGGAATAACCTTCATCAGGTACGTTCCTGGATTAACTTTCATCAGGTACGTTTCTGGATTAACCTTCATCAGGTACTTTTCTGGATTAACTTTCATCAGGTACGTTTCTGGAATAACTTTCATCAGCTACGTTTCTGGATTAACCTTCATCAGGTACGTTTCTGGAATAACCTTCATCAGGTACTTTTCTGGAATAATCTTCATCAGGTACGTTTTTGGAATAACCTTCATCAGGTACGTTTTTGGATTAACTTTCATCAGGTACTTTTCTGGAATAACCTTCATCAGGTACTTTTCTGGATTAACCTTCATCAGGTACGTTTCTGGAATAACCTTCATCAGGTACGTTTCTGGAATAACCTTCATCAGGTACGTTTCTGGATTAACCTTCATCAGGTACGTTTCTGGAATAACCTTCATCAGGAACGTTTCTGGAATAACCTTCATCAGGTACGTTTCTGGAATAACCTTCGTAAGGTACGTTTCTGGAATAACATTCATCAGGTAAGTTTCTGGAATAACTTTCATCAGGTACTTTTCTGGAATAACCTTCATCAGGTACGTTTCTGGAATAACCTTCATCAGGTACTTTTCTGGATTAACCTTCATTAGGTACGTTTTTGGAATAACCTTCATCAGGTACTTTTCTGGATTAACCTTCATCAGGTACGTTTCTGGAATAACATTCATCGGGTACGTTTCTGGAATAACCTTCATCAGGTACGTTTCTGGAATAACTTTCAATAGGTACGTTTCTGGATTAACCTTCATCAGGTACGTTTCTGGAATAACCTTCATCAGGTACGTTTCTGGAATAACCTTCATCAGGTACGTTAAAAATCGAAAGATTGGAAAACGCAATCAATTCAACCGTATTGATCATTAAAGAAGATGATTCCTTTACCTCGTTTGTTTCATGTATAATCAATGACAATAAAGAGGAAGCCATCTTGACATCAGTCAGAAGCTTTATTTTAAAATAATGTTAGTCAAACAATGAAGGTAAAGCTTACTGCCCTTATTTCTTTTAACACCTTTCACTTCAAACAACGAGATAAATGATGTTGATCAAGATTACAGCAGCTACTGTTTCTGTTAATGACATTGATGTCGGTCTGTGTATCTGTTTATGTCCATTAAATAGCCTTTATCAATTATGGAATATTAGGATTGTGATTTTTTTCTTGGTGTTTAACGCAACTTTCAGCAATATTTCCGCTATATCATGGCGACCAGCTTTAGTGATGGAAGAAGACGGAGTACCCGGAGAGAACCACCGATCATGGGCAAGCAACTGGTAAACTTTATCACTTGCGGATGCGAGTCAAGTGCACCCTTTTTGTAATTTACAAAGCCGGGCGCGAATATTAGGTGAAGGAAATCAATTGAAAATGGTCATTCAGTAGACGACATTTTCAGAGTTAAGTGTTATGGTGTTTAAGACTACTTTTAACAATATTTCAGTTATATCGTGGCTGTCAGTTTTATTGGTGTAAGAAACCCGGAATACCCGGAGAAAGCCACCGACCTGTCGCATGTCATTGGCAATCTTTATCGCATAATTTTGTATCTAGCACATCTCGCCTGAGCGGGATTAGAACTCACAACTTCAGTGGTGATAGGCACTGATTACATAGGTATTTGTTAATCCAACAACTGCCATACGATCACGACTACGACGGATACAACGGCGACATTTTAATGTGATACACCGAAGGCCCTGATATAGCACATCGAAGGCCCTGATATAGCACAATATTGTATTTGAAAAATACAGGAGCTCAACACACTATACGTCAAGTTAGCATGAGAACAGGTTTTCAAACAAAAATATCAAATGGGGGGTTTGTGACTCGAGGATATTATTATAGGATATTAAGGATGTCATATATTTAGCCTTTCCCAAGCCAGAGCCTATTATTCTATATGCATATTTTGAGGTATTTTTTTTTTTAATCAATTATTTGAGATAAGAGATACTTGTTTATTTTATTGGCATTAGTTGAAATGTTGGTTATCGACGGAGTTTGGTTGGTTGAAATTTCACTGAAGTTTGATATATTAAAATAATTCATTTTTTCAACTGGACAAAACTTGGCGAAATTATTTTGCATCAGCAACAACATCGAGAAATTTGGCGTAATAATTAAATAGCAAAAACGCTGGAAACTGATACAAAATAAACAAACCGGAATTCTGATTTCCATTTTTTAACACTATGCACATATAAAGAAACAGATGAGAGCCCATTACTATATAATTAACTCTAGAGAAGACCGAAGGATGGGGCAATCAAGATTAACTCTAGAGAAGACCGAAGGATGGGGCAATCAAGACACACTGGCAACTTTTGGTACACAAGACGCAGGATGATGACAAATAAAATTGAAAAAACATGTCACCGTAATAGTTTTTCTATTAAATAAAAGTATATATATTATGTTATTTGTTTCGTTTGTTCATTCATTGTTTTATCATATTCATCATGACGTATGACTGTGACTGACGACTAATTATACTAACACTTCCAACACTAACTTGCATGCATGTCACGAAAATTAAAAAAAATAATCGAGCAGACCCAAGTATAAATACGCACCGGGATTTTTTATATATTTTTCATTAACTTCCAGGACTTCTTAATAGGCGAACGCCTAATAGCGTCGCATATATTTTCAGTTAAAACTTGTTGATTCCTTTGGTTAGTACCATCACAGCAAATTATTTCCCTATCTAAATGGATACATGGTAGAATTGCCTGTGACAAACACATCACAGAAAAAAAGATGAGCAACACAGACCTTACTAAAATTCGGAGGTGAACCTTGCCAAAGTAATCAATGACCAAGTCAATGTGCATTCCCCGTGTTATTATTTAAAGAGTACCGCTCTACTGCAGTTTAGCTTGATAGATATAGATTATAACATGGCCTTTTCCATATTGGCCCTGGTATCATCCCTCGACCCATATCAGTCCTCTGATATCGCCTTGGGCTGATATGGGAGTCTCTGAATGATACCCGGTATGGCCGATATGGAAAAGGCCATGTTATAATCTGTTTATCACATGTTTAACCATGACTGAAATAAATAAAAAATAAATGAAGAATTTATGTTTATTCATCAAAATAACAACAAAATAAATAACAACAAAATAAATAGCGTATATGGGAATAGTGTTATTCTGGGGTTGAGCTATATCGATAACGGTTGGCTGAATAGAGTTATTATTATTTACTGCTGACTGGACAGAGCAATGACTGACAGAAATTGGAGTAACTGTTTTATTTTCATAGTTCTCAATAGTCGACACGATAGTGTGAATATCAACATTAGTCATCACTAAGATATCTACTGCTGGAAACTTGGATACATTTCAATGAATCGGGTTCGTAATCCTGTTTGGATTTCATGCGCGCTGAAACAAAATTATTTCCAGGTGCATGTGCATCTCCTCTGTTCTTTCCCTGTTGATAACCAATCCTTGAATATCCTTATGTTACTCTCAGTTTTATGTTTTGTATTGATATTATTCTTCTCTGCTGTATCGGTTTGTTTTATGCTTCCTCGCCTGTCATGTTTGCTTACGTGTCATTATGACGTCATCGACGCAGGACAAAACAATAGGTCATTTGCCCCGGGCACTGATATGGATCGGGTACTTCTTCGTTTATCACACATGCAAAAAGGTACATTTTACGTGCAAATATGTGATATTAGCTGTTAGTGTGTGGGTTATGATCATTATTGCATATCCTACTTAAATGTAGTACAACATTGAAAGCGATGTTCATTTACTTTAGTTTGTGTCTAAGTGTAATAAAGGACGATGCTCTTCTAACGGCTATACGATTGTTGGTAATAAGTCATACTCCTATATTGATAACCAAATATCTGTTCACCGGAAGCATGAAATTATAGAACAAAGTGGTATTTAAAAACAAAATACAAATTATTTCAATAAGAAATTCGCAAATCTGTAACCATTTCAATTCTTCTCAATTGAAATAAACTTAAAAGAAAATTCTAATATCAAAATCGTGTGCTACAAGAAATGATCGTTTCATGTTTACAGTGATGGATGACGTCATTTTCTAGTGTGTATTTCGTCTGCTTCGGAGAGGAAAGAAACATGAATAAATGTGCATCCACTTCTTGGTCATCCTGTCTCTGAAAACTTTGTGAGCTGGTGTAAAACATTGAAGAACAGCTCCGCATCATTTTTATGTATACAGGAAACCTATTTCATCTCCACGATCTCGCAATTTGAAAGTGATTAAAAAAAATGTGTACATTTGAAGTGCATTTGTGTATGATGTCTGAACAACTGATTTTGTCAGGTAAGCCTTTTAACACATGTTCCATGGCAAGGTTAAAAATATTGCAATTGCGTCCGACCCTCACTCCCCTTTCCAATACCACCAAGGATCCTACTATATAAATCCTTGCTACCACGCATTGCATGCATTTTTTTTTCTCTCGAGTCTCTCACCATTTTTCCCCATGGGCCATGGCCATGATCTGTGATTGGAATGGGGTAAAAAAAAATTATTCTCGTGACCCTTCATTTATGTCTCTTATTGATTCACCGTTATTTGTGAAATTCTCAAAAATGGCAAATTTTAATTTCCGTGAATCGTGATTTGGATTCTTTTTATTTTTTGAGATTCGTGACCAGAACCCCCCCCCCCCCCCCTTTTTTTTTTTTTTTTAGTTTTCGTCCATGGAAAAGGTGTTCAAAATACATGTAGATGTAAATTTACAAATATTTTTTTCTTCAATTTTCATCTGTATTTTAGGAGGCATTTGCCTCTCATGTCTTCCTCTTAATTGTCATTATCATCAAATAGGCTTCGCCCTTAAACAGGTTGTGCCTGTCTCATATTATTGGAAAGTGTCTCATGTCCATTTACATTAATATTCCTTCTTAACAAATAATTAAACAGTTCATGTGTATGCCATGTCTCTAATTCTCGATGGTTCTTATTCAGTGAATTACTGTAACTAACTTAATTATCTCCATTTTGCACAAAAAAAGTACGCGTCACATTGTTTTGAAGGGGGCACATCAGTAAACCAGCCAATCCGCATTTGAGACAGTCCTCGAAAATAGTACAAAATAGATCACCAGGAACTTTGAATTTTTTTTTCAGTTGTTTCTTGATTATGATATTTTTGACAGTTAATCCTATCATATTTGGTGAGGTTTTAGCTGCAAAAAAACACGTCATTTGTTGAAATATAACCACAGATAAAAACATGGATGTCAAATTACTACACCCTGTGTGGAAGGATTTCCTGGATACTGTAAATACTGTTGTTTTGACCGGATATTGAAAACAGCTGATTATTTTCTTATTTGACATACAATGTTTGTTTCAAAGTGGATCAGAATGTGGAGCTTGGACCAAAATAATAGGAAATAGTTGTCTTGTTATCCAGAAAATTCATTTGGATTTTTAATGATTTTTTTATTTACAATGTAAGTCAATGGTGGAATATATAGTGGTGTGCCCTCTTAAGGGGGGGTGTGCAAACAAATGTCCCGGGTTTGTATCTATGGTTACTGCATCCGATGTGGATTCATCTTTGTCAGCCATTCTTTTAGAATATTGCTGATCACATTTAGGGAAATTTTTTCCAAATGTTTAGAAATTTGTCTTGAATATAGCTAAAATATGGCCGAGGCAGCTGATTTCAGTATGCCTGATGTTTTTGCTAACAATTATTTTGACAGAATCATGAGGAAAACAGAAAAAAGTTTAAATAATACATGTATTTTATATACAGGATAGGAAAACAGAATCTGGTTACACTGTTATTGATGTTCGATTGCCAGGACACTCACGTTTTGTACCAATGCATGTACATGACTAAGATACATGATTCACACACGTTGTATTCAACTGAATCCAGAAAATGATCATGTGTCTCATTTATGTCATTCAAAAAACTTGTGTTAATATTTTACATCTAAGTTTAGAACCGCCACATGTAAATAATTCCAGGCTTCAGTGTACACTTTAGTTTTCTCGCCACAAAAGTTACAGTTATCACATTTTAATCTGAGACGCCCCCACTTTTGACAATTGTTTGTAATCCAGTTGCATGAAAGTTCACATCTGGGTTCATTTTGACCATGTTCCTTGTAAAATTTCTTGAACATGTCCATTAATTTTCCACAATGTAAGGTTTTGCTTCCTACAATGTCATTCTTATTTTCTTGCAGGAGCTCCGGTTTAGTCACTTGTGGTTCTGGTATTGGATGCAAGAAATGCATATTGCCAATATTACCCTCATAATCTGTAACCAGGTAGTAGTCATCATTAGGGGACAAGTGAACAGCATCTTTGAATGTAGATACAGGTAATCTTTTCGATGATATTGTTGACTCCAGGCACTCTGAAGCTGATTTTTTTTCTGAACCTTGAATGTACCGTTTGAAAGAATCTTCTCCTTATAGTGGGTCTACCTCGTTGCGACATTTTTTAAATTTAGACTTGTGTATTCCCTTGTATTGATATTGACTTTGAAATGATTTTATCGTGTAATTGGCTTTTAATTTCAAAGGTAATAAACATTCTTATATTTATCTTAGATCTGACCATCATTTTAATATCCTTCTCACCCAAGCACATGACAAACTAATTACTTGAAAGTTTTATGTAATCAAGAGACCAATAAAATGTACTCTCCTAATACACATAATTGACCTCCAACTGGAACCAAATAAATAGCAATATAACGAAAAAATTGTGGAAAAATATGATTTTTTTGTACATCTTCGGTAAAAAAATTGGCAAAATTCCATATTTTCATCCCGGGCCATTTCTTATCTTTATTTGTGTTGAGTAAGCTCTTGTTTAGTTGTTAAACCTGTTAATGTCTCATTTCATTTCTTTTTTTTAAAAACAAAGCATTTTTTGTTTGCAGTCTTTTTCTACATTCACACCAACCTTTTGAATTTTCTCACTGTTTGACACTTTTTGTATTTTCAAATTATCTCCCCTTTTTAGGGGCAAGTTTTTTCTTCTGATGGTCATGTTTTATTTGTAAGACAACAAGGTATCAGAAAAAAGTCATGTTTTAGCAGTAGACAATATTTGCGGTTCACTTAAGGGGGCACATCAGTAAACCAGCCAATCCGCATTTGAGACAGTCCTCGAAAATAGTACAAAATAGATCACCAGGAACTTTGAATTTTTTTTTCAGTTGTTTCTTGATTATGATATTTTTGACAGTTAATCCTATCATATTTGGTGAGGTTTTAGCTGCAAAAAAACACGTCATTTGTTGAAATATAACCACAGATAAAAACATGGATGTCAAATTACTACACCCTGTGTGGAAGGATTTCCTGGATACTGTAAATACTGTTGTTTTGACCGGATATTGAAAACAGCTGATTATTTTCTTATTTGACATACAATGTTTGTTTCAAAGTGGATCAGAATGTGGAGCTTGGACCAAAATAATAGGAAATAGTTGTCTTGTTATCCAGAAAATTCATTTGGATTTTTAATGATTTTTTTATTTACAATGTAAGTCAATGGTGGAATATATAGTGGTGTGCCCTCTTAAGGGGGGGTGTGCAAACAAATGTCCCGGGTTTGTATCTATGGTTACTGCATCCGATGTGGATTCATCTTTGTCAGCCATTCTTTTAGAATATTGCTGATCACATTTAGGGAAATTTTTTCCAAATGTTTAGAAATTTGTCTTGAATATAGCTAAAATATGGCCGAGGCAGCTGATTTCAGTATGCCTGATGTTTTTGCTAACAATTATTTTGACAGAATCATGAGGAAAACAGAAAAAAGTTTAAATAATACATGTATTTTATATACAGGATAGGAAAACAGAATCTGGTTACACTGTTATTGATGTTCGATTGCCAGGACACTCACGTTTTGTACCAATGCATGTACATGACTAAGATACATGATTCACACACGTTGTATTCAACTGAATCCAGAAAATGATCATGTGTCTCATTTATGTCATTCAAAAAACTTGTGTTAATATTTTACATCTAAGTTTAGAACCGCCACATGTAAATAATTCCAGGCTTCAGTGTACACTTTAGTTTTCTCGCCACAAAAGTTACAGTTATCACATTTTAATCTGAGACGCCCCCACTTTTGACAATTGTTTGTAATCCAGTTGCATGAAAGTTCACATCTGGGTTCATTTTGACCATGTTCCTTGTAAAATTTCTTGAACATGTCCATTAATTTTCCACAATGTAAGGTTTTGCTTCCTACAATGTCATTCTTATTTTCTTGCAGGAGCTCCGGTTTAGTCACTTGTGGTTCTGGTATTGGATGCAAGAAATGCATATTGCCAATATTACCCTCATAATCTGTAACCAGGTAGTAGTCATCATTAGGGGACAAGTGAACAGCATCTTTGAATGTAGATACAGGTAATCTTTTCGATGATATTGTTGACTCCAGGCACTCTGAAGCTGATTTTTTTTCTGAACCTTGAATGTACCGTTTGAAAGAATCTTCTCCTTATAGTGGGTCTACCTCGTTGCGACATTTTTTAAATTTAGACTTGTGTATTCCCTTGTATTGATATTGACTTTGAAATGATTTTATCGTGTAATTGGCTTTTAATTTCAAAGGTAATAAACATTCTTATATTTATCTTAGATCTGACCATCATTTTAATATCCTTCTCACCCAAGCACATGACAAACTAATTACTTGAAAGTTTTATGTAATCAAGAGACCAATAAAATGTACTCTCCTAATACACATAATTGACCTCCAACTGGAACCAAATAAATAGCAATATAACGAAAAAATTGTGGAAAAATATGATTTTTTTGTACATCTTCGGTAAAAAAATTGGCAAAATTCCATATTTTCATCCCGGGCCATTTCTTATCTTTATTTGTGTTGAGTAAGCTCTTGTTTAGTTGTTAAACCTGTTAATGTCTCATTTCATTTCTTTTTTTTAAAAACAAAGCATTTTTTGTTTGCAGTCTTTTTCTACATTCACACCAACCTTTTGAATTTTCTCACTGTTTGACACTTTTTGTATTTTCAAATTATCTCCCCTTTTTAGGGGCAAGTTTTTTCTTCTGATGGTCATGTTTTATTTGTAAGACAACAAGGTAT